>JARHVA010000598.1:2962500-4162500 GCA_037957365.1 Torreya grandis | reverse complement strand
AACATGGATCAATTGTATGACACCCTTACTGCCTATGAGATGAGGAAAAATGATGATATACAACCAAATAAGGTAGTTAATTTCAAGACATAGATGAATCCTAAGAAGAAGTTCCAAGGTAAGAAATATAAAGAGGATGACATATCTAACATTGATGATGATGAATTAATTTATTTGATTAATAGAAAATTGAACACTTGTTTAGGGAAGTATAAGGGTAAACTACCCTTCAAATATTTCAACTATGGAGAGATAGGATATTTTGCTAAGAAGTGCCCTCATAAGCATGAGAATAAATCTGATGAAGAGCATGATGAAGGACAAGATGAAGACAATAAGACATATAGGAATAAAGGATTTAGAAAGTATAATAACAAGAAGAGATCCTTCAAGAACAAGAAGAGTCTTTACACTAAAGAAGATTGCATCTCATCAGATGAGAGTGAAGATAGTGACTTAGAATATGATCATGAAGATAATGGTTCTATTGAAGTTGAAGCTCTATTCATGGATGAGGAAGGAAGTTTCTCACAAAAAAAGTATTATACTTGGAGTGATTTAAATGATGATGAAGATGAGGTGGACTATGAGACTACATTAACTAATGTCATGAAGAATTGAAGATTGAGAAGAAGATTAAATATAAACTCAAGGAATTTGAGGAGAAATTTAGTGTTTTTGAGGAAAGAATGGATGAAGATGGCAAGGAACATGAAGATATGGTCAAACATCTTAGTTGTTAATTAGAAGTCCTATTTACAAGCCTAAAGGCTAAATAAGATGAGAGTGCAAGGTATGTAATTGAAAATAAGTCATTCAAATCTAAGTTAGAGAATACATATAATAAGTTAATGTCATTTTAAAGATTTGAAAAGATCTCAAGTGATCTAGACAACATTCTTAATTATCAAAAGCGTGTAAGTGATAAGACTGATCTTGTATACAAAGAAGAATCAAAGACTACAACTCAAGACAAGATGAAGACTAATGTGAACAAGGTGGATCAGCCTTTGAATACAAATCATCAGACAAGGAATGAAGGTACTAATAGAATAAAGACAAATCATATCAGACACCCAAATGCCATGAGGTATACAAGATTCAATCGTTACTATTATACATGTAATCAATTTGGTCATAGGGCTAGAGAGTGAAAAAGACATGTTAAAAGTGAATTTATATGGGACTATGATGGGGGTCATTGGTCAAAAGGTATGAATAATATCAAGTGATTTAACTATATTAATGTAGGACACTTTGAAAACCATTGTCCACATAAGATTAGACAAGGTGGGTCCTCTTAAAAAGGGGAGGTTATTTTAATTATCATGACATAAGACACTATGCAAATTTTTATCCAAATAAGTTAAGGCAAGATATGTTTCTTATAAAAATATGGTGTGCTAAAATTATGAATAGAGAGGTCACATTGCCAGGTTCTGAAAGTAAAGGCTTATAAGATAGAGTAAATTTAATCAAGATCTTAGAGTTTAAGACACAAAGTAAGTTAACACATGGAAGCTAAAGGTGACAAGTAAGATTCATGATGAGAATGTAGGTCCAAGTAATATGTTTGTTGTGGTGGATAATGCTTTTGATGTTAAAAAGTCCCAAAGGTCTCATTGTCTACTCATATTGAGAATGAAGAGACTAAACACAAGGAGAAGACCAAGGTAATGGTTAAGACTAGTCCTAAGGTATGTATGGATCCAAGTAAACATACTGATATTATTAAGCATGTATCATGTAAATAAAATCAAATATCTATGCCTAATGATGAGGTTCCAAGCTAAAAGGAAGATTCTTCAAATGAAAAGGTATGTAATGAATATGTGTTGTCTCCATGTATTATCAATTCAACCATAGAAGTAAAGGATAATGTTGTAGTGGATGAGGAAGTTGTTTATCCTAAGCCAAAGAAGAAGATGAATAATAAGAAAAAGAACTAAAAATATAATATGATCAAGGAGGAGATGGAATATGATGAGGATTTGTTTTTGTTTTAGGAGCATTGAGGTATAAAAGGTGTCTCTATCTATGCTTCTTAAGAGACTCCTTTCAAGTGAAGAAGAAAGTGTTGTTGTAGTATTTTTTAGTTAGAATAGTTTGCAGGATCATATTGAAGGTGCTCAAGATGATTATGCCAATCAAATAAGGTTTTTGGTTAAGGGGGAGCAACAAGTTCATGAGCTTGTTTTAGAGGTTTGTGAAGGATTTGTAGTAAAGATCAATTTTATGGTTTCAGGTGGCATAATGAGTTTGATGAAAATATAAATAAGTGTTTGATGCTTTTAAATGTCTATGCATTTCTTTGTGGTGTGATCTAGGTGTTTTTGAGGTGTGAAGGAGTGTATGTGCTAATTAAATTTTTTTGAGTGCTCTCAGGTTTTTCCAGTTTGTGCTTAAAAGTATGTAGGTCCTAAATCAGGTTATAGGAAGTATATGTTACCAAAGGTATAGAGACTCAATTTTTTGGTCTAGAAGTATGTGATGGGTATCTCCAGGTGTGCAAAAAGTTTCAAAGGTGGATATTGACCAGAAGGAGGTTTGTTGACTTTGCTTGTTTTGAGTTTTTAAGGTTTTGGGCTCTGCTAAAAAAGTGGTCTACTTTATGAGCTGAGGTCTAAGGCTTCTTAATTTATTGAATGGGCCAAATGGGTGGTTAAATCACTTTACATAGATTTGAAGGTTTGTGTTTCTCTAGTTATTCAAGTTTTTGTCATAATGGAGGGCTAATTAGATTGTTTGTTTGTGAAGGAAGTATGTTATAGAGGATGATCTTGTTGATTCAAATTGGTATGCTTGAAGGTGAATATGAGATTTATCTAGATATGAAGTTTCTAAAGATGTATATACTAAAAATTGTGGGCTCTGTAAGGTTTAGGTAGGGCTAAAAGGAGGCTAGGTAGACCTAGTTTGAAGAAGAGTGATTTTTGATCAATTTTCTAAAAATATCAAGGTATGAGTATCTGAAGGTATGTTTTCAATTTGGTTAGTACATGTTTCTTATTTTGTATAGTACAGATGCAGAGTTGGTGATCATGGAAGTGACTTGAGAAAGAAGTCAAGTAAGCCTACATGGTGGTTCTTCATGGTGTGTGGAGATCTGAAGATGCTCAAAAAGTGCAATTGCTTAGAGTTATTAGGGAGTGTCTCTCTCAGATGTTTTTTAGTGAGTTATATCAAATTTCAATTATTTTATGTGTTATTTCTTCATTGGTTAATGTGCTTGATTAAATAGAATGTTGGCATGGATTAAGAAGAAGTTTGTGAAGGCAAGAAGAGGTAGGCTCAAGGTAAGTGGAGTTTGTATCATCTCTTTAAGATGGTCCTTTCCTATTGTTGATAGTCTTTTTAGGTTCTCAAGATCAGTATGTGCCCACTTTCTCATTGTATCAAAAGGGGAGAAAGTTCCTATTGGTGAGAAAGTTCCTATTGTAGGAATTCTTTGAAGAGAGAAAAGGTGAGCTATAGATTGCTATTTTGATGGGTGTTGACATCAATGACAAAGGGGAGATTATCAGAGAGTTGTCATAGTGATGTAATGGTGGTGTAATGGAGGTGTCCTATTAAGTGGATGAAGAGAATTGATAGTATATATGACAATGATAAAGTGTGAAATGTGCTTGTTCTTGTATGAAAAAGTGTGTAATGTGCTTCTTCTAGTATGCTTTATGTATGGGTGGTTGATATTCAGTATTGACATAGCTTGAGAGGATCAAGGATGAGTGTGGAGGTTTGAACATATGCAAGGGGTCCTATAATATGTGATCCATGCTTTGAGATCTTGTGTGCATAATTAAAATTCATTTGGTTGATCATAGTTCTCATCTAGACACTTTGGGTCTAATGGCAGAAAAGTTGAGTAAGTAATTTGATGATGTCACCATTGCCACATGGAAAGGAGTCAAGGGAATATGGTCATATGGTTGTGATCAATGTAGTCCCTAGTTATTATGCATCAAATCTTAATTCATACATTGAAATGAGATCAAAGTTATGAGGGTACAAAGTTGGCTTCTAAGATAGATTTCATTGTTTTCCCATAGCCAAATTTTCAATATGGTCAAAAAGAGCAAAGTAGTTTGATGATGCAATATCTCATACATGTGTACATTTCAGGGGAAATTGATCATATGGGTTTGATTATTTTTTATCAGAGATGATTTGTGCTAAGATTTAGATCATGCACTGAAGTGTGATAAAATCTATGGATGATCAAATTTAGCCTCTTAGGTAGATTTAGATATGGTTGGCTCTATGATAGAAGTTTATGAGAAGGCATGTTAATGTTGATATATCTCACACACATGAGGGTTTCAAGTGAATTATGTCATATGGTTGGATTTTCCTAAGGAAGGAGATCATCTAGTCTAAATTTGAGATCCTATGGGTAAGCATAAAAGAAGTTATTGAGGTGAAAAAATGGATTCTCATGTATATTGATAGGGTTCCCATACTTAGTCATTTTTGGAAGTGTTAAAGCTCAAGCAATATCGATGGTGTATGTTTTATCTAAGGATTCAAGAAGAAATAAGATGAGGATAGGTTCATGAAATTTCAAATCTAAGAAAAGGTATAGGATAATGATCTAATGACTAGAAGATGATCATATAGTTTGATCGATGGTGAGCGTTGATCATTTTTGTCCTGACTGATTCACAAATATTGATAAAGTGCATTGAGTCAACATTTTGAGATGAAAGAAGATGAGGTCAAAGTGATATATTTTTAACAATTGGCTTTGGTAGAATCTGCATTAAATCTCATACAAGATCAATGATGCAAGATTGATCTTGAGTTAAAATTTCATGAGCTTTGAGCATTGTGTTCAAAGGTTAATTGTGATCGTTGTTATTCAAATATTTGAATTTTACATAGGAAAAACTAGAGCTCTATATTTTAACCATATCTTTTGATATAAGACAAATATAATCATGTAGTTAAAATCAAATACGTATAGGAATTGATGGTACATCTATTAAACTTAATTTAAAGATCTGGAAGTGTGTGCAGATAAAGATATTGAGCCTAGAAGTTGATTGTGTGTTTACACTTATTCTGTAAGTGATCCAAGAAGGTTATTTGAGCTTGTTTTGATGTTGAATCAATGTTTCACAATGAATTATCTATTCAAGTGTGTTGTAGACTCTATGAGGATACTTTGTGTGGATTTTAGAAGTGTGATCAATCTATCTTGAGTATGTACAATGCTTAAGAAGTTGATTGTATGTTTATTCATGGTGATTATGTGCATAAGGTCTCTATTTGAGTTGTTTGATCATATTCATGGGTGATATAAGTTGATTGTGATCTTTTGAGGATATCTTATGGGACATAAGGAGTGGACCCATGTACTATAAATTGGTCTTATGTTCATTTTTTGCTCAAGGATGAGCTATATGGGTGAATAGGTATCCATGAGACCTATAAGAGCTACAAGTGCCTTGTTTAAAAGGTGTATTTGCTTAAGGGTGATCTATAGATGCTATGGCTAACCAATGTATATCGTATTGAGCCTTATCTTTATTTGATAGATATATTAATGGTTAATACATGCCTAATGGCCAACCAAGGTTATGATTAATAAGATTAATCTATAAATAGTGGAACCAAAGATGATGGGTTATAGATTTTGAGGGTGAGACTAAGGAGTGAATTGAGAGAGACTTGTGTGTGTCTTGGGGAGTAAAGGAAGGGTAGAGTGACTTGAGGATGAGTTAAAGAGTAGAATAGATTGACGACTATTGGGATGACCTATTGGTCATAATTGTGTTGGCAGAATAGAGAGCTTGTTATTTTAGTGTGAGTGAAGGTGAAGTGAGATAAGTTGAGGTTCATCATCAAGTGTTTTTGACATAGGTACTATTGTGGTAGTTTAGTATCTAAGGTGGTTTTAGCCTCCTTTCAAGGTAAAACTTTCTAAAAGGTCTAGTTATTATTGTAGCTCAGCTAGATAGGTGTAGTAGCACCTTATGGGATTGGAGTCTCACTAAATAGGGATTATAGTTCCTTGATAAGTTATATCTGGTCTAAATTAGATCTTGTGTTTATAGGATAGTAGTCCAATTATAGGTTCTAGTGGGTTTTATTCCCCAAGAGGGTTTCCCACGTATGTCTTATATTATATGATTAATCTTGCATTATCTCTCTTACTCATTGTTATAAATATTTTTTATGCTTCATGAATGATTATGGTAGCTGATTAAATATTTTTAAAGATCATAATTTAAGTTGGATTATTTGGGCTCACTAATTCTCACCCCCTCTCAGTAATTGTACCTCTAAAAAATTTCTCCTTTATTCATTTCCATTCACACACTATGATATCTTAGTCATTAGTGTATAATTTATCAAAGTAGAGAGTCACCTTGTGATATTTATAATAATACCTAATGACCATTTTTTTCACCTTTTGTATTCTTTTAGCCTTTACATTTATCATTTATCTTTATGCATCATATACAAATATCATTATGACCATTTTACTCTACTCTTTGATACTGTATAAATTTTCTAAATTATCATGAAACTTGTAAATTTATGATGCTTTGAAGGGCATAAATGACCATTAATTTTAATATTTCATTCATAAACTATGTGTGCCTATATTAGAGAAGAAGAAGGTGAATATATATGAATGAAAAGTGCTACATGTATATGAATCCAAATATGAAAAGGAATTAGGTGTTATAATGTAATTATCCTACTCACTTCCCATATAATCTAGTATAATATGTGTAGTTATGGAAGGTGTAGGAATTAGAGGGATCTATTGTATAGTAACAGAAGATCTCATTTCCTATGTTTGTTGTGGAACATGTTAAACTATCTAAGATACTATCGTATGACACACTGTATAAGTTGAATATCTCTTTTAACTCTAAATAATTATCTGATGTGAAGCTTATTATTTAGGAGGGTGTAATTTTCTCCTCTAATTTAATCTTATATAAATATCCTACATAGGTGAAAAATGTATCTACACTATATTCCTAAGTATATGTAGTAACCAATTATGCTGGTGGTGGGTGAGAAGGAGGATATACCACTGACTATAGAGGGTACTCATATTGAATGCCTAAAAATTTGACCACTTGATTAAAATATATATATTTGATACATCAATTTACTATGGATGAAACTATAAAGAGATTATATATTCAAATGCTCCCTAATAACATATCAAATACCACTACGCTTTGTAAGAATAAAAATGGATTAACTATTATTATTGAACTAACCTGAAGAGGTGACATTATAAGCCAAAGAGTACTCTACATATGTCCATTGAATGATTTGACTAATTTTTATGTATCTTATAAATCCTACTTTATGTACCTAAGAGTGCAAATAAGTGTCATTATACATGCATTTTCACTGGACCCATTGTCAATCATGACATTGTGTATGGGTTTTGTTTGATACAAGCTTGAATAAAGAGTGCATGTCTATTAAATCATCATTAGTAATATCATTATCATTAAATGTGATCATAGGACATGATTTTGGTGAACCTATAATTATACCAATAATACCATCTATTGGGTGTCCATATGTTGAAGGAGGAGGATGCACATTGTATACATGGTTTACCTCTGAATTATTTGTAGTTATTGTTCCATAGTTTGGCAATTAAATATTAAACATCTTAACCTTTGCATTTTCATTTTATTGTAGTCTAACCTCATCAATTGGTGTGCTTAACTCAATAGAATTTAATCAATAAGATATTATATCTTATGCCTTAGCCTATAACACTTGTTTTTATAATGTCTAATACATCTTTGATGGTCATAATGTGTTACTATTGAATCTCTTATGTTAAGGTTTAGTCATGTCAACCTCTAATGGTTGAAGGAGAGATATGTGATTGCACTCAAGTAAATTTGGTAACAATATATGAGGAGGTGATGGTAACATTTAAAACTGTATCTTTGGTGGAGTTGTCAATTAAAGCTTTTTTTGTTGTGATAATGCATTAACAATTACATTTGCTTCATTATTGCTTTCATAGATTTGAACTTGTAGCTTGGTTTGATTTAATACATAATATTTGAAGTATTTGGAGAATTTAGTGCATATTTAAGTATGTTCAAATGTTTTAACCCTAAATTTAGATAGTTGGGGTTCTAGTGTTAAGAATTTAAAAGTAATTATAACACAAGGGTGATAAAATAGTCTATAGTAAGCCAATTAATATAAAACTTAGATAAATAATATTATGAATATATACAACTAAGATTGATAAAAATAGTAAATTATAGATATTAAAATAAATGAGAAATAATGTCACTTACCTGATTTATTATATGTAAATAGATATAGACTATAAATAGGTGTAAAGTATGCATGATCAGTGTTCTAGATTAGTCATCAGATTCTAGAATTGTACTTTTATTACTACAAACACTACCATCAAATCTTGACACTATCATCAACATTAGTATTTAACTATGATGCAGGTGTCTAGTATAAAATAATGGATAGATATATATGTGACCAACTTCATAATTTTGGGTTTTATCTCACATGTTTACTGATGCATTCAAATCTAGGATCCAAGCTTTCATTCTTCATTGATTTATTAAACTCTAGCTCTTCACCCTTGGAATGAGTTTTATAAAAAATGGGTTAGTGGGATCATGGTGTTGATCTTCCCTAAATACCCTTATGTCAATGAGAACTACCTACATAGCCAAAACTCTAAGGAAGTCCTAAAACTTATGTATTTCTCCCCTATGTGTGGTAAATTATGTGCACAAGGGTGAAATATACTATATGAAGATTCATATTGATATAGCTTAAAATTTGAAAATTATCATTCATTGGCTAATTTTTGAATGCTTTAGACATGCAACATAACTACTCCTATGTTTTATATGGATATAGGGATGAATAGGGAAAAATAGAGTGCTTGTGTAGTTGATTGATTTAGCTTTTGTAGGTGTCTATTTGGTATTTTTTAAATGACAAATAAGAAGGCTTAGACTTGTATTTATATCACGCCTTTTGAAAATATATCATGATAGGGTTCAATAAGATAATTAGACCGACCCATGGGTTTTGATCATTTTATAATTTGGATGACTTTTGGCTACTAGACATTAGATAAGGATTAGACACTACCATCAGTGGTAGTGTCCCTCTATGGTTAGTAGTGTCTAGAGGGATAGAAAATAGATATGTATATGAAACTAATAGTGAATGATGTTTATCATATTTTAAGATTTATGTGTAGTGTAAGAGACATAGGTCATCATAATGATATGGATCAGACTAAGAGATTAGCATTTAGTCATAAAGAGATGGTGAATGTGAGCCTTTTAGCTATAGAGAGGTATAAAACTAAAGGGTAGATCCTTAATTGATATTTATCAAATGTACAAGACTAATATGTTATAAATAGTTAGTTTTAGTATCTACAATACCCCCCCTTAATATAGTAATACGTAAGGATGAAATTACTAGGTTAAAAGAAATAAATGTGTACTTGGGTGTGTATAACACACCTTGCCTTTTCTTGATCCCACTTTGAGTGTTTCAGTAGTTATGACCTATAAACAAGAGTGTTAGGTGTGAAGCCTAATTATCTTCCAAGATTAGAAGTCAAACTCTAATGTTATTTTAGTTGGATTTGGTTCTCATTCCTAAACCCCTCATGACATGGGGGTTTGCCTTGTAAAATTATAATTTCATAGGCAATCTAGGATATTTATTAAAGATTTCTAGATCTAACAATAGAGGTTATGTTTAGGTGTTTTTCACCCTAAAATGTATTGATATATGGTTGAGATGTATGATGGTGATAGATGATGAAAAATTGGTGCATAGAGTGGAGGTAGAAAAGGTAGAGAGGTGTAATAGGGTTTGTTACAGGTCTTTTTTCTCCCTTGTACTAATAGACATAATATACTAGACAAGTTTGTTGGATGTAGCCCATTTTTGGGTGAACCACATTAAATTTTGGCATCTCATGTTATGTGCATATTTATGTTTATTTTTTTAATGTTTGATTAATTAATTTCATTGTTTCTCTTATATGCAATTTGGGGATAGATATGGGTTTTAATTTATCCTAGAAAAGAGCATGTTATAGTGTAAATCAGTGCATATAATTTGAAATAATTGAAATGCTTGAAAATAAAGAAAGCAAGTAAGGAGAGTACAGTTGTGTGTCAATGCAACCATGTTGCCTCTTGATGCTTAGACTTGGTAAAGATGCTTCTTTATGAAGCATTAAATCTAGATAAGGTTCAAATTTAAATCCTATAGATATAAAGAGGGATATTATAAGGTATTATTCCCCCAATTTAGTGTAAGGATGATTTGTGACATGACATTTGAGATCATTATATCTCAATTGCACAACTCAAGTGTGAATATACATAATCTAGTGAGGGTGACTAATTGAATCAAATCATCCTATTAATATGGTGAAATTGGATTATTTAGTCACTTTGATATATAAATCTATTGAGGTTGAATTATTTAATCACTTTAACCTATAAAATGAACCCATTATTGTAGCAAAAAAGGTTGGAAAACAGTACATCTTAGTGTAATTGGTGTCTCAGTGAATAGTATAATTGGTATTTTTTAAATTTTTGATGAAATATTATGGAATTCACCTCTAATATAGATAATTTCAAGTATATGTGACATAAATCTTTAAAAAATTGTTTTAAATGTGTTGTCCCCAAAAAAAGACTTCTCATTTTTGGGACAACATATGAACTATTTTGGCCCTGCAAGACTAAAATTGTCCCTTCCCTTTACAAAAAATTGTTCTGAGCTTTCAAATTACTCATATTTCAAGAGTTTTTAGTAAAGGGATTAGCAAGTTCAAAGGTTCAAAGGCTTCTACAAGTGACTCCAATCAAAAGAACCAGTTTCCAACACTTAGTCATTTTCAAAAGGTTCAATGTGTTTGGTCCAAAAAGATATCAAAGGGACTTAGCCAAATAAAAGGAATGAATCGATTGAACCATTGACCCTTAAACCACTTCAAAGTTCAATGGTTCACAAGTTCAAAGGTTCAAAAGTAGCCTCAGTCAAAGAAAGAAGTAGTGAAATAGATGGTTCAACTGAAGCGCGCACAAAAGGAAAAGGATGAGCGGAAGCTGCCAAGTGTCACCTCTCGAGACACATTACACTTTGTTTCTAAAAGCAATAGGTACTAACACGTGTCCCTTGTAAATCTTGTTGAAGTATCTAAGTGTCTAAATCTATATCCCCTTCCTTTCTTTCCACTATTTTGAGCAAGGACTGTGGTAGGTCTTGGGCGAGTGACTAAAACAAATGGGACGCAACAAGTGTCATCATCTGAGAGAACCCAAAGGAGCCCCAAGCATTTCTCTAGTGTTGCAAAATCTTGAGAGTTGAAAGTGATAAGTGTCAACAGTGGAATATGCCACGTGTTTCTAGGTAAAAGTGGTGGAAGGTGCCACGTGTCAAAATATAGAGCCCCCTCAAATGCAAAGATACACATAAAACCAAGGAACAATTTCCTTCAAAAAATTTGTCTAAAGGAATTCCTTTGAACATTTCCTTTAGACATTTTGTCTAAAGGAAATAAAGGGATCAAGAGCCTGCTGAAGAAATTGAATCTTGAAGGCCACTTAGAAGATCTTAAAGGGCATATACCCTTGCGGGGGGACACTCGACACACATGAAATGAATCTTTTTCAAGACCCTAGAGGGCATGTTCCCTTTGGAAAGGGTCAAATCATCAAAGCACAGTGGAAGCTACCAAGTGTTGCATATTGAGACACAGTTTTGAATAAAGCTTCAAAGTGTAGAACTCGCCATGTGTCCCATCTCATTATAGTGGAAGCCACCACATGTCTGCATCCGTGCCCCAGTGCCTAATAGTTTCAAAGATTATTTTGATAAGCTTATTTAAAAGCTACATATGCCACCACATGTCCTCACCTACATCATAGCAAAATGATGGGCCCATGAACATCAAATTTAGGATGACTGGCTAGTCATTAACCTTCAATAGAGGAAAGACCCATGAATGCCAAATCGGCTGCAATAAAGTGTCTTTTGATTTTTACAAACTTAAAATGCGATCTCGAATGCATTCAAAGAGCCTAAGGCTAAGGCCAAGAAAAGGAAGAGACAAAGAGGGAAACTAAGTAGGAGTTATTTCCAGTAGGTGAAGCAATTCACTGGGTAGATATTTGTGGCCTACAAACATTAAAAGCACTGTTTATTTGTCCCCTTTGAGAAAAAGGTAGAATAGACAGTTGTGCAGCTAGTAGGTGATGGAATGAGTGATTCAAGCTAAGGAGTAGACAAAGGAGATGAACCAACATGCCTCAATTAAGGTAGCCACCCTGCTCCAGCATGGCCCTTCTTGACAGAGCCTCGAATGCACCTAAGGCATTAATGTGCTGAATGGGTCACTCCATGCAAAAAAGTGCCAAGCCTCTCTTTGCCTCTATATAATGTAATCTTTTGTATCATTTGAAAGGAGATATTTTGGACCACAAAAGCAGAACTTTGCACAAATTGAAAGGTGAATATTGAGACTTTGAGCTCAGATTGTATTTTATATTATTTTATCTAAATGAGAAAGCAAGTGATTCATAGACTTTGTGTTATATAGCTTGTATCATTTTAGGAGATTATTCTTATGTCTATCTTCTAAATGTGTTCTTTTTTATTTAATTTAACAAGCAGAGCTAGTGGAAGTGATAAGGAAGGTGTCCTAAAACTAGTTACTTTCAGAATTTGTGCTGACATAATTATTTTTAGTGCGTGTTTATTTTTTATTTCTATGTAAAGGACCTTGGGATGAATTTGTGCCCCCATTATTATTCGTACCTCACTCTTGGGTAGTCAAAGTGGAGACTTTGAGCTATACCTTATATTGTTGGTTATTCTACATTCTATTATTAGTCACTTGTTACTAGAAAGATTCATGTTGCCTACAAGAACAAGCATTTCTGAAAGAAGAGAAGTGCCTTCTATTGCTTCACCAAGATTTCTACTATCTAGGAAGGGATCTGGCTCTTGGTTGAATGTTACTTCTAAAAGAAGAAAAGCACCTTCACCAATCACCCAGGATTTCTCCTATGTTTGTTAACATCATCTCTAAAAAAAGAGAGATGGATGGCTTATCCCACCCCTGTGTCTTACTTTTTGCTTATATATATAGTATATATCCTCCATATATTTAATAGGGAACCTCCCCTTCATGAGAGGAGAGATTTTTCCCCTGTTGATGTCGTAAACCTACATACTAGGACAACCAATCTCCCTATGTTGTGGTGATAAGAATGATTTTGCTCACCAGTTAGCTGGTCAATAAAATATTCACCCAACAAAATGTATGTAAAATTGGTGCAATGTATAGGATTCTAATCTTAGAGTATATATGAATCATGAAACTAAACTGAAGATTGTGCAAATGTGGAGGTCATGTTGTTATGACATTCCCCATAAAAATATGGATATATTGACTAAGTGTATAATTTTGGAGGTCATTTTATTATGACATGCCCCCACTACAATTTGGAAATTAAGAAGATATATGTGTGGAGGTCATATTTTTATGACATGCCCCCACTGCAATCTAGAAACTGAGAAGGTGTATAAGTGTGGAGGTCATGTTCTTATGACATGCCTCTAATGCAATCTAAAAATAATGAAAATTTTGAGGTCATGCCTTATATAACATGACCCTATTGAAATCCCCCCCTTTTTACATGAGAGAAATAGAAATTGGTAGGTACCTTACCTCAAATGGATAAACTAGTTGTGTAACCTATATATGAATCATGCAGAATTTAGGGATAATAATCAAAGTATACATATAAATTAGTCTCACAGGATGTGATCACACACATCCTATTATGTATGATATATATTATGGTAATGTTTAGAGGGTAATACTACAAGCTCAACAACCAATCAAGCACACACATAGGAGAACTTAATGTAATGTAAAGGAATGGTCCAAGGAGACCTCATATAAGTGGCATGTTTAAATGCCACCCAATCAAAATGACTAACATATTTAAATTTACAATCACATGTAATGACATATTTATATGTCTAAATAGCATACAAGGGCACAAGGGCCAACATGAAATGAACATATTCAAATTTTCCACAAGCAAGAAAATAACAAGAAATGTAAGACACTCAAGGAAGTGATAATGTGAATAAATGAAGTGTAAACAAATAGCATAAGAATATTATATTATTCCCTACATATATGTGTTCACAAAATGTTATGTAACATAGCATATCAATTACATTATGAAGGATGTGAACATGGATGTAGACATGTGTAAGAAATATAAGCTCAAACATGATAATGTATAAATGATCATAAAGGATGTGTACATGTATCAATTATGTTCAAAGAAGTAGATGCCCCTAATGTATTATATGACATGAGTATAATAAAATTAAAACATCTAAAAATGTATAAATCATGCATCTGGGTATGCATTTATCACACTCAAATATGTATGAAACATATTTGTATATATGAGTGAAATGATATGTTATTTACTAACATAAATCAAACAACATAGATGCCAATGAGCTAGTAAAATCTAAGAATGCCAAATATTTTTATACTTTTGAATTATCTAAATGTTTTTGTGTTTTTGGAATATTAGATAAGAAGAAGGCTATCCGATGATCCCATCTAAGGGATTCTCATAAGTAACTCCAAGATTTGAATAATGTATATTAAACTGGTGGTACTACCAAGGAGCATGCATAGGTGTCATATTTGGTTATGTAAAATTTGATTATCCTACATATGTATAATAGGACTCTATGGTTATGAAAAAATAATAGAAAGAGTAGGGGTTCATGTAACCCATTTTTGAGTGATCGATGTTTTATTTAGAGTAGTTTTAATTAAAACATTTTTATTTTATCTAGGTAACTAAATATGTCATGTAGGTGTAGATAAAGATTCCATGTAATCCATTTTGTGTCTCTAGTGAAATGGAATCTCAAGTATTGATCATCTAGGAAATTAGATTACATGTTGCTTACCCTTTTGGGGAGGATTAATCTTAGTAGGCTTTATAATCAACTATCTTGGAATAATTTTTTCTTGCTAAAGTGGATGTTCATATGGGATTCTAGGAAATGTGACTACCCTATTGGTATGAAATTTTCTAATACACCCATGTACTGTGGAAGGTAATGCATGGATTTTATGTATCCAAAGTTATCCTAATTACATACCAAAGACTCATATATATGTTCTAACTAAGAAAGTGTTAACCACATGTGTTGTACTAAACTATAATGGTAAATCAATATCACCAATAAATTTTTACGATGTGCCATCGAATACTCTGAACATTTTGTCGACAGGTGTGAATCATCATGTATATATCCCTAATGTGTAAGGAGTGTCATAGTACATATGTTCTCACTGGCACCATTGTCAATCATGACACTATATATAAGTTTATTATCAAGATATGCTCAAATAAATAATGAATAAAGATCTAAGTCATCATCCACTATTTCACTATCATCAAATTTAATAAAAGGTCTCTAAACTATATGAGGTAATGTGTGTGTATAAGTACCAATAATCCAATCTAATAGGTGCCCATAATGTGATGGAGGAGGGTGTGCATTGTATGTCATTTTTGTTATAATATCTTTTTTAGAATTATCTTGTAAAGGATTGTTAAATATTTTATGATTATAGTGATCATCAAGTTATAAACCTAAATCCTTTGGAGGATCATTGAAGGTAATATTTTGGTCATCTATAAGGTATTTAATTTTAAGCTTCAAGGTATAATTTTTTTTTGAAGAATTTCCATGGCCCTGGTGATAGTCATAATATGCATTAGCATCATATCCTTTGGGTAGAGGTTGACTCATATCAACCTCTATGGGAGGAGGGAGAGATATGAGATGACACTACACAAGCTTCTAAATTAAATAAATTAGAGACTTAGGTAATTATGTACATTGTCTCTTAGGTGCATTAGATAAAATGAGTTAATTAGGTTATTATGACACTACATTAACCATTGTGCTTGTTTCCTTTTTAGGTTTTGTATATTTCACCGTGTATCTTGGTTTGATATGAAACTTAATATTATATTTAGTCAGAGTGTTTTATACATAATCAATCTTTTTCAATGAAATAATTTTCATTTCATGATCTCAAACAATAAGGCATAAGTCATCAAAAGATTCGAACCTTTTTTAAAAAATGGACTCGTGTAATGGGGCAAGCAAGCTTTTCTTGAAATATCTTAAATTTATTTATCTTCCATTGGATTTGTCATTTTATCCAACATTATTTTATATCTCAAAACATATTCATTGATAGGTTCATTGGTTCCAAATTTGATCTTTGTAACTTGAGCATATGGCATATTTTCAGTGATCTTAATAAAAAATGTGTTATAAATTGATATACTATAGGTTTTAATGCTTTCATTGATTGGAGTGGTAAATCATAAAACCATTGTAAATCATAGTCCTTAAGTCTCCTTATAAATAATTTGATCAAAATTTTATCATTGGAGGTACAATCAAGACCTGTCATAGACAAAATCAAAGATGTTGTTCAAGATTACCCTTGCCATCAAAAAATGTGAACTTGGGTACAATAAAACTAGTTTTTATAGGGTGAAAATATATTTTAGGTGCAATAGTATTATGTACTACCTCTTTTGAATCAATATCATAAGGTGACTTCATATAAGTTTTCTCAATATTAGTAACATTAGCTTGCAAAAGTTTTATAGTTATTAAAATATCTTGCACATTTTGATCACTAAGGTTTGAAGTTTGAGAAGTCATAAAAGGATGTGTACTCATGGTTTGAGTTGATATAAGCATTAAAACCAATAATTGGGTTGAAGTGATCATGGTTCCCATGGATGATATAACAATAGTAGGTTTGTGTTAGGGGAAAATGGTTTAAATACATAATTGATACCCCTATTAGATGTAGTAATCAAGGATGTGCTCAAGGGGGGATTATTGGATTGGAATAAATTGTAATACCTCTAAAGGGTCACCATCACTATGTGAGGATGCCTTAGCCTTGGCGTGTTTACTTATCTCATCTCTTGTAACATACAAAAATGCAACCATTAAGGTCTTATTATTACTGAGGTGATTGACTAGTGCTTCTTTATCTTCCATTTGAAAATAATTTTTGTGGTTAGATTTTATATTGCCTAAAGTGAAAAAAATAGAATTAGAAACAACAAATTATACAACAATCAAAAATCATAAAATAGAAAACCTTAGGTCAATCTAGGGTTTTGAGACTAATGGTTTGGGTTCACCAAATTTTTAACCCTAAATTTAGATAGTTGTGGATCTAGGGTTAAGAATATAGTAGTTCTAACACAAAGGTGATAAACTAATCTATAGGAGACTAAATAATAGAAAACTTAGATAAACAATATTCTAAATTTATACAACTAAGATTGATAAAAATATTAAACTAAATCTATTGGAAGATATTGTAATAAATGAAAAATAATGGTACTTAATGTGCCTAGATATATATGGACTAGAAATAAGTGTAAAGTATGTAAGATCAATGTTCTAGATCATTCATAAAATTCTAGAAACTATACTTTTGTGGCTACAGATACTACATCAAATATGGACACTACTAATCATGATAGTGTCTAACTATGACACAAGTATCTAGTGTGTAATAATGAATAGATTTGGATACAACCAACTTCATAATTTAAAGTTTTATGTCACCTTTCTACTAATACATTAAAAGTTTAGATACATGTTATTTTTATTCATTGATTGATCAAACCCTAGATCTCCACCCTTTTTCACCCTTAGAATGAGTTTGCTAAAAATGGGTTAGTGAGCTCACAATGTCAAGCTACCTCAAATACCCCTTTATCAATGGGTGTTGCTTATGTAGCTAATACTCTAAGAAGGGCCTCAACCTTAAGTATGTATCCCCTATGTGTTGGAAAGCATATTCATAAGGGTGAAATATACTATATGAAGATTCATTCATTGATGTAACTTATAATTTGACAAATATCTCATGGGATGCTCTTTGAATACTTTAGACAAGTAATATGATTTTTCTTATGCTTGATATGGAAATAGGGATGAATAGGGTAGGATAGAGTGCTTGTGTGGTTGATTTATATTTTGTAGGTGATTTTTTAGTATTTGATAGATGAGGAATGAGAAGCCCTAGACTCATATTTATACCACATATTTTGAAAATATATCATGGTAGGCTTCAATAAGACAATTAGGTTGACCCATGGGTTTTGATCATTTTATAATGTAGATGACTTTTTACTATTGGACACTAAATAAGGATATAGATACTACCATTGGTGGTTGTATCCATATGTGGTTGGTAGTCTATAGAGGGATAGGAAACAAATACGATTCTAAAAGTGATAGTGAATGATGTTTATTATATTTTCAGATTTATGTGTAGTGCAGGAGACATGGGTCATCAAAATGATATGGATCAGACTAAGATATAGGCATTTAGTCATAATGAGATGCTAAAAATGAGCCTTTTGGATGTAAGGAGGTATATAAATAGAGGTATATCCTTGATTAACATCTATAGAATGTACAATACTAATATGATATACATATTTAGTTTTAGTATATACACAAGGCTACGAGAATAAATTCTCATTCTTTGACTATATGGTATAACTCATTAAAATATAGGAATTTGTTGACTATGATAGAATAACTAGTAAACTTTATTTGAATATATATCTTGTAACTCATTATCTACAATAAAAATGGTTATCTTAGTTATCATAGTTTTATATTAAAGAACATATTCATTGATTAGCTCATTGGACCCTTACTTAAGTTTCAAAATTTGTGTTTAAAATGGTTTATCACCAATGTTAATAGAGATGTGTGCTAAAAATGATCTACAAAAGGGTTGAATGATTTAACTAATTAGAGTGGAAGATCATAAAACCATTGCAAAGCATATTCTTTGAGGCTTCATGGAAATAACTTGGCTAATAATTTGTCATTGTAAGCATAATCCTATCATGGTCTATGAAATGATCAAAGATGATGTTTGGGATCACCTTTACATTAATATAGTGTAATTTTAAGACCTAAAAAGCCTAATTTTAATAGGTAATATGTTATATCAAACTCTAAAATATTATAAATCAAGGTATGGATATCCATTGAATAACTAGTTATAGAGACAACTTCCTCTAATTATAACACCTTAGTAGGTAGTGTTATAGTAATTTTATTAAATAAATGTGCTTTATGTGAGGTTGGTGATGGACATGCATAACAAAAAAAGGATTTTTGTATGATACATGTGAAAAATTATGCATATGCATATGGTGTAAACCTTGTGATGCCCCCATACCTAGGGATGATGTCACATATGTAATTGAAGGTGTCGATATAGGATTATAAGAAATATTATAAATTAGAACACATGAAGTGGAATATTAATGGATTGAAAAAGCACCTCTTATTTTTTTGCTTGAGATGTTGCAAGCTTATCTTGATGTGTATTTTTAGATGCTACGATCAAATTGACAACCTTATCTACATGTTTAGGACATTGTCAAAGTTCTTAAGGAAAATTTGATAATTAAATAATTTTATCATGATCTACCCCACTAATTTCATTGGGATCAATTTTATTAAATCCCTTGGCATTATCCTGATTATCATGTCTATTTTTATTATCTTGATTATCATGAAACTATTCATATTTATGTAGTAAATGATGAAAGATGAAATGAAAAACTACGTTAAAAGTTCATAATCGATGTTTTGAGCTAGGAGCTTGGCCCATCTTCAATAAATATTATCATGTTCATCATTAATATCTTTTTTGACTTAAAAATAACTTTGAATAGTTATATTATCAAATTGAGCAAAACTATTTTTAGTGTCCATTTTAGAAGATACCAAAGGAATATTAATATGCTCTCTATGGATTCCACTTAATGAAGCTTAGATGAATAATTTATTTATTCTTCTTGGTTGGAATAAGAGGGAATCATGAAAATATGTAAAAATAAAGATATAATGGGTGTAACTACACAAGGTGTGTTTGATTTTTAAGCTCTCTAATATACTAATCCCAATCATAAATAGTGAACAAAGCCCAAAGAAGCACTAACTATAAAGTATTCCACTATCTTATATCCATACTATCATATGTTTGAGGCATGTTGAGAGTAACTTCCTAGGGCTAACCTCTTATTAGTGTAATAAAGAACCAAATGGTTGAAAGGCTTCCTATGGACAAAAAACAAAAATCTAGGTGTTTCAGATATACCATGAGGTAGGTGGAAACTCAAGTCCATATATAGTAAAATATAATAAAATAAATATTGGAGCAGTATGCCTCACACCATAGCTATGGTAAAATTTATGACTGCTTTGCCCAGAATGACAGATCATATGACTTTAACAACTATTAGAAGACAGTTCTAAAAAAAATCAAAAGAAATAAAAAGGAATTGA
The DNA here is from genome assembly GCA_037957365.1 of Torreya grandis. Classification (NCBI taxonomy): domain Eukaryota; kingdom Viridiplantae; phylum Streptophyta; class Pinopsida; order Cupressales; family Taxaceae; genus Torreya; species Torreya grandis. The sequence continues at coordinate 4,142,004 of JARHVA010000598.1, read as the reverse complement.
AAGCTAACATAAGAAAATATTTTTGTGCATAGAAATCAAGAATTCAATTTGAAACCATTAGGTCAAAGAGAAATCCTAGAGTAGCACTCAATCAAATCTTAGAAAGGATGATCAAATTTTTCTTTAGTGTATGGTAATCATGAATTCAACCAAAACCCTATAATAAAAACCAAAAAAGTAATATTCAAGTAACAAATGGGTTCACTAATGTTTTTTTCATATTTTTTATTTAATAGTGTTCAATAGTATAAAATTTTAGTAGACTATTTATATTTTAATACATGACATTTGAGAATAAATATAAATGTAAATTAGAATTGATAGTTGAAATGGATTGGCAAGTGTTATATGTTAAATATAGTAAGTACTATAGACATCCAATTCCTAACACCATTTGTGTTAAAATTACTGATCTTACTTGAATTACACTCAAATGCACATTTTAGGTTGAAATCATTAAAACAAGATAAATGGTTGGAGCTTATCATTTACAAGTGTCAATTTAGGATAATGTATCCCTAAATGGGGCAATGCATTTTATGAGATACCTAAATTTGATCAATTTATTTTGAGTCAAAATGATGATTTCACCTTTGGTGCTCTAGATCACTCTTTTCTTCTAATTCATTAGTACATGTCACATACCTTTGTTATTTTGTGTTGGCAACATCCTAAATGGGAATATGGTATGTATGCATCTAACATCACCTTCCAATTATTCTCTGGTCAAAGTACAACCCATTAATATGACTTTCTAACCATTTTCATTATTGAGGGCTAATTTCCAAAGAATTGTACAAATTTTGATTAATCTTATTTAAGGATAATTAATCTAAATCAAGATTTTAAGTGGATTTTCCATGAGATTTATTGAATATTCTTTTTGGAAATTAATTTCTATTAACTACATCACCTAATGCCTCATTAAGACCCTCCATGGCTCTTAAATACCACTATATCCCAAATATTTATGAGGGATATCTATGGATTTAATTATATAATTAGATTAATTCATGGCCACACATCTCAATCTTGATATAGATGGTCATGGTTGATCCTGATCAATCTCAAAAATATATAAATAAGGAAGCCATGAACATCATTTTCAAGCTTGATTTGTGCAAAGTTATAATGTTAAATTGTCTACACAATATTTTTCATTTGATCCATGATTTTATTTGCAAGCTTTATTGATAGGCTAGTTTAGTGATTCCAAATCATGATCCTAGGTATTACAAGGAGTTCTTGAGACATTGGAGGAGTTAGCCACCATTGTTGTTGAAGACAAGAGCTCTTAATCAAAGGAGAACATGATTTTGAGCTGATTTTGTATGATGAATCCACTTGGGAAGGTAATATGTTATTTATTTCATTCAATTATTTATTACTATTACTTGTAATTCTCACATGAATAGATAGGCTTAAATTTGTTTACTCATGCATTTTTCCTTTGATTTATTGGACTAATATTTGACTAATTTTTTTATGTAATCCTCTCTACATTTTGGCATGCCTTATAGGATCGTACCCCACAAATTTGGTCACAAATCTCTTTCAAGCAGCTTACTAACCATGTTTATTCATAATCTTGGAATGAGGGAGCTAAAAGAATGAAAATTTAGATTAAAAATCTATTTTTTGGTAAATTGTGTTTTTGTTCTTGAGTGTCATGGTTTTTCTCTCTATTGTAATATCTCTGCTAATATAGTAACAATTTTGTAATGAAAATATTATTTTCTAAACAGTGATTTTGTAGTTTGGAGCAGCGATATTGTTAGCTAAAACAATGATTTCGTTCACTAGAGTAGTAATATTCTAGAATAGTGATATCATTCTTGGGGCAACAATATTGTGATTTGGCCAGTGATTTCATCTAGAGAATTGATCTAACCCATAACAATGATATTGTTGTCTAAAATTGTGATTTTACAAGAAAATAGTGGGATTGACTATGTAATAGTGATATTGCAATAGAGAGTTAAATTTTTAATGTTATTTTCTCAAACTCCTAAATGCTTCAAAGTAGGCCCTTATAATTATGTTTTTGTAAGTTGAGGGATTAGTTTAGAATTTATTTTGATTTCATTTGACTAACCAAACACACTTTTATTTGGGTTTATAATTAACATGCTATGTTTTTACACATTTGGTTTTTGGTGCCTAAAATGAACATATCATGTTAAATCTTAGAAACATTTCGAGTTTAGTGATTAAACCCAATCTTAAGTCTTGAACATTTTCAAAATTGGTGCATTAAAATTGAATCTAATATAAGTCTTAAATGTTTCAATATTTGGGATTAAAATGAACATAGGTTTTTTTTGCTTCATGTGGTCATTTTGTGCAATCTTTTCTATTTTAGCATTTAAGACCAAGGGGTCAAAACAACACCATCCAACTTTTCATTTGGTGTTTAAAATTGAACTCATTTGTCCAAAATTATATTTAATAGTTGTTTAATTAGAACTTGATTGGAAAAAATAAGGACATTGCATGTATGTTCTTCCATCCATCCCCTTTAGGGAACTTTTGGAATCAAAAGTGTCATCTTTATTGCAAGCATACCTAGTACAAGGCATAGAAAGAATGTCATTTAAAGCTCTCCCCAAAAACTTGCAATAGTATTGGGTGATCTTAAGGTGACCATAAAGCCTTTCTATTATATCTTTTATTTTATGCAAACTTGGCTTGTGAGAGGGATTTCATCACCTCCCATGAGTTTTATAGGGTTAAAGCACTGAGATGTATCTTCACTTTGGACATCACACTACACTAAGCAAGCAATGGATGTAGTGGTTGAAAAAAGGGTAAGACCTTTTTACAACAAACCAAGTGCCGTAGACACCCAATTAAAGTGTCCATGGACACCTAATTAAAGTGTGCTTATTTTGCATCGTTTAGCATGAAATCCATTGTGTAATTGATCCATCTAGAAACATTTGAAAACTTGCTAGTTTAGTTAACCCTACTTTATCATACCTTGTCAGTTTAGAATTAAGATAATTATTTTTGGCTTTGTCATTAGCTTAATTGATCTTGATTTGTGTCTAAAACTTGTTAACTCAAATGAACTTAACCAAAACACATTGTCCTCAAATTTCTTAAGAAAGGGAGGCGTTACGCTATCCAATTGGAAATTTTATATTTTCCTTGTTCAAAATTGTTATAAAAAACTTTGTGCCATGTCACCCACTTTGGCATAGTTATGCTACCTAATTGAGTCTAGATCATTTACCCAAATTTTTTTAACTCTGTCATTTATAATTTGCATTCAAAAGTGAATATTTCTAAGTTTTAAGGGTTGGTATGTTAAATTGGGTTCGTTATTTGCACACTAAACTTGTTCTAACTTAGGTTCAATTTTCCATTTGGATTGGGAGCCACTTATTAGACTCAAAATCATATTATATTTTTAGTGGACTTAATTCATCTTGTGTATCGCTCATGCTTTGAGTCCTAGAACATATTTTATCCTACTCAAACCATGTGGTGATGTTGTGTTACCCATATTGTCCTAGCTTTGTACTTAGTAATGCATGCATGTTTTTACATATTGAGTTGCTAAGTTCATATTGTCTTCTTTGTAATCTAGAGAGGTCTCCTCCAATTTTCTAGGATTAACTCCTCATATTTGAAACTAGCTTTTATGGTATAGGTGTATCACAAAAATCTAGGCTTTGGTCTACTATTTTTTACCTTGGATCTTTGAGTTACCTTACCCTCTTCCAATCTATATAATTTCAACTTTACCAAAAATTGGGTAAACTCGTGAACCAAATATTTTAATTGTGTGTGGTTCCAAGCCACCCTCTATTTATAGTATCTTTGGTGTCTTAGTCATTTGTTTGGTAAAGGATCAAAATTCATATCTTTTTTAAATGTTTGTAAAACATTGATCCAAATCTTATCAAACATTTAGAATATTTTTTTTAAATAATGACACTAAGGTACACTTTCAATAGGGTTTATTATGTCCCCAGTTATAAGGTAGAGAAAATTTATGATGGACATGAGCACTCCATCTTGTTTAAGGATGTTGCCCTCTTTGGGCCTATCTATAGAAAATCAATCGCATCCATGGCAGTTATTGTACATCATCCTCATCCTTCCCCTTTGATTTGTGCTTCACACTCGAAAGTCACTATTTTGGGTTATCCTTCTTCTCCTTCATCTTGTATGAGAAATCAAGCTCCTTAATGCATCAAGGTTACCATTTTAGGACCTCTTCCTTTGGTTTGCATAAGAAACCAAAATAAGAAGTGTCCAGTCATTACCATTTTAGGACCTCCTCCTTTGGTTTTCACAAACAACCAAACTAAGATGCATTTAGTCATTACCATTTTAGGACCTCCTCATTTGGTTTTCACAAGCAACCAAACTAAGAAACATCTAGTTATTACCATTCTTGGTCCATCACTATTTTTTGATGAACCTATTATTGAAGAACCTCCATTTGATGAACCAATTGTGTTTGATGCCTTCTTCAATAGTTTAATTTTTGGAGAGTCCATTATTGAACCATAAACCATTATTCCTACTATACCAAATGTTCCCCACTTTAAAAATTATGTGCTGATCTTCAAGCTAAAATAGGAACCATTACCTCTTCAAAATCCATCTTATAAGGATCAAAATTTGTTCAAAGTTGATGTTTTACAACTGTGAACCAAGATCATGATATTATTGTTAAAACACCCATTTATGATAAGTCAACCTATGATAAGCTACATATTCATATGTTACCTATCTTTAAAAAGCCTCATCTCCTTGACAAGTTGGTCTCTACAAAGTTTTCTCTTGATCTTTTTCCACTCATTAAGGAGTCTCACTTTGACAAACATGATTTTTTTGAGACATCCCTTAAGCAGTTCCCTCTCTTTGAGGGGATTTACTTAGATGAACTAGTCTATGTTGAACCCTTCCAAGATGAATTAATTTTTATTGAACCCGTTATGCCATCATAGGCCATTACGTATCAAACATTCAGCATTCAACCAAACATTATAGAAATAACCACATTAGATGAAGAATAAATATTAGAGTCAAGTTCCATTTTTGAACTGACATCAAATTTAGCATCAAAAATATAATCAACATCAGTTGTGGCATTGGATTTAGAGTCTTTTACATCAGAATTAAATTTAGAAACAAATTATAATAGTGGTTGTTACAATATTGGTTACATGTGTCTTGCAAATCAATTTGAATATATTTTTTATCCTTTTATGGCTTTTGAGGATGATTACTTCATCATCAAAATAATTTCTCCTAGTATTTTCTATGAGGACTATGCTACCTTTCATCATCCCACAATTCTTACCACCAAATATAGCCATTATATTGACATTCTACCTCCCATAAACATTGATTGAAACTGATAGAATCATACATTGTTGAACTACATCCATGGTGACTTACCATGTATAGAATCTTAGGGGGGTAAGACCACATTCATTCAGAAGAAGAACAATCTCCTAGTGAAACCTTTTTAAAGGCACTAAGGGATAAGCAAAGATCAAACTCAACATCTTTTAGTGAAACCTTTTTAAAGGTGCTATAAGATAATCAGATTTAAATTTTAAAATCTCTTCATGAAACCTTCTTGGAGGTGTTATAGGATGATCAAAACAAGTTCATTAGTGAAAACCTCATTGAGGCACCAATAACTAAGCACAAAAATTTATTCATTGTTTACTAAAGATATTATTTAAGAACAAATACATATAGCTTTGAATCTACATCATAATTAGATGGTATTTACTCTCAAGATCAAACAACATAGCAATCTAGTGGTCTTATTGAGAGCATCTTTAGAGGTATTTAGTCCTACCACAACCAAAATTATGTCAAATTTGGCATCAATAACATTATGTGTGACTAAAAGTCCTGATATTCATTAGTTTTCCATTCATTATACATTCCATTATCACCCACCTATTTATTACCCACTTATATCATTTATCACTGATAGTGTTTTCCTTTGTTAAGGCTATAAGGATATCGTGTCTTGGTTTTTGAAGGAAATAGAGTCAATGACTAATGGGGATCACAATAGTATTATTTAGGTCTAGATCACCAATAATTTCTTGATAGAGTAGCTTTTTTGAAAGGGTGTTGGATGGTAACTTTATAACTAATCATTTATGTTGTCTCACATATTGACTAGGACATGCATCTCCATGTCAGTAAGAACATCAGAATCATTTTTCACTTTTCTAATTACCATGCCTTATCTCTTGGGGATAACCTTATAGACCATTTTTAGGCATATTATACCATTGTGATCAATGAATCATACCATTTAAAATATATTGGCATGAGGTCCTTTGGGACTATGTAAGTAGTACTCAATTTCTATTGAGATTAGCTTGATCACCCCTTTTCCATGCTCTCATCATTTTACGAGTAACCTAAGCAATATTCTCACCATTTTGTGAGAAATCTAATTAAATCATCACTTAGGGGTAACTTTTTTTCCACTATAGCCAATTTAATGTTGATCTCTTTCATTATGCCATTTCTTTAATATTAACCCAAGGCTTGATTTTAGTCACCTTACCGATCCCATTTTGATCTTGGTTCCTTTGTTTTATCCTCCACTTTTTATGGGGGGATTATGATCTAGTTTCAACAATTTTAGAATTTTGTGTTCAATGACAGTCTATGGCAATAGTGTGACATTTGATCAGGTAAGTTATCTTTCATCTATCATTTTATTTGGTGTCACTGATTATAACTGCCTATGGGCAAATTAGTATTGTTTTGGTACCCTTGATTATAACTACCTTTGGGCAAATTAGAATTATGACATTGTCTCTTAATTATAACCACCTATGGGAAAATTAGGAACAATGCCTTTTTATCATACATTACCACATCTCTTGGTCATTACTATTATCATTTATCTTGTCATTCACCTTTGTTTACAAACTTGATATGACCTAGTCAATTTTTCATTGCCTTCTATGTGGGAAAAATTACTATGACTTGGGATTATTATGGGGTTATGTAGGTTGTGTTTGATTAATGTTGAGGTCAACTCATTCTCGTTGATCATACGCTCTCATCTTATTGTGAGAATTTCATGTTGGTGTGCTCTCATCATTTTATGAGCTAGACCATTTTGTATATTTTAATCCTCAATTGAGTTGACTTAAAAAATTCCAAAAACATTCAAAAAATTCAACAACATTTTGTGTGTGTTTATTTGATTATTTTTTTCATGCTGGTCTTTTGTTTTCCTATTTGGTCTTGTTTCTTTGTTTTATTTTTCTAAGTACATCTTGATGGTCTACATAGATCTTGATTATTCATATCTTGATCTTATGTTATCAAGTTATTCTTGTCTTTTATTTTTAAACCTTTTTGTTCCTACTTAAGTCTTGATTGATCATATCTAGATTTCAAGTTAGGTTCATTTATGTTTATCTTTTTTTGTCTTTAATTTTTTATTTAAATGTAAATAGTTGTAACTCTAGTTTTGGTCATTGTTTTACCAATATCCTTAGTTATAGGTATTTACATTTTAATCGACTCAATGCAATTGGAATATTATGTCATTCTAAGTTTTTCATACTTATGATGCCTAGTTTATTTTTCTATAGCAAGCACTTTCTGCTCAAGTTTCAAAGTCTTAACATCAACATTACTCTGATGAATAGTTCTCAAGAACACTTTGCATAATCTAGGCTCATGATATGAAAATAGGCATCTAAGTATCATGCATTTTAGCACTTTGACTCTATGCTTAGACATGTATCTCTTCACATATGTTGTGAGTTTAATAAATTCTTGGTTAGTTTTCATCATTCCTCATTCCATTCTCTCCCAAACTTGGGTAAACTACATTGGCCTAAAGTTCATGTTGGAACATGAGTCATTAGAACTACGTAGGTAGTGTCCACTTGTCTAGCACATTTAGAGTCATCTCAGCCAACTCCCTTCTTCTTTTCATCTCTCTCATCACTTTATGCATTCTCTTATTCTTGGTTTCTTGTATATTTCCAATCCATTCTACCATCACATGTATGTTAGTGCTTGCTTATTTTAATTTTTACCATAGGTTATTTCCTTGAGCTATGTTGTTTCCCAATTGGTCATGTTGGGGCACAACATCTAAATAAAATTAGTCTTATAGGAGAAAACCATTATTTATTATTTATCAATGATCAAAATTCACCCTATAGGGTTAAACCATTCTTTATTCTTTATCAGTGATCAAAATTATCCCTACTGGGGCACAACTATGTTATCATGACCAAATCTGCTCTATTGGGGCACTTCTTATTATATTCTCTATAAAACCCCTATTTTAGTGATGTTTCCCTTATTGAAGAATTTTTTTTCTCTTTTCCTCTAATTCCAAGCTCTCCACACTAATGCCCATGATATCAATATTTTAGTGTGCAACTTGTCTTGAGATTGATCGATACTATAAGCATGCAGGTTGTACTCTCAAATTGGGTATGTTTAAAGTGTGTCCCTTACATGTTTGGATTGAATCCTTCCTATTCCACCTATCTTTGGGGCCTATTATACCTTTAATTATATTTTTATCATTGATGGTAATCATGTGTGTAAGCATTAGCTCATCTAGATGTGATCTACTCCATGGATTAATTTCTCACTATCTCTCTATTTTTGAGAGTCCATCCTTCTCTTCCATCATAGTATATCCTCTCAAGGAGGCATCCTAGGTCATTTTCAATTTCTTCTTCACAACTCTTTTATTTTAAAAGATGTTTCTTCACTTGAATGTCTCACTACACCTTCTCAAATAGGGGCAAAATGTAGATATCTAATTCCTAACAACATTTGTGTTGAAATTATCAATCTTACTTGAATTGCACTCAAATTCACATTTTAGGTCAAAATCATTAAAACACCCTAAATGGTTCAAAATTATCATTTGTAAGTTTTGATTTAGGTTAAAGTATTCCTAAAGGGGCAGTGTATTTTATCAACCAACTAACTTTGATTATATCATTTTGAGTCAAAATGCCAATTTTGCACTTAGGTGCCCTGGATTGCTCTTTTCTATCAAATCTCTTGCATGAGACATGTGCCCTTGTTATTTTGTGTTGACAACATCTTAAATGGGATAATAGTTCTAATTCATCTAACATCACCTCCCAATTCTTCTCCCATCAAATTACGATCTAGTAATATGACTTTTTGACTATTTTTATTAATGAAGGGCTAATTTCCAAATAATTACACAAATGTTGATTAACCTTATTTAAGGCTAATTGATCCAAATCAAGAGCTTGAGTGGATTTTCCATGAGATTTATAGAATACTTATTTTTGGAAATTGATTTCTATTAACAGCATCACCTAATGGCATCATCATATGGGGTATCATCCACAAGCCATAAGTGCCACAAATATCAAGATTTATTCTTCCCATGCCTCATTAAAACCCTCCATGCCTCTTAAATGTCCCTTTATCCCAAATATTTATGTGGGATAATTATATATTTAATTATTTAATTAGATTAATTTATGGCCACATGTCTCAATCTTGAGATAGATGGCCATGGTTGATCCTGATCAATCTCAAAATTCTATAAATAGAGAAGCCATGAACATCATTTTTAAGCTTGATTTATGAAAAGTTATAATGTTAAATTGTCTCCACAATCCTTTTCATTTGATCATTGATGGAAAATGTAGAGGATTACATAAAATTATTAGTCAAACATTAGTCCAAAAAATCAAAGGAAAAATACATAAGAGTAAACCAAATTAATTCTTTCTATTCATGTGGCAATTGTAAATAATAGTAAGAAACAATTGAAATAAATAAATACCATATTACCTTCCCAATTGGATTCACCGTGCAAATTTAGCTTAAAATCATGTTCTCCCTTGATCAAGAGGTCTTTTCTTCAACAACAATGGTGGCTAACTCCTCCAATGTCACAAGAACTCTTTGTAAAACCTAGGCTCATGATTTGGAATCACTAAACTAGCCTATCAATGAAGCTTGCAATTAAAATCAATGATCAAATGCAAAAGATTGTTAAGACAATTTAGAATTATAACTTTGCACAAATCAAGCTTTAAAATGATGTTCATGATCTCCCTATTTATATATTTTTGAGATTGATCAGGATCAACCATGACCATCCATTTCAAGATTGAAATGTGTGGCCATGGATTAATCTAATTATATAATTAAAACCATAAATACCCCTCATAAATATTTGGTATATAGGGGAATTTAAGAGGCATAGAGGGTCTTCAAGAGGCATGAGAGACCCATAATCCTGATATTTTATGTATTTATGGCTTATAGATGCCACCCCATATGATGATGTCATTAGGTGATTTAGTTAATAGAAATCAATTTCCAAAAATAAATATTCAACAACTCTCATAGAAAATTCACTTAAGCTCTTGATTTGCATTAATTATAATTAAACAAGATTAATCAAAATTTGTGAAATTATTTGGAAAATGTAAATAATATTATATAAAATAATTATTCAAACATTAGTCCAATAAATCAAAGGAAAAATGCATAAGAGTAAACTGAATTAAACCTATCTATTCATGCAAGAATTACAAGTAATAATAAGAAACAATTTAAAGAAATAAATACCATATTACCTTCCTAAGTGGATCAATCATAAAAATATGGCTAAAAATCATGTTCTCCCTTGATCAATATCTATTTTCTTTAACAACAATGGTGGCCAACTCCTCCAATGTCTCAAGAACTCCTTGTAAAACCTAGGCTCATGATATGGAATCAATAAACTAGCCTATCAATTGAGTTTGTAAATAAAATCAATGATAAAATTTAAAGGATTATGTAGATAATTTTGCATTGTAAATTTGCATAAATAAATCTTGAAAATGATGCTCATGGCCTCCCTATTTATAAATTTTTGAGATTGATCAGGATCAACCATGACCGCCCATCTCAAGACTAAGATGTGTGGCCATGAATTAATCCAATTATATAATTAAATCCATAAATATCCCTCATAAATATTTGGGATAGAGGGAAATTTAATAGGTATTAATGGTTCTAATGAGGCATGGGAGACCCATAATCTTGATATTTTATGCATTTATGGCTTATGGATGCCACCCCATATGGTGATGTCATTAGGTGATGCAGTTAATAGAAATCAATTTTGAAAAAGAAATATTTAACAAATCTCATGTAAAATCCACTTAAGCTCTTAATTTAGATTAATTATCTTTATATTAATTATTCTTAAACAATATTAATCAACATTTGTGCAATTCTTTAGAAATTGGCCCTCAATTAATCAAAATCGTCAAAAAGTCATATTACTGGGTCATAATTTGACTGGAGAAGAATTAGAAGGAAATTTTATATGCATATGGACCATGTTCCCATTTAGTATGTTTCCAACACAAAATAACAAAGGTACATGATATGTACTAATGAATTAGGAGAAAAGAGTGATCCAAAACATAAAAGGCAAAATCATCATTTTGACTTGAAATGAATTGATCAAAGTTAGTTATCTCATAAAATGCATTGCCCCATTTAGGGATACATTAGCTTAAATTGGCACTTGTAAATGATAATATAAAACCATTTAGTGCATTTTAATGATTTTAACCTAAAATGTGCATTTGATTTCAATTCAAGTAATATTGATAATTTTAACATAAATGGTGTTAGGAATTGGATGTCTACATTTTTCCCCAATTTGAGAAGGCATAAAGAGACATTCAAGTGAAGAAAAATCTTTTCAAAGAAAAGAGATGTCAATAAGAAATTATAAATGACCCATGATTCCCCCTTGAGAGGACGTACTAGGATGAAAGAGAAGGATGGACTCTCGAAAAGAGAGAGAAAGTGAGAGATTAACCCACGTAATAGATCACATCTAGATGAGATAGTGCTTGCACATGTGATTACCATCAATGATCAAAATATAATTAGAGGTATAATAGGCCCCAAAGATGGGGGAATGAGAAAGATACTATCCATAAATGTAAGGGACACACTTTAAACGTACCCAATTTGAGAGTACAGCTACATTTTTATGGCATTGATCAATCTTGAGATAAGTTGCATACTAAAATATTTCCATCATGGGCTTTAGTGTCGAGAGCTTAGAAGTAGAGGAAAAAAGAATGTGGTATCCAAAGAGAAGATAATAAGAAGTGCTCTAGTAGAGCAAATTTAATCATGAGAAAATATTTTTACCCTAGTATGGTAAATTTTGATCACTGATAAAGAATAAATAATGGTTTGCCCCTATAGAGATAATTTTATTCTATCATTGTTTATATGTTGTGCCCCAGTGTGGGTGATTGGAAAGAAAAATATCTCAAGAATGAAAGATATCTAAGTGGGTGAAAATGTACATGTGATGGTGTAATAGCTTATAAAGCCACATAAAACCTAGCATATGAGAATGCACAAAGTGATGAAAGAGATGAAAAAAGAATGAAAGATAGATGAGCTGACCTCAATAGAAATTGAGTGTTGCCTACATAGTCTAGTAATACCTCAATCCAATGCAGTTTTCCTAAGAAGTAGGACAGAATGGACTAAGTGATAAATAAAACTGACCAAAGTTTGATTAGACTCATGATGTATGCAAAGAAATGCACGTCTAAACATAGAGTCGAGTGTTAAAATGTATGATACCTAGATGCCTATTTTTATATTGTGAGCCTAGATTATGTATAGTATTTTTGAGAAATATTCATTAGAGTGATGTTGACGTTAAGACTTTGAAACTTGAGCACAAAATGCTTGTTATATCAAAATAAATTAGGCATCATAAGTATGAATAACTTATAATGACAAAATATTCCAATTGCATTGAGTCAGTCCAAATTTGAATACATGTAACTAAGGATAATGGTAAAACAATTACCAAAACAAGAGTTACAGCTATTTACATGTTTTAAAAAATCAAAGATAAAGAAAAAGATAAACATAAATGAACCTAACTTGAAATCAAGATATGATCAATCAAGACATAAGTAGGAACAAAAATGTTTAAAAATGAAAAGCAAGAACATCTTAGTGACATGAGACCAAGATATAAATAATCAAGATCTATGTGGACCATCAAGATGTACTTGAAAAATAAATATGTAAAACCAAATAAGAAAATAAAAGACCAACATGACAAACAATAATCAAATAAACACACAAAATGTTTTTGAGTTTTTTGAATGTTTTACAAATGTTTTTAGAATTTTTTAAGTATCTCAACTTGATTGAGGATTAAAAGATACAAAATGGTCTAGCTCATGAAATGGTGAGAGCACACCAACTTAAAATGCTCACAATATAATGAGAGAATATGATTAGAGGGACTGATTTAACCTCAACATGAATTAAACACAACCTACATAACCCCATAATAATCCCAAGTCATAGTAATTTTGCCCACACAAAAGGTGATGAAAATTTGACTAGGTCACAACAAGTTCACAAATAAAGGCAAATGATAAGACAAATGATAATAGTAATGACTTGGAGATGCGACAATGCATGATGAAAATGTGTTGTTTCTAATTTTCTCATGGTGATTATAATTAGGAAATAATGTTATAATTATGATTTTCCCAAAGGCGATTATAATCAGGGGTACCAAAACAATATTGATTTTCCCATAGGTGGTTATAATCAGTGATACCAAATAAGATGATAGATAAAAGATAACTTGCCAAATCAAATGTCACACTACTGCCATAGACTGTCCTTGAACACAAAATTCTAAAATTGTTGAAACTAGATTGAAATCCCCCCACAAAAAGTGTAGGATGAACCAAAAGAACCAGGATCAAAATGAGATTGATAAGGCGACTAAAATCAAGCCTTGGGTCAATAATAATAAAATGGTATAATGAAAGTGATCAACATAAAATTGTCTATAGAGGTAACAAAGTTACCCCCAAGTGATGATTGGCTTAGATTGCTCAAAAAATGGTGAGAGTGTTGCTTAGGTTTCTCAGAAAATAGTGAGAGCGTTCGAAATTAACAATTGCTTGCAAAATGGTAAGAGCATGGAAAAAGGGTGACTGAGCTAACCTCAATAGAAATTGATAATTGCCTACATAATCTTGAAGAACCTCAAGTCAATTTAGTTCAAACAGTGTGGTAAATATAACACAATGGTATAATATGCCTAAAAAAGGTCTATAGGGTTTCTCCAAAGAGATGAGGCATGGTAATGGCAAATAGTAATTGGAAAAGTTAAAATGGTTTTGATTCTCTTACTGACATGGAGATACACATCCTAGTCAATGTGTGAGACAATAGAAATGATCAGTTATAAAGCTGTTATCCAACACCCTTTTGAAAAAGCTACTCTATCAAGAACTTGTTGGTGATTTAGACTTGAATAATGTTGTTGTGATCCCCATTAGTCATTGATTATGTTTCCTTTAAACACCAAGATGAGATATCCTTACATCCTCGATAAAGGAAAGTGCTACCAATGATAAATGATATAAGTGGTTAATAAATAGGTGGGTGATAATGGAATGTATAATGAATGGGAAACAAATGAAGATCAAGACTTTCAATCACATGTAATTTTGTTGATGTTATATTTGACATAATTTTGGTTATGGAAGGACTGAAGACCTTTGAAGATGCTCTTGATATGACCACTAGATTATTTTATTACTTGATCTTGAGAGTATCTACCATTTAATTATATTGTAAATTAAAAGCTATTTTGATTTGATCCTGAATAACATCTTTAATAAGTAGTGAAGAACTTTTGTGCTTAGCAATTGGCACCTCAATGAGGTTTTGACCAATGAATTTATTTTGGTCATCCCATAGCACCTCTAAGAAGGTTTCAAAAAGAGATTTTAACATTTGACTTTTAGTGCCTTCAAAAATGTCTCACTAAAAGATGTTGAGTTGATCTTTGCTCATCCCCTAGCACCTTCAAAAAGGTTTCACTAGGAGATTGTTCTTCTTTTAAATGAATGTGGTCTTGGCCCCCATAATATTTTGCATATGGTATGTCACCATGGATGTAGTTCAATAAAGTGTGATTATGTCAGTCCCAATCAATGTTTGTGGGAGGTAGAATGTTAATATAATGGTTATTTTGGGTGGTGAAAATGGTGGGATGATGAAAGATATCATAATACTCATAGAAAATATTAGGATGACTTATGTTGATGATGAGTAATCATCCTCAAAAACCGTAGAAGGATCACAAATAAATTCAAATTTATTTACAAGACAAGTGTAACCAATGTTGTAACAAGCACGATTATAATTTAATTTTGAATTTTATTCTAATATAAAGGACTCTGAATCCAATGTCAAAACTAATGTTGATTATATTTTTGATGCTAAATCTGATTTCAATTTAAAAATGGAACATAATTCCAATTTTGATTCTTCATTTGATATGGTTGTTTTGATAATGTTCTATTGAATGTTAAATGTTTAACAAGTAATGGCCTGTGATGGCATAATGGGTTCAATAAAAACAAATTAATCTTGTAAGGGTTTAACATAGAATAGCTCATATAAATTAATCCCCTTAAAGAAAGGGTACTGCTCAAGGGATGTCTCAATAAAATCATGTCTATCAAAGTGAGACTCCTTAATGAAGGAAAAAGATCAAGAGACAACTCTACAGTGACTGACTTATCAAGGAGATGAGGTTCTTAAAAAATAGGTAACTTATCACAGGTTGACTTATCAAAAATGGGTGTTTTAACAATAAAATCATGGTTTTGGTTCATAATTGGTTACAAAAAATCAATTTTTAACACATTTTGGTCCTCATAAGATGGCTCTTAAAGAGGTAATGGTTCTTATTTTGGCTCGAAGATTGGCATAGAATTTCTAAAGTGGGGAACATTTGGTTTAGTGGGAATAATGTTTTGTGGCTAAATAATGGACTCTCCAAAAATTATACTATTGAATAAGGGATCAAACATAACTAGTTCATCAAATGGAGGTTCTTTAACAATAGGTTCATCAAAAATTGGTGATGGGCCAAGAATGGTAATAATTGGACACTTCTTAGTTTGGTTGCTTGTATAATCCAAATGAAGAGGTCCTAAAATGGTAATCATTAGACACTTCTTAGTTTGGTTATTTGTGCAAACTAAAGGAGGAGGTCCTAAAATGGTAATGATTGGACACTTATTAGTTTGTTTTCTTATGCAAACCAAAGGAGGAGGTCCTAAAATGGTAATGACTAGATGTTTCTTAGTTTGGTTGCTTGTGCAACCCAAAGTATGAGGTCCTAAAATGGTAACAATTGAATACTTCTTAGTTTGGTTGCTTGTCGAAACCAAAAAAGGAGGTCCTAAAATGATAACCTTCATGCATTGTGGAGCTTGATTGCTCATATAAGCTGAAGGAGAAGAAGGATACCCAAAAATAGTAACCTTTGAGTATGGAGCACAAATTTAAGGAAAAGGATGAGGATGATGTATGATAATTGGCATGGATGTGATTGGTTTTTTAATAGGTAGGACCAAAGAAGGAAACATCCTTAAACAATATGGAGAGCTCATGTCCATCATAAAAATGCTCTACCTTACAACTAGGGCCATAATAAACCATATTTAAAGTGTACCTTAGTGTCATTTTTTAATAAGAGTATTCTTAATGTTTGATAAGCTTTGGACAATGTTTAAACAAGATATAAATTTTGATCTTTTTCCAAACAAATGACTAAGGCACCAAAGAGACTATAAATGGAGGGTATCTTAGACCCACACACAATTAGAATATTTGGTTCATGAATTTACCCAACTTTTGGTAAATTTGAAATAATATAGATTAGAAGAGGGTAAGGTAACTCAAAGATCCAAGGTGAAAACTAGTACACCAAAGCCTAGATCTTTGTGATACACCTATACCATAAAATCTATTTTCAACTTTGATGAGTTGACCCTATAAAATTAGAGGAAATATCTCCAAATTATGAAGAATACAATATGAACTAAGCAACTCAAGATGTAAAAACATACATGAATCACTAAGGACAAAGCTAAGACCAAATGGGCAGCACAACATCACCACATGGTTCTAGTAGGATAAAATATGTTTTAAGTCTCAAAGTGTGAGCGATATGCAAGATGACTTGAGTATACCAAGATGATAATGTGATTTTGAATCTAATAAATGTCCCTTAATCCAAATGTAAAATTAAACCCAAGTTAGAACAAGTTTACTGTGCAAATGGTGAACCCAATTTAACACACCAACCCTTATAACTTAGAAAGGTTCAATTTCAAATGTGAATTATAAATGAGGGAATTTAAACAAATCAAATAAAGGTCTAGACTCAATTTGGTAGCATGAATTCACCAAAGTTGATGACATGACAAAAAGTTTGTGATAACAATTTTGAACAAGGAAAAGATAAAATTTCCAATTAGACAGTGTAATGCCTCCCTTACTCAAGAATTTTGAGGACAATGTGTTTTGGTTAATTTCATTTAATTAACAAGTAGTTTTAGACACAAATCAATACCAAGTAAGCCAATGACAAAAAACAATCATCTTAAGTCTAAACTAACAAGGTATGGCAAAGTGGGGTTAACTAAACTAGCAAGTTTTCAAACATTTCTAGATGGATCAATTGCACAATGGATTTCATGCCAAATGATGTAAAAGAATCACAATTTAATTGGGTATTGTGGCACTTGGATTGTTGCAAAAAGGTCTTGCCATTTTTTCAACCACTGCATCCATCACTTGCTTAGTGTAGTGTGATGTTTAAAGTGTAGATATGTCCCGGTGATTTAACCCTATAAAACTCATGGGAGGTGATGAAATCCCCCTCACAAGCCAAGTTTTCATATAATAAAAGACATAACAAAAAGACTTTATGGTCACCTCAAGATCACCCAATACTATTACAAGTTTTTGGGTATCACTTTCAATGACATTTTTTTTATGCCTTGGACTAGGCATGTTTGCAATAAGGATGGCACTTTTAATTCTAAAAGTTCCCTAAAAAGGATGGATAGAAGATCATACATGCAATGTCCTTCTTTTTACCAATCAAGTTCTAATTAAATAACTATTGAATACAAATTTGGATAAATGAGTTCAATTTTAAACACCAAATGAAAAGTTGGGTGGTGTTCTTTTGACCCCTTGGTCTTAATTTCTAAAATGGAAAAGATTGCACAAAATGACCACATGAAGAAAAAAAATCCTAAGTTCATTTTAATCCCAAATATTTAAGCATTCAATACTTATCTTAGATTCAATTTTAATGCACCAATTTTGAAAATATTCAAGACTTAAGATTGGGTTTAAACACTAAAGTTGAAATGTTTCTATTATTTAACATGATATGTTCATTTTAGGCACCAAAAACCAAATGTGTGAAAACATAGCATGTTCATTTTAAACCCAAATGAAAGTGTGTTTGGTTAGTCAAATTCAATCAAAACAACTTCTAAACTAATCCCTCAACTTGTAAAAAACATAATTATAAGGACCTGCTTTGAAGCATTTAGGATTTTGAGAAAATAACATTAAAACTTTAACTCTCTATTGCAATATCACTATTACACAGTCAATCCAACTATTTTCCAGTAAAATTGTAATTTCAGACAATAATATCATTGTTATGGATTAGATCAATAAAAAAACATAATATCAATGTTCTCTAGATGAAATCATTGGCCAAATCAATAATATTTCTTCCCCAAGAATTATATCACTATTATGGGTTAGATCAATCAAAAAACACAATATCATTGTTCTCTAGATGAAATCGTTGGCCAAATCAACAATATTGCTACCCTATGAATGATATCATTATTCTATAATATCACTACTCTAGTGAATGAAATCACTATTATGGCTAACAATATCATTATTTTGAACTACAAAATCATTGTTTAACAAATAGTGATTTCATTATAAAATCACTACTGTGTCAGCAGTGATATTACAATAGAGAGTAAAATCGTGACACTCAAGAATGAAAATGCAATTTACCAAAAAATGGTTTTTTAATCTAAAATTTCATTATTTTAGCTCCCTTATTCCAAGATTTTTCATAAACATGGTTAGTAAGTTGCTTAAAAAATATTTACGAACAAATTTGTGGGGTACTATCCCATTGAGCATGCAAAAATGTAGAGAGGATTACATAAAATGATTAGTCAAAAATTAGTCCAATAAATCAAAGGAAAAATGCATAAGAGTAAATTGAATTAAGCTTATCTATTCATGCAAGAATTACACTTAATAATAAGAAACAATTAAAATAAATCAATACCATATTACCTTCCCAAGTGGATTCACCATACAAATGTAGCTCAAACGCATGTTCTCCGTTAATCAAAAGTTCTTGTCTTCAACAACAATGGTGGCCAATTCCTCTAATGTCTCAAGAACTCCTTGTAAAACCTAGGCTCATGATTTGGAATCACTAAACTAGCCTATAAATGAAGCTTGAGAATAAAATCAATGATCAAATGCAAAGGATTGTGGAGATAATTTAGCATAATAACTTTTCACAAATCAAGCTTAAAAATTATGTTCATGGCCTCTCTATTTATAGATTTTTTAGATTGATCAAGATCAACCATGACCATCCATCTCAAGATTGAGATGTGTGGCCATGAATTAATCTAATTATATAATTAAATCCATAAATATCCCTCATAAATATTTGGGATAGAGGGGCATTTAAGAGGCATGGAAGATCTTAATGAGGCATGGGAGGCATAAATCTTGATATTTGTGGTACTTATGGCTTGTGGATGCCACCTCATATGATGATGTCATTAGGTGATGTAGTTAATAAAATCAATTTCCAAAAATAAATATTCAACAACTCTCATATAAAATCCACTTAAGCTCTTTATTTGGATCAATTATCCTTAAACAAGGTTAATCAACATTTGTGCAATTATTTGGAAATTGGCCCTCAATTAATCAAAATGGTCAGAAAGTCATATTACTAGGTCATAATTTGACAAGATAAGAATTGGAAGGTGATGTTAGATTTATTGGAACTATTATCCCATTTAGGATGTTTTCAATACTAAATAACAATGGAATATATCTCATGCAAGAGATTTGATAGAAAAGAGCAATCCAAGATACCCAAGTGCAAAATTGGCATTTTGACTCAAAATTATCTAATCAAAGTTAGCTGGCCCATAAAATTCACTGCCCCATTTATGGATACTTTGACCTAAATTGGCACTTATAAATGACAAGTTCAAACCATTTAGGGTGTTTCAATGATTTTGACCTAAAATGTATATTTGATTGTAATTCAAGTAAGATTGACAATTTCAACACAAATGGTGTTAGGAATTGGATGTCTAAAAGTACAACCAAAGAGAAATATACTTAGCATTTTATAATTTATTGTTGTTGTAGTAAGTGTATGATAGTGATAAATATAATAAGATAGGACTAGAAACAATTTAGGTTCAAGAATATAGTTTGTGCCTGTGCCTAAACATGTTAATGCTCTCTAGATAGTAATGCAAGATGGTCTTCTCTATTGACTATAAACTTGTTTGTTTTGAAGATGAAAAAATAGTGATTTCTCTATTACTTACATTTATGTCTTTTGAGAGAGCTTATATATTTCTATTTTGTTAGTGTTGCATATAAACCTCTATTTTCCTTATCCTTGCCTTGAAAACCCTAGGATTACTTGTGAGAACTAAAAACTTGTAAAAAAAGGGTAAGTATAATGATACGAGCTTAACCCAATCACCCCCTTTGATAATTGATCATTACCTATGTATCTAGATAATCCAAGGATGGAATCAAGCTACGTGTATTTCTCTCACCTATTATGATTATGTAATTGTGCTCTTTAACTATATGTATGCAGCTAGTACTTTGACTATGATACTTGACAATGATAACTCTTGATTTTATTTGAAATGCTTCAGACTTGAGTTGTGACTATTCTTAGTGAATGATATTGAATTTGGGAATCATACAGAATATTTCTCTCAATATGTAGTGGTGTATAGGTTCTCAATACATAGTTCCAAGCTAGGATCAAGTATAATCCTTAATTAATGACTTTTGATTCATATTTAGAGTAAAATTAAATAATTTCCCTTACTCAACTTGAAAAACATGTGGGATGACCCATATGAATATTTTTAATTTTATAAATTGGTCATTAATGTGTGAGGACATGGTCATACTGAGTGGCTAAGTCCATGGTAGAAAACATGTCTACCTAGCATGAACCTATCCCAAAAAAGTAGGGATAGTTTTCTTGATGTTGGAAGCAATCTAAGAGTGAAATACAATAGTTTCAGTATTGAATTGAGAATTTATGTGTAATAGTAACAAAAAATAGAGGGGTCAAACCCGTGTATAGATAAATGATTAAAATAATGGTGAATAATATTCATGTGTTTGAGCATAAATCAAGGGGTTTAATATGTGTCAAAAATTAACATTGTCATATACTTTGACTAGATTTAGGTATTTATAGTCCAAGAAAAATATATTTACTAAAGTGCATTAAATAAAATGTAAGGTTTGATCCTTTAATAAATAAAATAATCATAGTAAATTTATAGTTGGTTTAATCTTAGGAAATTATCAAAGGGTTTATAATTTTTAACCCACTACACTAGTAAAGGCTATAAGTAAGGCTCAACTAGAAAAATAGGAAGTTACAATAGCCAAGTTCTAGGAGTAGTATAAGGCTCAAAGGTATACCTAGAAGAAGGTATTTTCTCCCTATCCATGTGGTGGCTTTTAGCATCATAAAATATAAATACAATGGAAAAAGTGTGTCAAATAAGATCACCCAATAGATGGATGTTGAGGAACAAAACTTGAGACTCGAAACCCTAGGTCTACAAGTGGTGAATCACAGTAAGGTTAACAACCTAAAAGAAAAAAGAAGTATGGTGAGATAAAGAATATGATTACCTCAAGGAGTGATAGAATCCAAACATGAAGAGTGTTTCATTTGCAATAGTCCACATTATGCATGGTAATGGGCATCCATATACACCACCTACTCATAATTGATATAGTAATTAAGGTGATGATGGTTGTAACCCAAAAATTCATGAAACTAATGATAAACATTAGACTAAACACCAAGACACTATGGTTAAAATTATAGGTAATATTAGTTCTATTATTGTGTTTATTTTGACAGACCCAAGTGCCACTAGTTTAGTTATTTCACTAGTAATTAATGGAAGGTGTGGCTTAAAAAGCATGCAAGTAGAGATTTTAGGTGGCATAGAAGTAGCCTTAGGTGTAAAATAATCCATTACCTTTGTGGTAAGGATTTATCACTTAAGTTTGAAAAATTTCATCACCAAAGTGGGCCTTTATTGCACCACTTTAGGGTTGTATGTTATAGTGCTTCGAATGGACCAATTAGAGTCCCATAAGGTAATAATGAATTTATTTTAGAAGCATGTGAAGTAATTAAATGATAATGGTGAAACCAAAAAAATCAAAGGGATCAAGAGACCCATATCCTTAAGATTTATCTCAACCATGTAGCTTAAATGATCAATGAGAAATGGCAATCAGTTATATGTTGCTAGCATATTAGAGAATGCTCATGGACCATATTTTAGTGACTTAAAAATTTTGAAGGAGTTTTATAATTTGTTATGAAATTATTTTATAGGATTACCACCTAAGAGATAAATTGATTTATCCATATAGTTAGTGCCTCAAACCAATCTTATTTCAAAGGTTCCATACAAGATGATAACCCTTGAATTATGTGAAATAAGAGTGTAACTACAAGAGTTGATTAAAAAATTATTAGTGAGACCCAATGTGTCCCCATGGGGAGAACCAATAATATTATTAAATAAGAAGGATGGTCACCAAGACTATGCATTGATTATAGGTAATTGAACAAAGTGACCATTAAATAAAGAAACCCCTTGCCTAGGATCAATGATTTGTTCAACCAAATGAGAGGAACTTGAATATTCTCTAAGATATATTTGTTGCAAATATATTATCATCTTAGAATAAAATAAGGTGATATATTGAAGAGAATATTTCACACTCGATATGGTCAATATGAGTTTTTGGTGGTGTCATTTGGGCTCACAAATGCACTAGTATTGTTCATGAGTCTCATGAACAATGTTTTCCTCAAGTACCTAGATAACTTTTTGGTTTTATTCCTTTATGATATTATGATATATTATTAGTCTAAGGAAGAGAATGAGAGGAATTTAAGAGAATTTTTATAGTGTTTAATGGAAAACCAACTCTATGGGAAATTGTCTAAGTGCACATTTTTCACAAGAATAAGTGTAATACTTAGGGCACATCATTTCTTTGAATTGTATTATTGTTGATCCAACAAATATTAGCACCATAATGGACTATCCAATGCCTATAAATGTCTCAAAAAAAATTAGTTTTATGGTACTTTCAAGGTATTATAGGAGATTCATTGAGAATTTCTCATGAATTGGAGCCCCAATCACATCCCTATAGAGAAAAGGAAAGAAGTTCATATGGACTGATCCATGTGAAGAAACATTTAAAAATCTCACAAATATTTTAACAACAACCCCTATTTTAATAATGCCATACATGGATAAGTATTTCCTTGTTTTAATTAATGCATCTCTCGAATGACTTAGTGGATTTTTAATTCAAGAGGGCTAAGTCATTTTCTATGAGTTAAGGAAGATTAAGGATCATGAGATTAAGTATAAGACTCATGATTTATAACTTATTGTCGTGGTTCATCCATTAAAAATTTGGAGACACTATCTTGTTGGCCAAAAGTTTGCACTCATAACTAACTACCTAAGATTGACCCACATATTCACTCAGCCAAATTTGAATGCCAGATAGAGATGTTGGATGAATTTTTTGGCTAAATATGATGTTGACTTTGGTAGGTAATGCACTAATCAAAAGGCCATGTTTACATTCAATGTCAATTGTGCAAGACAACTTGAGAATATTTATTTTATAAATTTAAAGGTGGGATTCCTAGTATAATGATGTCATGATAGAACTTTAGGACAATGAACTCAAGATTTAACCCAAATATAATGGGTAGTGGTAGATGATGGACTTTTAAAATACCAACAATGCATTTATGTGCCAATTGAAGGAGAAGTAAAGGATCATATCTTGTTTGAAGCACATAAGGCTTTTTATTTCACTCATCCTAATGAAACTAAAATTTATCCAAGTTTGCAAACCTTGCATTATTGGCTAGGAATGAAACAAGAAGTGGCCGAGTATGTTTCATGATGCTTATAATGTTAGTAAGTGAAATTTGGGCATAGATATCTAGCCAAATTTTTGTATCCTCATGACATACCCACATTAGAATTGGATGTGGTGTATATGGATTTCATCATTGCATTCCCACTTACTCAACGGAGACACAACACCATTTTGGTGGTTTCTAA
The DNA here is from genome assembly GCA_037957365.1 of Torreya grandis. Lineage (NCBI taxonomy): Eukaryota > Viridiplantae > Streptophyta > Pinopsida > Cupressales > Taxaceae > Torreya > Torreya grandis. Next base: position 4,117,624 of record JARHVA010000598.1, on the reverse strand, counting down.
TAAACTAAGGTTTCACATTTCCTACCAACTAAGGACACATATGAGGTAGAGGATATTACCCAATTGTGTGTGGATCATATTATGTCATTGCATGGTATTTCAATAAAAATCATTTCCAATAGGGAATCCTTATTTACATCTTACTTTTGGATCACATATCAAGAAAATTTGGGTATAAAGTGTAATATAATTACAGCATCCCATCCTCAAATAGATGGAAAGACCGAAAGGGTTAATCAAGTCCTAGAGGACATGTTGCAAGCATGTGTCATGGATAATCATTCCTAATTGGATAAATACGTACCCTTGGTATAATTTTAATAAAATAATACCCATCATATATCCATCGACATAGCCCCCTATGCAACATTGTATGGATGACCTTGTATAAATCCATTGAATTATAACAAGCTCAAGGACCTTGTTTTGATTGGTTCCGATATGATAAATAAAATGGAATAAGAAGTTTTACATATTTAGAAATGCCTCAATTAAGCACATGATCGATAAATGAATTATGTGGATTGATGTAAGATTGATATGTTTTTCAAGGTTGGAGACTCAATGTTATTTTCAGTGAAACCATAAAAGATTGCAAGACGTATTGTTGGTGAACCAAAGTTGTCACCATAATTTGTAGGAACATTTAATATTTTGAAAACAGTTAGCCCAATTACTTACCAACTTTCTTTTCCACCTAACATGTACAAGATGCATGACATTTTTCATGTTTTTTTATTAAAAAAATATTTACATGACACATCTCACTTTATTGGTCATATTTACATATGGATGAGGATTCATTCAAGATAGAGCTTGTGAGGAATTTAGATTAGTGATCATTTAAATTTTGGAACCATGAATTTGATCAGTCTAAGGTCCAATGGAACCAATACAACCCAAGTTATGCTACTTTGGAAAATACTTAAAAAATACAATGACTTTATCCTCGTGTTTTTGCATAGAACTTTGGGGTGATGTTTCTTGAAGGGAGGAGTATGTAATGCCCTACCTTAGGGTCTGTATTTTTTTATCATAGTAATAACTCTCATAATTAATATTAGATTATGGAATTATGCATTTTATTATCTTTTGATTAATGAAACACTAAATATTAAGCTATGTATTATTTTATGCTAAGACACACATGTAGATACATGTATGTTTCCAGTAATTATGAGATCATAATTTTGTATGAACACTTTATTTATTTATGAGATAATATATTTTTCTCCAAAATAATGGTATGGCATTTAAATTATAATCAAATGAGTATGTCATGATGGACAATGAATTTATTTATCAATGTTATTGATTATCAAGATAATGGATTCACCTTTTTAAACTATAGAGGTAATGTGATGAATTTGGTCTTTGTGTAGATGATAGGAAAAGAAAGATGAATTTATGCCAATGTTGAGATGAGTTGGTATAGGATATACACATTTTCCATTATGGTGGTATTTTATTCAATGTGGCATAGTGGGAGCTCCAACAATAGATAGCCACCTTGCATATAATGGGATACTCAGTACTTTGATCTCTTGCAACTTAATGACTATCAATTAGGTATGAGTGGATACAATGTCTCCTAATGTGAATTATTTATATGATCACATGGTTGGAAATAATAAATATTATAAAAAGGGGGGGATACATTAAAGACAAGTAAAAATGGAAAATATAAACTATCTTTGGGTAGTCAAGAGGCCATGAATAACAATCAAAATAATAAATGGAAGAATGGAAGATCTAAAATAAACAATCAAAATATATGAGTAGATAAAGAAGTGAAGAATGTGCATTCTTATTTTTATCCTTATACTATCATAAGTAGACTTAGATCTTTGAAGCAACTAATATAAATAGAAAATCAGGAAGAAGAACTAAACATGCATCAGTAAATGCATCAAATATTTGGTGAGAAAGAAGGTCAAAAATTAATGTTGGTTGGTGTTGAAAAAAAAGAAATCCATTTAGAAAGGACACATACAAGTCAGTCTAGAAAAGGAGGAGAAAATATTTTGTAAAAAGGTAGAACATATTAAAAAGAAGGAAAGATGTAACAACATACTATTGTGTAGAAGGTAATGTTTGAAAAAGGTGTTCATGATTGGTATTTTTATTCATCAATGTTTTGACTATTTGAAAATTATACAATTTTCTACTATGAACCTTGCTTTATGGTTGTGTTTTAAATTAATTCCCTTGTTGAATGATGATATTTAGTCTTTGATCTTTGGACCTGATTTTGATTTTTGACAATATATTTTATAGACTTTGCATATTTGAAAATAGTCACTATTATATTTTACCAAATTTATATGATTCTTCTTATTTTTATTTTCCAGCCTTTCTAGTTTTTTTGGGTGGGTTGAAGGGTAATCAAAATAGTGCTTTACATCTAGTAGTTATGTTAGGTTCACCAGTATCAATAGATACACAGCATAGAGGCCTTTGCGAGAGTGTGAGAGAGGTGGTTAGCCCATACTAGTGTCTTTGATGGATATTGTCCTTCATGGGATTAAATGTCTCCACTACACATAGCCTATTTTTTATGTTTCATGTGCTACATGCCTTGGCAACACTTAGATCTCAAGTTGTTGTGGGTTTTGGAGACCTTGTACTTGTGAAATTATATAGCCTTATATATTTTTTGTCTTGGCCTTATGTTGTTGTCATTTTACCTCTGTTGACTTGTTTATGATTTATTACTTAAGTTGTAACCCCTCTTGTGCTTACTAGCATTGAATCACTATTATTAATAGTTGGATGTATATAAAACCATTTCTCTTGCTCACTTATTTATGTCAGATTTATAATGAAACAAAATTATGTCTTGGTAATAGTGGGTTAGAGAGTGTTGGGTCAAAAAATAGTGGGTTATACACTAAATAAGCAAAGATATTTTAGATAATTCCTTAATACCCTCTTGTAGATAGTATGCACCCATAGTGAGGGTGGTCAAGTAGAATATGGACCCAAGTCATCTCCTCATCTGGTATTTATTTATTGTGTGCTATAAATCTATATAATGAGAAATCAAATTCATTAATATGGTGCATGAATTTTTACTTTCACTTCTAATTTTATAACATTGAGGAAAGAGGACAAACTGTGTTTAGTCTCTAATTTAGTAGGAAAGAATTGTATGATGAAGTTATGATATTTTGATTGGTTCATATGTTGAAAGTGTATAATGTTGTGATTTTATTATTAAAATACTACAGGTAGTTTGAATGCATATGAGAATATACCTCAAACCATCATTTGGTTATGATGGTAAGCAATATAGAGAATATAGCCTCTACTTTTTCTTCTTAAAATAATATATTGTTAAATGTTAGCACATTGTAATCTATTATTGTATAAATAAAAATTTTACTTTATTAAAATATTAAACCAACTATGTTGAATAGTATTTCTCATACCTATGATTAAACCATTACATTTTAAGATGAAATCACGTTTTATAATGAAGGCAAAATATATGTGTTTGATGTTTGTCTTGTATAAATTGCATTGGCCCAACCTATGTTTTGTAAGAGATTTGATGAACTTTATACTTAGTCAGATTAAATGGACCCCACATCAAAAAATATTTATATGTTTACCTCCCAAAATTAAATTATAGGTAGAATTTAATTAAAATAGTATAATCTATTCGATAAACAGTCCATATGAAATTGACAATGAATATTTGAGGTGATGTATATTTATTGGATTGGAACACATTAATTAAGGTCCCCCTATCTTATGGAATATGTGTCAAAATATATAAATTTATATTGGCTCCCTCATCCACACTCATTAAATTATGCAGACTCTTTTATAGACCTCCTCTATTAGAATGCATTCATTTAGGTAGAAGAACATAAAAGTTTTAAATACTTAGACTTGGTCCCTTCTATGGTTCACTTTTCTAAAAAGTTGACAAGCCTTTCCTTCGTTAATAATGCCTCAGGCCATCAACTTAAACTTTTCCATTTAAATCCCTATTTGGGTTGAATGCATGGCTTATTTTGATAAGCTCATCATCTCATGATCCTTAGTCTTAGCATAGTTTAATTGTAACTATGGAGTCATAAAAATTCAATGTGTGGCATGTTGTGATTGATTTATAATCTCTTAACATCTGACCCCTTAAAACTTAACTTTTAATGTGAATTTTTAAAGTCACAAGTTAGCAACATGTGGCAAGTTATGATTTCCTTAGATCCTCATAGTCTTAGACTTTTGACTTAGTATGTGGTTTCAAAGTCATGAATCTATGAAATCATGACATGTAGTGAGATGCAAGTGCCTCACATCATCATAATGACTAGTTCATATTTTAGCCTTGTAAGTGATTATCTAATTACAACACATGGCATGTGTTCATTGCCTTATATCCCCATAGTCTTATATCATTGTTAGGATCCCTTTGTAACTTAAAAGAGTGTGAACCTTTCACAATTTGGATCACCCATAAGTCAAATTCAGGAACTGTAAAGCCATGAAATTAGGCCATATATACTAGAATGCCAAGTCAACATTTCTCATAAGAGTTTCTTCAAGCTATGAAGTTATAATGCAACATGGAGAAAACATGTGGCATCATGGATAACTATGACCAAGAGTGAAACTTGAAACTAAGCCCAAATGTCATTACTCTACAAAAATATGACAAGTGGCAAACCCAAATGGTTTGGGGGTGTGTTGTGAAGTAGTATTGTGAGTAGATGGTAAGTAGAGCATGGGTCACATACTTCAAAGCTATCAGACTTATGTGGATGCTAATTCAACCACCCATTGACAAATAAGACAGTTTTGGGTGAGTCCTAATATTTAAACCCTTGTCATGAATAGTGATGTCTAGACAATAAGGCATCCATCATGGCACAAATATAGACATCACTCAAGCCATGTAAAAAGGGAAATTGAGTAGACATTAATATTTAAATTGATTTAATTTACATAGTTCCATGATGACATGGATAATTTAAAATACCTATATAAAAATAAGTGTTTGAGTTATAAATTAAAACCATGGTGAAATTAACTAATAAAGGGAATTAATTAATTAATTAAAATCTAAGAATTGAAGCTAACATAGGTATTTTATCCAATGTCATATGAAAGTAAGTTTATAGTAATTTTAAAGTTTTAGATGTTTTGAATTCAAAAGTGAGATCCGTTTAGGTCCTAGAGTAACCCAAATGAATTATTATCTCATGTGCCCATAACCCACAGGTCCCATGATCATAATCCAGTATGTGCTAGTGTTATCATAGCATAATTATCCTACCCATATTAATGTGATAGGATTGATTATGGAAATTCTTGTGAGATGATTCTGTACAAGCATATGTGTGTAGAAAACTTTGTAGCATATTCTCGTCATGTTTTGTAGTCTTAGATAGAAAATTTTATAGTTGGTTTTAGGAGTATCACATGAGGGTACAACAATATTGATAAAACACATTTACTTAATATGTATTTTCATCTAGTTTATTATCTTCATGGCTTAGAAAACTAAATGTGTATAGAATAAGGCTAGTGATGATATTATAAATATTGGATGTGTTTTGATGATTTAAAACTACCTCATATCCTTCAATTTCCTTATTAAATATCTCAAAAAAATTATAGAATTCAATGCAATCTAATTCTTAATGTTAGGCAGTACTACAAACTCTACATTTAGGAAAGGCTAGTTCATATTTTTTAATTTCAAGAATCCCATTAGGGGATGGATTTACATTATTAGACTTATTTTTTGCATGATTAAATCTCTTATATATATATAATTTCACAAGGATTTACCCACCATAATTTCCAACTTGTTTCTAAAGATTAAGAAAATCATTATTTAGCTTATGTACCATGCACTAAATAGTGTCTAGCTCATTGTTAGTTAAATCTTGGGGTAATTTTTGTGCATTATTGATAGCTAAAAGTAGAGCTAGGCTCTAATTATTTGTCTCTTTATTTGGCCAACTATTTAGGAAACTTAAATGTTGGTTTGGTGTGGCATTTCTCAAGGGAAATAAGTTTCTAACTGGTATGGGATTTAGCATATGAAAAAGTTGATTTACATTGGGAACAATAGTGAGAATGTGTCCCTAAGGATATATTTGTCTATCCATATTAATGGCTTCAACATAAGCCATTGGCATGTCATTTAATTTTGTTACTTTTCTAACAAATATAATATCCATAGGTTCAAGTGCATTTTCATACATCTCAAGATCCAATAATACATCATACTTATATGTTAGTGTGGCTGGTCTATATGTCCTCTAAAATATAGTATTGAATGTTATGATTATCTTGTTTTCTCCCTCTTGACACATAAAATTTCTAATAAAAAAACTAGGATTGATGACTTGACCAAATTGGAGTATAAAAGTGGTATAAAATTAAGACCAAATGGTAACTAAATTGAGGAATCAGTTATAGGCAAAATATTGAAGTGTGAAATGGAATAACCTTAAAACAACATCTTCATGTTCTATGTTTATTAATATTAAGACATATTTGAAACATGTGATGTGTTATTTTGAAATTAAACCATTTTTAGCTTTATTTCAAAAAAGTTAATTTTCAAGGTTCATAAAAAAATTATGGACATCTCATAGGACATTGATTGTAATAGCTCATAACTACTTAGTGGACATAGGTTTGAATGGGTGAATATTGGGTTATAGGATAGTTTTGGGTGAATTTAATTGAGATATATAGGTTTTGGTCTTACCTCTATCAAATTTGGGTTCTAGGATAGTGGTGGGTGAATTTAATTGAGCTCTAGATATTTTGGTCTTACCTCTATCAAATTTGGGTCTTTTGTGTGCCTCTAAATTTTGAAGCATTTATAAACTAGACTCTAATATACATCTTGTGACATGAAATAGAAAATCCATATTTTATTAATCTTATAATAATATATTTTAATCTTCCAATGCCAAATTTTTTTATACATTTTTTTAATCATAAAATAAAATATGGTGATGTATGGAGAAAATATTTTAGATTCAAATGCCCTTTTTAAAATGCCATCTTTATGTTGACATTTTTTAAGCTCAAAAAAAAATATGGTGATGTAATAAGGATATGGATATAATGTGTTGACCACAAGGAAATTATTTCATGTTCAATTCCCCTCTTATTTCTAGCTTTTTATTGATGTGTGTTATTTAAAATTGTTTTTTTATTTAGCAATGAAATGCTAAGAACAAATAAACTATTGAAATTTTATTTAGATATACATAACATACATATCTAAATATGAAATAAATCAATTTAAAAAATTGGAAATGATTTATAAATAGTAAACTAAACAATAGATATGCAAACCTAGCTCAAACTAATTTTATGTTGATTTTGCAAGTTGACTGTGGATAAAAACTCGCTGAAATGACCACTAAACTATGTCACAACCAAAAATAAAATTTCAAATTGTGTTGATACACGGCCATTCTATGAGGATAGGGTTACATAATGAAATTGGTTTTTGACTATGGTCTTGTATTTATTTATTGTATATCTAATTATTTTTATTTGGGTGTGTGCACCTATTTATGATGAGTCTTTTATTAATTGTGTGTCCTAATTTTTCATACAGAAGACATACAAAATAAAATACCTCATTCCTACACAATAAACCAAATATAAATCAAATATAAATGGGTTAACCTATCAAAGGTAACAACCAATCTATCCCCAAAAAAACATGTAATCTAAGTGTTGCCTACATATCCCAAAATGGCCTCAGGCTTGTGTGAATCTTGATATTTTATATATGAATGTAATTAGATAAATTTATTTAAATATTTGAAAATGAGTTCCCTTTACCTATAATAAAATTATTTAGACTTGGCCTATGGCTGTTATAATAAAGTAGAATTAAAATTGAAAATAATAGAGTTATTTTGCTCAGTGTGTAGTAGAATTGCCAAGTGATTGTTAGATGTGTTTGGATAGGCCTTGATGTGATTATATATATAAATATTTGAAATATTTCCATTAATTGGTATTTATAAATTTTTTTGAGGGGTAATATAATTTAAAAATTTATAGTTGGTGTGTGTGAGATAAGGCCACAATGTGGCCTTCTCTGCCTAGTGTGATCTTGTCCAAGAAGGATAGAGACTATTGGAATCTAGTTGAGATGAGTTTGTAAGAATAATTTAGATTATTAAGTTATGCTTATATTATTTTCAAGGTAATAAGTATAATATTTAATTCTCTTTTATATATTTTATTTTAATATAATGGCGAATAGGCCAAGTGAGGTAAGGATGTCAAGCTTAAACATTGTCAAGCACTTAATGATTAAATTTAAATGTCTAAATTTGCCTCCACTTTATTATAGTGATGAAATGAAGTATAATTACTACAGTAAAGGATATGAAAACCTAATTTTATATACACACATTTATACATGAAGCTTTAATTTAAAATATGCCTCAATGCAAAACCTGCAATAATGATATTGAAAGTAGTTACTACCCATATTTAAAAATATTAAAAATATGAAACTTGAAGCTTTAAATTTAAAAAAAGAGAAAGTAAATTATACACTTGAAAGAGTATGCAATCTAATTTATCTATAACTTAAAAATAGGGAAGTGTGTTCCCCCTTGTTGAGGCATTTAGAGAAATGTTGAACCTGTGGTGCATTAAGAGTCATTAAGTCTCAATTTAAAAACTATTGAAATCCCTTGAGTTGGAAAGATTGTATGCTCCAAATCTCATCTAAATATGGAGGGTACTTCATAAAATAATTGAATAGTGGAACCACCAAATATCACTTGTTACAATATAAAAAGTGTAACCATAGACATTGAGTGTTGTTAGATTCTAATGTGCCCTACTTTCAAACGAAGATAAACCACACCACTGCAGATGGATCTAGATTTTATTTGAAACTTGCACTTTGAAAATTTTGAACTTTTAAATTTTTAAAATTTTAAATTTCCATGTATAAATATGAACATGAATATCATGCCCCATGTATCTATACTAAAATTATATTGAATGCAAATTAAATTTTTAACTCTTTGTAACTTATAATTTGTAATTATATGAATGAGTGCATGTACTTGGCATGTGTCTCCATAATTTGAATATATTGAATCATATTAAAATTTTAAAACTATATTTTGTTATAAATTTGAAATTTGTTCCTCATGAGGCTTGAATTCTCAAGGCAAGCCCATTATGATGCCCCCATTTTAGGATGAGGAACATATCTTGAAAGTCACTTATCTCAAAATAAAACATGTGTGAAAGATATAATCATGTAGTATCACTTTGACCATTTAAATTATATGGTATCATTAGTATTAAATATATCATTGAATTACATATGACACATGTCTTAGATAGATATAGTATTGAATAACATAAGTAGCATGTGCATGATATGTATCATGGCACAAGATTAAAAATATGAATAGTGCATGATATAAATCATGACACCATAATAACAAGTAATGTAACTCACTTTGCATAGAATACCATACATAAGGCCTAAAGGCCATGTAAAGGGACATGTGAATGTCACATAAACATACAAGGCCAAGGGCCACACTCAAATGACATGATGGTACTATATAAGTAAGAACATGTATATATTACACACATAATGCCAAGGGCCACATATAATAAGCAATCAAGTCCTAGCTTATGTTGTAATAAAGTAAGAATTTTGAAAATAAGCATTGTGTAAGTGAGACTAGCTTGTATCAACTATATGTATCAATGTCATTGTTAGCAAGTAGCATATCCATGTAACACAATGTAAAGTATGAGTGATTATCAAAAAATTTATATAATATATGTCTCAACATGGTATAGCAGTTATGGATAGGTATAACCTATTTAAGTGTTCATGGAGAATGAATATATGCCCTTAACTTAGAAATTTTGGTAGGTAATAAGGGAAGTTACATCAAAAACCCATGTAAAATGGATGCCCTGTATCACACTCACATACCTCATGAAAAAGCATTATGTATTGAAAACTTAAATATGTTATCTATTTAGCATTAAAAAAATAGCATATGAAAATAATAAAGCTTAAAAACATAAGAGAATGTTTTTAGGTCTTGATTTTGAATTTTTGAATATATATATAATATTTTGACATATATGATTTTTTTCAAAATTTTGAAACTTTTGAATTTTTTTAAATATTTGAAATTAAAATATGTGAAAAGTGATAATAATAATAAAGACTCCAAAAATATAATAAGTGGGATGGATTTGAACAATCTACAACAAGGTGCTAAGGCATATAATGGCAAGAAGGCAAGCAATATTCCCCCAATGTCTGTGTAAATGAGTCATAGTAGTGTAGGACAAATGATAAACATGTAGATAAGATTGTATCTACACCCATTGGGCAAGAGAGTGATCATGTAGAATGTAGGCTTAGATAGATGTGATTATGTATTTACAAAGGAATCCATAGCATTACAGATATGAAATAGTAAAAAAATGTGTTACGATAAAGAATGTACCTTAAAATCATCGTAAGATAGGTGTTTTGGATTATTTGAAGCAATTTGTAAATGCAGAAAGCAAGTGCCCAAAGTGAAAATAAAATAAAGTGATACAATAATTATTTAAAGTTGGGATATAATAAGTAACAATAAAATAAAATCAAAAGGCTATGTAAAAACTAAGATATGTAACTATAATGCAAGGATCGCATCAAGGGTATGCCTATGTATAGGCCCTATATCATTGAGATCATAATATTACTATGTATTATTATGATTATAATCATAAATTTAATCATTATCATAGAAAATAACTAACTTATTAGGTTATGCTTGAGATTGCAATATGTCATTTTGATTATTTATTGTATTTTTGTATCAAAAGTTAGTACCATAGATTGGAGTTGTTTTTTGAATATGTTCATCATTTTTAGGATCTTGTATCATATTCTAAAGTGGATAATGATAATTTTTAGGAAGATAAATAATTTTTTTTTTAATTCTTGAGTGGAAGATGTAACCATAAATTTTGCCTTATCTTGCTCTTCTATGCATGAGTTAGATATAATATTTGAATCATTAGACTTTGTATAAGTATTTTTATTTGGAATTTTTTTCATGAGAAACATTTTCATAAAAGTGATTTCTTTCTTATCTTGATTTTGTTCTTGCAACTTTTCTTTTGGTAATTTTTCTTTTTGCAATCTTGATTTTACATCTTTTTTTTGTAATCTTGTTCATTTTGCTTTTTGAATAGTTTCTTCTTTTGAATTATCCTTTAGTATCCATACTTTCTCTTTTTGTTATTTTTACACTTTTTATTTTGAATATGAAATATAAATGGGTTACTTAGTATATCTTTCTATTATAGGATCACCACTATCAATGATACTTCATATTGTATTCTTAAGAGCCAAATAATTAACTATATGATGTCTGTGGAGTCTATGATATGCACAATCATATTTTGATATTCTTAGACGAGGCATATAAGGTAATGTAATAAAAAAATTTCAAACCATTTCTCTTATAATCTCATTTAGACTCCTATTAGCCTTTTTTATACCTTTTGAAGCATTATTTGTAGATGTATCTTCTTTGTGAGGCACATGATAGCTAGATGAAGATACATGATTGACACTAGCATGTTTTGGATTCTTTGTATATTTTATATTATTTTTAAGTGATATTACCTTTGAAATTAAATACTAATTTTTTTTAGCTCTTTAGTTAATTTTCTCATTGTGATGATTTGATCTTGAATGGATTCACAAGCATAAAACCTAGGTATATCTAATTGAATTGGCATAAAAACAACATCAAGGGTAGTTTTAGGAGGTAGAGTGAGAGGATATTCCTTTATATTCATAGATTAATCAAATATATATGAGTTACTCTTGTTGATTCAAATAATTATCACTAGTAAGAGATGTATTGTCATATGTGGTAATTATATGCTAAGATTATGACATTGTGGCATAAGAGTGACATCATGTGAAGATAAGCATGAGATTGAATTAGATAAAACATCATAATATGTGTTATAATTAATTTCATGTATTTCAATTTTATCTTGTGATGTGCTAAGGGAAGAGGAAATAAGTTCATCCCCGTTAGTTGATAAGGGGAAATAACTATGACATGTATGCTCAATATCCACTATTTATAAAGAAGTAACTTTAAAAATTTATTCTTGCTTTGAAATGAAATTTTTAAAAAATCATTCTTTTAAATACTTTGATATTTATCATATAACTTTACCTCTAAATTTTGACTTATTTGAGACTTGAATTACTCTTTTTACTTAGGATTATTAATCAAGGAAGAAGGTGAATTTGAAAAATATTATAGAGATGAATTTATTTTTATAGATTAATGTTAATAATTTTAATCAAAATAAATTGGTATATTCATTTGTATATCATAAAAATCATAATCATACACATATTCTTATTTCATAAGTTTTGCTTATTCTGATTTGTCCATTCATTGTCATAAGTAAAAGGCACAACATGAATAGAGAACAACTTATCTATAAGATGAACATTATTAAAATAAATAAATTGACTATCCATGATATATATAATGCATTTAAATATAATAAATGCAATGAATAAAATTCTTATTACTAGTAAGTAATATTGCATGTATAAAAGAGCTAATGACTATAAATATAATACAAGAAAAAATCACGGTGTAAAGGGTGATTTAGGAAAGGGTTTGAATAATTGCATGGGATCTCAAATATACTTGATCATTCATAAATCAATGTCAACCCAATGTTTTATATCACTAACTATAGATAAAAATCCATACGTGTATCCCAATATCTCATCTCTAAGGGTATGATGAGAGTAACTTCCCTAGGTGATACACTCTTCTTAGGTGCACAAGAAATTAAACAACTAAAAGAGGCTTCCTATGGTATAAATAAGGGACCCTAGGCATTTTTTATATAATATGAGGTGAATGGAAACTAAACTCTATGTTTAGTTTTATACAATTACTTGAGCATTGGGGCAATACCCATCACACTATGATGTTCATAAAATAGATCATTACTTTACCTATAATGATAGTCACTAAGTTTTAAAAATGTACGAAAATTATTTTTAAAAATAGGCAATAAAAACATAGAAAATAAAGATAAAATCAAAATATTTTTGTGTATAGAGATCAACAAAATACAACATAAGGTTGAAATAAAGACCTTCAATGTTAGATTGTATCCAAATGACAAGATAATTTCTTTAGTATTAGATTAAATCCAAGGTCAAAGAATATTAACTACTGTTGTCATATTTATATCCAAAGTTGAATGTTATTTTCTTTCAATTTCAATAATTTATAGTAATCTATATAAAACTCCAAGACAAAAATGAATCAAACAAATAGTGTTCTAAATAAATTATGGGTTCACCAAAATGTTTGATTTTATTTTTTATTTAACAATGAAATGCTAAGAATAAACAAACTATTGAAAATTGATTTATATCTATAGAATGTACATATTTGGATATGAAATACAATAATTTATAGAATTGAAAATGAGCTATGAATAGTAAACTCCCAATAGATATGCAAACCTAACTCAAAATGATTTTATATTGACTTTTTATGTTGGTTGTGGATAAAAATAGTTAAAATTACCCTTGAACTATGTCACACTTGATAATAGAATTTCAAATTATGATGGGACAAGCCTGCTTTAGGTAGATAGGGTTACATTTTATCCTTTTTGTTGACTATGGTCATGTCTTGGTTCATTATGTAATTGATTTTATGATCTAGGTGTGTGTGCCTATTTATGATGATTTTATGATTGACGGTGTCCTGATTTACCTCACATAAGATATAAAAAATCAAATCCCTAGATCCTACATGATAAACCAAATTTAAATCAAATACAAATGGGATAATTGGGTAAGAGTAATATTTAATATATCCTTAGAAACCCCATATAATATGAGTGTTAGCTACATTTCCCAAAAGGGCCTTAGGCTGATGTCATTATCCCTTCTATGGTGAGCGTGTGAATCTTGATATTTTCTATATGAATGCAAATTGGTAGATTTATTTGAATACTTGACAATGATTTTCCTTGACCTAAAATAAAATGACTTTAGACTTAGCCCATGATTGTTAGAGTAAATTAGAATTAGAATTAGAAAGAATAGTTCTCTTTTACTCAGTGTGTAACAGAACTACCCAAGTGATTGTTTGATATGTTTAGAGAGGCATTTATGTGCTTATATAAATGAATATTTCAAATATTTACTTTAATATATATTTATAAAAGTGTGGAAGGGGTAATATTAAATGTCTCAAATTTAAAAAGTTACTATTGGAACATAGGGGACAAGGTTGTACCAATGGACAAGGTTATAATGTATCCTTGTCTACCTAGTATGAACTTATCTTAGAAGGATCAAAACTATCCAATAGTAATTTTTAATTATAATAGTTATGTTTTAATGATGTTTCTTGTATTTACAATGTAATAAGTATAATAGTTAAGGCTTATTTATAGATTGATAGTTAACAAAATGGTGAATAGACTAATCAAGGTAAGGATGTGAAGATTAAACATTATCAAGCACTCAATGATTAAATTTGAGTGTTTACACAAGTATGTTACATAGGCCCCAATAGATAATGGGTATACACACTTTCATTTTAAGATCATTGGAATTTGACCCAAGGCACAAGTTACCATTTATGGTTCTCAAAATGGATTCTTTGGTGGAATAGATTTTGAAGTATGTGATCTAAGACCTTTCAAGGGAGGGGGTTTTTAATTTTAACACTTATGTGACTAAAATAACATCTACTAAAATTTTAAAAATATGGATATTTATAATTATTATAATCTACTATAAAATGATTTGAGTCTCATAAATGAAAATAAAAAGGAGGAAAGGGTGGAGCAAAAAAAAAACTCATATTTTCACCTATCTATATTTTATAAAAGCATACACCAAATAAAATCTATTTTAGAATAAATGAATATTTATTAGACTTTTATTCACTCAAATTTAGAAAAATATAGCACTAGAATCTAAGGATTCAATATTATGATTACATTTCAAACATAACTTGATAAGATGATCTATTGTATAATATAACTGTTGGAAATATTGGCATTGATGTCAAAGGTCTAGCATTATTGATGATAAAGGCCCCATTGCATTTAATGTTGTTTATCTTGGCTAATGTGAGTTAATATTTATTTAATATTAACAAATATATTTTTGGTTGCATATGAGACAAAAGAAGGGCCCATGGAGAAGTCAAAGAGCCATGGGATAAAGACAAAAGAAGGATGGGATGCATTTTCCCATGAAGAGTCATCTTGGGGAATACCAAGAGTCACCAAGTGAAGACAAAAGAGTAAGGGCATAATTTCTCATGAAGGGACACCTTAAGGAATACGAAAAGTCACCAAGATGAGGACAAAAGATGGAAGGATGTTTTTGATCATGAAGGGTCACCACATGACTTTTCAAAGGCTTGAATATGAAGGGTCATCCAAGATTGGTGCCATTTTCCATGAGGATTGAAGGGTCACAAAGGGGGAAGGCCAAAGGTCATTTGGAAAGCTATAAATAAAGGCTTGAGAAGCCATTTGTAATATGAATGAAAGAGGTTGATTTGATATTGTATTATTTAGCTTAGAAGAGCAATTGTGAGAGTTGAATATGATTTGTATTTGTTATATCTAGCTTAAAAGAGCAAAGGTGAGAGAGAGGAAAGAGATGTATTGAACTATCATTTCTTTATATAGCAACATTGAGAGATAGGTGTGTGGTATACACAAAGTGGTTAGTGCTCATGTGGGTTGGTGCTCACGAATAATAGCTAGGTTGGTGCTCGGCAAAGGGGTATGGTGCTCCTGTGGATTGGTGCTCACGAATAGTAGTTGGGGTGGTGCTCGGCAAAGGGGTATGGTGCTCCTGCAAGTTTGGCTTGTGAATATTATTTGGGTTTGTGCTCATTCATATACTTGAGATTGTTCTCCGTGGTTTTTCCCACATTGGGTTTCCATGTTATATCTAGTGTCTCTCTCTTTCTTGTGTGATGTTTATTATTTGAGTTTTATTACATATCTTGAATGTTTGATTAATGGAAAATTTTATAAGATATATTATATACTGATTCACCCCCTTCTCAGTATATTCCATGCTTAACAATTGGTATCAAAGTAGGTTCCTTTTTGAAAAAGTTTTACAGCTTGAAGGTAGATCAGGAAAGCACAAGATGGCCATACATAAAGGTGCCTCTGCAAGCAAAATAATAGTTGATCAAGAAGAAGAAGAGGATGAAGCCGAAGTGAATATGGAAGGAGAACTCATGTGTGCCTTAGAAGAGTTGAAAATTGTTGAAAAGAAAAATCAAATATTAAAGCATCAAATCAAGAAAAATGAAAAGGAGTCAAAGGAGATAATTGAAGATCTACAAGTGCACTTTGAAGAAGCCAAGAAAAATGAAGAAGATCTGACAGCACAGTTGGAAATATCAAGAAAAGAATGTGAAAGTTATGTTACTGAAATTGCCTCTTTAAAAGAAGAGATTGAGAAAGCAGTCAATAATAAAATAGTGAATGATTCAAAATTTGAAAATAGCAATAATATGCTGAATAAGATATTAGAAAGCCAAAAGGAAATATTAGATAAGACAAGTATCGATTTTGAAAAGAAGAAGAGCTATGTTGAAGCTCTTACAAATAAAGAAACAAGAATGGAAGGAGTGAATAATATAGAGGACAAAGAAGGCTGGAAGGAACAAAGCTATAAAAGGCAATCAGGTCAAAGATTCACAAACAGGTCTTATTTTTATGGTTACTATTTTTATTGTAATGGATATGGTCATCAGAAATTAGAATGTAGAAAAAGAGCTAACAATCTCAAAAATAAGGAAAATAAAGGTCATATAGAGTTAAGCAGAAGCTATAACTCTTTTGTTCCTCTATCAAGCTTTGATGAAGAGACCATAATTTGTTACAAGTGTAATAACTTCAGACACATAGCTCAGTATTGTAGAAGTGTGTTTGAGTCAGTCAAGAAGGACCAAAGTTTTAGGGCTCCATTCATCAAGAAAAAGGTTTAGACATGGCAGAAGAAACAATTTGAAGGTTCTATGTTGGTCCAGACAACTTTTCATGCAAGAAATGAAGAAAAGCCACGGTTTATTGATAGCAGATGTTTGAGGCACATGACAAGTGACAAGAGCAAGTTCATAACCTTGAAGAAGATCAATGGTGGCACAGTGAAATTTGGGGACAATACTACTGCCAAAATTGTCAAAAAAGGTACACTAAGTTTAGATAATGGTAAAACTAAAACTAAAAATGTTTTATATGTAGAAGGTCTTAAGCATAATATTTTGAGTGTAAGTCAAATGTGTGATCAGGGGCACACACTAAATTTTTATGCAGAAGGTTGTGAAATTAGAAGAAAAGATTCAAATGTATTGATTGCAGATGCTTAGAGAATAGGTAATAACTTATATATGCTATCAGACATCAAAGGTCAAAAATGTTATTTGAGTCAGATTGAAGAAAGTCAGTTATGGCATAGGAGAATGGGGCACATAAATTTTGACAATCCTGTCAAAATTTGCAAAATGCAAGCAGTCAGGAATCTTCCAATGATCACAAAGCCATCTAACACGCTTTGTGGACCTTGTCAGCATGAGAAGCAGGCTAGAAGGCGGTTCAAAAAAAAAGAGTACTCGACCACTCAGATGTTATAGCTTGTTCACACTAATCTATGTGGACCTATGAGGACTCAAAGTACTCAAGGTGATAAATATTTCATGTTGCTTATTGATGATTTTTCATGTATGACTTGGATAATGTTTTTAAAGAAAAAATCAGAAGCTTTTAGACAGTTCAAAGCATTAGTTGAGAATGAAACTAATCTGAAGATTAAGTGTCTAAGATCAGATCAAGGATGAGAATTCATGTTAGATAAATTTATTGAGTTTTGTGAAGATCATGGAATAAAGAGATAGTATTCACCAGCCAGAACTCCACAACAAAATGGAGTAGTTGAACGAAAAAATAGAACAGTTTAAGAGATGGCAAGGACAATGCTAAATGAATCTAAGATAGCAAATAAATGTTAGAGAGAGGTAGTTGGTACAGTAGTGCATATTCAGAATAGGGCTTTATTAAGAGTCAATAGTGACAAGACTCCTTATGAGGTATGGAAAGACAAACCAGCAATAGTTGATTATTTTAGAGTTTTTGATAGCAAATGCTTCATAAAGAGAACCGATGAAAAACTTGGTAATTTTGAATCTAGAGTAGATGAAGGTATATTTCTTAGTTATTTTTGCAAAAGTAAAGCTTATAAATGTTATAACAAAAGAACCAAGAAAATTGTTGAAAGTGCAAGTGTCAGGATAGAAGAAGATGGAACACAAAAGATCAGTGATCCAGTAGACATTCCTGAAATCATTGAAGAGGAAGGCTTTGAAGAATCAAATGAAGATGAGGAAAAGGAGAAAAAGGGCACCAAGACTCCATCCAAATATGTTCAAAAAAATCATAATCAAAGTGACATCATTAGAGATATAAAAGAAGGAATTCGCACCAGAAGAATGATGGTAAGTAAATCTGAATAAGTTAATTTCTCTTTGTTATCTAAAATTTAGCCTAGAAATTTTTTAGAAGCTAGACATGATGAGCATTAGGTTAAGGCTATGGATGAAGAATTAGATCAGATAGAAAAGATGATACTTGGGAATTAATGCCTAGACCAAAAGATCACAATGTGATAGAAACAAAATGGGTTTATAGAAATAAGTTGAATGAAAATGGAGAAGTAACCAGAAATAAAGCAAGATTAGTATGTAAAGGATATGCTCAGATTGAGGGAATAGACTTTGAAGAAACTTTTGCATTAGTAGCAAGGTTAGAGGCTATTAGAATTTTTCTTGCATATGTAGTATTTAAAAATTTCAAAGTATTTTAGATGGATGTCAAATCTACCTTCCTAAATGGGAATCTTGAAGAAGAGGTCTAAATTGAGTAGCCTGAGGGGTTTATTCTCTCAAATATTAGTAATCATGTATGTAGATTGAAGAAAGCATTGTATGGATTAAAACAAGTTGCTAGAGCTTGGCATGCAAGACTTGATAAGTACCTGCAAGATCAAGGATTCAAGAGAGGATTTGCTAATAGTAATCTTTACATCAAAATAGAAGGTGAGCATCAATTTATTGTTGTGGTTTATGTTGATGATATCATTTTTGGAGGAAATATTGAAAAGATGACAAAAGAATTTTTTGATAGAATGCAAAAAGAATTTGAGATGTCTATGCTTGGAGAATTATCATTTTTCTTAGGATTACAAATATTTCAATCAAATAAAGGAATTTTTATATCTCAAAGTAAATATGCCAAGGAAATGTTGAAGAAATTTGGTTTTGAGGATTGAGTACCAGTTGGCACACCTATGTGTATAAGAAATAAGGTGAGAAAGGATGAAGATTCACCTGTTACAGATCAATCTTTGTATAGATCTATGATTGTTAGTCTTTTATATTTGACAGCATCAAGACCAGACATCATGCATGCAATAGGTATGGTTGCAAGATATCAGTCATCTCCAAGAGATAGTCATGTTTAGTTGGTGAAAAGAGTATTTAGATATATCAAAGGAACATTGGATTATGGATTATGGTATCCCACAGGTAAAGATTTCACTTTAGTTGCTTATATAGATTCAGAATGGGCAGGGTGCTTAAATGACAGAAAGAGTACAAGTGGAGGAGCTTTCTTCCTTGGTGATAGCTTAGTATCATGGCTAAGCAAGAAGCAAAACTCAATATCACTTTCTATAGCTGAAGCATAATATATTGCATCAGTATTATGTTGTACTCAAGTGCTTTGGATGAAGCAAACTTTGGAAGATATCAAGGTAAAGTATGAGGAACCTATTTTCATTTTTTGTGATAACACAAGTGCTATAAATATTTCAAAAAATCCAATAATGCATTTAAGAACAAAACATATTCCCATTAGATATCACTTCTTGAGAGACCAAGTTGTAGATCAATAGGTTAAGTTGGAATATATTAGTACTATAGAGTAGATTGCAGATATTTTCACAAAGGCACTACCAAAAGACACATTTTAGTATTTGTGAGAGAAGTTGGGAGTAATTTCCTTTACTTCCTTCCATTGAGGTTCAGCATCAGTTGAGGGGGAGATAAGTGTTAGCTCCAGATAGGCCCTTTGCCATTAATGTCAAAGGAGGAGAATAATAGGTATAAGTACAGGTGCAAAAATAGGTATAGGGAATAGGTACAGGTTACTACAGTAAGGGGGAGTTACTATATGTTTTTCAGATGATAGTGTGTGCAGGTGATAGGATGTGGCAGTTTTAAGATTGAGGTTGCCATCAATGACAAAGGGGGAGATTGTTGGAATGTTGTCATTGATGTCAAAGGTCTAGTTTTATTGATGATAAAGGCCCCATTGCATTTAATGTTGTTTATCTTGGCTAATGTGAGTTAATATTTATTTAATATTAACAAATATATTTTTGATTGCATATGAGACAAAAAAAGGGCCCATGGAGAAGTCAAAGAGCCACAGGATAAAGACAAAAGAAGGATGGGATGCATTTTCCCATGAAGAGTCATCTTGGGGAATACCAAGAGTCACCAAGTGAAGACAAAAGAGTAAGGGCATAATTTCTCATGAAGGGACACCTTAAGGAATACGAAAAGTCACCAAGATGAGGACAAAAGATGGAAGGACATTTTTGATCATGAAGGGTCACCATATGACTTTTCAAAGGCTTGAATATGAAGGGTCATCCAAGATTGGTGCCATTTTCCATGAGGATTTAAGGGTCACAAAGGGGGAAGGCCAAAGGGCATTTATAAAGCTATAATAAAGGCTTGAGAAGCCATTTGTAATATGAATGAAAGAGGTTGATTTGATATTGTATTATCTAGCTTAGAAGAGCAATTGTGAGAGTTGAATATGATTTTTATTTGTTATATCTAGCTTAAAAGAGCAAAGGTGAGAGAGAGGAAAGAGATGTTGTATTGAACTATCATTGTTGATATAGCAACATTGAGAGATAGGTGTGTGGTATACACAAAGTGGTTGGTGCTCATGTGGGTTGGTGCTCACGAATAATAGCTGGATTGGTGCTCGACAAAGGGGTATGGTGCTCCTGTGGGTTGGTGCTCATGAATAGTAGATGGGGTGGTGCTCGGAAAAGGGGTATGGTGCTCCTGCAAGTTTGGCCTATGAATATTATTTGGGTTTGTGCTCATTCATATACTTGAGATTGTTCTCTATGGTTTTTCCCACATTGGGTTTCCATGTTATATCTGGTGTCTCTCTCTTTCTTGTCTGATGTTTATTATTTGAGCTTTATTGCCTATCTTGAATGTTTGATTAAGGGAAAATTTTATAAGATATATGATATACTGATTCACCCCCCCCTCTCAGTATATTATGTGCTTAACAATAACAAAAATCATTCATCTACAAAGAATTAATAGTAGTCATAGTTGCCAATGAAACAATTATAATAGCACATGCTTAATATATTAAACTCACAAAATCATATAGATAGGATTATCTAAATTTTTAGCTAAGAAAACATAAGGTATGTATCTAATTGAGAAAAGGAAAAAACAAACTTGCAACATATCCTCATCAGAAAATTTAAGCTTGAAAATTGAATAAAACTTGCCAAATTCTTAGTATTCCATTATTTCTAAGTATAATAGGTTTAATAAAAGTATTTTAAATAAAACTATGTGGAACATAATCCCTAAATTATCACACCTACTTTAATGGAATATGTCTTAACTTTGCATGTATCTATGGAATAGTCACTTGTGTGCACGTTTAGTGTTACAAAAGGTGTTTTGTGCAAGTACTTGGTTATTCAAAATGTTGCACAAGTTGGTTGCACTATTTTGCATGGTTTTGAATTATTTCATGGATATTTCCTTTTATTAATTGTGTAATATTTTCAGGATGTGAGGATGATGGAAAAGTTGCACAGGGCACTCTATGTAGTTTTAGTTGTACTTTGGGGGATTGGGAAATTGTATTAAGTGGATAAGTTGTAATATGCATTAAGGATTTGTGAAACATTTTAAACAATTAAATGTTATTTTAATGTTTTATAAACACTTTTGTAGCTATATCTATCTCTCTAAATATGTGATAGTAGGACTAATGTCCCAGTAACACTCTAAAATGAACCTATTGTGGAGCATTACATGTTGTTCACTTGGCATAGTAGTTGGTGTATACATAATATTATGAACTTCAAGCATTGTAAGTGAAGTGTTTTTTATAATACATTGTTATTTAAAGGAGAAAATAGATAATAGATATGAAAAATCTAGTTACATAGGATATGTGTAATAATGGTTATTAAATGTTAAATATACATAGTCAAGTGTGTGCATTCAAATATATAATAAATTGTTGTAGAGAATAGAGATGAAAAATATAGTTACATAGGATATGTGTAATAATAGTTATTGAATTTTGAATATACACATTTAAATGTGTGCATTCAAATATATAGTAAATTATTGTATGAAAGTTATAGAATATTGTGACTTGATCATAACATTGTAAGAAAACTAATTTATTTTATGATTCAAGAATGATTTTGTGCTGGGTTTTTCACCCAAAAGGTTTTTTCTAGGTGAAAATTATCTGGTGTGTTTGTGTATGTGCTTGTCACCTTCACTTTGCCTATGTTAGAATCATAAAATAAAAGCGTGTTTTTTTATCATGCCATAAGTTATTATCCCCAAAATTTAATATCAAATATTGGTTTTAATCTTTATATATGCTAGAATAAATTTCAATAAATAATTTCCTTATAGTGTGAGTTTTGTGGTAGAATCATGTGACAACAAGATGACTAAATTCACCAAAGTGGAAATTGAAAAATTCAATGGTCAAATTTTTGAATTATGGAAGCTAAGGATGGAACATCTCTTAGTGGATAAATATTAGTGCATTGCCATATAAAATTCTACACCCATTGGAATGAAACCATAAGAGAGAGATAAATTTGATAGGAAAATGGAAATCTCTATCATTGTATGTTTTTTAGATTCAATTTTATTGAATGTGCTAGGTAAATAGATTGCAAACTTTATGTGGGACAAGTTGGGCACGTTATACCAAGTCAAACCACTGGTAAACAAACTTTACCTAGGAAATAAGTTATAATAACTAAAAATGAATGATGGTGATTTAGTTATAGAGAAATTAAATTCTACTAAAATTTTTGTAAATTATTTGACATCCATGGACATGAATATGGATGATAAATAAAGGTGTATCATGTTATTTTGCTCTTTTTCAGACTCATGAGATATTTTGGTGATGGATATAACTAAAACTACATCAGAGTTAAAGTCAAAATATATAATGGTGGTTCTATTATCAAAGTATATGAAGTAAAATTTTGTGGAAAATTATCTATCTAATGACACCCTAATAGTGTGAGGCCAATCACAATAGGAAGGCAAGTAAAAGACTGGGGAAAAACATTTTAAGTCTAAGTATATATAAAATATTCCAAAGATATCCTTGGAAAAATGTTAGAACTATGATAAGACATGGAATTTCAATAAGGATTATAGAGTGATGAAGGTGTATAAAATCAAACATTGGAATTCACAATCCTCAAGTGAGAAAGTCTCTAACGATGGAAATGGAGATGTATATCTATTAGCATCAAACTCACACTCATGCAATGATTCATGGTTGATCAACTCTAGAACCTCCTATCATATGACTCTTGTAAAAGAGTGGTTTTATGAATATGAATAAAATTATGGTGGTGATGTCTTTATAGGAGATAACTCAACTTACCAGTTCATAGGTTGAAGAAGAATGAAGCTGATATTTAGAGATAGGAGGATCAAGACTCTCCCTTTTTTTTTTGCAATCCTAGCCTTATAGGTAATTCAATCTCTATGATTCAAATTAAGTGTGCCATGTCTAGTCTCATGTAGTATATATGGGCTCAAAATGGTGCATGGAGTCATGGTGTTAGTAAGGGGCATGCACATAAGTATTATGTTGAATCTTGATGTGATTGTAATAAGTAGTGCATGTAAAAACACTATTGTTTATGAGCCTAAGCTTGAATCAAGTACATGCATATTTCCTCTAGTAGAGGACAAAAAAATTTGGCATCATATGTTTTGCTATATTGGTGATAAATTTATATGCATGTTTTGGAGTAAGGATATGGTGAAAGGGATGTATCATTGTGCCTTGGATTTTGACTTGTGCATTCATTGCATCTATGGCAAGAAGAGTCAGGTAAAGTTCCCCAAAGGTGTTCCATATAAAATTAAAATATTTAAAGTGATTCACTATGATGTGTTTGGACTAGTGAACATCCCATCACTTAGAAATGTTATCCTCTGTGTGACTTTCATAGATGACTACACTTGTAATATTTGGATATACTTTAATTTGAATAAATCTAAAGTTCTCAAGAAATTCAAGGAGTTTAAAACTCTTGTGGAGAGCTAGATGGAGAAGAGGATCAAGGTGTTGGATAGGGATAATGGGAGTGAGTATTTATACAAAAATTTATATAGGTATAATGGTATTCAAAGATATAATTATAATCCACACACTCTGAAATAACATGGAGTAGCTGAATAGATGAGTAGGATGTTGATAGACAAAGCCTAAATTATATTGAGTGGTGCACATTTGAAGTAATTTTTTTATGTTGAAGTAATGTTTGTTGATTGTGAATTAATTAAATGATCCTTGAAACTAGTTTTGGTTGATAAAACTTGACAAGAAGCATTAACTGGTAAGAATTCATGCTCAAAACATATGTGTATTTTTTGTTGTGATGCATACTCTCATATCCTAAAGGAAAATAGGTCAGAGATTGACTCTAACAATGTAAAGTGCATCTTCATTAGGTACAAGGGAGGTGACAAAGTCTATAATATATGGAATCCAAAGATGAAGGGGGAAATATACACTTTAAATGTAGTCTTCAAGGAGGTGTGCAAGGTTCTTGTGCATGAAGAACCAAATATGTAGCCAAAGGAAGAAACAAAAAAGATGCAAGTTTTAAAATTTGGAGAGTTGGTGTCTAATTATGGTGTGACGGATGATGATTCACAAGTCATGATAATAGGATGATCTAGATACTCCTACTCTAAGGAGATTATAATGTGTGAGGGGTACAAGTTTTGGCTACAGTAAACAATGCATGTATAAAACTACAAAGTACATAAGGATACACTAGGGATAAGAAGCAAGGTGCAAAAGTAAAGGCTTGCACAACAACAGACAAAAGAATAGAGGCCCATAAAGTACCAAGGAACATGGCATTAAAGGAGTTGTGCATAGAATGTCTAAAAGGTATAACTTGTCAAATTTTGTTCTACATACCTATTATCAGTGAATAATGGTGATGAACTTAGAATGGTAAAAGGAAGATTTGGGTTGTGTAGAGATAAAGTCCTATAATAAGGATATGAAGGATGATACTGAGTCTTTAGACAATAATGAAACTTATGACCTAGTGAAGTAACATCTTGGATGAAAACCCATAGGCTACAAATGAGTTTTTAAAAGGAAGCAAAATGTGCAAGGAAAGATGGAGAAGTACAAGGCTCACCTGGTGAAAAAATAATTATCTCAAATTGAGGGAATCCAATTTGGTGAGATATTTTCTCTAGTTACAAAATTGACTTCAATTAGGCTTATTTTATCTATTAATTTTGAGTTTTATCTAGAGATAGAGTAGATGGATGTGAAGATGGTGTTCCTACATAGAGAGATTCAAGAGTAAATATACATGTCATAACTAATGACTTCAAGGTGAATGGGAGAGAATACTTGGTCTATAGATTAAAGAAGTCCTTATATGTCTTAAATCAATCACCAAGGATGTGGAATCATAAGTTATATGGTTATGTGGTTGGACATGGGCATGTGTGCACTAGTGTTGATCCTTGTGTTTATTATAAGGAATGCATTGGTCATTTTTTCATCATTGTCCTATGTGTGGATAACATGATGATAATTAGAAATGACATGGGAATGATAAATAAACTAAAGTATCAATTATCTACATAGTTTGACATCAAATATCTCAATGTTATAAGATTCATCCTAGGCATGGAAATCAATCAAGATTGTGGGAATAGAAAACTTTAGCTAGAACAAAGGAATCCCATTTAAGCAATTTTGGCAAGGTTTAGTGATTTGTAAACTAGGTTGATATTCCATACTAAGCTTCATTAAAATGAATCATATACTCCTAGTTAACCATATGGTTGATAGATGAGTGTTATAGACTATTTTCATTGCTAAAACATAGATTAAAAAAGTTTTGGAAATTAAATGTATATAAAATTAAATAAAATAATGAAGTATAAGATGAACAAACTATATGACCTATATAAACTCTATGTGGTAAAAACTCTAATGGGTGAGGAAAATTACTCTCCCCTTCCACTATGTAATTTGACAATTATACAAGTTACTACCAAACCTAGCATTTGTAGACAAAGTTTTCATTACTATAATATCTAAAGTTGACACACATGACTAATTTTCACTTATTAAATATTTCACAGTCATCTAACATAAATGGAACAACCATTCACAATAGGAAATAATGAGACAACATTAACAAGTACCTAAACTTTCAAATTATAATGTGAATAAAACTTCAATACCAATCACTAACTTATTTGATTTCCTTTACCTTCCATGAAGGATATATTGATTCCCTTCTACTTTAGAACCTCCCAAAGACTTCAAATGAATCATCACCAAGAATATGAAGAGTTTGAATTTTGTCTTATGTCTATGTTTTGATTAGTGGTGAAACTCACTTTAAGTAGACATAAATCATAGGGTTAGTTTAATAACTATCACCTACAAACACTAGTGATTACGCAAACATCTGCTAAAAATAATAATGGTTATGTAACCTTTGCATGTATTGGTGATTTCATATTTTATGAAACCCTTATATTCAAAGTTTGCAGGCTAATGAATTAATCAATACAAGAATGTCCAAACCATCCTAACACTAATTTTTATACTGAAACTTAACTACATAGTTTAATTTACATGAAAAAAACTTGAATAATTATCTTACATATTGTTTTACATAAATGAATGACAAATTTGAGCATATTGTAAATGAACTAGACAACATGCCTAGTAAACTATATGCATATTTTGGATCATACCTCCAAAATTTGAGGATCTTAAGTACCTAAAATCTTCAAGAACTCTATAATTAAGGAAATATATTCCCAACATATTTTATAGAGTACCATTTAGCCTTACCAAGTAACTAACACTTTAACCCAACTGACCAATGCTCTTGGACTTCTCTTTTTGTTATCCAATCCTTCTTATATAATATAACATCCTCCTCCAGTTCTAGCTAACTATCCGGATCAAGGTATTCAATTAAAGGTAGTAAAAACCCTTCATCTTCATTATCTAACATAGAAGGCTTAAAGAGACATAAGTTCTCAATGTTGACAATGGAATAAATATTCATATGAAGCAAATCAAGTCTAAATGTATTCTTACCATTTTTTTTAGAATTTCAAATGGACCATATCCAAGAGGCTTAAGTGTCTTAGTATTTCCTTGGAGCCTCTCATGAATCAAGTACAACCATATCTTATCTCAAACAAAAAAACTTGCTTATTTCTATGTTGATCATCCCTTGCTTTATATTTGGCTTGTGACTCCTTCAACCTCTCTTGCACTCGAAGGTAGATTTATTAAATCTTCTTGGTGAATCTTTCAAATTTTGAAAATCTAGATCCACCTTCCCATTTCTTTTGTATGTTTTTAGTAAAACAACATCAAATACATGTGTAAGTAAGTAACCAAAAAAAACTTTAAAAGGAGTTATTCTAGTGGAAGAATGTAGATCTTTATTATAAAAATGTCGAATATATACCAAATTTTCATCCCAAGTCTTATAATGCTTCATATTGTACCCTTTCAATTGTCATACGAATGGTTTTTTCACAACTTCTATCTGTTCATTAATTTTTGAGTGAAAATTGATAGACCATTTCAACTTGGTATCCATCTTCTCCCATAATGTGGCCCAAAACTTACCAACAAATCTTGAGTCCTTATCTGAAACAATAGAGCTAGGAAAACCAAAATGAACCCACACATTAACAAATGAAGACTTAGCTACATCACTATCTTTGAGTGTTATATCCTGACTTCTCCTTAGTGAACAACATTATTTTGAACAAATATTTTGGGGCTATTGATTTATCTAGTTGTAGATTATGAGATGAGTCATATGTTTTTTAGTAAACTACTATATTTTTTGAATTTAGATATTTATTTTCAATATTAATAATTTAGCTAAAAACATATGATTGTGAATTATTTTAATGAAATCTAATGTGGATGGTATAATGGTAATTATATCAATTATTTTTAGTTATTTTTCATATATTTTTAAATAATAATGCACCAATTATTGTCTAGTTATTTGAGGTAGATGTAAGATCAGTTCCCCCTCACTGAATACTACGAAGGGAGAGCATAATAGGAGAGAGGATGGTAGATCACGATAGCTACACAAAAAAAGAACAAAAAATCTAGAAAAATCACACATTTACATTAGATTGCCTGACTTTCATGATTGTCATACTATGTGTTTTCACTTCAGATAGTTGTTGTGTTTATAATATTTCATTTGTGCTTATTTTCTATATTATATGCTTTCATTCACTTCTTGGATGATTGTTGAAGGTAGTATTATTTGGTAATTTTTTTACTAATTACATTTCTTGCTTATTCAAATTTTATTTATTTCACTTTGATTAAGTGTTCTGAGTGTCACATAAAAACCTTTTTTATCCCTTTTATAGTGGTCAAGTTGTATGTAATTTTTCTAGACTTTGTATCATATTTTATTGCACCATAGTATGCTTGCTCTCATGTGTGACCTTGCAACTATCATATCTTGTTTAAACATGTTTAAATAATATTGAGTTCCATGTTAGGTTGTTTAACTTGAATGGCATAAAAAGGGACTCCTTAAGGAGGTCATTTGACCCCAAGGGAACATTTTACCCTTTTTTGTATACATTATGTTCTTGATGAGAATGTTGATTTAATCATTGCTTAGGAATGTGAAATACCTTATCGTAAGTATTATGAACTATTTAAATTACTTTAAACTAGGTTTGGTTAAATGGCATTACAATGAGGGTTGCTTGGTCATGGTGGTAAAATGTGTGTTGAATGGATGTTTCATGTAACACTTGACTTGTATAATGAGAAATATGAGTTTGAGTTGAGTTTTTAGTGGATAAAACTTTGCATGTTTTAAACATAATTTGGGGTAATGGAGACTATGAGTTAGCTCAACCTATCAATTAGGAATATAATTTATCATCTTGGTGGTCATTTAGAATGGTAATAAATGACAGTAATAACAGTAGAATGCAATGTTTCAAGGAGAAATTAAAGGGTTAAAAGTATAATCAAGGAAGGAGAAAGGATGGTAATGGAGATAATAAAGAGGCTTATATGGAAGAAGAAGGAAGGAGTGTGAAGAGGGACACTTAATGAAATAACCAACTATTATCTTCCTTCATTCTAGGCAAGTAACTAAATTTATAGATCTGGGTTATGATAATAAGGTTTTGTATTGCCATTGTTATGTTTTATAATTATTTATCCATAATATTGAAATGGTGGAAAATAATAAAAAACTTAGCTATGAATAAACCTAAGATTATGGAAAATAATAGTTGATTCCTTATAAATCTTTCTTGATTATTTAAGTTAGAAATGCTTGAAAAACACGGGACTCAGTTTGTATTTTTAGTAAATGTTATTACCCAAAATTAGGGTTTCCATTATTGATTATGTGGTGTTGTTAATACCAATTTAGTAACACCCTTACTTATTTTACATAACCCAATTTGAGTATATTTACCATACAAGCTTGAGGTTGAGGGTTCGCTCTCATCCATAAGGTTGTATGGTGAACTCAACTAATTAAACTATGTGTGTGACTTACATTTTGTCAAATGCATGTTAAATTTTGAACATTGGGTAACGTATGGTGTAAATTATAGGTTTTTTTTTCGTATAGAAATTTTTTATTTAGACCTGTAGGTGGTTATAATAACAACCTATAGGCCTAAATATAGGTAATGAATAGTACTGAATCTATTCATGGAGATGTAGCTTATATTTTGAGAATATTGTGGACTACAAAATTGTTACTCATTGCTAAAATATAAAAGGTTTACAATGTGTTCTAAAAATTCAATTTTTTGTGGTTTATAAGTTATATTAAAATCCTTATTTGTTTATGTCTCAAGAATCAAAGCTTGGTAAGAAATAATTGGATCATGCTAAAATGATTTTATATAGTTAATGATTGTTAGTAAATTTAGATGGAATGTTTATAGACCTGTAAAAGCTTGCTTACCAATGTTAATAACTTCATTCTGATATTATTCAGGTATATAATAATGTTAGGGGTTTTGGTACCAATCCAAATATAGTATTCTTTTAGATAGCTCCAGAAACAATTTATATGGAGAAATTCATGTTAACATAAGAAATAAATTTAATATAAATCTTGGTTAAAAGAGCATAAATAATAGGTGTAAAATAGATCTTTTGTTACTACACCCTAGAATATTTATATAATTTATTAATGATTTGTATGGCGGTAAATCACAACAATAACTTGGTTATACTCAAAAGACTTATGGTTGATAAAAATAATAATATAACTAATTTATTGGCATGATATATGAATGCTTGGATTAAATACTTCATTTAAAATATGAGTACCTTTAAGGACTTATAAATCATAGTGGATCATTATAATGATTTTGTGCATTCAAATTAGATTGTAAATGAAATTGTTGTATGCCTTCAATTATAGTTTACTATGGGTTTTTAATATTGAAAAATATTGATCCAATATACAGTTAATGTTTTTCATGGATTGTTGTAGTGTAGTTAGATATTACAACAAGATATTCGTAAATTTATTAGGTTACCTTGATTCATATATAAAGTGAACCCATTTCTAAATATACTAAAATGGGTACTTTATTTCATTGGTTTAAAAAAATGTATGTGAGTTACTAGCGGTAACTGTGTCTTTCACATTAAAAATAGTTATGTTTTGGAAATTGCTTAAAAGACTTTTTTAAAGGGGATGTTATGTTAATAGATTGTTTTAGGATAAATTTATATTAATGAATGTTTTTATATGGACTATTCACAAGTCATCCTTCATGTTAAGGGATGATGAGTGATGCTAGGAAAGTGACCTAGGTATGAATCACTCATCATTGGTTAATGTATTGGATAATAGTTTCAGTAGAGAGTATTATGTTATGGACTAGGACCCAACTTCATTTTAAGTTTAAAACTATAATGAAAATATTTGGCTAAAGAAATGTTTGTAGTTGTTTGCATTCTCTATCCATTATGCTTTCTAGTTTATATGCATGTGTGATGTCATATTAGATAGATGATGTATTCCATGATCTCTATGACTACTGCATGTGATAGTGAATGTATGGCACATATATTTATGGATGAGTTACTGATGTTCACATATCCATTATCTACCCCTTAACAAAGGGAAGGGCTACTCCCAGTGGGGAGGCATGTGGGAGACCATTGATCTATGGTGGGATGAAAAGTGCCCAAATGATGTTCTCCCTCTCTACAGTTGGATCTAGATATTTTTAGATAAATACTCATGACTATTATTTATTTTGATGAGCTACAATGTGAATCTTGGTTTTACCATTGTAATAATTTAATTTAACATTTATTTTATAAATTTGATAAAAGTATTAATGGGTACAGCATAAATGAACATTCATTATTCATAAGATAGTATCATCAGTAGTGGTTATATTTATTTATTGTAAACTTTATGTTATACCTTATTGTATTATGAAGTAAAAATATTGTATTATTATACTCTTCAAATTACATTATGTATTGTGTTATATTCTTGTTGTATTTGCATCATTAAGTGGCATTTATTGTTGAATCAATAATACATTTATATGATTTGATTAAGTAATTTACAATGAATAATGCATCTATTATACTTGGATGTTCTCAAATATAATATCAATTGAGTATTGTAACCAAATGATGCAAATATAGCAAGAATATGTTGCTAGTATAGTTGGAATATTAAGCACATTAACTAATCATGATTTATATCAGTTGGTTAATGATTGATTAAATTTTTTATTTTTTATTTTTTAGTAGTTTATTAGTAAAACCTAGTGGGGTTTTAACATTAAGGGTATTATTACAAAGAATAATAATAAACAGCTTACTAAACAAATTGACAACTACAAAAAGATAGTCATGCCCCTTCCTTGACATAGGCAAACCACCTACAAAATCCATGGAAATGTTTTCTCATGGTATGGAAGGAACCTCTAATGGCATATACAAACCCAAATTCTTATTACTAGGATTTCTTATACTACATAACACACATCCTCCTATGAACTTTACACATCAGACTACATATTAGGATAATAAACACACATGTGAAAATGTGCATTAATATTTGTAAAACCAAAATGTAATTCAAATATTGACGTATGTTTTTCCCTCATTAGATAAATTCCTTCCTCCTTTGGATCACAAAGCTTACCCAAATTCTAAAGCAACCCATATTGAAGGTAATAATCCCCTTTGGGCTCAAATCTTACACCTTAGTACACCTTTTATTGAATAGATTTATCCCCAAAAAATTTCTTATATTTGATAATCAAACTAATTTTTTGAAAAAAAACCATCCAATTAAAGTGTATAACTTTTCAAATTTTGGTTTGTGCTTTCAAATGTTGGTGATATGTGTGTACCACAACTTCCTTACCCAAAATATAGTGTTTCCATTTCTTGACTCCTTGTAGTAGGATAATCCCCATAGAATATTCATTAGCATAAGTTTCCACCTCAAAGGGTAGCTACAAGTTAGGAAAATCCATATTAGAGCATGGTTAATCTTTTGTTTAAACATATAAAATTCTTTTTTTTCTTCTTGTTACAAATAATAATCTTACCACTTATTGTAATGTGTTGGCTGAATATTTTGTACAAGGTAAAAAATGAAGGGATTAGATATATGGTATAAGAGACAATAATTCTCATGTATATTATCAGGGGAGTATCCCTTTATTGAAAGCTTGAAAATGTGGGAAAATAAACTATTTATAAAATTTACATGCAAAATTGCTCTTGGGTTTTTTAATGAACATAAAAGAGTGTAGTGAGAAGATGATATACGATAAAGAGAAGGTAAAATAGAGAAAAAATATAAAACTCATGTAATTGAATGAACACAAATCTCAACTCCTTTAGGAGGTTGAATATTTTTTAAAAAAAGACATTTCAACCCTAAACATTTTGTATAAAAAAAATTAATGAATCAATAAATGCATGAATAATGATCAATGAATAGACCAACCATCAACATGGATTTCAAACTTGAGGTAATCACATAGCTTATTTTGGTTCTAAAAACCATTCAAATCTTCTTCAAGAAAATAAATTTTCTAATTCACACTTTGTGACCATATGTGTGATATTTTTTCCTCTGCTTTACTAAATATTTGATCAAATACAAGGACTTTTTCATTGTATGGGCCATGTCCAAAAAAATTATAATTATGTTTCTCTAAAGACCTACTTTTTCTTTATTGTTTTCATTTCTTCACTAATTTTTACTTGACCTTTATTAAGGAGCCATAAACCTTTCAAATATCATCAATGAATTTGAGTCCATCAATGATGAGCTACTCAACCCAAATCTCCATTAATTTTCCATGATTGTTATCTATGTGAATATTTTCAATTACATCTTTATATATATATTCAATATGAGTCAAATCATAAATGGAGGATAGAGGAATGTCAATTTAACTCAAGAATGTTTTGATACATGTTGAAAGTATGGGTACTTGGTTTTTTTTATGTTTGTTTCTCCTCTTCCATTCTTTTAATAAATCTGGTTGTAGATTATTTAAAATTATGAAAGTATCCTTCATGATTTGGTTCATTGAAGGATACCTATCTCATACTATAGTCAACAAGAGTCTTATATTTTTCATTTTTAACTGATATGTTTTGAGTAATATCTACAAACTAAGTAAGTAGTTTTAAACTTTTTAGGTGGATGGGTCTATAGTATATTGGTAACAACATCAAATTCAAGATCAAAAAATCTCACTATGGCTTTCTTCCTTTTACTAGCCATTTGATGGACCCAATTAAAATGTGAACAACTTGAAGAAGCTACCATTTAGGTGTTATGAATTATGGTGGGAATAGTTAGAGGAATAAATTATTGAAGATGAGTGAGAGATTATTCTAAATTAGTAATTTGTTTTAGACATTAAAAATGTTGGAGGTGGAGGTGAAACATGAGGTAGAGATGAAGGTGGATATGAAATGTGAGTTGGAGATGGGAGTTGAATAGGAGTTGGTGAAGAAAGGTTTGGTGGATAAGTAAGATGAGAAGGAGAAGGGGGATGTGAATAAACTTGTATTGATCCTTGATCAAAGGGAAATAATTTTTTTGTTGTGTTTTCAATCAACACAAAAGAATCAAGGGTCCTAATTATAGGTTCCTCATTTTTTGGTATTGCATAAGTTGAAGATCTTCTAACATATAGCTTATTTCAAGTAGACATGTCATCACTAAAGGTTATAGTTGACAATTTTTTATTTGAAGTATCTTCTCCACCTCTTCCACTTCCACTATATTTTATTAGAATATATTTTTGAGATTTTAAGTATACCTTGGTGAATGGTTATGTGATGAAAATGAAAAAATTATTTTTATTTCTTGGAAGATTCAAATTTCTTGATTTGGTGAACTTGAAAATATTATTTTCAAATCATTATTTTTATCTTTGGAGAATGAATTGTGTATGTTCTTCCAAATATATCAATTCTCTAATAGACCAATCAATAGCCTATTGAGGTAAAAATTAAACTTTTCAATAAACATAAAATCCACCATATCACTCCCATCATTAATAATTCCTTCTATGACCCATTCAAGCCTATGTGACTTTAACTACTCCAAATTCATTCTCATATAGTCTATTTTTCTAAATTTAAAATCATTCTCACATTCTTCCTGATAGTATTCAATTTTTCATTCATGTAGGTAACCTACACCATGTCTAAGATGAGTTTTCAAATAAGATTTACTATCAAAAGCAAGTCTTTTTGTATAAAAATTCATTGAAAAATCAACCATTTATTTTTCAATGTTTAATGCACCATTTTATATTTTAAAATATAATAACTCAAACCCATGAGGAATTTAATTCCAACTACATGCTTTTCTTTGTATCTTTTTTGAACTTCCACCAACTATCTACAAAATTCAATCAAAGTCATTTTATCATTGGTATACCTAGGTAACTTATATGAGATCCCTACAAACCCACCAACTCTAATGTATTTAAATTTTGGGAATTTTCTGAAGTGAATCCCATAATATTTTATCAAGGAAACAACATCATTCGATATACTATTATAGTATCACCCTCCACACTTCTCAATGTCAACATTGTGAATGCATCATTCACCCTCCTGAAATGTTTCTTATCTTTTTCATGAGTGAGTTGAGGGATATAATCATAAATCATCCTAATATGGGTATATTTCCCATTTATAGAGAGTTCTGGCCAAATTATCAAGACTAAAATTAAGAAAACCAAGTATGAAGTCATGTATAATTATTCGGTAGATTCCAAATTCACTAGCTATTTGTGAAGATTATCACTAATGATTTGGTCCCAGTCAATGAACTATTTCCCTTTAAAAATGATGTTAATTAACATACATATCCATTATTTGAATATATTTGTGGATTAATGATCCATTACTCTATTTAATAGTGGCACTATATCAAATAATTTTTCACATAAATCATACCTATACAAAGTTTGGGAAGCTTTGAAGGTCATTTTCTCTTCTTTTTTAGCCAAGATTGAGTTATCATGATAAAACACTTATTTGCATGTTATTCCTATAATTATTATCCAATTTACTTACTTATATCGATTAGTTCATGATGGGGTGCAATCCTGAGTGTTATACTCATAAATGGACCATCTAACTTTGTTATCAACACATCTTTAGCAGACTTGATTTCAATAGTCTCTTTATTGTATTACTTCACAAAAGCAAGTAATAAGTCAATAAAATGGACCAACATAAGGAATGATTTAGTTTTATCAATTCAAATTTAAAAAATGTGTTTCAAAATTATGCACTTACCTTCTTCCATCTTTCCTAAAATTCTTCCAAATCTATATGATCTACTTTGGAGTCTCAAATTTCAATAAGATATGTTTTTAGAATAGACATATTTTTGTATCCCATATATTTAAACATCATTCTTATTTGCCTAATGATACAAAAGTCTATCTCAATAAAAATTTAAAATTCTTATATGTGAAAATAGGAGGCAAGGAATGCTCATGTGCATACAATATATGGATTACAATGGTCATAAGGCTAGTAAGATATTTTCCAAAGATTTTTTATCACAATTGGATTAGAGATATATACAACACTAAAAGGGCACACAATGGAACATATAAATCTAGTTTATGGCATGAAATAAATAATGGATATATTAGAATGATTTTAGGTAAATGGTACTCAATAAAATGAATAAAAGTGGGGAGAATAAGAGTAGGAATGATGGAAGAAAAAAAATGGAAGTGTGTCAAACTCAAGATATGAATACAGTAAGGTGATGAACATGAAAATAACATAAAACAAAATAAAAATGTTGTGAGGAATGAAAAATAGGAGCAAACTTTATTTAAGATAAAATGTGATGACCAAAACTAGTATGGAGGTAGGGGAGGTGTTTAAAAGCACATGCAAATCAAGTCATATGTTTTGATGCAACTAAGAATAGTTCAAGTGATTATATAAAATATTTTACATGATTTTTGATGCATTTAAATTTCTATGACTTTATTTCCAAAGTTTTTCAAGCCTATCAAGTCATATGAATACTGATATAACCCTTTTTTATTTGTATTTACCATTTTGTATTTATCTATCAAGCCCATCAGGTACCTTGAGTACCTAAGGAATATTTATAAGGTTCCTTCTATATGTGACTAGCATAATAAAATTGATTGATTTCAACACTTAGAGAATAACAATGCTTTTATATACCTTGTTGGGCCAATTAGGCCTTTTTGACACTTGTAAAACTTGAAGTAGCTTTGTCAAGACCTCCCAAAGCTGATTAGGCCTATTGGGTACCTTGAATACCCATGTCATGGACTCCACATTTTATGTTCTCTATAATTATGAACTCCACATTTCAAGTAAATGGCAAGAAAGTAGAGGCTAATTTGGCAACTACATGTATCAAGTTCAGAGCTACAAAAAACTTGCTCAATATTCCAAATCTTTGTGCTAATCATTTGAAAATTACTCTTATTCAAACCCTGATAGGCTAACTAAACCTATAAATGATAAGGAAAACAATTTGTTTTAGGGTACATGCTTAGGGTTAACATGGGTTTTAAGCACCAACTACTTATCATGTCCCTCAATGGTATATAATATCAAAGACAACACAACAATTAAAATGTAATTGAACCAATCAATCTAGTGTAATACAAATTTTCCATTATAATGATCTTCAATGCTCAAATGAATACCTTATGCCCCAATGCCCTTTTGGGTCTATTTCACCCAAGAGGAACTTGAACAAGCCAAAGACCTAATTGGGTGGATTTGGTTTTTTTAGAACCAAAAGAATTCACATACCGAATTGAGGATATGGAGATTAGATGGAACTTGAATTTTTTATGCACAAAATGGAATTTGTATGCTTAAGTGTAAACACTCAAATTTTATTTTTATGACTTAGTCTATGTAATGGGGAAAAAAATGGAAAAAAATGGGGAGTTTAATTTTTGGTGACAATATAATGGCATGCAAAAGTGCAGTTATGGAATAGAAATCCTTGATGAACTTCCTTGAGTAATTAATCTCACCAAAATAATCCCTATTCTGATCACACTAAAAGGTTTTATCCAATTCATGATGGCCTCTATCTTTTCCAGATCAATCCTCAATTCCCCATCTCTAACCACATGCCCCAAGTAGACCAGTGATTATTGAAAAACTTAACATTTCTTCTCATTTGATAATAACTTGTTATCCTTCAAAAACTTGTAAAACTTATTTTAAACAATCAATATGATCATTATAATATATGTTAAAAATAATAATATCATCCAAATACACAATGCCAAAGGAATTAATAAATGGCCTCATTACATCCTTCATCAATCGCATGAAGGTTTCTAGTACATTGCATAGCCAAAAAGGTATAACCAACCATTCATAAAACCTTTTCCTTGTCTTGAATATTTTTTTTTAAATGTCCTCTTCTTTAATACTAACTTGATGATACCTAGATTTCAAATCCAACTTAGTAAAATACTTGGCATGTTGAATTTTATCTATTAAATCATTAATTCAAGAAAGAGGGTACCTATTCTTGATGGTTATTTTTTAAATGATCTATAATCAACACACATTTCCCATGAACAATATTTATTAGGCACTAGAAAATAGGATAACCATATAGAGAAGTATTAGGATGGATTGCACCTTGATTAATTAAAGACTATAACTATTACTTTACATCATTGACATCCTTCAAGAACTACATATACAATGAAAGATTTAGAAGTGGACTATTAGTAGCAACTAAATTACATCTTAAATAGGCCTCATTGGTGGTAACCCCATGGGCTCATGGAAGAATTCTTTGAACTTCTACACTAACTCTCCGATATGCTTCTTCTCTTTTTTAGTAAATATATTACAAGAAATTTTATGTATCCACTTCTTTATCTTGAATATTTATTGAAATAAGTAAAGAAAAATTTCCACTTGCATTAATAAGCAGTTTATTTTGAGAGGCACTTACCAAAGAGATTTTAGAATAAGATTTGTAGTTCAAAATTATGTAGCTCTTTCCATCCTTTACGAAATGGTATTGGTTAGCTTTCCTTATGAAGATAGCATCCTAAATTTATAAATAAAGGTTTCCAAACACTACACCATAGACATCAAGAGGTATAACATCCACTATAGCTTCATTAATGGAATGTACATAAATACCTAACTTAATTTTACATTGCTTGGTCACCTTGATGTCTACACCTTTCTTCACCCAACCTAAATATATAGGTTTAGATGATCATAAGTCTCTATCCCTAATTAGTCTACTAACTCCGTAATTATTAAATTTACTTGTGAATAAGTATCAAAAAGATCATCCACTTTTATTTTATTCAAATAAATTTTAATATGGAAAAGCTTAGAAAGTTCACTCTCTTAAATATTACTACTACCCAAACATACCTCTCTATTAATAGAGATAAAACATAAAGTCTCATCCACCTCGGAGCTACAACCAATGTCTTCAAATTTAATAAAGGGAATTTACTTTTATTCTTTTTATACTTGAATAGATGTAATTCTGGATGTAACTTCCAATAATTTTCCTTGAAATGACTATCACCATAAAAATGCCTACAATGCCTTTTAGTATCTTATTAAAAATAGAAATAATATTACACTTGACTTTTCCTTCACCATTTTGCTTATACCCACATTTTTTATTTGGATGTGTTTGATAAGTATATTGATCCTTATTTTTCTTTTCCATATTTGAGTATTGAGTTGGAGAATAAGCCTCATCTACATTCATAAGCTTGGCCAAGAAGATGAGTATCTTGAAATGGATATGAATTCCACCAAGGTGCGTCATCAAGATGTCATTTTCCACTATGTATTTTTCCATTCAAACATCATAATTTTGGAACTCACTTTTTCACTCTTACATTCTTTGTCTTTGATTTTTCCTAAGATACTGCCAATACATGGACTTCTCTTCTTTGTAATTGTTATCACTTAGAAGTGTACCCTACAAAGAACCTATGCCTGTTCTCACTTTTATTGATACAATGGAAACTCTCCAAGGTGTGGGTTACCTTATTATGGATAAAATATATATATTAAGGTCTGGTTCCCTTTAGTACATTCACCCACTTCTCTCTAAACTATCTCAAATAGTGCTTTCTTGACTAAGAAAAGGGGTAAAAGAATAATGCTAAAGCTGAAAATGGAAAGGAAAAATAAAATTTGGGGTGATGCACCAATGTTCAGGTCAATTATGTAGATACCTAAAAAACTTTATAATCCAAATAACTTACATAAATTCACTTCATTCTCATACAATGACTCTTACATCAATATTTCACACAAAGGTCTTGGTAAACACTCTCACTAGATAAGAAGGAATGAACAATGGTTGAATTCACTTCTAGATTAGGTAGAAACTAAAATTGGACACTCTATATGACCTAAAATATTTATAATTTTCTAAATAAAGGTGAAGTATTCAGACATAAACCTAGGAAATATAGTAAATTACTAAGTTTTATTAATGAATAATAAACAAGCACTTGATGAAAGCTTGAGAATAAAGGAAAATTCAGCTCTTTATTTCTTCAAAGGTGATGTAGTATAAAATTTTGGTAGAGTTTATATAAGACAAAAACATAATATTATCTAATCCTTTTCCAAAATATAGTACATGTATAAGAGAATAAGAGAGGGAAGATAATCAACTTCAAAAATAGGAAAGAGTTCCACATGCCAGTCAAGTTAACTCCACTGTAACTCCAACTTCAACTCAAAATTGAACTCCAATATTAATTATAAAAAATTCCAACATAAAATATTGGATTTTAAACCTTATTTATTATAAAATGGAATGATAGGGGAGAGAACGAGAGTTGACAAGTCAAATGGCTATTCATGCATCTTGAATCCTAAATTAACTCCCTATGATCTTGCATGCAACTTTGGATCTTCTTTAGTTAACTCTTTTTAATATTTTAGTTAGATCCTCTTGGTATTTCATGTATCTTAAATTTATACTTCAGTTACCTTCACTTGTATCTTGAGTTGATTAGACTTTTCTTGACTTCACACCTAGAGTTTAATTTGAGTTATCTTGCATGCATGTTTAGCCTCATGTCTCTTCTAAAAATAGCCCAAAGGGGGGAATAATATAATCGGGATGCATGTGGATGTTTTAGAGATATATCTTGACTAAAATTATGTCTCTATATTTTATCAAAACCTTAAATCCACTTATCCACCTTTGCATGTTTTGGAACTCCACTTTTGTAAGGATAATTGAAGGCTCTTTGAAGTTGGCTTGTAGTTACTAAAATTAGCCAAAAATGGGGTGCCCAAGTTAGAGAGAGGGTATAATTTATATTTTTAATTATCCATTTAATATTATTGATAATTATGCACTTGATGATGACCAAAGTAGCCTTCTAAATTGGTTCTTCTTCCATATGCCTATCTTGTGTAACTTTGACAAGCTTTTTGAATACACTATGAGAACTAGAAATTTGATGGATCTTCATAATTAGAATATATAAGGAGAAAAAAATATGATTTTAATATAATTACCATGGTTTCATATACCTTAAAATAAAATTTTAGATCCAAACTCTATGAACAACTCTGAAAAACACAATTTTATGCTCTCTTGTTCTCAAGAAATGTTGATTTAGATTAGGGGTCTAAAATTAGTTATAGGCCTAAAAAAATACTCCTAATATGATTTTTTTATATTTATAAATTTTTTATACTTTTAAAATATTTAAAAACCCCAAATCTCTTCACCAAACTCCCCAAGAAAAATTCATAAAAAGTGTCTGCTTGCTACCTTGGGGATGACCTGAAGATGTTTTTCAATGAACTGAGCCTATTTTTAATTGTTTTTTATTTCATGATAATCTATTTATATATTTAATTTAATTATTAATACTCTCAAATTATTTTTTTTGAAACACTATTTTCCAATTCCATTTGTGAGCAAAAAAAAGAAGACACCTTCATTCCCTTCATGATCAAACCTGTACATTGTAATTTTATCTCTCATAAAGTAAAATATAGAATTTAAATCAATTTTAAACATTAAATTACATTAAAACATACCTCAATTTAATATTTCAAGAGTTCACATTCAAAAAAACTCAAAATATGCACTTTGTTGGTGTTGATTAGCTTGCCTAATTTCATTTATGAATGTTTATAGGTCTATGTTTTGTCATTTTATTAATTTTTATGAGGCATAAATACATAATTATTTTTTAATTATTACCTATAATAAACCCTATTATCATTACTATAATTTTATGTGCTCAAACAATCACATAAACCACTCAAATTTTGACTTTTTGATTGTCTCTCTTGATTGCTCAAAACCCTAATGCTTGACCCTTTAAATTTATCCATAATTTTCCATAAAATTTTGATTTATGAAGGTGTATAAATTTTTTATATTCCCCATAATATCTCATATCACCTTTATTTTTAAATAAAGAACTCAAAAATATAAACATTTTGCTTAAAACTAAGCAAATGAGGGTTTAAGAAGGGTTTTAGAGCACCTAGTTTTCTTAACAATTGTTCATAAATTTAAGCCACTGTAACCTAAAACCAATGAATTAAATATTTATTTAATATTTTCCCAAAATCCTTATAATACATTTTTATCAAACTCCTCTTCACTTTCATGTATCGAGCATCTGAAAATTGCCTTCACTAGCTTGCAAATAGCTAGTTAGAGGAATAAAAGAAACCTCTATCAAAATTTGGACTTGTGAGTTATTATTAAGCATGATTTTAGATTTATTAATGTTTTATTATGTTTTAAATACCTTTTTTTACCTTTAATCCATGAATAGAATCTTCTTGAAAACTTTCACATAAGCATCTTTGACCAATGGTGGCAAAATTGTCAATATTTTTGGTGACTTTGGTAGGATGTTTGCCTACTAAACACTCAATACCAGTAGATATATCCATTGGTTTATGGAGTAACTAAAATATCACCAAATATTAAAATTAAAATTTCTTTCTTAAGTAATTATAACACTTGTGCATAATCACTTATTGAATTAAAAACTTGAATAACTACCAACTGAAAGTTGTGCAAGATAGCACTTAGAGGAATTGAGAACTAAATATAATAAAAAAACATGTTCATAAAAAAAATTATTGAATTAAATATAACATTAATATGTATAAATAAAAATCAATCTTCAGAAACAATGCTTAATATGAATCTTATTTACTAGGATTGGGAGCTCTTCACCATCCCTCTTGGCTAGTTGGAAGGCGTTGTAAAGCTTGCAAATTGAGATCATGTAATGGCCATTTCAAAGTGAGTAAAACTTTTTATGTATTCCTATTTTTTATTTATCCTCCTCCCATTTGAGAACTAAGTCACCTTATTTGAATCTTTTTGAAGATTCTTTTCTATCAATTGTTTTCTTTGCATGTGCTTGATGGATCTCCATAGCTAACATGGAATGATTTATGAGTTCTTATAACTCCATAAGTTTAGCATATCTCACCTCCATGTGTTCATTCTCTAATAATTATAGCTAATGAATTATCTCTAAATAAAGGAGCTCAAGTGAGATTGATAATTTAGCTTCTCTCCCATACACTAGCTTATAGGGTGAATTAACAATGGATATCTTGAAGGTGATCCTAGCAACCCATAAATATGATTTTAATTTCAAATACCAAGTCATTTTATTGTATTCAATGGTTCTCCTAATGATCTTTAATAAGTTATTATTAGTAGACTCAGTAAGGCCATTGCCTTATGGATAAAAATTTGAAGAAATATTGAGATATACATCATTTTAGATAGTGCATTGATTGATTTTAGATCCTATAAATGCCATAAAATTATTTAAAATGATATTATAAGGAACACCAAACCTTTTAATAAAATATTTATAGAATTCCAAGACACTAGATTCATTTGCTTATTTCTAAGCCATTACTTTTATCCATCTAGTAAAGTAATATGTGGATATAAGTGTCCACTTGTGGTCCATGCTATAAGGTAGATTGATGAGACCAATTAATTCAAAACCCCATTGGTAGAGGTATAATACATTGAAATTATTTGAAGAGGTAGGGAATAAAGCTTCTCTTTTCCTACAAATAATGCACACTTTTTACACTTCCTTACCCATGCATGCAAATATTTGAATATGTTTGGCCAATAGTATCCACCCCTCATAATTTTTAAGGTTGTTGTTCTTGTTGAAAATTGTAATCCACCTTGTCCATCATGAAATTATTTAAGTAACCTTTTAACTTGACTTGGATCTATGCATCTTAACAACATGC
Organism: Torreya grandis; assembly: GCA_037957365.1. Taxonomy (NCBI): domain Eukaryota; kingdom Viridiplantae; phylum Streptophyta; class Pinopsida; order Cupressales; family Taxaceae; genus Torreya; species Torreya grandis. The sequence continues at coordinate 4,073,263 of JARHVA010000598.1, read as the reverse complement.
CATTAACATCTTTTTTGAATAATACACCATCAACAAATAGAAAAGGAATAGATTGTAACCTAATATGCCTCCTCTTTGAACCATTTAAATTTGGAGGATACATACAACTTTGAAGGTACCTTGCCATATTTTGAAACCATCTTTGTGAAGGTGTATGACTGGCTGCAATATCTTTATCATTCAAGACCAAAATTATCTCTTTGTTTTCATATAAATATTGAGCCAAGTGCTCACATAACCATTTAGCTCTAATCAATTTGGTTCCCTTTATTCCCACATCATATTCCATAACCCTTGTTATTATCCTACTCTCTTTTCACTTATGTCCTTATTCAAAAAGAACTCTTCGATGCTAGGATGGGAAACCATCACATGGATATTGACGTTAGATAATAAGTGCCTAAAAATTTTGAGATATATAATAATAGAAAGTACATACTTCTCAATAAATGTGTACCTTATTTCATACGCTTGCAAACCTTAGCTAAAGAATGATATTGGCTTCTCCAAAACTTGTGAATTTTGTTGTGTCAATATTACTAAAATTTTATCAAAATTAGCATATGCATACAATGTAAAATCCTTTGAAAAATTAGGATTGAGGAGAGTTGAAACACTAGCAATGGCTTGTTTATGTCTTCAAAACCTTTTATACCTTATTTTATCCAAGTAAAATTTGGATTTTTATTTAGCATAGCTATGAGAAGATTTTACAAACTTGTAAAATTAGATATATACCTTCTTATAAAATTAATCTTGCCAAGGAAAATTTTCAATGTTTTTTTATGCCTAGGCAAGGACAATGTGAGAATAGCATCTATAATTTCTAGATCAATACTCAAACCATGCTTAGAAACAACATGACCAAGGAGTTTACCTTCATGCATTGAAAATACACACTTTTTTGGGTTAAGTGACACCCCATATTATCTACATCTCTCAAATACCTCTCTAAGATGAATCATGTGATCATTTTCATCCTTTTAAAAAAATGTAACATCATCTAAATACACAAGAACAAACCTATAAATCAAACTTTGATATGTCATATCCATGGCTCTTTGTAATGTTGTTCCTATATTAGATAACCCAAATGGCACTTTTTAGTATAAAAAGGTGCCCCACTTTGTGGTGAAGGTTGTTTTGAATTGATCCTCCTCCTTCATAGTTATTTGGTTATATCCACTATAACCATCTAGCAATGAAAACCTTTTTGAACTAGCCACTAATTGTAGTATTTATTCTATTGATGGCAATGGATAATGGTCTTTGAGTGAGGCCTTGTTCAATTCATATAAATATACACACAATTTTATCTCTCCATCTTCTTCCTTATAGGAACAAGATTAAAAACCCAAGTGGAATGCTTGATAGGAAATATGATATTTGATTCAATCAACTTGTGAAGTTTTATTCTCATTAAAGGTTCCAACTTTGGATTAATTGGATTTTGTTTTTGCCTTAAAAATTTGTGCCTTATTCCAATTTAATGGTGTGTTGTTCCATCTCCTTTTAAATAATTTTACTTCCATGAAAACACATCAGTAAAATATTTTAAAAAATCAACCAAAAATTCTTTTTCATATTGAAAGCATACTTTACCAAGTTTTATAGCTTTCCCATTGACTATGTCAATGCTTGCATAGTGTTTTTCTTTAGTAGACAAAGAATATTTATACATTATTACCTAATCATCCCTAATAAAAATATTCTCAAGTGTGATAATACCCTTGGGAAACTTGTTAGACTTGAGATGAACTATTTGATCACCATACTGCTGCAAAAGTTTTGACTAATTTCTAGAAGAAAATTTGACCTCTTCTTGTAGAAAACAAATAAATTAATCATATATTAAAAGACTTTCCAATTTAAATTATTATCATAAATATATTTTCCTACCATAATCTTAATGTATGTCTAATTTTTATGTTTTTTTACATCAGCTAGAATTTTAAACTGTGCCCCAATTGCAACCAACCTATCCACATGCTTATTACTCTCTCTAGGCATTGCGTGTATGTAAAATGCATCAAAATCTTATAGAATATCCCATACCTTATGTTTGTATGATTTTATAATTTTATTATCATATATAGTCAGCCCTAGTATTTTATGTACCACAATATCACTATCTCCAAATGCCTATAAAATATTAGCTTCCATCTTTCTAGCCCATTGCAAACCATGAACTAAAGCCTCATATTCTACCACATTGTTAGAGAATTAAAACTAAAATTTTATAGTAGTAAAGTACCTTTATTTTGAGGGATAAATAATCATCATAACATCCCCTATACCATTTTTATTTTTTGATCCATAAAAATAGAGTTGCCATAAACCATCATTTAGCTCACCTTCTTTGTATAAAGCTAGACTTTGTGCACCATCTTCATGTCAATAGTAAACTCCAAGTCCTTATTCCTATATTATATTTTAAGAATCATGCTCATATATATTATTAATCCATTCATAAAGAAACAAATCAGCTACACCATCAATATATGAGGTTCTTCAGCTTCACTAGTTTTCTCTACTTCATCTACGATGACATAATTAACATTAACAATATTAGGCATGTATGGTTCTAGATGAAAATGAGCAATAGGTTATAAATGAATTGTAAATTTTTTTCCATACCTTGTTCTAAATAAAATGTATGTATAATCATATAAAATATACCCACAAGTTTTTGAAGTGAAGTCACGTGATAATTACATAGCAAAATGTGGAGGAAGATCCACCACTACCACATCTTGTTGAATAGTCACATTTGGGCATGCATGAAGTGTTAATTTTAGATTCTTGATTATACCCACTATCTTGGTTGGAGACCCATAAAGTTATAAAACACCCTTAGTTTTTGGATCATATGCCAAACCCAACTTATCTGCGATCTATTTTGGCATTATTGTGTTACTTTCTCCACTTTCAACAATGCAATTATGAATTAGTATATCATCAACAATCAAGGAAAGATAGAAAGGAGGTGTCTTGGTTTTTTTTTCATCTTTTATGATCTTTACCCCTTTATATATATTTTTTTTTATTTTTTCGTATCTTGTTGATCTAAATTAGCTAGAATCATAGTTTCCTTCTATGTTGGTTTTGTAGGCAAGCTAAGGCCTGAAAGCTCATATATAAGTGTTTATTTTTGTCTTGGGATTTACAATGAATCACACATAGTCATGTTTATGTTAAAATTATTCATATTATCTATTGTGTTGAATTATGAGCCTCCAACCTTTGGTTGTACCTTTAGAGAAATAAGATGCTCTTATACTTGAGGCACTTAGTGAAGCTTATTTACTTCAACATGTTGATTCTTTTGAGCTAAAGGGGTAGTAATATATTCATTCATACTTTTAAAAATCATATATAGAACATTTAAAACATTTCTTACCTCTTGGGGATCATATATAGCCTTCTCTTGGCTCTTGTAATAGCTGCAACAAAACTCTTTGATTTTCTAGACTTACCAATCTGATTTGTTACCACATGATCATAAACTTGGAAATTCACCAAGGTTGCATCTTGTTGTCCTTATCCATGATTCACTTCCCATTTTTTCATCATAAATTCATTATGTTTTCCTTCTTGAATAAAAGTTCCTCTCGTGTCATTTGATAAATTACCACATTTAGTGATAGTGAAGCTTGATTTTGCATATCATTAGTATTAAAACGCTGCCAACTTGAATCTTGCATCAAATTATTTTATACTACAACAAGAGTCTTGGTTGAAGAAGGAACATTATTATTAATTATAACATATGGTTTGGATAGTATAATGGCTCTTTGAGCTTGATATGGAATTCTATTATCTCTATATCCTTGGTAGGGAGGTCTTGGTTCTCTATATGGTTGATAAGTAGGTTGATTTGGTGCTTGAGATGACCTATTGGTGGCTTGATATTGCTGCCTTATTATCTAAACTAATTTATTACCAAAAGATTGTATCATAATTTTTAATTCATTAAGTCCACTAGATTGACTATGAGGAACTTGATCTTTATTTTGAGGGGTTGGAATTGGGGCTATTGATAGTGCTTAAGGAGGTATAATAGGCTAAAATTTTGAAAAAAAATGGCATTGGAGGCCTAGGTGTAAGTTTACTAGCTTGAATTAGACTATTTTTAGCTACAATGGTAACATCATAGGCATCTAAGAGTATCCTACCACCCATATACTTAATCATAACTAAAATATCATGATTCAAGGCTCTCAAAAAACATAGAAAAACATATTCAAGAGATGGCCTTATCATGGGAGATACTTTGTTCCATGTATTCTAAAATCTAAGATTGAAATCATTCTTAAGTTTATGTGGTGCTCTCTTGATGGTGGTGAGTTGTTCAACAAGAGATAGATGGTCTAATTTATCTTCAAATTGCCTACAGAATGGTTCACCTAAATCATCCCAAGAGGTTATAAAATTCAAGGGAAGGTTGCTATACCATTAAATTGTCTTTCTCTTAAAGGATGTAGCAAGTAAATGGATGACAATATTCTCTTGGATAATATGGTGTAAGAAACATAAATTGACCACATATTTGATATGTTTTATGGTCTAATTTGATCTTCACTTGTAAAATATTGTATAATTTTTAAGGGTTGAGACTAGAATATCATCATATTCGGCCAAATTTAGAGGGATTCCATCATTTAAAGGAAAAAATACCTAGTTATTTGGGACAACCATGTCAATAATAGGATTTGAACTTGAAGTGTTTTGCATAATAGCCTAATTTGGTGATTGAAATAGTCTTGTAGGATAAGGACTTATTGTCAAAAACATTCTTCTTCTATTAGAATGCTCAAATAATTTAGAAAATTAAAATGGTATAACTCTAATTTTAGACCTTTTAGTGACTTTAGGAATGAAAATAGTATTTCTTTATATTTCAAATATCCTTTTTCAGCTTCAATCTGTATCCTACTAGGTGTTTCAAAAACTATTATCACTTAGAAGTGCACCCTAGAAAGAACATGTGCCTGTTCTCACTTCTATTGATAAAATGGAAACTCTCAAAGTTTTGGGTGACCTTATTATGGAGATAATATATATTAATGGTTGGTTTCCTTTATTTCATTCACTCACTTCTCTCTAAACTCTCTCAGATAGTGCTTTCTTGACTAGGAAAAAGGGTAAAATAACAATGTTAAAGCTGAAAATGGAAAGAAAAATTGAAATTTGGGGTGATGCACCAATGTTGAGGTAAATTATGAAGATAAATAACACACTCTTAAATCCAAATAAATTACACACATTCTCTTCATTCTCATACATTGACTCTTACATTAGTATTTCATACAGAGGTCTTGGCAAACACTCACACTAACTAAGAAAGAATGAACAATAGTTGAATTCACTTCCATATTAGGTAGAAAATAAACATAGAAACTCTATATGACATAAAATATTTATAATTTATTGCACAAAATTTAAGTATTCAGATATAAACCTAGGAAATATAGTAATTTACTTAGTTTTATTAATGAATAATAAACACACACTTCATGAAAACTTGAGAATGGAGACAAATTCAGCTCTTTATTCCTTCAAAGGTGATGTAGTATGAAATTTTGATATAGTTTTTATTAAAAAAAATCATAATATGATCTGATCCTTGTCAAAAATAGAATACATATATAATATAATAATAGAGATAAGATAATCAGCTCAAAAAATAGGAAAGAGTTCCACATGCTAGTCAAGTTAACTCTATTGTAACTCCAACTTCAACTCAAAATTAAACTCCACTTTTAATTCAAAAAAATTCTAATGTAGAATATTGGACTTTAAACCATATTTATTTTAAAAATATGTGTTAGGGGAGAGAGGGAGATTTGACAAGTCAAAGGGCTATTCATGCATCTTGAATTTTGAGTTAACTCCTTATGATCTTACATGTAACTTTTGATCTTCTTTAGTTAACTCATTTTGATCTTTAAATTAGATATTATTATTCATTCATTAATTTTAAATTTATACTTTATTTACCTTCACTTGCATCTTAAATTTACTAGACTTATCTTGACTTCAAACCTGGAATTTAATTTGAGTTATCTTGCATGCAACAGACATGCATGTTTGGCTTCATGTCTATTCTAAAAATAACCCAAAGGGGAGTGTAGTAGAAGTGGGATGCATGTGGATGTTTTAGAGATATTTATTTCCTAAAAATAAGGCTCTAAATTTTATCAATACCTTAACTCCACTTATCTACCTTTGCATGTTTTCGAACTCCACTTTTATTGTGTTAATTGAAGGCTCTTTGAAGTTGGCTTGTAATTGCTAAAATTAGCCCAAAATGGGGTGCACAAGTTAGAGAGAGGGGATAATGTGGATTTTTAATTATCCCCATAATAATTTTTCACTTTATTATTATCAAATAATCCTTCCAAACTAGTTCTTCTTCCATATACAACAAATCATCTTATACAACTTTGACAAACTTCTTGAATACACTATGAGAGCCAATAACTTGATGGATATTCATAATTATAATAAATAAGGAGAAAAATATTATTTTAAATATTTTAAAATGGTTTCACATACTTTTAAACAAAATTTTAGCTCTAAACTCCATGTATAACTCCAAAAAACACCATTTTATGCACTCATATGCTCTCTTGTTCTCAAGAAATACTGATTTGGATTAGGTGGTCTAAAATGAGTTATAGGAATGAAAAAAAAATTATAATATTCTTTTTTTTTACATTCATAAATGGTTTATACCTATAAATTTTTTAAAAACTCTAAAACTCTTCACCAAACTCCCTAAGAAAAATTCACAAAAAGGTGCATGCTTACTGCCCTAAGGATGACTTGGAGATGTTTTTCAATGAGTTGAGCCTATTTTAAATTGTTTTTAATTGAATAATAAATTATTTATAAATTTATATAAATTATTCACACTCTTAAATCAATTTTTTCCATTGAAGGGACCTGAAACACCCATTATAACTCCATTTGTGAGCAAAAAGGTGAAGAAACCTTCATTCCCTTCATGATCAGACCTATATATTGAAATTTTATCTCTCATAAGGTATAATATGGAATTTAAAACAATTTTAAACATTAAATTACATTAAAATATACCTCCATATAAAATTTCAAGATTTTTCATTTAAAATATGCATTTTTGGTGTTGACTAGCTTGCCCAATTTAATTTTTGAACGCCTATAAGTATATGTTTTGATAGTTTATTGAGTTTTATAAGGCATAAATACCTCATTATTTTTTAATTATTATATTTAATAACCCTTTTTATCATTACAATAACTTTATGTGCTCAAATAATCACTTAAACCACTCAGAACTTGACTTTTTTCATTGTCTCTCTTACTTGTTCAAAACCCTGATGCTTGATTCTTTGCCTTTATCCATAATCTCCATAAAATTTTAATTTATTAATGTATTTAAAGGTATTATACTCCCCATAATATCTCACACCAATTTATTTTATAACAAAGAACTCAAAAATGCAAATATATTGCTTCAAACCAAGTAAATGAGGGTTTAAGAAGGGTTTTAGAACACCTGTTATTTTTAATGATTGTTCATAAATTTAAGAAATTATAACATGAAATAAATGAATTTAATATTTGTTTAATATGGTTTCAAAACTTCATATAATACCATTTTATCCAAATCCTCCTCACCTTCATGTACTAAGCATCTAAAAATTGCCTTCACTAGTTTGTAAATAGCTAGTTAGAGGAATAAAAGAAACTTCTATCAAAATTTGGACTTGTGAGTTGTTATTAAGAATTATTTTGGTATTATTAATGCTTTTTTTTTTAATACATTTTTTTACCTTTACTCCATGATTGGATTCTTATTTAAAACATGTACATAAGCATCTTTGACTAATGGTGGTAAAATTGTCAATAGTAACAAATAGGATAAAATTACTTCTTGATTAACATCTTAAAATAGTTCATATTAGTAATAGGAGGAAAATTATTAACAAAAAAAATTTTAACATAAATTTAAAACCAATTTAAATCATGATCAGTTAATCTTAACCTTGTAAAATAAATATGTTTTCTCTAATTAATCTCATGCAAACTGAAATATATCTTTAGTTGGGCTAGCCAATAGTCTAGCCTCTCTGCATTCACATCTTTGTCATATGGATGAATCTCTATTTTTTCCTTATCATATAATTAAGGTGTATTCTAGCTATCATGGGGTGATTTTTCCATTTTTTTGCTTGGGTGTGTCTTCCTTATATGTTTTCAATGTCTATATATAAACACCCAACTTCTTCATAAGAATCCCCATGATGGATTCTAACCAATCGATATTTATCATATAAAAATATATGATAACCACTCCTTCAATATTTTTAAATTAATCTTCTACTTTATAATCATTTTTTTCATCAGAACGAACCATACCTCTAATATCTTGTTTCTTCTTCCTTATGCAAATGTCTTCTTCAAATAAAATTAGGATATCTTAACCATTAGTACTGCTTACTTGAGTTATGGAACTATAATTAAATATAATCACAAACACACATATACACACCAAAAATACTAAAAATAATAATAATGTAACTCTGATAATAAATTGATTAGTAAACTAGGTGGACATTCCACATTACGCTTCACCAACATGGATCCTATACTCCTAACTCAACATATGATTGATAGATGATTTTTCTAAACTACTTCCATTACTAAAAAATATATAAAAAATTGTCATATATGTATTATAAAACATATTTAATATGATAAGGAAGCATAAGATGAACACACTATATGACTTAGAGAAAATCAGTGTGGGAAAAACTCTAATGGGTAAGGAAAATTGCTCTCCTCTTCCACTATGTAATTCAAAAATTGTACAAATTATTGTAATAAATGTCCTTCATGTATAAATATTTCATTAATACACTATCCAAATATTGACTCTAGGACTGATTTTCACTTCTTTGACACTACACAATAATTCACATAAATAGAACAAGCACTCATAGCTAAGAAATAATAAGACAACAAGAACAAGGACCCAAACTTATAAACTATAATGTGAATCTAGCTTCAAGATATCTCATTAGATGTTATGATTTTGTATGCCTTCCTTATAGGTTTTATGTATGCCCTTATACCTTAGAACTTGACAAAAACTAGAAACAAACTATTTCCAAGGAGAGAAAGTGTTTGCAACCACTCCTCTACCCGTGTTTTGATTGGTGGTGAAATGACTAATTTAAGCACAACTACCACCTAAAAACACTGATTATTCCATAAACACCACCTAAAAATAATATTTCACCTACATTTATCATTAGTTTCATAATATTTATTGAAACCCTTAGATTCAAAGGTCACAAACTATTTACTTCATTGATACAATAATGTCTAGACCTTACCAACAATGATTATCCCACTACAACATAACTAAATAGTTTAGATTACATGTTTTTAAAATAAGTGGCTTAAATAGTTTTTTACATACATTAATTACATGATTGAGTATAATGAAAATCAAATAGATATCATGCCTAGTAAACCACATCCTTATTTTGGATCATTTTGAATGTATGACAATAAACTAATACACACTCCTTTCTCAGTTGTCAAAATTTATCAACTACACAATTTTTAGAGACTCATGAGGAGTCGAAAGACATGATTTAGGGTATGTATTCAAGTGTAATGGGAAGTTTTATATACAAAATGGTTTGTTCAAGACCTAAAAGTGCATAATCAATGAGAGTAGTCAAATGATTAGTGTCCAATCTAAGAAAAGAGCATTGGGTAGTAGTGAAGATGATCTTCATATATATACAAAGAAAATTTTATCATGCTATCTAATAATAGGGTACATGTGATGGAATTAGGTCTTTGAGTCTATATGGATTTGCATATTCTAATTGGGATCATGATCTTGAATTCCATAGGTCTACCAGTGTATATGTATTCAACTTATTTGGTGTTGTTGTAAGTTGGATGAACAAACATAAAGCTAGTATGTCCATATCTACCAAAAAACATGAATATGTAGTAGTTTTTCATGCATGTAACAAATTAGTGTGGATTTAAAGGTTGTGTTCTACCACTATGTTCAAGCAATAAGTGGTAAAGATAAGTTGTGATATCCAAAGAGCAATTTGTCTAGCAAATAACTAAGTATTATTCTTGGATAAAGCATATTGACGCATGATATCATTTTATGAGGGAGATGCTATAAAATAAACATACATCCCTAGAGAAGGTAAACATAAAGGAAAATTTTATGGATTTATAGACCAAGGCAATCAGTATTAAGAACTTCTCTTGGTGTAGGAAGGGGATAGGCATGACTAATTAAAGCTACTAAAGAGTGAGTGTTTGTTCCCTTATGAAAAATTTTCATCAAACAGGAGAATATTGGGAAATATATTAGATTTAAATGTATCTACATAATAGTAATTTATGTAAATTTTTGGTGTTGCACAAGTTTTTTTGCGTAAGTATTTTGTTTCACATGATGTTGTGTAGGTTAGATGTGCAAGCTAGGATGGATGTCCAGTCTTGCATGGGGATTTAATTTTTGAATTTGTGCAATGTTTTTATCATGTGACTATATGGAAAAGATACATAAGGCACTCGATTTAGTTTTGGTTACACATTGGGAGATTGCAAAGTAGTGTGTAACGGTTGAGTTATAGTAGTGTGCTTTAAGTATTTGTGCAATATGTAGAATAATGAAATGTTATCTAAAGGTGTTCTAATCACTTGTATGATTATATGTGTCAATATAAAGAGGTGTTATCAATATACTAGTGGTACTATGAAATGAACTTGTTATGAATCATTACACATTATTCACTTGGTGTAGTAGTTCATCCATGCAGATTCTTCTACACTATAAATGTTACAAGTGAAGTGTATATTATAAGACACTTTTAGTCAAAGGAAAAATTAATGGATAAACATGAAAAATATAGTTACATAAGATACATTTAATAGAGTTTTTTTAATATTAAATACACTGGTCAAGTGTGTGCATTCAAATATACAATAAAGCATTATTTAAAGGTTACAAAATCTTATGACCTGATCATAGTATTGTAAGACATCCAATTAATGTTTAATTAAATAAGGTTGTTATGGTTGGTTTTTTACCCAAAAAGTTTTTTCTAAGATGAAAATTATCTTGTGCATCTATGTATGTACTTTTCATCTTCTCTATGCTTGTGTTAGAATCACAATAGATAAAATCTCCTTTATGTTCATTTATCATGCCATAAGATATTATCCCCAACATACTTCACATTCAATCATTTACACTAACACATCACACCAACTTCACATTTCAATATTTTCCTATTGTGAATTAGCGGTAGTTGGAATTCATTATAAATTAAATACTCTCAAAATCTATACCATAATAGTGGAAGTTATTTGTGAATTCATGATTTTAATCATAACTAAGTATTCTAACCATCTACATGTCTTAATCATGCATCATCATGATCATAAGGTCATGCAATTACAAAGTTCACCTTTTGTTCAATTCATATTCTATGGACTTTGTGGATGTGATGAATTAAAAGTTATACTTATATCCTTGTTGAAGTTCGAATGCTTTTTATCTTCAACTATATTGGACCACATAGTGAAATCCTGTGGAATATGTCATCACTAAGTTTTGAGTATCCATTGCCATTCACCTTTATTATATGCTCTCAAAGTGACAACTATCATAAGTTATCATTATCTTGCAATCACAAAGTGTCCCAAGCTTTTAATTTTTTTATTGAATCTACATAGTCATTGAATTATTGTTTCCACTTTATATCTCTTTTTTCGATGCCTTTTCTTACAAAATGAATAAACATGCCACAACTATATTCAAAATACATTACAAAATCCCACTCATAATATTTAAAAATACTTTAAAATATAAATAAAACTATGGCAATATTATTGGCATCACACATTCATAAAGACACATAGTGTCTCTTTTGCTCTTAAGGTGGCCTCAACAAGCTCTGTAGATCTGTTGAAACTTTAAATCTAATTTATCTTTACATGAATTTTCTTTCTCCTAAACATAATGAAAAAAAATATGTGATCACATTTTAAAAAAATATTTAATATATGCAATCTATAGCTCTAAGAATCTGAACGAAACCACCAGTGTTTGGCAGGATGTTAAAGCAAACCACTAAGAGGCTAGAAGGATTAGGGATTCTATGGGTTGTAGGAGGTCTATAGTGGCTATCTAATTTATCAACTTACACCAGGTTATAGATAGAATTATGAACTAGGTTAGGGCTAGCATGATCAGGCACAAAAAGGATATAAGTATCTATAGTGGATCCAACCACAGTAACACAAGTAGTTAATACTAGACTATTAATTGCATATAAATTATGGAAACAATAATACTGAATAAAGAGAGCTAAAAAATGAAATTTAAATCTAGATGCTAAGTCACTTTTAGGCCAAATAAAAGACATTTTAAGCAATAAATACATTTTCAAGAAGAGGTTCAAGAGCATGCCTAGTCTAGGTTTGAGTTATCTTTCGAATTCAACACTATTATTTTCTAATAATGCAATGTTCTAGTTTAAAAAGAGAGAGAGATTATTTAATCAAGTTATTTAGTTTGTTTTGAGCATGTAGAGTCTTATTATGTAATAAAAATATTTCCAATGCAAGCATAACATGTAATGGTAAATATTTCAAGTAATGAAGATATCTTATAACCACATATGAATGCATAAACTTCAAAAACTATTCTAAACAATGCCCAAAACAACTAAATCACCAAAACAAATCAAACCCTAGCATATAAACTACACAAAATAATGGAGTTTCACTTTTCATATCAAATTTCCATCGGATCAAGCTCACATAAGATGTGTATATTTTCTACCAACTAGGAATCTAAGCTAGGAAGTAATGTCAGAGGAAAACCAAGCTATGTGCAAGTTGAAGTCCAAACTAAAAGCCAAGAGCAAAGGAGGAGGTGAAGTGATAAATTACAATGGTTTAAGATCTTCAACCAAGTGATAAATCAGGTGCAATGCCAAATGTAAAATCTATAAGTAAGCCACAAGGAAGCAGTAACAACTGAGATCAAAAATGGAGTCTCCAAATAATGTGTAGTAGTATATGGGATCCTCTATCACCAATCAATCTCAAGAGTGCCAAGAATGAATCAAGAGAGATTCAAGAAGGCATGAGATTCAAGAGAGGGAAGAAGAATGAAGAGAGATGGTGGAGAGAGAAGAGATAGGATCAAATGAGTGAGAATGAGGCATATATCCCAACCCCAATCTATAAAAAGACCTAAAACTAGCCATTTTTTATTGTTTGGGCCCAAACAGGTAATTTTGAACATGTTTTTCCTAGGCCATAACTTTGGTGAAGGAAACATGTGTCCTAGGCCATGGGTTTCCTTCACACAAGCCATGGCCTAGGTCAAATAAGGGCTTAGGCTAGTCAATAGGCTCCCAAAAGGACCTGAGGGATCTCTAGAAGGAATGTCTTGTATGCAAAAGGGCCAAGATGTAATAAGTATGTATGAAGGGTAATAATATGATTCAAGATAGGTCTAAGAAGGTAGAGGATGTCTCAAAGTGGGATGAATAGGGTTGATAGTCTATACGTGAGTTGATGTGTAATCATAGGGAGGAGTAGGGTCATGGTAAGTACGATTACATATGTCCCTAAAGTATAAGTAGTTAGTGTTCAAATGAACAAGGAGTGTTGTACAATACCTAAAAGCCACACAAAAGTAAAGGAAAGCTAGAACTAAAAATATAAAATGAAACGTTTCTTACACTTACCAGATCTAGATGGTGGCAAAAGAATTTGACATGAAATCCTTGGGTGAGATTGAAAATGATATGTAATCCAAAATCCAACTCTAGTTTTAGCTCTAACTCCTAAAAAGAAGGGACACAAGTGATATCAAATCAAATAATACTATCTAGAATGACTTTCACTAGGGCATCAGCCCTAGTGATCTCCTTACAAGGGATATGAATGAACTGGATATCCTTAAAGAAATAAAATTACATGTCACCTCAAAGAGGGGGATCAACTCAGAGCTAAGGATGGTCCAAACATCAATGAGTTGAGACAGCTAAGAGTGAGTCATCAAATAACTACACATAGCATGTGCCTAACTTACAAGTGTCGGTTAAGGTGTTAATGATTATGTGATACTCAGTGGTATTATTCATCTCACTAGTAACAAAACAACCAACTGCAACAAGCTCATGGCTTGATGAATCATTGATAACACAAGCCATAATTGTCAGTCCTAGGTTTCCCTAACTACTACCATCAGTGTGAATCACCATTGAGACGTGCACCATGATGGGGGTCGAGGATGCAATATTAATAACTACAAAAAGACAATCTCAAAGCAAGGTGGTATAAGTGAGTTTCACTAAGGAAACAAATAATGAAACCAAGCCAGAATCATAGTGGTTGAGCAATGTTGGCTATGATAAGAGGTAATAAAGGAAAGTGAGGGGAAATTTAGAGAAGATGAAGACCAGTTGATAAGATCAGAGCAAGTCTTGAACCACCATAGTTAGCTGACAACCCTACCTTAAACTATGATGAACAAGAGAGGGAGAGGGAGTTAGAATAGATCAACTACGTAAAATTAGAGAAATGACTAACTAAAATAAGTATAGCAAGTAACTTTTATCCCTAGGTATCCATGAAATGGAGCATGGGCTTAGGAGGTCAATAGGGACTTGAAAGGAGTCTCAAGAATGAAAATGGAGCTAGAGCGGGCCTAAAAAAGCCTCAAATTAAAAAATGGGGGTTGTTAATATGCTCAAAATGAGTCAAACCCTGTAATACAAAGGTTTCATGGTCTAAAATGCAAAAATGGGTAAAACACCTAAAAAGGGCACATAAAAAGAAAGAAAAATGGGCTAAAAGAGGAAAAAAAGAGAAAATATATCATTTTCACTATGAGAGAGCCAAAGGAGAGCCCATGAGCAACCAAAGCCCAACCAAAGCAAATGAGGACATGGGAGAATGTTAGGGATGCACAATATGGTCTAGGTAAGCTCTATGAATATTTTTTCACAAATGTATTCATTTTTTGGGGGTTTAGAAGGCCTTAGACATGTTTTGGCTCATTTCAAATGATTTGATGGATGAATCAAATGAAACAAGGACTCAAAATGGTAAGCTAGGTAAGCTAGAGAGAACATGACCAATGAGGGCTCAAACTATGGCCTATGGAGTAAGAGACGAGGTGCCTTAGGGTTCCCTAAGGCATCCCAACATAGACCATGGCCTGTCCTACCCAAGTTACAACTTTGCCTTCAAAATGATGGCCTAGGGTAGGGAGGCCCTAGAAAAAGACCTTGGTGAGCTCAGAGGAGCCTGAGAGGTTCCAAAAGGGGAAAAAATAAGAAGGGAAAAAGAAAAATAAGCTAGATGGATAAAAAATATTATTTTTTACTTATTCATACTCATTTTTTGACCAATAGACTAATCTATTTGCCCATCCATTTGCTTATGCAAACACACAAAGGAATTAGCATACCATAAGAGGGAGGGCCTTCATAGGTGAGAGAGAGACCATCACGGTGAGATGAGTTGTGTGAGGTGACCATCTAGGAGATATTCCCATCATGGTTGGTCAAGGAGGTAGACACTCTATCTATGGTAGACAAGGATTGCCTACAGAATGTAAGACTTTGGAGACTAGTACACATGCCCTTATTGTGTTATTCTAAGGACCTAGTGAACCTATTGGTGATTGCATGGGTACCAAAGAGGTATGTGTTCCAATTAAAGCCTAAGTTAGAGGTCATCCTTAGCATTAAATATGTCTACTGACTCTATAAGGTAGACCTAATGGGCAGAGAGATAGAGCTACCACTGCTCTAGGATATAGTGGTAGTAAAACTCTACTTGGTGGGACCCCACCTAAAATAAAACAACCATGAAATGTAGATCACATTTTTGTCACTGAGGATACCCACTCTTAGGATAATGATAGCAAGGACTATGTTTGAGAGGCTCTATGCTAGCTAGATTATAAGGTGACTTCCACTCTCATAGATAAGAGTTGTCCAATGTGCAAAAGGAGGATAGAAATATGCCTTGGGTTAATATATCCTAGGTTGATTATACTAGTAGCTAGATCACATCTAGTGCATAGGTTTAGGTAGGTTAACATAGCCTAACCTACTCATATCCTAGGCTTAAAATAGGCTCCCACTGACATGGTCAAGGACACCATATGGTAATGATGCATACCCTATACTAGAGGAGGGCATGGCATGGGCTACATGGTTCATAGATAGGGTTGGCCATGTACAAACCACCTTGGATCTAGATGTAGTAGGTAGACACATCCATGATCCCTATAGGTTTATAGTGTGGCCAGAGGATGTTGGGGTAGAGCCCTACTTGGGATGGGAGGATCTCTAAGGTCGATAAGGGTCACACCATCATCTATGGGGATATGCTCTAGTAGGTTGGGAGAGATGAGCATAGCTTAGGCCAAATGGTGCTAAACTTAGCATACATTTGAGATAGAGTGAGGGGGTGGTGGTGTAGACATGCCATCATGGCAAGGACCACCACCTCCAAGAGGAGCATGACCTAAAGGAGGGCCATAAAGGCCATTAATGTTTCTAGGTAAGACAAGTGTATTTGTTATATATCACTTTATCTTTATTTTCATCCTTAGTGAGAGTTGATATGTGGCTAACACATATGATCTATGTGAGTAGGAGACTATCCTAGCGAGAATAAATCCTAGATGGACCTACTACTAAGGGAGATATTCTTTGATGTGGTGGTGACACCCATGATGAAATGATTACATCTACCATTAGGAGTAAATCCACATACTCACTTCTATAGGGTGGGTACATGCACCTCACTTGAACTAGTGATGGCATGACACTTGATATTATAGCTAGAGGTAGAGTCAATATGGTATGAAGCATCTACCAAACTAGAAGCTGGCTATAGTAGAGGCCAAGGTGAAACTAGCTAGAGTAGAGGTTGAGATTGATCGGCTATAGGTTGAGTTATCCCATGAGCAGACAAGAGGAGATGAAGCACCTAGTGATCCAAAACTCAAGGTTTTTGGTTAAAATATATTTCAAGAACACAAAAATATTACAATAATAATGCTTTCTCTGAGAAGAGATGTTTTATTACTCACAAGATTGTAAATATAAACATATTTTATCTCTGGGAAGAGATGTCTGATCCCTTTCTTAGGATATATCTTTATTTATACATATTTTTAAGGTAGGAGGAGGATTTTTAAGGTCACCAATCTCAAGGGAGATGAAGTGGTTTGACTTCCATGATTTACAACAACATAGAATTTGAGAAATTACTATTTTTAGAAACTTAGTATATTTAGATAGCACTATTAAAATTGAAATTTTAGGCACTTCCATTGGGTTTTTGGGAGTCAAAAAACACCAAGAGTATCTCATGATATCTCATAGTGTTCTCCTCATTCTTATCTTTCCAATGGTTCAAATGGGAAGTCAAATGGAGCTATGGTTCAAAAGTTATAGCTCCCAGAAGTTCTGCCACTAATTGGGGTACAACCGTCACCCAAATTGTCACCTAAAGTGTTTCCCGAATCATTCCTCCCTCCTTGAGAATAAATGATCCCCATTGTGTCAATATTCCTCATCAAGTGTGGCATTTGTGTCTTTATTTGATTCTCTTTGATCCACTCACCTTGGTGGCTAATCTTTCACCTTTTGACCACCCAATAAAGTGGAATAGATGGCCCTCTTATTGTCTTCATCCAATTGTCTATAATCTGATCCTCCTCTACTAAAGAAAAACTCTACGGATCAAGCTCATCAATGTCCTATTATTTTGATACAACCAAAGTTTCCAATATAGGTAGATGATATGTTTTTAGGATCTCCATGTTGAATATTAGATGCAGACTAAGGTAGGCTAACAAGTTCAACTCAAAAGCATTTTGTTCAACTTTTTTGGTGATGGTGTAGGGACCATATTGTAGAGGTTGAATTTTTCTATGTGGACCTATGATTCATTCCTTTAAAATTCATAACCAAACCTTGTCATATATATCAAAATGATGTGTATCCCTATTTTTTTCATGGTGTTGCTTATACTTTTGATTCATCTTCTCCAAGATGTCATGAACCTACTATTGGATGTGTTGGATTTGTTCAATAAACTTTGTTGCTTTTGCTACCTCAAATCTCTCATGAGGTGTGTATTCCATGTTGGATAATTTAATGGCTACATCAATTTGTGCCATGGGTTAGAACCTAAAGCATAATTAGAATGGATTGTGCTTGTGGAGCTATGCAGGGCCCGATTGTGTCCATGTTCTATGAAAATAAGCCTCTCATCCCATGTGTGTGGATGTTTGGAGTGATACATTCAAATCATCTAAATAATAAATTGGTTCACCACTTTTTTCTAACCATTAGTCTATGGATGGAAGGCCATGTACTTCATTAGCTTAGTGTCCATCATCTTCCATAGAGTGGACCATAAGATACTCAGGGACCTGCTATCTCTATCTGAAACAATGGACTTGGGGAGACCAAAATGGAGCCATACATAACTAAAGTATAGATGAGTAGTTTACTTAGTAGATATATTTTTCTTACAATCAACATGATAGCCATTTTTGAAAAATGATCAACTACAACAAGAATATAATCCTTGCCATGTTTTGAAGTGGGAAAACTTGAGAGAAAATCCATTGATACAGATTCCCAAGGCCTGGTTGGTTCTAGAAATGGTGTGTATAATCCTTACTTCTTATTTTTTGGCTTGACTATCACACATGGGGTGCAATATTTGAGGTACCTTTCCATATCCTTCTACATATAGGGCTAGTAAAAGTAATTTTTAAGAATTGCCAATGTCTTCTCTACACCAAAGTGCCTAGTTATCCTGTTAAAATGTGCTTCACATATCATCATATGTTGCTCTGCAACTAGAACATAGGCATGCCCCATGTGATATAGGACATTATCTTATAAATATAAATCAAAGATGTGTTTACCTTATCAAAGTGGATAATATATATTAGCAAAGGCAAGATATGCTTCATATAGAGCACCCCAAGTAGCAGTCTCGTGTCTGTACAGATTAACAATTGTTGTGAGTGCAATAATTGGTGGGTAGCTCAAACAATCTATGGTAGTATTTGAGCTCCCCTTTTTATGTTGTATATGTGTGGCCCACCTTTAGTGCCTCTCATTTCATTTTTTTCTCTATGTCTAAATGAATTCCAACAGTATATTATCAATGTGGATGACCGTCTCTTTCCCTAAGATGTAGTGTTTCCATTATTTGTAGGCTTGCATAATGGCATAGAGCTCCTTGTCATATGTCACGTATTTATTAGCTGTATCATTGAAAGTTTCACTATGATATGAAAATGGATGGCCATGTTGCATGATGATATCTCCCATGCCATATTTAGATGCATTTGTCATCAACTCAAAAGGTTGATGCAAGTCTGGCAAGGCAAGAATAGGAGCTAAACAGAGTCTATTCTTCAAATTCTCAAATGCTCTTTGTTGTATTTTTCCCCACTAATATGTATATTTATCTCCCCATTTAGTCACTTGGTTTAGTGGCCAAGCAACATGTGAGAATCCAAGAACAAACCTACAATAAAAATTTGTAAGACCCAAGAAGCTATGAAGTTTTATGAAGGTCCTTGGTGTAGGTTATTCTTGAATAACCTACATCTTCTCTAGGTCTATGACCCCTTTCTCATCCACAACGTACCTTAGACACTAATTTTTTTTCATTTTGAATGTGCACTTTTCAATATTTGCATACAACTTGTACTCTTGAAGAGTTTAAATCACCTTATAGACATGTTGCAGATGTTCCTCCCATGTTCTCCTATAGATGAGTATGTCATCCAGGTAGACAACCATGAATGAGTTGGTGAAGGGTCACAAGATGTCATCCATCATCTTCATGAAGGTTTTAGGTGTATTAGTCAAGCCAAAAGGCATAACCAACCATTTAAAGAACCAGTCCTTATATTTGAATGCAGTCTTCCAGACATCAATGGGATTGATAGGAATTTGGTGATAGTTATATTTAAGATCAACTATGGTGAAGAACTTCACACTACAAAGTTGTTCCAATGGGTCATCAATCCTAAGGAGGGGGTAGTGATTCTTTATAGTGATTTTATTCAAGGCTCGATAGTCAATGAAAAGCCTCCATGTTCCATCCTTCTTTGGCACCAAGATAATTATGATTCCACAAGGTGAAAAACTTGGCCTGATGTGACCCTTTTGGATCAATTCTTAAATCTACCTTTTTACCTCATCATTTTCTAAAACTAATCTATGATACATAAGGTTGTTAGGCAAAGGTGATCCTAGAACCAAATCAATATAATGTTTTACCTAATAGTGAAGTGGAACTCCCATGGGTGACTTGAATAAGTCATCATATTCTCCCTTGATTTGACCCATCTACTTCTGTTGTTGTGTTGATTATGTAGTTCAGGCTACAACATCAGCCTTCTTGGATCTCTATGGCTTGACCACCATGAGAACAAATTCCTTTGTCTTTTCCACCAATCTTTTACATTTCTTGACACTAATCAAGGAGACAGATGTGCGAGGTGGTACCTCTAGTATCTTTTAGTATCACATTCCAAGAGTGAGGGTGATCCTTCAAGTTCTTGATTCATAAATGCCATGTCAATCATACATGAATGGTTAACCAAGGAGTACATCTCAAACATCCAGATTGACCACATCACACAAGACCTCATCTTGGAAAGGTTTTATTGCATATGAAAGAAGACACTAGTGGGTGACATAGAGGTCTCTCCATAGGCTCAAACATCCAATACTATATGTCTTTGGGTGAGGCTTCATTGATAAATTTAGACTTTTCATAACATTAGTAGAGATTAAATTCTTTTGACTTCCACTATCAAGAATGAAATGTAGAGGCTTACCTTTCACCCATAACTTAGAGTGAAACAACCTTTTCTTATCATCTATGATTTCCTCATATGTGTGTGATGAAGTAATGATGCTATCAAGCTTAGCATCTACAACCTCTTCTTCATCTTCTTTAACTATAGGGTGTGTATGAGGTAGAGCAGTAGATGTTGAGGATTGTGACTCAAAAAGCAGGGACTTGATAACTCGACATTCTTCTTTGAAAAGAGATCCAATTTTACGGTAATCACACCATTTCTTAGTCTTCCCCTTCTGGGGTTTCTTATATTGGAACTCCTTTTTCTTCCAATTTTGGCCTCATGTTTGATCTTCTTTGTCACTTTTCTATTTTGAAGGTTGACTCTTTGTATTCTTTCTTCCATGCTTCTTCTTAATCTTCACCGTGAACTTGTATGCCTTATCGAGGGTTTCCAAATTGAAAAGTTCCATTTCCCCCCATATATACCATTATATTCCACTATGATATTTTAGATCCTTATGTTTCTCACTTTCCTAGATGCCCAATCTCATAGACAGAGAATGAAAAATGTTAGTATAATCTTGAAAAAATTGTTCTTTACCTTGGCGAAGTTATTGCCACTGTATGTATAGATCATCATATGCTCCAATGGGGTAGTATTCTTCCTTTATAACTTCCATGAAATCATCCTAGGTAGGTTCCACCTCAAGGCCAATGAAATTCATACTGAACCTCTTCTTGTACACTTCCCACCAAGTTTTTATGAGAAATGATGATTTCAAAAGAGCAAAATGATCTTCTCTCCATCGGTGAATTTATTTACATAAAAATAAGAAGACAATTGATCCAACCAATTTTCTCCTACATCAACATTGATTTTGCCTTCAAATGTAGGGATATTAAAATTCACTTGAATATTGAAGGGTGTTGGAGAACTAAAAGGATGTTTCATGGATGAGGGGCTAGGGAGTGTAGATGAGGAGCCAAAATTTTCCATCAAGATTTGTTGGAGAATTTGGGAGAATTATTGCAGCATCTATGCTTGTTGCCATTGGAGAGATTCATTTACCATTTCCTTGAAGGAATTGGATGTCTTGGTGTTGTCCACCATTTGAGGTCATTTGGAGTGAATAGGTGGATATTCTATGAGCTCTATTGTTTTCCACCCAAGCTTCTTGTAGCCAAACCTCATCCTCAGGATCATATACTCTCAAGACAAACTACTCTGATACCACTAATCCAAAACTCAGGGATTTTAGTTGAAAGATATTTCAAGAACACAATAATAATGCTTTCTCTAAGAAGAGATTTTTTATTACTCACAAGATTACAAATACAAACATGTGCCTATCTCTAGGAAGAGATGTATGATCTCTTTCTTGGACTACATATTTATTTATACATATTTGAAGGTAGGAGGAGGATGTGGAAGGTCACCAATATTGAGGGAGATGAAGTGGCTTAACTTTTAAGATTTATGACATAAAATTTGAAAAATTACTATCTTTAAAAACTTACTATTTTTATACAACACTTTTAAAAATTGAAATTTTGGGAAGTTTTATTGGTTTTTTAAGGGTCAAAGTCACCTAGTACGAGGGTAGACTAGTTTCCTGCAATGGAGGAAATTGTAGCTCAACTAATCAAGAGGTATAGATTGATATATCCACCTATAACATGACTAACATAGATATCACCTAGTCATAGGTTGACTAGGGTATGCATATGTAGCCATGCATATGGCAATTTTAGGGGACAATGAGTCTAGGCTAGTAGTAAGCCATGTGATATACCTAGAAAAAAACATGAATTTTTTATATGATATATCTACAATAATTTTATCATTATTATCCATGCATGTATATGATTTTTTGTGTGATGTGTATGCTTCATCTGATATAGACTACTAGATACATGTGATTAGATAGTAAGAACTACTAATAAATAACCCACATGCACACACATATACCAGAGACACAGAAGTTAGTGGTGTAAGAAAAGAGGAAAGGCTCATTGTACCACCATAAGAGACTTTTTTTTTAGGGCCATTCAGGCCCTAGAAATGATATGTCTTGAGGAAAAACCCATTGATCAAGTGCTACAGGGGCTCACCTTTAAGGGTCGAGAGATAAAAATCCCCATTCTCTAGAGAGGTGGTGATAACAAAAGGGCCAAACCACTTGTGTATGAGATTTCCCTTCTTACAGTGCTCCTTATCAAAGATGAATACCATGTCCCCTACCTTGAATTGATGATGGTTTACCAACTTCTCAAATTGGTGGCATTGATAGAATTGGTAAGCATAGTTGTACTCAAGAGTAGCCAAGCATCACTCATCTAATTTATCAAGATTGGCAAGGTAAACGATTTATTCTTACTTAGAAGAAAAAGATCCAAATGTCTTGACCCATAGTAAAGGGATTAAGACCTATAAGGGAAGAATAGCCTTGGACCCATATATGAGAGAATATGGGGTTGCCCCCATGACCATTTAAAATCTAGTCTGATAGGCCCAAAGGGAAAGATAGAGCATGAGATGCCAGTCCCTCTTGGATTAGATAATGGTTAGAGAAGCATCTTCTTTAAAGTTTTATTTGAAGAATCTATTTGTCCATTTCCCTGGGGGTAATGGGTAGAGGAGAAATGGAGCTTAAACCCAAATCATTTAGCAAGATCACACATCATGGGGCTTTGAAAGCCTAGGCCATTATCAGCCATAATCACAATAAGAACCCCAAACCTAAAAATAAGTTGGTTTAAGACAAATTTGGTGATGGTCTTCCTACACATGCTACTAAGAGGCATGGCCTCAACCCAGTTCATAAAATACTCAGTGGTGGTGATGAACCAGTGATGGCCATCAAAAGAGGTGGGTTTGAACTCACCAATGAAGTTGAGATCCCAAACTAAGAAAGACAAATGGGAAGAAATAGAGTGTAATAGGTCAGTAGGGGCATTGATGGCATCTCCAATGACTTAGCACATCTTACACTTTTTGGCATATTGGACTACATCCTTAACAAGAGTAGGCCAATAGTAGCCCATCTTGATAATACATTGAGTGATGGTTTGCCCTCTAAGGTGAACACCATAAATGCTCCCATGAGACTCCTCTATCATGAGAGGGATATCATATGGGGCAAGGCACTGCATCAACACACCATTTAGATCTCTTTTAAACAAGATGTTGCTAATGATAACATAGCATATAGCTACCTTATAGATCTAATAACATTCTTGTAAAGAAGAAATAATGGGATAAGATTGGTTCTCAATGTAACAAATAATGTCTTGATACCAATTACATTCCTAGACCTCAACACAGTCGATCAAGTAGACCATTTCATCAAAAAAGGCATTGTCAACTAGTTTCATGTTAGGCTTGGGTAGTGGGCACTCAGTAAATTGGTCATCCAAAGCCAAGCCCTTGGTGGAATTTTTCTTGATGATGTAGAGGTAAAAATACTAAATAATCATGATCCACCTCATATTCTTGTTAGTAAGATGTGTCTTGCTAAGCAAGTAGCAAAGTGCATCAGACTAGACAATCACGTTGGTAGTCTGGCCTAACATGTAATGTCATAACTTCTTTGTAATGAAGATGAGGAAGAGGCACTAATGCTCAACCACAAATTTTATTAAAATTGGGTCAACCCCTAAATTTATAAAAAAATTATAAGGTTTCCATATGTTTTATGGGGTCTCATATTGTTATATATATATATATATATATATATATATATATATATATATATATATATATATATATATATATATATATATATATATCACTTATCCTTACTCTAGCCTTTGTTTAAGCCTACCTTCCTTGTGCTTGTCTAGTCAGCCAAAGTCAACTCTAGCCAAATAGGTCAAAGTTAAAAATTATGTTTAATGTGTCCTATTATGGTCTTTTAAATGTTTTAATATATTCACAATTCATTAATTTTCATTTTACCATGTCTTATGTGAAAAAAGTGTCATTTTGGCATATTTCTAGCCCATTAAATGACTTGTACAGACTTTTAAGGAGAATATTTTCCAAAAAGGTGAGTTTAAACATGGAAGAGGTCAAGAGATGTCATGAGGTAGTTATTGTTAGTCCAATAATATTTTTTATGTAGAAAAGGGTAGTTTTTCCTTGAAAATAGGCCCTTATTGGCACTTGTACGGACTTTGGAATTCCACTTTTAGCTAAAAACATGGTAATATTGTCTCTTCACCTCCCTAAAATCTTTTAAACTCTTTTTGTGTATATATTTATTCTTAAATTTCATTATTTACTTCTATTTCTTTTTTCTTGTCCTTGCAAACCAAGAAAGATCAATTTCAAATGCTTGGTGTGGGTCATACAGTTGGAGTTGAGAGGAATGTTATTAGGAGTTTAAATTAATCTAAGTTAGCTTCATTTTCATGTAAATATTTTTTATATTAATTTATTCCCCTTTATGAACCATCACTTAGACCCTAGGTAGCTTTTTATACACTTCCATTCATGCGGGGTCTATTTTGAGCTAGTTTCTAATTTTTTTGTTTGGTTTTGATAAGTTGGTTATTTTAAGGTGTTTATCCTTGTTTTATAATACATTTACACAAGTTATCCATTCTTATTTTGGATTTTTATCTCTCAAATAGTCAAGAAGCCTCTTTTAGGCTTATTATACATGTAAAACTAGTTTTTCTCGTCATAAAGGATTTTGTGTTGAAGAAGTGGTTTTGAAGCCTATTTCAAGGTGTTTTTGGTATCTAACACAAATTTTTAAGGGTCATATAAAGTTTTTATTTCTTTAAAGTCTTTTTCCAATACTCATGTAGCTTCAATTCTTCCTTACTACCCATACCTATGAGTACTTACTTACAGTTGTCTCAAGCAAGAGCTTCCAAGATTTTTGTACAGAGGAAATTGTCATGTTTGAATCCTCATGAAGTTTGTGAGGTTACATTTTAGTTGATGAACTTGTTTGAGATCCTTTTATGGCTACTAGGTTTTTGAGAAGCATCCCAACAAACATTTCTGAGTTTGAGACCTTTTTTCCCAAAATGGTAGAACAGTGCACCAAGCACTTTTATGGGATTCAAATAAAGATGAAAGACTTAGTGTGGAGGTACCTTGGTGCATCCATTTAGTATCATATACCATGGGTAATACCTCCACCAAGTTTTAGGTCAATATGTTAAGAGTAAGGTGGTCATTTGGATCCTCAAAGTTGCCAATGAAAGCACTAAATTTGTTCAGTGTTATCTATAGGTCTAAACATAAAAGTATCTTCTTCATCACTTAGGTTACAAAGGAGATCTTGCCAATGCATGGAAATTCCTCACAATGATCCCAATGAGTTTTCATATTATAATTACCCTCTAAGGAGGATGACACACTATTTTGACTCCTTAAGCTCACCCTTAGTCCGTATAAAGGTAGAATACAGTCACCTACAATAGAACTTGGTTCCTAGCCCAATCATGAACTGACTTGCAAGTATGAAGATATCATCTTAATTTTTAAAGGAGACTTCATATGATTCCAAATGGATTTTAGGTTTCATATAAGGCCTTTAGGCATCATATCCAAGCTTGGTCAAAGCTAAAAGACACCCTATAGGCTCAATCTAAGGAATGTTGTCTCATCCCCATACAGTGAGCTAGGCTTGATGCTTTCTTATGTTTTGAGATCTTAAAAAGTGAAGGAAGGATAGAGTATACACTTATTTATAAAAATCTAATTCAATGTATCTCAAAACATCCCAAACATACTCTAAACAAGTCATATCTTTGTACATAGGCCTGGGAAGTGGCACCTACAGCCAAGTATTGACCAAGATAGACAATGAGCTAATTTGGATGATTGAGTGAGGTTTTAGAGGCATTAAAAAGTGGATAAAGGTATATAAATACATTTGGTAACCTTATTAATATCATAGAAACCCAAATTCACCTAACACAAGGTTTTATAATGCTAAATCACCTACAGGCATGGTAACCTATAGATCAGTAAGGCAAGGTTTTAGAATCTTTGACAAGAAGATTAATTTGAGGGTTTAAATAGTATGTCTCTGATTCCAAGGTCATAAAAAGTGTTCTTATCCTATAATTGGAGGTAAAATAAGCTCACAAACTTCATGAATAGGGTCTCATAAGGCCACATTACCCTATAGGTAGGGTATAAAGTTGTCTCAGTCGGTAGGGTGTACTCTAGAAGGTCAAGGTATGGTATGAAGATGGTTTTAAGGGTTCTAATAAAAACCAAAGGACTCCATAAATATATATTAGGATTTTAAGACACTATATATGAACCTTAAACCAATATGAGCACTTACATGCATCTTTCCAAGTGCCAAACATAGTCTTTATACCCTACCTACACACACAATCTGCCTATGCAACTTAGACTTGGTTTTTGAAGATTTTGGAGAGTCAAAATATGCAACAAAATGATAAAAAATTTAAAAAAACATCTTTCAGACCTATATAACACTTTCCAATGGTTTTTTTGAAATTATAAATAAGGGAGCATGCCTTTGTTATGTCTCAGAGATAGGGTACTTTTACCTTGCCTAAAGAAGTAGTTATGAGGAAAAGGAAGGAAATGGTGAATCAAAACCATTAAATATACCCAAAAATTATTTTAAAAGCTGAAACATGCCTATTTAAATATTTTAAACCAACCTATAAGCTTTGAGACCAAATAGGGTAGTCTATGTGACAAGGTTTACAGTCATCATGGTAAGGAAGGGTAAGGCATATAACTAGGTAAGGAGGTCCTATTAAATTTTGACCTTGGATAAACCTCAAAAATTACTAAATCACGTTTATGGGAATATTTCTTATAATTTCAACCTCTTTAGATGAAAGAAAAACCATTGAAGCTCATTTTAGGTGAAGAGTTGTAGGCAAGCCCTTTGGACAAGGTCTAGGCCTAGTTTCTAAAGGGTGGTCATTCTCATTAAGATTATGGATACATGTTTATGATATATATATATATATATATATATATATAGTTTTTTAAACTCTCAATTTGTAGAAAGGATCACCAAATAACCATTTTTGGGCTTGAGACACCCAGCCCCTCACAAAATGTAGGAAAAAGGCTCAAATAGCCAACTTGAGATGTTTGATCTTCTATGATACTTTGCATGGTGGCTCAATATATTTGAGGAGGTAAGGTAGGGTCCCTAATATGACTTTATTGGCATTTATTTAGGGTTTTAATGTGCCAACTTCATAAATAAACATTAAGACTTGAAACCACCCCAAAACCATTCCAAACCCTCCTTAAGGACCTGATGGAGAAGATGTTTTAGATTAAGTATCAAAATGGGGTGGAAAGGAAATGAAACTTTTGAAAATTATATAAGACTACCTCAGGCTCCTTTCAATTCTAATTTATTGTATGGACCTATATGAATGGGGTTAGAACAAGGATTTCTTTGACATTTTTATTTGTTTTGAAGGTGTGAGAGGGTTTTAAAAGCTGAAATAACTTTTTGGAGGTATATTGAGAATTTTTATAAGTCTCCATGTCCATTTTAATAAGTATATAAACTCTTAATTCTATATGTTACCTCTCTCATTTTAGCCAGTCTAGTGGGTAGATAGTGATCACTTAGTAAAAAAGGGTGAAACTCCATTTGGGAAGCCTTTTAAGGCTTGTTTTATGATCCTAATGACTTGGACACTCTTTAAAAGTGTCATCACTCCTTTTTCATGGATAAAATATCATAATTGGAAATTTTTTGCATTCCAAGTGTGAGAGGTGCATGGAAATGAGTCATTTAAAATTGACAAGGATGATTGTGCATGGCCAGAAGAAGATGGATGGTTAGAAACTGATCCAATGCATGTGAGGGATTTTTTGTAACCCCTCCCACTCAAATCCATCATCATACCTAACCCTATGTAGTTATTAGATAGTTTTGAGAAGGTAAATGATGAGGGTAGTTTCTTATGTAAGCACAAGGGAATCTACGCCACATATGGAGGAGTTAAACAAGTTTGAGGGACATTTGTCCTTGATTTCATTTCAAGACCTATCTCATTCTATATTCCATTATAATTTAACTCTTTATTTCTTGACAAGTGTCTTAATGACTCTTAAGCTTCCCTTTCTCTCTCTCCTCTCACAATTGCTATAAATTCTAGCCTTCTTGGTTATTGTATGGATCTCTCCACCTGGGTATGGTAAATCCCTACCAAAATTTTGCCTTGAGATAATAAATATAGTTGTTTTTAAATCATTCAATATTTCATTAAGTTCATAAATGGCTTTTGGGATTGTGCAAGTGTATTTTGGCTTACCTTCACATGTTACTCTTCTTAGTGCCTTGTGTGTTTTGGAATCTCTCTTTTGTAGGTCAGCAAAAAGTGTCTAATTAGATTGTAGGTATAGTGAGTAGTCTATTCAATAGTGTTTTTTAGAATGGCTATTTTATAAGTCCTCCTAACCTAGGCTCTCTTTAATACCCCATAATTGAAACATTGATGTGAAAGGAAAGATTGTCATTGGATGAAGTGTATGTGTAGACTTCTTCTTGGTTCCAAGTGCATCTTAGATGTTATGAGTAGACAACTTATTTGGTGTTTCACCTCCCCTAGATTAGATTTAATTTCAACTGATCTTCTCCCTTTTCATCCCCCTAAGAGTTAGTAGTAGGATTGATCAAAGTGGTACATCAAGGGGAACTAACCCCAAATCTAAAGATCCACCTCAAAGTTGAGTCACCCATAGCCCTGAGTTAGTTCTATTATGTCACTTAAATGAGGAGAGACTTGTCATCTCCTCAAGGGGTGAAAGTTCAAGTGACAACTATTTTTGGCATGCCTAGTGGGACTCTTGTTTTAAGAATTTGAGGAGTTTTGGTGTTCTCTTCAAGATATCAACATTTGGAGGTAATTTCACTAAGCACCAATTATGAATCCAAGTGTAAATCTACTAGTTAAGTAGCCCAAGTATTATAATTGAAGTTTTTTTCTTATTTTATGGTCTTCTCATGAGTGATTCATGGATAATTCTAATGTTGAGTGTATCTTAACACAATTTGGGGAGACATCCATCTTTTCTTTTTCCCTTTTAATATGAACAAGTCCTTATCCAACATTGTCATGATCCCTATCAATCCTATGTTGCCTATAATCAGCCCTATCAAGCTTGTTCTTCACCTAGCCCACCTAGTTTCTCTCCAAGTCATTCCATTGAAAGTTTCAAGAAGACTCTCATTGGCTACAAAGACTACATGTTAGACCTTGTTACTATAAATGGTTTTGGTCAAGTCATCCCTAGTGATTGTATCAAAAGTATGAGAAATGCTTTAGAGCAAGTCAAGGAAGAATGGATGCCTATAGAGAGAGCTAATTGACAAGGATTTATAGGTGAAATTATTGATGTTTGAGGTCTAATTTTCCACCTAGAGGAGAGGTTAAGAGCTCATGAACCAACTAAGTCTTGGTAGCCTCAATACATCCCACATCAACCTTCAGGTTTGTCAACTTTGCCCACTCAAGATGCTAGTCCAAGCATGTTTCAAAATACTCCAAGTCCTTCATGCATTCCCTAAAGTTTCCCTTCTTAGAATTTGATCCAAGAGAGTAGCCAAAGGAAGAAGTATATCACTATTGATTAGGTTGACTTATTTGGAGAAGATTTTGGGGCCCAACTTGACAAAGAGATTGAATTGATCAATCAACTTTTAAGGCAATCCATCATGAAAGTAGAAAATAAACTCTCTAAGCTAACATTCCCAAGTTGGAGACAAGATAAAAATCCCAAGGAAACCCCAAGTTTCTTAATTCTATCATTTACCCCTCCATTTGTATCTTATCCTCATGAAGAATCCTCTAAGCATAGCTTCCCAAGATGGAAAGAGGTAGTGGCAACTTATGAAGAGAAGAATAAGAGATGTTTAAGTGGAGAAGTTGTAAGTGGAGAGAAACTTGAAGATACTCAACTCCCTCCCACCCCTCCTAAAGAAGCCATTGAACCCATCATTCCACCTCCTCTAGTTTATCCATTTTCCCTTCTAATGTTGAGGATTACATTGTTCATTGGTAGCCTTCTTGGACTAATATTCCTAGTTTTGAGATGCCTAGTATTGGCACTACTAAGGGAGAGAATGAGTTTGATATTTTAGATTAGATTGAAGATGAAGAGGAGCTAACTACTATTGAGGAGATAGAATATTGTGATGATGAGTAAAAGGATCCTCCTTGTCTTAAAAAAGAGGTCTTAGAAGAGGTTATTATGGAACCCAAAGGAGAAAATGAAAGAGCCTCTCTTGTTTTTCCTCTTCATGATATTGACCAATCAAAAGATGATGACTTGTGGCAGAGATTTGAGGACATATTCAATGAATTTTAAGGCCTCAAGGGGCCTAAAATTCCTTTGGAGATAACTATAATCCATGGTAAGAAATATGTTGTGTCTCAAAAGGAAGACATGTGGTAGATATATATGCAATTATTCAAAGAGTGTGAAGAATGTGAGAAGACAAAATCATAATGAGATAAGCCCAAGATGTTAGAAATTAGGCATATATTAAGGAGCATCATCATCAAGAGAGTATAGCTCATGATGGTGTAATCTATGATGATCCTGGGCCTTTTGAGGATGGTTCAAAAGTTGATCCTAGAACCACCTATGAAGTTACTCCCACCAACATCAAGGAAGAGTTTGAGTAAGAAACACTACTATAAATCTATGACACAACACTTATTGAAGACTTTAAAGAGGCTTTAACAAATGAGATTTATAATGGGATCCTTCAAGAAGATATAGGTTTTCAACAAGCTATCCCAGTCATAGATATGCAAATCTATCATGAGGATATAAAAGGATAGCAGTATGAGACATGTTTTCAAGGTCAAGAAGACTTCATCTACCTTGGAAATTTGTGGGAGATGACTCCATTAATGACATGCCAATCCAAGGATAAAAAAGGAAACATAAGTCACCTATCACCACATCCAAAAGGAAGCATGCTTGGCATCCTCATTAATCTAGTGAGGAAGGAGATTCAAGGTACTTCCCTTTTGATCTAGGAAGGGAGGATGTTTAAGTTAAATGTACATGAATAGTTTGTTTATTGTTGGCTTATGTTTCTTAAGTGCTTAGTAGCACAAGTGTGCCTTTTTTGTGTGTGTTTGTTTTCATTCTTGTGTGTTGTCTTTCCTTTGTGTGTTTTGAAGTAAACCAGTTGTATTGTTAGTAAATTCAAGGTTTGTTCCTATGGATAGGATAAGGCTACTAGTCCTTAACATAAGCAAGCATGTTACCCCTAGGAAATGCCAAAAGTGTTGACCAAAATTGAATTTTAGACAAATTGGGTCAACCCCTACATTTATAAACTTTTTATATAGTTTCCATATGTTTTATGGGGTCTCATGTTGTTTTATATATCTCACTTATCCTTACTCCAGCCTTTATTTAAGCCTACCTTCCTTGTGCTTACCTAGTCAACCAAAGTCAACTTTGGTCAAACATGGTAAAAGTTCCAAATTATGTTTAATGTATCCTATTATGGTCTTTTATATGTTTTAATATATTCACAA
Source organism: Torreya grandis (assembly GCA_037957365.1). NCBI lineage: Eukaryota > Viridiplantae > Streptophyta > Pinopsida > Cupressales > Taxaceae > Torreya > Torreya grandis. The sequence goes on along the minus strand of JARHVA010000598.1, from coordinate 4,040,803 downwards.
GTCATTAATTTTCATTTTACCATGTCTTATGGCAAAAAGTGTCATTTTGGCATATTTCTAGCCCATTAAATGACTTGTACGGACTTTTAAGGAAGCATATTTACCACAAAGGTGAGTTTAAACGTGGAATAATTCAAGATATGTCAGGAGGTAGTCAGTGTTAGTCTAATAAGTAGTTTTATGTATAAAAGGGTAATTTCTCCTTGAAAATAGGCCCTTATTGGCTCTTGTACAGACTTGGGAAGTCCACTTTCAACTAAAAACATGGGAAAAGTGTCTCTTAACCTTCCTAAACTCTTTTACACTCCTAGCGTATATATATTTAATTTTAAATTTCATTCTTTACTTATCTTTCTTCTTTCTTATCCTTGTAAGCCAAGAAAGATCAATTTCAAATGCTTGGTGTGGGTCATACAGTTAGAGTTGAGAGGAATGCTCGTGGGGGTTGAAATTAATCTAAGTCATCTTAATTTTTGTGGAAAGAGTTCTCATATTAATTTATTCTCCTTTATGAACCATCACTTAGACCCTAGGTAACTTTTTATGCACTTTATTCATGAGGGGTTATTATTTTGAGCTAGTTTCTGATTCTTCTACTTAGTTTTGACAAGTTAGTTATTTTTAGGTGTTTTTCCTTTTTTATATGAAATTTACATAGGTTATCCATTATTATTTTGGATTTTCATATCTCAAATAGTCAATAATCCTCTTCTAGGCTTTTTATACTTGCAAAATTGGTTTTTCTCTTCATAAAGGATTTTGTATTAAAGAAGAGGTTCTATAGCCTATTCCAAGGTGTTTTTGGTGTCTAACATGAATTTGGAAGGGTCATAGAAAGTTTATATTGATTTAAATTATTTTTCCAATACACATGTAGCTTCAATTCTTCCTTACTTCCCTACATGTGAGTACTTACAGTTGTCTCTTACAGGAGCTTTCAAGAGTTTTGTACTGAGGTAATTATCATGTTTGAAGCTTCATGAAGTTTTTGAGATTACATGTTAGTTGATGAAATTTTTTGAGATCCTTTGGTGGCTAATAGGTGTTGTAAAATAACCCCAACAAACATTTTTGAGTTTGAGACCTTTTTTCCCAAAATGGTAGAACAGCACACCAAGCACTATTATGGGATTCTAATAAAGATCAAATACTTAGTGTGAAGGGACCTTGGTGCATCCATTTAGTATCCTATACCATGGATAATACCTACACAAAATTTAGGGTCAATATTTTAATAGGAATGTGTTCATTTGGATCCTCAAATTTGCCAATGAAAGCACTGAATTCATTCAGTGTTGTCTACAAGTCTAAACATAAAAGTATCTTCTTATTCACTTAGGTTGTAAAGGAGATCTTGTCAATGCATGTAAATGTTTCACAATGATCCCATTGAGTTTTCATCTTATAATGACCCTATAAGGAGGATGAAACACTATTTTTACTCCTTAAGCTCACCCTTAATCCATACAAAGGTAGAATAGAGTCACCTACAGTAGAACTTGGTTCCTAGCCCAATCATGAAGTGACTTGCAAGTGTGAAGATATCATATTGGTTTTGAAAGGAGACTCCATATTATTCCAAATGTATTTTATGTTTCATTAAATTCCTTTAGGAATCATAACCAAGCTTGGATAAATCTAAAATACACCCTATAGGCTTAGTCTAAGGAATGTTGTCTCAACCCCATATAATGACTTAGGCTTGATGGTTTTTTATGTTTTGAGATCCTAAAAAGTGAAGTCAAGATCAAGTGTATACTTTTTGATAAAAATTGAATTAAATGTATCTCAACACATCCCAAAAAAACTCCAAACAATTCATATCTCTATACACAAGCTTGGGAAGTGGCACCTACAGCCAAGCATTGACCAAGATAGACATTGAGTTGATTTGGATGATTGAGTGACTTTTAAGAGGCATTAAAAAATGGATAAAGGTATATAAATATTTTTTTTAACCTAAATAAGCTCATTTAAAATCCAAATTCACCTAACACAATGTTTTATAATGCAAAATCACCTACAGGCAGGGTAACCTACAAATCAATAAGGCAGGGTTTTAGAATCTTTGACAAGAAGACTAATTTTGGGGTCTAAAGAGTATGAATCTGATTCCAAGGTGATAACATGTGTCATTTACCTATAATTATGGTTAAATAATTTCACAAACATCATGACTAGGGTCTCATAAGGCCACATTACCCTATAGGTAGGGTACAAAGTTGTCTCAGTCAGTAGGGTGTAATCTAGAAGGTCAAGGTATGGTATGAAGATAGTTCTAAGGGTTTTAAAAAACACAAAAGGACTCTATAAATATATATTAGTATTTGAAGACACCATTTATTGACCTTAAACCAATATGATCATGTACATGCATCTTTTCAAGTGCCAAACGTAGTCTTCATACCCTACTTACACACACAGTCTACCTACGCAACTCAGTCTTGGATTTTGAAGATTTTAGAGGGTAAAAATATGAAACCAAATGCTCAAAATTGGTAAATATCATCCTTGAGACCTATAGGAAACTTTACAATGGTTTTTTTAAAGGAAAAATAAGGTATCATGCCTCTATTCTATCTCAAAGACAGGGTACTTTTACCTTGTATAAAGAGGTAGTTATGAGGAAAAGGAATGAAATGGTGAACCAGAAGCATCAGAGATCCCCCAAGATGGTTGTAAAATCTAAAATATTACTATTTAAATATGTAAAACCAACCCAGAATCCTTGAAACCAAATAAGGTAGTCTATGCTACAAGGTTTACTGTCATCATGATAAGGAAGGGTAAGGCATATAGCTAGGTAAGGAGGTCATATTCAATTTTTACCTTGAATAAGCCTAAAAAATGATTGAATCATGTTTATGGGACTATTTTAGATATGTTCAACCTCCTAGGATGCAATAAAAACCATTTAACCTCATTCTAGGCCAAGAGTTACAGGTAGGACCTTTGGACAAGGTCTAGGCCTAGTTTCTAAAGGGTGGTCATTCTCATTTATAGCTCTTACGGAACTATTATGATGATGGATACATTTTTATGACATATATACATAGGTGCATGAAATTTTTTTTGGTATAAATTATCATCAAAAAACCATTTTTGGGCTTGAGACACATAGACCCTCACAGAATGCAGAAAAAGGCTCAACTAGCCAACTTGAGATGCTTGTATATTCTATGTTAATTTTCATGGTGGATAAAGATATTAGAGGAGGTTAGGTATGGTCCCTAAGATTCCTTTAGTGGTATTTATTTAGGCTTTCAACATGCCAACTTTGTGAACAAACATTAAGACCTGAAACCACCCCAAAACCATTCCAAACCCTCCTTAAGGACCTAATGGAGAAGATGCCATAGATAAAGTATCAAAATGGGGTGTAAAGGAAATTAAACTTTTGAAACTTGTATAAGATCCCTCAGGATCCTTCCAATGCTAATTTTTTGTATGGACCTATATGGATAGGGTCAAAACAAGGCTTTCTTTGACATTTTTATGTGTTTTATAGGCATGAGACAATTTCAAAAGGTGAAATAAATTTTGGGAGGTATATTGATAATTTTTAGAAGTCTCCATGTCCATTTTATTAATTATATAAACTCCTAAGTCTATCTGTTACCTCTTTCATTTCAGCGAGTCTAGTGGGTAGATAGTGATCACTTAGTAAAAAAGGGTGAAAATCCATTTGGGAAGCCTTTCAAGGATTTTTTGATGAACATAATGACTTGTACACTATTTAAAAGTGTCATCCCTCCTTTTACATGGATCATATAGCATAATTTTAAAGGTTTTAGGAGCTAAGTGTGAGAGGTGCAAAGAAATGAGTCATTTGAAACTGTCAAGGATGATTGTGCATGGCCAAAAGAATATGGATGATTAGAAACTAATCCAATACATGTGAAGGATTTTTTATAACCCCTCCCACTCATATACATCATAATACCTCACCTTATGTAGTGACGAGATATTTTTTTAAAGGCAAATGATGAGGGCAGTTTCTTATATAAGCACAAGGGAATCTACGCCACATATGGAGGAGTTAAACAAGTTTGAGGGACATTTGTCCTTCATTTCCTTTCAAGACCTATCTAATTATATATTTTGTGATAATTTAACTCCTAATTTATTTAAAAGTTTTTTAATGACTCTCAAGCTTCCCTTTCTCTCCGTCCTCTCACAATTGCTATAAATTCTAGCCTTCTTAGCTGTTATATGGATCTCTCCACCTAGGTATGGTGAAGCCCTACCAAAATTTTGCCTTGAGATAATAAAAATAGATGTTTTTACCTCATTAAATATTTCAATAAGTTTATATAATTTTTTTATTCTTGTGCAAGTGTATTTTGGCTTACCTTCACATGGTACTCTTCTTAGTGCCTTGTGTGTTTTGGAATCTCTCTTTTGTAGGTCAGCAAGAAGTGTCTAATTGGATTGAAGGTATAGTGAGTAGTATATTTAATAGTTTTTATTAGAAATCATATTGTATAATTCCTCCTAATGTAGGCTCTCTTTAATAACCCATGCTTGAAACATTGATGTGAAAGGGAAGATTATCATTGGATGAAGTGTATGTGTAGACTTCTTCTCGATTCCAAGTGCATGTTAGATGGTGTGAGTAGATAACTTATTTTGTGTATCACCTCCCTTGGATTATGGTTAATTTTAGTTTTTATTTTCCCTTTTCATCCCCCCAAGAGTTATTAGTAGGATTGATCAAAGTGGTACATCAAGGGGAACTAGCCTCAAATCTAGAGATCCACCTCAAAGTTGGGTCACCCATAGCCCTGAGGTGGTTCCATTGTTCCACTTAAATGAGGAGAGACTTGTCAAGTCCTCAAGGGGTTCAAGTTAAAGTGATAATATTAATGTCATAACTTATTTTTAGTGAATATGAGGGAGAGATACTAATTCTCGACTAGAGAATAGTTGAGTTTAGGGACAACTAGCATGCAATAAATGTAGTAAATAGCTCTCTCCCTACTGGTGTCATCCTTTTGACATAGCATGCCCTAGATGGAAAGATCAGTGACATAGATATATAGGATTAACTCACACCCTTTAATGGGTGCCATCAAGATGGGAAGATTATGAATCATACACTTCAATTCCTCAAAATCCACTTGGACTTTAACAGACCATAAGAACATAGTGTCCTTGTGTAAGAGATGTGTGAGGGGTATGGATTTCTGAGCATACTCCTCAAAGAAACATCTAATAAAATTGATTATTCCTAGGAAGGAATGTAACTTCACAAGGTTATGTGATGGAATCTCAAGGATAACCTTGATCTTGTTAGCATCCACTTCAATGTTCCTCTATGAAATGAGAAAGCCAAGAATTTTTCCAACATAAACACCAAAAAATGCACTTTTCAAGATTGAGACTGATGTGATACTCTCTGATATTCTCAAAGATGATCTTGAGGTCTTTCACATGCTCATCCCACCTATGGTGTTTGTCTAGGAGATCATTAACATAACACTCAATGATCTTATGGATAAGGTCAAGGAAAATGTGGGTCATGGCATACTAATATATGGCCTTAGAATTATTTAGACCAAAAATCATGATGACATAGCATACGGTACCCCATGGGGTATTGAACATCATCTTATGTTAGTCTTTGGGTGTAATTCAGTTTTAGTTTTACCTAGAAAAACCATCCATAAGGGACATGATCTCAAAGCCAGTGGTGGAATCTATAATCTAGTCTATCAAAGGAGTGTTATCACTCTGGAGTGCACCCTGCTTGAAGATGTGCAAGCACACCCTCACTCCAACTAATACAATGGGAAATTCTTATAGTGTGTGTGACTCTACAATGAGAAAAACCTCCAGAGAGGGTTGGTTTCATTAAGATTTTTCAATTAAATCTAATTACTATTGCTTTTGAGTGAAAAGGGGAAAGGAAAAACTGAAAGGAAATCCTATCTAATGGGGTGATGCACCTAAATGGTTGGTATTCTCTAAAAGCTAGTGAAATTAAGGAACACATATAAATCAATAATAGTTCTTTAGATTGATCCTAAACATAAATATTTTAGATGAATTATTGAAAAGATTTTGGGTTGTAAAAATTCTATTTCTATCTCTTCAAATGACATGTAGAGGATATGATCGTCATAGTACGTGTGGAAAGGATCAAAAAAAGGAAAATTAGATGCCACTTGTATATTGGTACATAGTTAAAATACACTTTATTCTCTATCAAAACTCATGCAAAATAAAAATCTCCTTTAATGATGTATAGTCCAAATTACAATTTCTTCTTCAGCTCTAGGAATTATACAATAATGGCTTGAAAAGCCAATATATAAGTATTAAAATCTAATAAAATCCTAAGTAGAGTTGATTTACATAATTAATAGTCTTATTTAATTAAATAAATAATAAAACTTTTACAATTATTTAATCAACTCCTTTTTCCAATATTAACTTTCCCTCTCAAAGCATGCATGCACTCTCAAACTTTGGCATGGAAAATAGGTGGGCCCATGTTGATAACAACTCAAGTATATTTTGAGTTCAAAAATAAATCTTCAAAAATCTTTTAATTTTCTTGTTTTGCAAGAAATCTATTTTGGCATTGAAATAAGAAATGGTGGGACCCATTGACTTGGTCAACACTCTTTACATGTAATCAATGCCATTATTTGGTGTCTATCTCCACTTAAACTGATCTTGAATTATTTTAATTTCATTCTTTGGTGTCTATCTCCACTTAAACTGATCTTGAAGTATTTTAATTTCATTCTTTGGTGTCTATCTCCACTTGAATATTGCATGATGTTGGTCAACTAGTCAAATGAAGCTTTGATTGGAAGTTCAAGGCTAATTAGCTCCACTTGGCTCCTCCTTACATAAAATAGCATTTAAAATTTAAAAATATATGAATATATATAATAATATTATATATTTCATGTGGTAACTCCAAAATTAATTCATTTGATAGATTTTTAACAACATTTTTTACTTGTTTGATTGACCAATTAGGCCTAATAGCCTATCTTATTGCATTTGGACTCTATTAAACCTACAATAATAATCCATAAAACCTAAAATTAAAAATTAAACTTGGAACAAATTTCTTCATCATCAAATATGTGATTTTTATGTGAAAACCTTCGCCATTCACTCAACAAAGTTGACTAAGCATATTTCGCTCCATTTTCCTACAGACTGGCCATTTTGATTGAGTTGGTTGGGACACTTATAGGATGATTTATAACCAAATGAAAATTTTATGATGAATAAAAAGTTTTAGGATTTTATCTTCATTTATTATATTTCATTTGACTATCATATACTTCATTTTACATGCTTTTTTCCATTAAAAACATGATTTATTCCCTCATATGTACATATCCTTACATAAAATTGACATTTATGGCATTCTCTCAAAGAATGATTGAAATTTGAAAAAAAATTAGGTTTATCCAAGATGATTTGATTTCAATAGATTCAACTTTTTACAAAATTAGTTTTTTGAGGGTTTAAACAGGGTTTGAAACTAAATCTTCAAAATGATGATTCATGAAGTACAAACCTCCAAATACCAAAATCTTTCCATTTATATGAATAAAATGTAGCCCCTAAAATCCATGAAAATGTTAGTTCCTCATTCTAAATATATGAAATTTTATCACGTGGATAAATTTGCCTGTGGGGTTTTGATTGCATTTTGAGCTGCCTACACTCTTAATGATTATTCATAAATAAAATCCCCTAAAATATAAAAAATTATTCATTAATTATAATTAAATAGGGTTAATCAAAACATAATAATATCATTCAGTCAAACTCCACACGTGGTGAAAGATACAAGCATCTGAACATGAGGCTTGGAAGGGTGCCTAGAACTGTAAAAAGTGAAAAATTCACCAAAATGAAAATAACTCTTCACATAATTCCCAATGCCTAAAAACATCATCATTTATTATATATTATGTTATTAAAACACTTTGAAAGCACATTTTGCTTGAAAATTCAAAAAACCCCTTTTTAGCCTTTATGCCTATTTGATTGCATAAGCCTATATGAGCACAGTTTGATTAAAATTTAGAGTTTTTAAAATCTTATAAGGTCTGATTATGATTTAAAAACATCATCCTATACTTTTTAAACTATTACCTAGACTTAGAAACCTATGTGGCACTCCAGAATGATGCCTACTCCAATGGTGATCTCCAATGGACATACTAAGGAATGTTACAAAATAGAGAGTATATCTACTCATATAATGGCCATGAAAAAATTTCATAATCTTCCTCAAGTCATGATGACCTTGTGTACAAAATTTTAGGTCTTGAAACCACCTGTAGCTCCCAAAAAGTTCAATTTTCTCTCAAAATTAATCCCTGTGCATGGATTGTCTACATATTTGAACTTGACAATGCTATTTTGAAATGATAATGACCATTTCCAATCAATTTTTGACACTTTTTTACCAAAATTAGTGTTTTTAGGCCATAATATATCTATTTGACCTAATGTAAAGGGATATTGGCTAGATTTAGGAAAGTTTCAAATGATAGGTGTAGTAATTTGACCTTAACAGGTCAAATTACTAACAAGGAGTAGGAAATTTATCTTTTGGGAAGTTCATATTAATATCTTAACATTAAATTCAAATAAAACTAGCTCCCTTCTTCTTGAGAATGAGAACAATGTTGGAAATCCATTGAGGGTAGTTAATAGCTTGGATAAAGCCAACTCATATGAGTTTCTCAATATCTAATTTGACCAACTGGGAGACTTTAATAGCCATGGTCCATTTATTTTGTTGAATGATTTGGGTCCCATTATCCATAATTATATTATGGATAACTATGTTAGGATCCATGCCCTTCATATCAGCATATTCCCAAGTGAATACATCTAAAATTTTGTGCAAGAAGACAACCAAAACATCCCATTCCTTTAGAGCAAGGTTAGCACTGATCTTGATTATCTTAGGCCCTATTTAAGTACCAAGGTTTACATCTTTGGATCCTTCAATTTCTATATCATTTCCTTCCTTGAAACACTTAGGTGCAGGAGGGAGTGACTCATCTAACATTTCAGGTTCAGCCTCTAGCACATTCACCATAAAAAGGCCTGGGGTTGCATCTATGAGATAAATCTATAAACCAAGATTATCAAGGGAATAATGATACTTATGACAAGATCACATGATCTTGGTATAATCATTTCCCTCCTTAAATAGGTTGTGTATCATAACATGAATGAAATAGCATTTGAGATCAGACTTAGCTACTCTAGTGGTCTCAGCGGGAGATGTATGGAGAAAACCTATACTTTAATGGGCAAATTATGATTCAAAGGGGATCTCAACATCTATGGAAACATTCTAGAAGATATATATGAAAATAGATTATTTGGCTTAGTATTGGGGAGCAAAAGAGGGAGTCAATCGATGTGTGTTGGACTCTAAAAGAATGAATGTTGATTGGTACTTAACTGAATCAAAACATTCATCCTTAAAGAAATGAGACTCAAAAATAGGGGTGTATGAGATTCTATAGACCCCCATGAGGAGATATCCAAATCCTTTCCTGAGGGATTTATCTGTATGTAGAGTAATGCCTAGGGATCTAGGTTAGCCTTCAAAGTATGAACCTCACCTTCATGCACAAACTAAACCATGTGAAACATGGCTTATGTGATGGCCTACATGACATTATTCTAAGGATGGCCAAGAATAATGTTGTATAAAATATCAAATTATAACACATAAAACTTGATTCTAACTATCTTGGGACCAAACTTGACCCAGAGCTTCACTTTCCCCATCAATGTAACTATGTCATTATTGAAACCAACATAGTTATGGTGAGAATTAGAGAGCTTATTCCAACTGATCCCAAGCTCATTGAACACATGCAAGGGCATGATATTCAATGTACATCCTTCATCGATGATGCACCGCTTAACATGGCAATCATTGATATAAGCCTTGATATAGAAAGGGAACTAAAATATCTTTATTAAAGCCGAAGCATCTAGTAAAAAGGCTAAGTTGAAAGATAAGATGAGAGAATGAGGGTGTTCATGTGCATTAGAGTTGAATAACACTTTGACATCATCATGTAATAGACCCTCATGAGAGAGACCAATCTTGTCAAAGATGAGACCTCTTTGCTCAGGGCAAAGGTGAAGAAGGTCCTAAATGAATATCCCAATCGAGAGGCCCTATAACTCCTCTATGATGGAGTAAGGATGTTATCTATCTTGGAGAGGGATATTATGCTTAAATTCAAATATAACCTTAGGATTCCCTACCCTTATGGGCTGGATAGGAGGTCCAGCACCACTAGTCTCTCTAATAGGGTCAGTGGCCTGACCAGAGCACATGTTGACAAAGTACTCATACCCAGTAGAGGCTATGTTGATAGAATCAACAACCTTGTTATTCTAATGCTTGGTTTTCCCTCTTGGGTCAGCTTGAGAAGAGGAGTCAAAAGAGGTAGAAGAGCATGAAGGAGAATGTGGGGCCTATTGGCTATTTTTGGCCCACATATAAAGCTCTTGCTTGGTTTGATGAAGTATTGGATCAAAGGCTTAGAAATGGATCCAACATTTGCAAATAGAGAGGATCCAAGCAAATTTTTCTAAGGATCTAGCAACAGTGTTCAAGGATAAGCCTATAAGCTAGAAGCTAAGCGCAAAATCTTTTATTCAACTAAGTTTTTACTTGTTCATTCTTTTGGACTTTGTGGGGACTAAGTCTTTCTTTTCTTTTGGGACCCTTTTTGGTAAAGTGTTAAGTGTTGAATTCTTTTAGACAAGTTGTCCAAGACAAACTTTTTGAAGGGATAATTCTTTCAGATAAAATGTTTGAAGCAAAAGAAAAGGATTGAATTCTTTTAGGGAAATTATTCTGCAATAATTTCTCGAAGACCTATTTTTGGGGGGGGAATTGTTTCAAACATTTTGTCTAAAACAAAAGGCCTGAAGGATTTTTTTTCTCTCTCAAAAAGTGTACCAATCAAAAGTTCTAAAAGATATCTTTTTCAAAGTGAAGTGGTGAAGACAATTTTTTTTTAAAGGTATATTCTTAGGGAAATGGTCCAATACAAAAACTCTAAAGGACATTTTCAATTCTTCTGAAGGGTAATTTTTGAAGGCAAAAGGCCAAAGAAATTTTCAAAGGGACATATTTCCTTCAGGAAAATTATTTGAGATAATTTTTTGAAGGAAGATTTCTTTCAGAACTTTTGTCCCGAAGCAAAGGGTTCATTTTCAAAAAGGCCAAAGGAAAAAATTATGAATGAATTTCTTTGAAGGGAATTCCTTTGGAAAGAAGTGCCAAAATAAAAAACCTGAAGGGATAATTTCTTGAAGGGGACATTCCTCTTAGGAAAGTTCATTTTCAAAAAAAGGCAAAGGGTCCTTTCCCTTTGAAAAGGTACATTTGCAAGATTTCCAAAAGGGGCATTTTTTAAAATATGAAGGGCACTTTTCTTGGCAAAAGGGAACACTTGAAAAAGCTAACGGTTCATTTCAAATAACCAAAGGACATTTTCATAAGCTCTGAAGGGTACTTTCCCTTTGGAAAGGGGTATTTTCAAAGTGGCTGAAAGATACTTTTCCTTCATAAAAGGCACTTCTCCAAATGACTTTTCAAAATCTAAAGGGTATTTCTCAAAAAATATGAAGTTTAATTCCTTCAAAAAAGAGTCCATGGAAACTATTCAAACAAATTATTTGAAAGAAAAAGGCCCACAAGAAAGTATCAGAAGGAAACATGACATTCATGCCAGTGTCAAAGTTCAAGATCATAAAATAGTCATTACGATTCAAATATCCCATGATGGGCCCACAAACGTCAAAATTTGAACCCCTACAAGTAGTCATTTGGATTTGTATGGACTTACATCAACATAAATGGGTACCAGAAAACCAATGTCCTTAGATTGGTTTTCCATCTATAGGAAAGATCTGGTCCAAGTTTCAAGGTAGGAGCTGGTAGGTGAAATTAATGGAGAGTTCCTCATCCTTCGACATGGCCATCATCTCTAAAAAATAGTCGTTCAACGCAGAAGAAGCATAGCTCTGTCCAAATTTAGAGTTATGGGGATTTTGTCCTTATACATGTAAGACAAGTGAAAGATGGCATGGGAATGAAAGGTAAAGATTAGGTTATTAGAAAAGGTATCTCGATCATTAAAGATGTTCTTAGAGAAGTTATTGTCTTCTATCATGTTTGCTAATCAATGAGGGGCTCAAGGAGATTTGCAGTGATCTTAGACATTTCATTTCATGGTCAAGGCAGTTACATGCTCTAAATATAAAAGAGTTCAAGGACATAGTGGTGGTTGTAGCCATTTATGACCCCTCTCTCCATTTTCTCATGTAGGCCCCCTCTTCTCTCATCCTTTTTTGCTATATATATATAGGTTTCTGATCCTAAAAAGAGATCCCTCAACTGGTGATAGAGTTACTCTATCAAAATTGCCTTGTAACACTCTCTTGAAGCAATGAGATGAATTTTATGATTCTTGTTTGAAGTCAAGTATACATTATTGGAGTTTAACTTGTAGATGTATGTCCCTTTTCATCATTTATAGATTCTCTAGGTATCTTATTTTAATTATTTTGGTTCCTTACAGGTTGTGTGAAGTGTTAAACATTGGTCCCTTTCTTGAAGCATCACCAATTTATAGTATCTCATACATATCTACTTCTTTCTATCCTTGAAATTGCAAGGTTTCCCTTTGACCTCCATACAAAATAATTATGTTTGTGACTTTGAGATAGGATTAGATTTGTCTATGTCTTGTTTAAATTCATTAGTAGTCATTAAGGCTCCCAGGTTAGAAGTGGATCATCTCAGATTTTGGTGCATCACCATCCTTAGCTTAGATTTGCCTTTCATGATATCTTTCTCTCCCTTTTCCTTAGTTAGTAGTAGATTTTAGTATGGGAAATAAGCTAAATTGAAGCATCTAAGGAGCTAGCCTCATTAAAAATCATAGAGGTTCACCCTAATTATAGGATACCCACAGCCTGAGGTTGTTCTAATATTATAGTTGGGAGTGAAGGAGCCTAAAAAACTCTCCTACAAGGGTAAAATTCTATCCTATAATAGGGCCTTAGCCTTTGATTTCTTCTTTTTCTTCTTCTTCTTCTCCTTTTTGTGGTTAGGCATAGGCTCTTTGAAAATATTTAACTTATGGTTGGGTTATGTAAGAGGATAACTCTATGATGAAGATGAGGTTTGCCCACCAAACTTTTGGGTAACATAATTTGCATCATCATGCCCCCTCATCTGATGAAAGTGTTTCTAACTCATTTTTGCCTTTTTACATTTAGAAAAAATAAGAAACTAATGATTAATGGTCAAGGGTTAGATGATACCCAGATGAAGTTGTGCACCGTATCTAGATGATTGAAGGAGATCCTCTTTGGCTATGGAGGATGACACCTGTAGATAAGAAAGACTTAAACAAATAAAATGTTAGATAGATATATGGTGGACTGCCAAGCAAAGCTCGACCTCAAAAGTGCAAAGACTTCCTTGAGGGATGACAGTCCACTTATTTGAAAAAAGAGTGTTGTTAAAAAGAGAGATAATGAAAGGCTAAAGAAGAGAAATAGATAATACGTACCTGATTCCTACAATCTGCCTCTCACAATCACTGATGCTGGTTAGTCTACCATCGTCAGTTTGTCAATGTTGCCGACATCGGTTAGGCTACCGACGTCGGTAGGGGCAATGGGCCTTGATGTCGATGTCCGTAGGGGCAATGGGCCTTGATGCCAATGTTGGTAGGGGAAATGGGCCTTAGATGGGTTTCAGGGTATGTCTGTGGTCAACAAAATGGTTTGGGAGATTCAAAAGGGTTGTGTAGGGATGCAGGACAATGGACTGAGTCTTAAGAAGAACAAAGGTAGGGGACAGGTTGTCAAAATGGGTCAGGATAAAAGAAAGGATTTTAAGCCTCTCCAGGAAGAAATCTAGATTTGGTCTCAATAGTACTCAGAAATAGCCAATGGACTAATTACCAATGCACTCTAAAAATACTAAAATATAAACCAGAAGAATACTTAGCTCTTGGTGGAAAACTAGAAGTGTAGAAGACTTGTTCCTATTATGGCTGATGTAGGAGACTTCGTACAACCTTCTAATCCAATGTCTGGAGTGAATTTTGTAGAGTTTCTTAGCCTAGAAAGTGATGATAGAATGTTGATGCCTCGTCCCAAAGCCTACCTTTGATATGCAAAGAGTCGAGGAGCAATAGAATTTGGATCCGAGGAGTAAGAGAATTTGCATTCAGGCCCTCCAGCCAAGGTTAGAATTTAGTTTTAAGCAACTGACATCAGTGATTCTGCCAGCATCAGTCAACTGTTGACCGACGTCGGTAGCTAGAGAATGGGTAAAAAGGCTATTTTTAGCCTTTTGCCCATTCCTCCATCTACCAAGTTCAGTTGTCATTTGGTGAATGGTCCAAAGGTGAATTTATTAAGCACGGGGGTTAGTGGGAGAGTTGAAATAGGTCTTAGGTAATTATGATTAGTCATAGGGTGATAAATGGTCTAAGGGCAAGGAATCCAAGGTGAGGTGTCTAAAGGGGATGATTAATTTAAAATAAGTATTTTAAATTAATAAAGTATAGGTTATGCATGTTAAAGTTAGAAAGGGACCAAGGGGGGTTGACACTATTTTGGTGTCTACATTTGCCCCTTTTTGTCTTGTTAGTTGTTTTGATGAACTGTAAGACAAAAATAGGAGTAAGTTGCCCCAGGTACGGGATGAAGTGTACGTTGCCCCAGAAATGATGATGAGGTATTTCCCTTCAAAGCAAGAATCAAGAGAAGGGAACCCAAAATGGGGTGTTGATTTGATAGATAGTGGATGGATATGGTGAAGTTAGAGTGTGAACGCTATAATAGTTGAGATTGTGCGCATACCACTTCATGTGATAGGTAGGTCAAATTGTCATAGTCGAGGTTGAGGAGTGCTAAAATTGAAGTAACCGGTCCCTAGCATTTAGTCATAGCTGATTGGGTTAATTGATCAAAGCTGTAGCTTCAATGGTCATCATGTTCCAAGTATCCTGGGCTTAGGAAGTGCTCCTTAAAAACATGAAAATGTCACAAGTAGTGGGGGTCAACTTGGGTGCGATCTGATACTTGTGAGGGTCATAATGTGAGGTGCAGACAATTTGCTAACTATTCGTGAGGTAGCATATATGCAATCAAAACAACCAAGGCAAAGTTGTCTCAGAAGTGGTCTTGGTCTAAGGAGATAGTCACAATCTCTAAGGTCATTGGTCGAGTTGGGTTGAGATATAAGTGATTTCAAGGGTTGTGTGTTATGGTCAGGGAGATGTATGTGATCTCCAATGTGCCCCATGAGAAGTTTAGGTAACTCATTCAGTGTCAGGGCTGATTATTTGGTCATGATTTTGGGTTGGCATAGATAGTTGGTCCATTAGATGGACGGATGAAGGAATGGCTGAGCTAACCTCAGAAGACCCCATGTCGACTGAGTGCTGCCTACATAGCCCCTATTTTAAGGGCCTCAGGCCAATGTAGTTCTCCCTAAAAGGGATGAAGAGAGTCAATTATGGATTGGGTTTGACTAGGTTAAGTCATGGTTAAAGGTGAAATGGTTTATCCATCAGGTAGACAAACAAATGAATGGCCGATGTCATTAGGGAGACAAACAAGCAAATGGCCAAGCTAACCCTAGAAGACTCCATGTCAACTGAGTGCTACCTACATGGCCCCTATTTCAAGGGCCTCAGGCCAATGTAGTTCTCCCAAAAGGGAAGAAGAGAGTCGATTATGGATTGGGTTTGACTAGGTTAAGTCATGGTTAAAGGTGAAATGGTTTGTCCATCAGGTAGATGAACAAACGAATGGTCGACGTCATTAGGGAGATGAACGGGTGAATGGCCAAGCTAACCCCAGAATATTCCATGTCAACTGAGTGTTGTTTACATAACCCCTATTTCAAGGGCCTCAAGCCAATGTAGTTCTCCCCAAAAGGGAAGATAGAGTCAAAGAGGTCGATAATTGGTTTAGTCTTGTTAATGGTTTACACTTCCCATATGTCTAATGGTACTTGCTTGAAATGATGAGTGTATGATGATGTTACAGCCTTTTCCATATTATGTGATGGTGTACTCTGTAACATAGGGTATGTGGTTTTTCATCCCTAGCAATTTTCCATATTGGTGATGGATGTATGTTAAAAATGAAATGAATGTATTTATGCTTCAGCACTTTTCGTATTGGTGATGATATATGCTTGACATAAATTGTGTTTGGTTGTTAGTTTCCTTATGTATTGTTTTCCATAGAAACTAATGTGAATGGGCTATGATAATTTATATAACACAAATTGATATTTGCATTAAATAAATCATGAGGTTGTGTTAATGGTTAGAAAATGTTTTGGTTTGGTTTGGTTTGGTTTAGAAAATGATTCGGTTGAATGTGACAAAGGTATGTAAGAAGTGAAAGGCGCATTGCTCTTTCATTGACAAGAACCATAATGATAGCATAGATAGGGTTATTGCAAACAAAAACCCCATTCATGCATTACGTC
The DNA here is from genome assembly GCA_037957365.1 of Torreya grandis. Lineage (NCBI taxonomy): Eukaryota > Viridiplantae > Streptophyta > Pinopsida > Cupressales > Taxaceae > Torreya > Torreya grandis. Next base: position 4,024,245 of record JARHVA010000598.1, on the reverse strand, counting down.
ATTGACCATTGTTTGTCTTAGAGAAGTATTCAAATCACTTGATGTTAAGTGAGCTCAAAATCCCTTGGGTATGTTGGGGTAATAGGTTTGATTATGTGAGGTGTGAGGATAGCGTAACCCTTTTTAGCAAGGATAACTTTGCCCGTTTTATAAGTGACCATGAGAACGACTATAGGCAAGTCCATGACTTAATATTTTTGTCAGTCAATTTTTATTTTTTATTTTTTTTGGTAGACTGATCAATGCGGGAAGTCTACGTGGGGATGTTGTTTTGTTTTGTGGTCATATGTGAAGCTGATCGATGCAAGAAGCTTCTGAGAGAGTGTTGTTTGGAGCAAAATTTAGGTATAGCCATCCTTCAAGGGAGTGGTCTATATTCTGCTTTATATGGTTGAATGTCTTTGAATAACTGTCCTTCAAGGGAGCAGTCTATTTATTACAGTAATGATGTAGCTGTCCTTCAAAGGAGTAGTCTACATTTATAGTTTATGACCTTTGAATAGGCATCCCAATTTTATGTGTTTTGTTGACTGAATTTGTAGTCATGGACTGGACTATAGAGGTTTGGGGGTTTCCCTTTTATTAGGACAAAGCATTATAATGCTTAAAAAAAGGGTTAACTGATTATTATAGGGAAAAAGGGTTGATAGGAATAGAAATGAGGATGACGGGGGTTGCTCAAGGGACAAGCTCAAGTTAAACATCCAGTGAATGATTACTTGATTAACAATATAATTGTCATAGATGTAAAGCATTAAGGGGCTCAGGTTCTGGCCGATCTTCGAGAGAAGATAGATGATAAGTCCCTGATCCATGTGATATTATGTATGGTCTGAGTCGATTAGGAGCAAACTTGCCCCATTTGCTTCTTTCCATATTGGTCATGTGTTAAAGATGATTAAGAAGTTGGTTGATGTTTGGTTGATGCTTGGTTGGTTGATGTTTGGTCGATGCTTGGTTGGTTGATGTTTGGTCAATGCTTGGTTGGTTGATATTTGGTCGATGCTTGGTTGGTTGATGTTTGGTTGATGCTTGGTTGGTTGATGTTTGGTTGATGCTTGTTTGGTTGATGTTTGGTCAATGCTTGGTTGAGGTCATGATAGTCAATATAGAGTCAAATTCTCCTAATTATTTTTGTAATGAGGACAATGTTTGACACCCATTGTGGATAACCAATGAGTTGGATGAATGAGAAGATGATGAAGCTCTTCTTTGACAAGAAGTGTGACGCGAGGATACATACTATGAAGCTTTTGCCTGGTAGGCTTAGTTTGAGAGGGCAAGATCCTGATCTTCTAGGTTAGAGGTTGGAATCTCAGAATTATTGATGGTGATGGAGGCAATGGTTGGTAACATTTTGATTAAAGAAGCCAGTAGTTGGGGGTCTTTAGGTTGGACCTCCACTATTTGTAAGTCTTTGATCTAGGTTTGACGATGTTGTGGAGAGCTTTGAATTAGGTTATACAAAGACATCTTCACAAGGGGTTTGGTGAAGTTGCTTCACCATTGAGTCATGAATCACCTCTGAAGATGTTGGTTGGGATGTACCCAAGATAGAAATCTTGGGTTTTGGTGGTTGAGCAGGTTTGATAAATGGGTAGGTCCAAGGAATAGCAATCTACTCTTTTGCTTTATCCTTTAAAGTTTGTGACCTAGTGGCCACATTGATGGTGTTAATTTTGAACAAAGGGGTTGAAGGTGATCGAGGAACCACAATTTGATGATGGGCTCCCAATTTAGGTGAGAATGTTTGAGAGGCATGGGATGGTGTCAGTGGTTTATTGTAAGTGTGGTCAAGAGTATCCTTAGTGAAAAGGGTGTCCTTTTTGAAGTGTTGATGAATGACAACTTTACAAGTGCAGCAACACTCAGTGTCATGTCTAGGTGTGCGATGATATGCATGGATTTTAGTGTCATCGAACTAAGATGGTTTTGGTTTGAGAGGTTGAAATGGTTTAATAGGTGGGAGAGTGATGTTAGAAGTTTGAAAAATTTGGCGTAGTATTAAAGCATATGAACCCACTAATGAGTCCATGCTTGTTGATGCACTAGGTATTGATGACTTTAGTTTTGGAGTTGTTGAGGGAGATTTCCATACCACCTTTTGGGTTGGTGGTGTGGCCACTAGTGTAGACGACACTTTCTTTGTGAGGGGTGCCAAATTTTTCAAAGGAGGTATGTTTTTGGTAGGTAAAGGGAGTAATGGAGGCAACTTATTTTTGTTAGGTGTTGGAGTAGAGAGCACTCCTATTAAGGTAGAAGGATGAGGGCCCAAAATAGAAGGCAATGGTGATGGTGGGGGAGGAGTTCTCTGACGTGTTTAGTAGCCTTCCTTAATACTGTATGAGGACCACTATTATGGGAGGTGAGATTCAAATTGACCTTCACTTGTGGGTTAGTGAGGTTTGATATGGGGCGAACACCAAGGGATTTAACCAGTTTCGGTATAGTGGAAGTTTGTGAGGGTTTAGGTTCAGATGTGGATGGTTGAGCTTCTAAAGATTTGGAAGTAGAAGCCTGGTCCTCATTAGAGAATTTGGGAGATTTTGTCGAAGGAGGGTCATCAGTACGAGATGATATGGGATGTGTAAGATAAGGAGCTTTGAGTCACTCCCATAATGCCTCATGTTTTAAGTTCCTCGAATGGAGAAATCTTAAGTTTTCAGCCAGTCGAGAGAATGGTTTAGAAGCTATTGTGCTAGGCTTTATAATTGGTTTTTCAGAAGATTTGGGTGGTTGTGAGAGTGGAAATGTGTTAGAAGTGGCAATCTCAGGCCAAAGGCAAGAGAGAGCCATTACTGGATCCTCTTCAGTTGAAGTAGGTGAAGAGACAAGTTCTCTTAGTGGAGAAAGAATGAAGAATGTGACTCCTCAAGAGGATAGATGGCAGGGATGATTGTACCTTCTACTTGCAGTTGAAGAGCAAGAAAGGTATGCTCCTCCATTGGTAGTAGGAAGGATGAAGGTGGGGCTAGTGGCATTGGTATGGTTAAAGCGTCCTCGAATATAAGAGGGGTAGATGGAGGACTATTAGGAGAAGAAGGCTCTTCTTCCTATGGTGGAGGGATAGGTTGACTAACCTCTTCAATTTGTGGAAGAGGTTGGTTAGGGATGAAAGGCAAAACCATATCAACCATGTGTATATTATGCTCTTCGGGGTCATCAGCTATAGTTTGAATGTTATTTTGACTAGGGGGATGGTTAGGGAATGGTTGTCTAAAGATATCTATGTTTTGGTTAGCCGGTGCGTTTGGGTTATCCAAGATAAGATCCCCCTTGTCTAACATATCCTGAATAACATTTTTGAGAGTTTTGCAATTGTTTGTGTCATGACCTTTGACACGATGATAATTACAGAAGTCATTCTCCCTATACCATGTTGGGATGGATCGTGAGGGATCAAATTGAGGTGGTGGTCAAATTTGAGGGAGGTTAAGGACTCCCTACTTTACTAGTTTATCTAACACGGAAGCATATGATTCTCCTATTGGAGTATATTGACACTGTACGTATCATTGTTGGAATTGTCATGTAATGTTTTGTGATATAGAGGGTTTGGATTGGTTAGTTATGGTAGAAGAAGATGATCTAAGTACCACAGCATTTGCTGATCCCTTGGATTTGGAATCAAAAGAGGAAGATTTGGATGAAGGGTCATATGATTTTGCATTAGTATTTGTGCTACGCAATTTGACCTTGTCTTCCTTAACTACATGAAGTTCAAGCTTTCTGGCCATGGTGAAAGCTTCATCAAATGTGCAGAATGTTTGAACCCACAAAGTGGATGAGATGTGCTTGGCACATGCTCATGAAAAGAGCTCAATGAGCTCAGGTTGAGGTAATGAAAAGGAGAGTTGGTTGATCAAACCTCTCCAACGGGTAACAAAGTCAGCTATTGACTCATCATCGAATTATCTAATAGAATAGAGGTCTGTAATGGAGACCTTCTTGGTGATGTTGATTGAAAAGTGGTCAAGGAATAGTTGAGCTAGTTGAGTGAAGGAAAAGAGGGAATGACTGGTAATAGAACTATACCAATCAAGGGCGGCGCCGAAAAGTGACATGGGAAATGTGTGAAGTAGTAATGCATCATCATGTGCTATAAGGTAACAAACGTGTCTGAACACTCATAGATGTTGTTGTGGGTCCTCTTTGCTCTAAAAATGAGTAAATTTTGGGAGTTCCCACTGACTAGGATATGGTCGAATAGGGACCGAAGGATGGATAGGTTCATTACATATTTGTTCATATGAAAGGACATTCTTTGAACCAAAATTAGATGTCTCAAGGTTAGACATCTTATCCATTAGAATCTCTATTAGATCAGTTGATGGATTGGCAGGAGGGGCACCCCCTAGATTGTAGGGTGCTTGGAAGACATTGGGAGGGGCATATGACATACTAAGTTACGTTTGTATAGGTGCAACACATTGGTAATTCATCATAGGGACCGATATTGAGGTCAAGGGGACTTGTGCCATGGAGTTGGGGGGCACAAATTGACTAGGTGCCACCAAAGTAGGTTGGATGGTGGCAACACTAGTTAGAGGATAAGTAGTTACTCTTGTAAATATGGGTGCAAGAATGGGTGGGATGGAGACAGTTAAGTTCTAGAATGGTGTAAAACTTTGTTGAATGGTTTGTGGTTGAGGGGGTACAGAAACCCCAATGGAGGTAGGTCCAAAAATAGAAGGAGAGTCACACTTTGAAGATTGGTCATGGTCGGGTTATTAGTTAAGGCAATGGCTTGGGTGACGATGGGTTGGGTTATGGAGGCTGTTGATATGATTGTCATTTCAACTAAGCAAGTTGGCATCCCATAAACTAGGTTGCCTAAAGGATCTCACGTTTGAATTCTCACGAGATAGTGTTGAAGAGCCTTGACATTGAGGTCAAGGAACCTTTCAAAGTCTTGGTCCCCTTTGGGAACAATAGGGGGTTGAGTTGGGGTTGGTTGGATAGGAGTACGTTCAGTTTGTGAATCATACTCCATTTGGAGACTTGATATAGAAGGTGAAGGTGGGAGTGGTTGTTTCCTTGCATGGTCAACAAGAGTTTTGGTTTGACTACGTGTCAAAACCATCCAAGGCAAAATAGATTCAGGTTCTAAAAATGGTATGTTTCAGCCTCAAAAAACTAGAATTTGTTTTTAATAGCAAAAAGGTCAGGTTTTTAGCTTGTTATTTGAGAAAAAAATTGACAGTGACCGATGTCGGTAGAAAAATTGATGTCCGTGAAGCAAGTTTCCGATGTCAGTCAAATAACCGATGTCGATGAAGATCAGTTGCTGACATCGGTGGAAAAACTGATGTCAGTTACTGTGTATTTCTAGAAACTCAAAAAACTGAAAGTTTTTGGAAGAAAGAAGAAAGTTCTAAGTTGTTTTTGGAGCTCAGAATAATGCATCCTTACCAGCTCAAAAAACTAGATAAAAATAGAAAAATAGATGATGGCAAGCAATCTCTAAATGTTAAATTCCTAAGAATAAATTTTAGAGTCGTGTTGGCTTATGCCTTAGAAGAGTGTGTTTGGGAAGTTGGGCTTTTAGAACAGGTCCTAAAAGAGGTAGTCTAAGGTTGGTTTTGGGTTATGTTTTGGTGCTCAAAAGTCTATGTTAGGTTTCGTATGTGGCTTGGTGTTAGGGGCTTGCTCCCCTCACTTCACGAGCCCAGAGTCAAGCTGGGTCACTTAGCCAATATATACTTCCCCTAGAGTTTATACTCTGCTAAAGAACAGAGTGGGTTCTCCCCTTGGTAGTGAAGTCCAAGTAGGATTACCAGGAAGGGTAAGGTATCCTCTAGGTGATGAAATCCTAGTCGAACCTTGTCCCAGGTATGTTTATATGTTTAGTTTGATGTGCTTGTGGTCTAGATGTGTAACATATGTGCACTACGATTTATTCATAATGCACTTTTAATTACTAGATGAGCTAAAAATGCATTCAAGTAGGAATGAGATGCAATATATTTTTAAACCAAATTGAAATGTTTTGTTTAGATGCAAACAAGTGGGGAAAAGGTTAAGAGTATGAATTTCACTACTCTAAGATGCAAGAAAGAGGTGACAAGAAGAAAAGGAAAGATGTTCTTTTTAACTTGTGCTAATGGTTTCTTTTCAAAATAAAAAGATAGAAGAAGGATATAAGGAGAGAAAATTTCCTCTAATGCAACTATATGAAAGTTTGCTTTTTGAAAGAAATGAACCCCAGAAAAACTCCAGGGTCCCACCAGGCGTGCCAGAATATTTCTAACTCATTTTCACCTTTTTACATTTAGAAGAAATAAGAAACTAATGATTAATGGTCAAGGATTAGATGATACCTGAATGAAGTTGTGCACCGTATCTAGACAATTGAAGGAGCTCCTCTTTGGCTGTGGAGGATGACACATGTAGATAAGAAAGACTTAAACAAAGAAAATGTTAGATAGATATATGGTGGACTACCAAGCAAAGCTCAACCCCAGAAGTGCAAAGACTTCCTTGAGGGATGACAGTCCACTTATTTGACAAAAGAGTGTTGCTAGAAAGAGAGATAATGAAAGGCTAAAGAAGAGAAATAGATAATATGTACCTGATTCTTGCAATCTGCCTCTCACAGTCACTGACGCCGGTTAGTCTGCCGTCATCAGTTTGTCAATGTTGTTGACATCGGTTAGGCTGTCGATGTCAGTAGGGGCAATGGGCCTTGATGCCGATGTCAGTAGGGACAATGGGCCTTGATGTCAATGTCGGTAGGGGTAATGGGCCTTGGAAGGGTTTTAGGGTATGTCTGTGGTTAATAGAATAGTCTGGGAGATTCAAAAGGGTTGTGCAGGGATGTAGGATAATGGACAGAGTCTTAGGAAGAACAAAGGTAGGGGATAGGTTGTCAAAATGGGTCAAGATAAAAGAAAGGCTTTTCAGCCTCTCCAAGAAGAAAACCAGATTCGGTCTCAATAGTACTCAGAAATAGCCAATGGACTAATTACCAATGCACTCTAAAAATATTTAAATATAACCAAAAGAATACTTAGCTCTTGGTGGAAAACCAGAAGTGTAGAAGACTTGTTCCCGCTATGGATAATGTAGGAGACTTCATACAACCTTCTAATCCAATGTCTAGAGTGAATTTTGTAGAGTTTCTTATCCTGGAGAGTGATGATAGAATGTTGATGCCTTGTCCCAAAGCCTGCCTTTGATATGCAAAGAGTCGAGGAGCAAGAGAATTCGGATTCGGGGAGCAAGAGAATTTGCATTCGGGCCCTCCAATCGAGGTTAGAATTTAGTTTTAAGCAACTAACGTCTGTGATTCCACCAGCATCGGTCGACTGTTGACTGATGTCAGTGGCTAGAGAATGGGTAAAAAGGCTATTTTTAGCCTTTTGCCCATTCCTCCATCTGCCAAGTTAAGTTGTCGTTTGGTGAACGGTCCAAAGGTAGATTTATTAGGTGTGGGGGTTAGTGGGAGAGTTGAAATAGGTCTTAGGTAATTATGATTAGTCATAGGGTGATAAATGGTCTAAGGGCGAGGAATCCAAGGTGAGGTGTCTAAAGGGGATGATTAATTTAAAATAAGTATTTTAAATTAATAAAGTATAGGTTAGGCATGTTAAAGTTAGAAAGGGACCAAGGGGGGTTGACACTATTTTGGTGTCTACAGAAAGTTGAAAACTTGGTAGGATTGTAAGGAAACACCATCCATTATTTTACTATGCTTAATTCAAAAACTTTCTTTTCAATTGGTTTCTTTCTCAAGGCATTCACCTCATGGTTGTCCTTCTTGTCCTTCTCAAGAGGAGAATTAGTGACACCATCACTAGTCACATTTTGGTTATGATCATATTAAGAGGATGAATTTTAAGAATCTATGGACTGCATGCCCACATGCATCTCAAACACTTCGATCTTTAGACACTCATTAATAGCTTCATCATAAGAGGTAGGTTCATGCTTGAGGACCTCAAGGTGAACCTCCTACCTCAATGCTCATGTGAACATATCATAAAGTTAGTCATCCAAGAACCTAATCCTATATGTATGGATAGTTGAATGCCATCTACACATAAAATCAAGTTTAACTCAACCTTGGCTTGCACCATGGAGATGAGTGACTAGATGTCAAGGTTAAAGGGTCTAGAAATATTGAAATATTGGTTGAAGTCATCTAGAAGGAGCTAAAAACTAGAGATAGAATTTGGAGGTAGATTATGAAACCAAACAAGAGCTTTGGATCATAGAGAATGAGATAAGAGCTTAAACATAATGTCTTCATCCTATTCTTAATATATACATGCCATCATGAATGTTGTAATATGCTCCATGGGATTGGATTCTCACATCCCATTAAACTTAGGTAGTTTAGGGATAGGAGTAGGAAGGGGAATAACATGTACTCATGGGGATAGAGGATTTTGATGGAGATCCTCATATTCATGGTTGATAATAGGCTAGTGACAAACCCCAACAGGGGGCTCATGATGGTGATGATGTTGCCTATTTGAATAGGCATCACCATGACCATGACCATAGGGAGGATGATGTTAGGGTGGCTCCTAAAAAAGAGGATGCTCATAATTTAAATTATCTTTACCATGGGGTGGACATTGGCCATGAGAAGTGTGACAGACCCCATGGGGATGATGGGAAGATGTGGAATGTTCATGGAAATGGTTTTGATGACCAAAATATCCATGTTACTAATCATGTTCCATCAAATGAGGGTTAATCAATGGGCACTAATGCTTTGAATAGGCCTCTGATGGATATTTAATCCATAGATGATGATCCAAATCATCCTGCTCATCAAAAACTCAAAAAGAAGGACTCGGAGGATGGAAGGAACCCCCATTATGGGGATACCTCATCGAGTTAGAATACATATGATACACACCATAAATATGAGGATGTTCTTACTCTAGAGTCTCCAGCTAGGAAAGAGGTAGGGAACTCACATGAGAACCAGTTAAGGCACTCAAAATTGAGTGGGTTTAAGCTCTATTTATAGAGGAAGCATGCCATCAACTCCTAAGGGGAGAAGGATACACTTCATGCACCTTAAGATGTCAACAAAAATCATCAATTCTTGCATGTAACTCATCAGGTCCTAGTTGTGTAAGGGGATCCTCCTCACCTCAAATAAGTGACTAAGATGCAGCATGAAGCTGAGATGAAACATCCTCAAATGAATAAAGATCAAATTAGTGAAAAGGAGACTGATTTCATTGGCTATAATCTTGCCAATCTTATTCCCTTTCAATTTTAAGAGGGTGTAGACTACAATGTTGGGTCGAGGGAATCTCTTGGATCCTATGGTGTCTATAGCATTCTATTGCAAACATGACTTACTCATTAGTGAGCTCAAAGATGAGACCCTAAATCCACTGAGATTAGCATCCGAAGGGTGGGAGATATGCCATGGATGTAATGAATAATGAGCAATATGGAAGAAAATATAAAAAGCAAACTGATGGTAAACTAATAGGGAGAATGACACAAAACCAAAGTAGGAGAAAACAACCAAGGCAAGAGCCAAAACACAACTAAAAGCAAAACCTAGTAGCTAATAAAGGGGATTTAGCTAAGAGAGGTCTAAATGGCATAGAACTAATTTAAAACCATATGTGAGGTCCCATTAGGTGGCCATAATGTATCTCTAAGAATTTGAATGGAACCACCCGTGTTTGCTAGGGTGTTAAAGCAAACCACTAAGAGTCTAGAAGGTTTAGGGCTTCTATGGGCTATAGGAGGTCTATAGTGGCTATCTAGTTTTTCAAATTATACCAAGCTCTAGATATAATTATGAACCAATGTATGGATAGCATGATTAGTTTCATAAAAGATACAAATATCTCTAGTGGATCTAGCCATAGTAACATAAGTAATTAAGACTAGACTATTAATTGCATATAAAAAAATGTAAACAACAATACCAAATAAAGAGAGATAAAAAATGAAATGTAAATATATATTATAAAGCACTTTTAGGCCAAATAAAAACCATTGTAATCAATAAATATGTTTTCAATAAGAGATTAAAGAATATTCCTAGTCTAGGTTTGAGCTATCTTTCGAATTCAACACTATTGTTTTCTAAGAATGCAATGTTCTAGTTTAGCAAGAGAGAGAGATTGTTTAAGCAAGTTATCTAGTTTTTTTTGAGCATGTAAAGTCCTACTATGTAATAAAAATGTTTCCAATGTAATCATAACATGTAATGTTAAATATTTCAATCAATTAATATATCTTGTAACCACATATGAATGCATAAACTTTAGAAACTATTCTAAATAATGCCCAAAATAACTAAATCACCAAAACAAATCAAACCCTAGCATATATACTACACAAAACAATGGATTTTCACTTTGTATAGAAAATTTCCCTCAGATTAAGCTCAAATAAGATGTGTAGATGTTCTACTAGTTAGGAATCCAAGCTAGGAAGTAATGTAGGAGGAAGACCAAGCTATGTGCAAGTTGAATTCCAAACCAAAAGCCAAGAGAAAAGGAAGAAGTGAAATGAGAACTTAAAATTGTGTAAGATCTCCAAAAAAATACACAATTCAGGTGCAATTCCAAATGTTGAAGCTGAAAGTAAGCCACAAGGAAGAAAGAAAAACTGAGAGCAATAATAGAGTCTCCAAACAAATGTGTAGTAGCATATGGGATCCTCTATCACCAATCAAACTCAAGAGTGCCAACAATGAATCAATAGAGATTAAAGAAGGAATGAGAGTCAAGAGAGGGAATAAGAATCAAGAGAGAGGGTGGAGAGAAAAGAGATAGGCTCAAATGAATGAGAATCAGGCATATATCCCAACCCCAATCCGCTAAAATACCTAAAACTAGCCATTTTTTTACTATTTGGGCCCAAAAAAGAACTTTTGGAAACATTTTGCCTAGGCCATGGCCTAGGCTACATCTTTGGTGAAGGAAACATGTGGCCTAGGCTATGGATTTCCTTCACACAAGTTGTGGCCTGGGTCAAACAAGGGCTTAGGCAGTCAATAGGCTCCCAAAAGGCCTTGGGGGAAGGCCTATCTTACATGCAAAATGGCCAAGATGAACTAAGCATGTATGGAGGGTAAGAATATGATACAGGATAGGCCTAAGTACGTGGATGATGTCTTAAAGTGGGATGAATAGGGTTGGTAGTCTACATGTGAGCCGATGTGTAATCATAGGGAGAAGTAGGGTCATGGAAAGTATGATTACACAATCACCATAAAAATATATTTTAAATAAAAGACACTTGGCATGTTAAATGGACTCACAGGATCACAATCACAAAATTTTACAAAATATAGCTTGGATTTTAAATTATGAATAAGTTTTCATCGATGTGCTAACATAAGAGTTTTGTTTTAGATTGTGCTCAGTTCTATTTGTCACAAATATGTGTATGTGCCATGGAATATAATTATGAATCTTTAAATTTGGGATATGTGAAGGTGATTTTTGATTAATTTAAATTTGTGATACGTGATGACTTTATATCCAATTAATTATTATCTAACAGATATCAAAACCATGTCACTTCATGAAGTGAACACTCAATGTATCATGAAAACCCAAAAAATAAATATATAAGATATAAGTTTTAATTCTTCTTCTTTTACCTTTCATCCTATTATTAAATTATAACCTTCCAAAATTGAGGTGAGAGAGGGACTTTACAAGCAAAATTTGTATCTCAATTTTGAATAAAAGGTGGTTTCCAATTTTTAAAATATGGGGGTATGTTGGTGACAATAGTTGTATTTGTGTACATGTTGATCTTTTTGGGCACTTTCCCTTCACAACCTTGTGTCTTCCACATTTACTCATAAACATCTCAGATATGTTAGTTTTCTACACCAATATCCATCTAGTCATCCTTAGTCCAACTTGATCTTTATTTTTGACTTTTTGTGACATGACCATAATCAATGGTCTATGATTTTGGTATGACCATAATCAACATATTCTATTCTGGTCACATCCCTTTTATTGGTCTATTTTGTCTATGTTGATTTTCACTTGACTTGATTATTAGTTCTTGATGTTTTTCATGGTCAACCTATGTGTGAATGTGTCTTTATGGAGGTATATATTCATATGTACCCTAATGCATTTATTATCTCATATTAATAACAATATATTTGGGATTTATTTCATTCTAAATTTAATCGCACATTAAGTATATACATTACATATTTGTTAAGGAGATTGCACATTAATTTGAGGCTACCCTCATCTTTTATTCAAGTATTGTGCCTACTAACTTATTCTAAAAGAAGGTTGCACAATAAGTCATGTAGTTATATTTGATTATATATGGAATTGAGTTTAAGTCCTTTATCTCATTTATGTTGGGAATAAGCAATAAGAACTATAAATTCATTGAGCCCTAATTCTGAGCATGCAAGATATGTAGTTTCAATAGTCAAGTGGACCTAGCCCACTAACATTGCACATATTTTATATCCTCATGACATTGTGGTGAATTAGGGTTACATCAAAGGAGAAGTTTTTGTAATAACACTCATATTTTTTTTGATATGTGAAGTTATATTCCTAAACCTCTGTTATTGTTGAATCATCCCAAACATTTTTAGGTATAGAAGATCAAAATTTCCATAATCATTACAATATGTTGAAATAGTCAAAAACATGCCATTATCATCGATATAATTCCAATTTGTCTTTATCAATGGTGGATGATTTTGGTCATCATTAGAAACATAATCAACTTTCAAGATATTGATTTGATTAGCCTTAGAGATTGCCTTCTAACATTACTAGTCAATTTAAAGAACCCAGGTATTTGTGTTTTAATTATTTATCTATCTCCTTTCATTATTACTTGTCATTTATAATTTAATTTCAATTTCATCCCTCCTTATGAACTATGTAGGTTTTTTTCTTATTTTATTATTTATGTGTTCTAACTTTATTAAAACTATGAATATTTGGATTATGTTAAACAAGGTAATAATGATGCAAAATTGAATGTAAAGGGGAAAATTGATATGCACTTAGAAGATTATAAATTGAAAAAACAAAATGGAAAAGAGGTTCTTATCTTATTTATATATTTTGTTGCATGAAATGTTCATCATTTTCCCTAAAAAATCTTTGTGTCTACTTTTTAACTGCTTAGATCAAGAAATAGGAGATCAAATCCTATACATATGTTGTTGGTAATAGTGAGAACCTTATGGTGACTGACATTTTCCAAGCAATGTCAACAATGTTCCTATTAATTTTATAAATCTATGATGCCTCATAAAATTATGCCTAAACCTATATATGACTCATATATATCGGCTTGACTTCAATCCTATGCGGTGATTTCTATTTCCTTCTCTTTGCTTTGAAACCCTAATCACACTTTTAATAGAAATATGACCCTTATAAAATGGGTTAGTATGTTAGGTTGGATATCCCAAACCATTTCCCTTTTAATGACTAATCATTCCATATGTTTTAATCCTCTTAAGAGGGCTCAAAGTACATGTAGTTCTACCACCTAGATGTGTGCCTACACCATTGTGATCAATCAAGAATGTGATGCAATATTTGGCTTTCAATGCTTGGTAGGATGAAACTTTGACTTGATTTTATAGTTAGAATTAGCTTTAGGACTTATATTTTGAGGTATATTTAGATATATATGCCTTTTTGATAATGTCTCAAAAGATTGCTAATGAATCTTTAAAGTTTGTTAGGACTTGCCAAGATGGATGTAACCTTACGATTTATTTCTATTTATAACTGAACATTTGATAGTTCCCACTATAACTTACCTATAAAACATGTCTAGGGTCACATAATGGAGACTACCCAATTTTAAAAGTAGTCATTGAGAATACCTGAACACTATCGGTAGAGGTAGACACCCATGACGAAATCATAATTTTCTAACTATTATGAGATTTCTCCTAGGAGTGAAAATCAATATTTGAGATATGGAGACACTCTATTTAGGATTTTAGAAGGTTCTTGCATAGACTATGTTAATCCTAAATATGTGTATCTCATAAATTGGGTTAGTCAAGACAAAAAGTGGGTAGACATATATTTGAAAGTGTGTACAAGAGTCAAATGTATATGCAAAGTCTAAGTATGTTAGAGTGTGTTGAAGATGATGTTAACAAAGTGTCTAATACCAATTTTAGATGCCTATAATAGGTATGATTCATGGTAATTTATTGTATTTTTAATGATTTTCCTTGTGCCATCAATTTACATGATTGGTGAAGTGTTTTGATTAGTTGTGCACCCTTTTTACAAAACATTTTGTTGAACCCCTCTAATTTCAAACTTATTAACCTTGTGAATTCCTTGTTCCTTCACCTCATAAGATATAATTTCACCTTTTAGATATGATTTTCATATCTTGGATGTGTTATTTATTTCATTTTTCACCATATGTTAATTTATTCATTTAATAAAACATTTTGGTCAAATTGATACTCTTACATAGCCTTAGGGTTGGTAGTTGCTTCCTTCAACTCCTAGGGTTTGATTCCACCTTTCAAATATGATTCTCATGTTTTGGTGTGTTTGTTATTGCTCTAAATTATCCCCAACTCTTTTCATGTTTTTTATGTTATCCATGCTTAATTTTTATGAAAATTAAGAAATTTACATCTTCAATCCTTATTAGGTATAGTGTTAGATTGATAGTGATACTATTGATTTAATCAAGCTTCCAGTACTTATTTGAAAGAGAAAATGCTAAATTGTGATTGAAATTCATGCCCCTTGTATGGTTATCAATAAATTGAATGATATAATGAATGGTTAATATTCTTACGTTAATCCTAATTATAATTTTGATGATAAGGACATTTATTAAAATGATATGAATGAATAGAAAATTTCACAATATTTTTACTAATGAAGTAGATCCCAAGAGCGTCAAAATTATTGTTCACTTTATAAAAATAGTCCAAAAACATCTCGTACAATTTCTTGATGTCTTACTTATCTTAATACAAATGTAAAATAAATCTTTTCCTAAGGAATTTATACTTGATAATGAATGTGTTACTAATGATCCTTTGAATATTTCTAATATGCCTACTAAAGGCTCTCCTTCTACATTAGGTACTAAGTCTAGTTCTCCTAGTATTCATACTATTAATTTGGTGCCTCCACCTACTAGTTCTCATCATTTTACCATTCATATTAAAACTAACACTAATATTGTGCTTCCTATTATTACTCGACCATCTCAGTTGGATTCTAATACTTTATCTATTAGTCTTAGTCAAAATCCCTAAGCATCCATTTCTACACATGTTAATCATATGTTGGCTTATACACATGGTACAACATCCAAATATGCATTGATTAAATAATTTCTTCAAAATATGTAAGTGAAATAAAATAACCTTCCCAAGGATCTCAACGGCTTAGCCATGTGATCACAACTCATGATAGATTACACAACCCATTTGTTCATGATTGTTTTACTTTTTTTTTGATTAATGTGATCTAAATAAGATAAAATTATGAATATGCAGATTATGTAAAATAGGGAAATATTCATACAACTTTGGATGTAAAAGGAGAGATTGATATTTCACTAATTACACTTAAAATTGATCCTATAAGAGGGAAGAGATACACTTAGCATAATTTTAATTTTTATAACTTGTTATATTCCTCCTAGTCCCTAAAATGAAATTATATATGATCATAACCACATAGATCAAGAAATGAGAGCTCAAACCCTACATAGACACTGTCATCAA
This sequence comes from Torreya grandis, assembly GCA_037957365.1. Classification (NCBI taxonomy): domain Eukaryota; kingdom Viridiplantae; phylum Streptophyta; class Pinopsida; order Cupressales; family Taxaceae; genus Torreya; species Torreya grandis. The sequence continues at coordinate 4,008,524 of JARHVA010000598.1, read as the reverse complement.
ATCTCAAACCCCTATAGTGATTTGTACCATTAAGGTTTTACCAATATTGTCCCTGACGACTATGTAGGTCTGTGTTTCCTTATACCATAGTGCTTATGCCTTTAGATATATCTTGTGTTTGCACTCATCTTGGGTATCATGTGTTGATCCTTATTTTTATTATCCTTCCTTTGAAACCTTAATCACACTTTCAGCAAAAGATGAAACTTGAAAAAGGAATTATTAAGTTGAGTTCGATATCCCCCAAACATTCCCTACTAAGTGAATGATTGTTTCATACATTTTAATAATTTGAAAAGGGCTCAAAATACATGTGATTCTCCCACCTAAGGGTGTGTGTGTCCCATAATTATCATGTTAGATTTTACTATAATGTTTGGATTTCAACACTTGATAACATGTAAAATTTGATTTGTGTTTGTATTCAAACTTGACTCATAGTATTCTCCTTTGAGGGGTTTTTAGATGTCTATCCCTTTGTGATAATTTCTCGATGGAGTGCCAATGGATTTCTCAAGGTTTAAAGTGATTATAAATGTAATGGTTACATGAATATAACCTTAGGATTTATTTATATTTATATATGACTCTATTATATTTATCATAATGACCAAACCATGAAAAATGTTTAGGCCCACTTAATGGAGATTTTAGAATTTGAAAAGTAGTTAAATTTTCTTGGATGTTATCGATAGAGATAGACACTTTTTGCAAACCATAATTATTTGATTGTTGTCAATATTGTCCTTGGAGTGAAAATAAGTAATATGAGATATGGAAACAACTTGTTTAGGAGTATGGAATGTTCTTACACATACTAGGGCAATATTTAATATGTGTGTTGAGAAGTTGGGTTATCTAAGATAATAGATGGGTAGATGGATAGGGAAAAGTGTGTAAAAGAGTAAAATGTGAACATAAAAGTTCATGTATGTCAAAGTGTGCTAAATTTGATGTTTTCAAGTGTCCAATACCAAATTTAATTGTCTACAAATGCCCCCTTTTAGTATAGTATTGAAATTAATATGTTCAAAGTATAAAAGAAGAAATGTGGTACCTGTATTTAACCATATTTGATGTTAAAAATTATGCCCCAAATTTTCCATTTGATCCATGAAAATATTGTGACTAACCACACTTGATATTGATAAATATGCCCTAATTTTCCCACTTTCTTAATTCAAAACCTGCAAGGGTTCATGTATAGATAAATGTCCACTTATGATACAAAATCTACAATAATATAGATCAGTAAATTATTTGAAATTGAAAAAGTTAAAGAATGAATACAATTGAGGGTATGCAAACCAAATTGCCACTTGTTGAATTCATTTGGAGAATTTCATGGGTTGATTATGCCCTAAGGAAATCTAATCACTGAAACTATGTTCTAAGGAGTGTTAATGCCTTAACCACCATTAGAGAGAAAGAAGTGCTATAAGTTAAGTGTTGCACAAATCTCAACTACACTACTTTAAATATTATCATAAATCTTTCTGAGGAACCTTGAAATAAGATCATATGCAAAATTTGAACTAAGTATGTGTATGGATTTGGGGGATAATTCCATGGAAATTTCACGTAATGTATACATGTTATTTGAATTTTAGGCTCAAGACATCAAGCCATAACGCATATGCATTTTTCACATTTTTGTGTTAGGAACACATACACGTTCTTATCACTAGAGACACATGCACATTAATGCTTGATCCCCTAAACATCTAATTAACCTTTTTTATTTACTATTTTGTGTCATCACATGATCACATTTTACTCTGATTGTTATTTTACCATGCGATCTTTGGTGGAACACTAAAAACCTCACCACGTCGATAATGCCACCATGGAGAGGAGGTAAGTGATAAAAACTAAACTTAATAACCCTAATTTTTTATATTTTTTTTATTTACATTGTTTGATTGGTAAATTATGTTTTTTAAATAGCCCACTCTTGTGTAAGATTCCACCCTAGTAACCTTCCTCCTAACACTCCTCTTAACCCTCCTCCTTACCCTCTACCTAACCCTCCTCTTAACCCTCTAGCTAACCCTCCTATCCCTCCTATAATTCCATAATAACTTTAAAGCAATTAGGAGGATCTAGTTTTACATATAGTGGAAAACAAAATTTAAATTAATCAAATAATTAGGATAATGAGGGATCCCACTTCCACCAACACCCACCACACTTATCTAGCCAATACCCTACATTTGATATTAGGTCAATTTGACTCAGTAACAAGTTAAATTGATAGATGGGCATCATATAGGGATACATGTAGGGATTACTATGCTAAAAAATTATCAGCATAATATTTAAAGAGTAAATATATAACAAAAGATGAAATTTTTTCCTTATTCATTGACCTAGTCACCAATGCACCTTTTCTAGTTAGCGTTAAACATTTACCTATCCATCGATGACAACATAGATTGATTAAATCCAATTTTTTGGATCACTGGTGGATGGCATTTGATTATATACCATGTAAAAACCATGATATTTGATTTTATTTTTTGAGGAAACTCTACTGTGAGTTTGTCCTCAATGAGATTCCAAACTATTTTGACTATGGTGAGTTTCAGGGCCAAGGAAAAGGCTCTACATAGATCGACCAAGTGCATGTCATGTACTTAATTATCCTACAAGGATTCCTACCCAAAAACCACTTCATCCTTATATTCTCTCTTTGGTGAAGCAGGTTATGGATATTGACACTTTACATGCACTTAGTGCATTTACTGATACACTCATTCAGCATATGAGTAGGCTTTTAGAGACTGATGCTCGAGAGACTCCACCTAATTTTCATACTTAACCCCACCCTTGAAAATCTTGTGGTGTTATATGAACTAAACCTTTGGACGATGATGATGGTGTTTTATAGGGCTTGGATGATATATTCTTGAGTGATGATTTTTTGGCATGCACATTTAGTGTGCACACATCAACTATTACACACATGCATGTACATTTTATATAAATTTCATGTTAAATTTAAGTTATATTTGTAAATTTAAAATCCAACCACTAATTTACACATTAATTAAATAATATATATGTAATTTTTATGTTATATGAAGTGCCTTCATCGTCACGGTCCACAGGTGCATTATTTGATCTTACTTAGCCTAAGTTTACATTTATGGAGCCAGCTAGTGGGCCATCCAATAATGCATATGTTTATGTTAGTATGACACCATTTACGTATATAGAGGTAAAATTTTGAGTTAATATTATACTCTATGTGCATTTATTATATATATATATTCAATCTTATACTTAAGTTAAATTTATCTATCAAGGATATCAAAAGTCAATTACACTATTATTAAATACACTCTTGGTTTAATAAAGGAGAAAAAGTTTCCATATATCTTCAATAGTTTATAGAAAATTAAGCAATGTTATTTTTTCAATAGATGACTAGAGTAGACATTCTTTCATCACTATGATTCAAGAAAGATATAGGCATTATTTTTGCAATGTCATCAGCATAGGCACTCATAGAGGTACATATTAACTTGTAATTTTGAATTGTAAAAATAGATTTATTTTATTAATTTTACTACATGTACTTAGGAAAATATAACTTATGTGAATGTATTATGTAAGTAGGGTTATCATATGACATTTTAAAATCCAATTTAAATGATTAATATGGCACCTCCTCATTTTTCCTCATCATTTCACATGTATGTTCTTGCAATTGTACCTATCACTAATCTAGTTAAGCGTCATAAGCAGATTGAAGAGGACCATGAGCTTGTTGTAAGTGCATGTTTAAATGATTTTCTTATTCTAGTTTAAAATTAATTTCTTAACTTAGTTTCATGTATAGTATGTTAATTTTATAATAATATTTATATTTAAATAGGTTTAGTTGTAAGCCAGCTCTCAGTGTAGGACCCACAGTTAGAACTTGGAGTAATCCATGGCATTCTATGTAACAACCCCATTGGGGTCCAACTAGAATTATGTGAATTTTTTTAATTAAATATGTATACCAAAAATATATTACACCACAAAAATATATAGAGACCATAAAAATACTCAAGATGTGATAATAGTAATAAGCATAATACATCACATATCAGTGATCTCTAATATCATGAGAGTACACATCATAATGCGAATATAGAAAGTAATCACAGTAACTCAGCCACAATTGAAACAAGTATATAGCCACCATTTTCAATATACAATATAAAGTAATTACAAATCTTCATGACATTTTTCAATAATAAATATAGTATAATACATGTACATATAAGATACATGGCTCCCTCAAAGCATAGTTCTCAAACTCAAGTGTTTGTGGCAATCTCAAGTGCCATCTTGATAAATATTACTATTATAGGGAGGGAGAGCATCATCCAATCACTTTTCCATACCTACTATAGACCAATTATTCCCCACACTTATTCCATTAATAAATGACCGTCCCTTCATGGATGATTAGATAGTGTCTATGTAGAAATCCAAAGAGACAAGTACGCATGTGTTGTATGATTTCTAAACTAAACATGTTGTATATCATAGAAAATTATTCTATTGTAATATATTGCACAAACATGTAAATAATACTCATACAAATTTTAAAAATAATAAATAATAAATAATAATGATCTAGATCAATCAAATTCATACACATCACTTGCTCAGACTGACTTCATCTGTCATTGTGACACCAGTAAACTAGTGAAGTCCATCTCACTCCTTACTCCATATCAAAAATGAAAAATGGTCAAATAAATTCAACCATAAGATTCATTTAATTTATATTATACTAGAAAACATATCATATAACATGATAAGCATAGAATTAACCAAAGCATACATTTATTTCATCGAATGTATGAATGAATCTTCCATTAATTTCTATCCCATACTAGAAATAATGATTATAATTTATACCACCCAAATAAAATACACATTAATTATATATTTCAACTACCATAACTTATTTCCAAACATATTACACCCTATGATAACTCATATTACCATAGTCTATTATTATAAGACATAACTACTAATTTTTCACAACCAATCATATAAAGTAGTCTTAAAGACATGGAAACAAAGCTTATATTTAAGCAATTATATATAACTAAAAAATAAAAGTTCCCATGAGACACAATAATATTCTATTTTAGCATACACTACACTCTCAAAGTTTATATGCATGCATACACAAAGTCTTACCAACTGTTATAAAGCACACTAATCATAGCAATAACCAGCATGCATACAGTAAATTATTCAAACATAGATATAAGTCTAGACAATAATTATAGTATGTACCACTCAAGTACAACCTACATTTTTACTGTAGAACTCTATGATATCCCATACTATCATAGTTTACAACTACATGAAAACACATGACCCAACTTATGATTTCAAGAATTAAATGATCCACTTAAATAGTAACAAGCAAGAAAGTATAGGATTATACCACCTAGGTATACCTTAAGATTAAATTGCATACTAGCATTGAAAGAATCATAACTTATAGCATGCATCACAATGCACCACTTTATGCTAATTATAATCAAGAATTTATGCATATTAACACTCTCTTAATATGTATTGCATGTAGCTATTCAATACTAATTACATATAACTAACAATCAACCTTATTATTAGTAGTGAGTTGGATAACTCATAAACCCATTATGATCTTTCATCCTAATGACTCAGTTCACTTCTAGGAGACTATTCCAAAGGGTTAAATTTTATTGTGGTTTCTAAGAAACTTAATGACTTTCTCTAGCCATCTATTAAATTATAGGTATAATTCCTATATAGGTGTACTTGTACATCATAATTGACACCACATGTAAGTATTCTAATGATATTCAAAAACTAACCTAATGTTACCTATGTGTTTTAACCAAAAAACTCTCATACACTTAATGATGTTTGAATGAACATGATCTTACACTAAGTTAAAAACTTATGTTCATGTTGTCACAGTTCCACCATTCTCGAGGTCCCGTGACTAAATGTGTTTATATTTTTCAACTTAGAAGTATACAATCCAATATACCCAATGTATGTTAACATGTACATTGACTCCTAAATCCTTGGATATATATATATATATATATATATATATATATATATATATACCGAGGTCCCGTGACTAAATGTGTTTATATTTGTCAACTTAGAAGTATACAATCCAATATACCCAATGTATGTTAACATGTACATTGGCTCCTAAATCCTTGGATATATATATATATATATATATATTTCCTTTATACATAAATATGTACAATAATATAAATGACCTCATTAGCTTTTATGATTCTCATATTAATACTCAGTCAATATAACTTTATTAATAGGCTAATCTAAACATGACAATAATTCCATAATATTAAGAAACAAGTAATCATGTTTAATATCATTTAGATTATATGTTCTAAGAGTTGCCAAGGTAAAAAGATCACTATAACCTATTAATTTTGTTGTACCGACAACTAACCCACTACGATATACCACAATATGCTCAATATAGTTATTAGAGTATATAATATCTAAGATATAGATATAACCAATTAGTAAATTGTCATAAATATTTGTATTTTGCTACTACCATACACCAAGTTGTTATATATAGCTCAGTCTTTTCAATTCATACACTTCTCATATAAACCTCATAATATATAATATATATACATACATACACACACACACACGCACGCACGCACACGCACGCACGCACGCACGCCCACACACACACACACACACACACACACACACACATATGTATGTATGTATGTGTGTGTGTGTGTGCGTGTGTGTGTATATATATATATATATATATACACACACATACATACATGTGTGTGTGTGTGTGTGTGTGTGTGTGTGCGTGTGTGTGTGTGTGTGTGTGTGTGTGTGTGTGTGTGTGTGTATCACTATTAAGGATTCTGGTGATATCATTTGTTATATTATATGACATAGATAATAAACTTTGGTGACCCAAAATACATAGCATAATTATAAATTAAATATACAATGACCTGGTATTAAAGGTACAACATCTCATCCTCTCATTAATTGATTATAATTTTTAATTCTAACGACTCACTCCAATGATATAACCACAATTGCTTGAGCATTAACATAAGTACTTACCATATTCAAGATGAATCACCCCATAGGCATATTGCATAAGGTAATTACATTAGATGTTTCATGCACAATGACAATTACATGTTAAATATAATATAAATCACCCATAAGATAATTACATATTCTAATATTATTTTATTGTTGTTTTTATGATTAGGAAAGTTTTATAAATTGCCTCATATATTTAATAGGGTTGGTCAAACATATATCAATGACTTATCAATTTGTTAAGTGTAGCAACTCTTTAAAAGTCATAGATCTAGAAAAACACGATCTACATATTCTTTTAATACATAGATATTTATGCAAGTACAATGTAGACTAAAATACAGCAATGCCCTTATGTATACCTACAAATACATTTCAGAAACTCATTCTATGAAAAGTGTTAAATTCAATGACCCAAGTTAATACATTACAGGTTGAATATGTTTTCATAAATCGACTCTACATACTATAAATGAATACAATGATTTAATTTTGCTTTGTGGACTTAATACACGATACATAAGGCATCTTAACAAAGTTACAGAAAGTGATGTCATTAATTGACTATTCACTATTGAAATTCATAAATTCTATGATTCATTTTTTTTACAACTAATAACAAAGTAACTAATGCTTATAAAACTACAGACTTTAACTCTTCCCAGCAATAATATAATGATTCATCCAAATGCACCTCATAAAATCCTTTATATTGATCAGACAGTCAAGGTTAATTCTACCAGAAGAATACAGCGATGCCTATTTTTTCCAAGGCATTGACTTATCAAAATAAATATGAACTCATCATTCATGTTCCAACAATCCTTAAAACTATGCAGTGAGCTAAGGTTTATCTATGTTTCATGTTGTATACTATTAATAATGTGGTATACTAATTTAGTTTATGATTTTCCCATATAATATCAAGAATGATATAGGTATCTGGTAGATATAATGTGTCATGAATAATTAAGAGTCATTATGTTAATCGCTAAGACATATATAATTGATTTCTTAAAATAGTTTTCATGGCACATTATGATAGATATACCAAATATAGTAATAAATAATCTGATACAGTTTATTAAATAATCCTTGAAAACTAATTATACTTATTAAAATAATAAACTATATTTGCACATTATGTATTTACAGTTTACTAATAATCTTTTAATACGTATATTTTACACATTATAACTATAGATAAATTTAGACTTATTATTTAGTCATAAATTGTATTTACAAGGTATATCAGATTTGATTTATTAATACAGTAATACATTATAGGTCATATTGTATAGTTTAAATAATGTATAATTGTTAGTAGGTAATATCATGACAAGTCAAAAGTAATTGTTCTAATAAGGAATATATCACAATAAGCCAAGCTTTAAAGTTTTGTATGCTGATAGGATTGGATTCATTTTGTAATAATAATAAAATTAGAATTGAGAACATTGCCTACCTAGTGAGTAGGGCTGAAAGACCTTCTTCTCCACTTCTTTTCTTTTCTCTGTCTTATGTCCATCTCGCTTTTTCCTTGCCAATGCCTTCCTCCCAAATTCTAAGATTTCTCCCTCAAAAATGAGGCATAGTCTTACTTTTAAAGATTTCTCTTTGTTTTAAAAGCTATCTTTCTTTATTTTTCTTTTTTTTTAAACGATGATTTTTCCCTTTTTAAGATCCATTTTCTTTCTTTTAAAATTCTTGATTTTGTTTTAATTCCATTTTATGAGTTTCTTCTCTTTTTATATTTTATTTTATTATTATTTTATTAAAATCTTCCCTTTTTCTCAAAACCATGATATTTAATTAAATCTCACATCCTTTATTTATATTTCTTTATTTTTCCCACTTTTGTAGTTATATTCACCTATTAAGATAGATCTGTTGAATAAATTAACATTTCTAAGATACCAATATCCTAATGATAAATTCATAAATCAATAAATTCTAATTTATTCTAATTGTACAAATTATAACACAATAATGGTTATAAATACAACCATCATGCAAACACCTCAGATGAGTTTCAAGTAACCATTCGGCTAAACCAATCATGAGAAAGCAACTCAAAATGCAAACAATATTAAACTCATTGGGCTAACATTTCTTTGTGCATCTAATCATGAATTATATATGCAGTGTGTGTAGGGTTCTCACCTGTTCTCTATCATCCTCCGATGTCTCCTTCTACGTCACCCTCTCTAATGATGCTCTCCCTCTAGTAAATTTTGAGGGACAATTTCTCATGTTTCAACTTCACAACAAATTAAGTAGCTAGATCATATCAACGTGATAACCATATATCATAAAATATAATTTCAATGACAAATCCACATGATCATAAAGTAGACATATACTTACAACTAACTCATAATAATGTGATCATGTAACCTAAGAAATATCCTACTACCCCATATTAGTATATATTCGAGCTTAGTTAAGAATAGCCAAATATAAATTCATCAGTTATACATTTCCATAGATACTCTAACAGGTTCACCTAGTGAGGAATCAGGATGTAACATTCTAGGGATCTCCATCTACAAGTAGGGCATCCAAAAAAGAGTCTTCTTCGAGGAAGGCAAACAGAGGGAGGCTATTTTATGATTATTATATCTTAGATGATGTATTTTTTGTATGCCTATATGGTAATATATGCACTTTTGGCATTGTATGTGTATATGACACTCACCCAATATTAGATATTATGTTGTTAGATGATGTAATTTTTTGTATGCCTATATGGAAATGTATTTATTATTAATATTGTATGTCTATATGGCATTCACTTGAAATTATATTATGGTATTATTTTGTATGCCTTTATGTTTTTTATTGTTATTGTATTGATATGGTTTTTATTATTATTTTGTATACCTTGATGGTTATTATTATTATCAACAATGAAGTGTAATGTTTGACCATTGATCCACATTTGAGAATGGAATATTATTTATACTTATAATATCATGAAGTGAAATGTTTTCCTATTGATACATAATATTAATTTATCTAGTTTCAAATTACTTATACCCATTTAATCAAGTTATAAGTGATGCAAGAGCATTAGCTAAAAGATCCAAGTTTGTACATGTTAGTCAAGCAGGTCATATTATAGTCAATAAGAAGCCTTTTTATGCTTCATTATAGCATGTATGGTTTTGTTTAAACTATTTGTGGTCTTGTGATGCACTTAGATATGTGATGTCACTCGATGGATCTTTCATTCTTAACTCTCTTAAGGGAAATTTGTAACTTTGGAGATAGTCAATTTGAGTCTTAATATAAACTCTTTACAACTTAGAAATCTATGTTTTTAAATCAATCCATATTTTATATTAATGAAAGGTATAGGATTCTATCACTTGACTCAGATATGTCCTTTGTATGGGTTCAAACATCCACTAAGACACTTGATAATGCAAAACCTAAACTCTATCTCAAGACTACTACAAGACTATTTTAGAAAAATTAGGCCTTAAGAATGATATTTTTGACTCTTTCACTCCTTATATAGTATTTTAAAAGTCATATATATATATATATATATAATTGTGAATAAACCAATCTCCATTCACTAGTTTCTTAAAAATATCAATTCTGGACCAATTTTACATTTTAGGTCTCTAGGCCTAATTGGCTCTTAGTAGGTCAAATCACTTATTAGGTTCTTTATCCACTCCAAAAAGCTTCCTAAAGATTTTTTAATGAAAAAAAAAGTGTCTCAAGTCTCAAAATAGGATTATTTATTTCATCTACAAGAATTCTCATATAAATTTGGTCTTGCTTGTCTTGGCAAATCAACACCTATAAGAAACATTGTCACAGTCCACATTTTCATCTTTCATAGAATCTCATTCATCAAAATAAATCTTTAAATAGTTTATATACATGATTATTAAACTTCATAAAAAATTTGGTTGAATTCCACTAGTTGAAAACAAATATATGAGTCTTCTACTGTCACTAAACCCTATTTTAGGGTTTTTTTGAATTTTAGAAGCTGAGAGTTTCTTATTGAATGTTTATACAATCTAAGACTTATCCAATTGATATAACACTTTCACAAGACTCTTATAAGACTCATTCAAATAATCTAAGATTCATTTTTAATACATGCACGAGTTTTCATGTGATATAAGTGACTGAGAAGATTATCCTCACATAGAAAATAGGGTATTATGAGTTCTAAGGAGACAAACTTCAATCTGAGCTCAAAAACATTCTAGACTTGAATGAATCACATTCATTTATGAATAATAGATATGAATACATAGTTTTTAAATAAATATTATCATTTATTGACAAGAAAGTTTCCAAAACACACTTATAGAACCCTGTTTAGCAGATTGTAAACTATCATTAGTCTCTCCAGTGGTGTAATCTAGCCATTTTATCCCTGTGAAGGGTCTTGTATGCCTCCAAAGTGATAGGATATATGATGATCATGTTGTTAGATAATTTTCCAAGCTTGAAGTGTGCATATTTATTTGATATTCTTCCTCAAATTTTCCAACTTAAGTTAGTAAATGGCCTTTTAAAAAAATATTATGTTGAATTTTACTTTATTTTGTCCCATGAAGATAACTATGAATTATAAAATCCCTATAAAACATCTAATTAGATTCCTATACTAATATCACACCCTTGATAACTTGTTATTAAATTTTTACAATAGAAAATATCCATACATTGCTACTAAACATTTGAAATTTGAATCAACTATTTTGGAGGGAAACCTCCCTAGCTTCTAAATGACCTTTAATCACACTTCTAATGCCTTATATAGCCTTATTATGACTTAACCACCTCCTTAGTATTTTATCTAATGTAAATATATCCTAATGTATTTTTGGGAATGAATAATATGAAGAGAGTTGTGTCAAAGAGAGAGATACACTTGTTCAATATACTATCATGTTGATAATGGTCATGAAATAGGCATGTTTGCCTCAAAATGGTAGTTACAAGTGCATTGATAACCCTCTTTCATCCTCATTGTAGCATTATACATCATTATTAAACTTCTAATATCTCTTTTATATGAATATCAATCATGAAAACACACACTCTCTCTCTTAGTGAATTATCCTTTTACATCATTCTAATATACTTAATATACTCTTGAAGATCAAGTATAGACGTACAGATAGGTGTAATGACTCATGAGAGCTTACACAAACCCATAAAATTCATGATTTAATATCAAACCCTGATTGATAAGCCTAAAATTATCCTTAAATTTTTTATGAACTACTTTAAAATGCTAAAATACCTTAGGGGTGGATAACTACTATTCAGGAGCACGAAAACACTAGTAACAAATGTTATCAAATTTGAATTTATAGTTAGAGAGCTCCATTTATGGTGATTATTGGATGAAAAATGGAACTAAAAACATGTATATAGAGGTATATAACATTAAATGCCAGGTTATTGGCCTCCCATCATGCCCGATCAACAAACCCACCACTTATTTCAGGCTCAAGAATGCCCTTCCCAACACAAGAAAAATATCAATTTTTAGCCTAGCTTCAAACATATGTAAAATATAAATAGTAAGTCATATGGATAAAAAATAAGATCCATAATATGTATATTAAATCCATATAATTTCACCCTACATTAAGTTATTATAAACTTAGATAGCAATGTGCGGCACAAGTTGTAGTAATAAGTCCTAAAATGTTGGCAGTGAAGAGATAACTTCTTGAGCTCCAACTAACATTTATACCTCTAGAAACCATAGGTTAAAATACATAACTTAGAGCATGTATATATGAGTAAATTACACATTTAATAATTAGAATGACATCCAATTCCACTCGTAATCACATTTTCACTATTATTCAAGAGTGTAAAAACACTAACAATATATGTTGTCAAAGTTGAAGTTACAATTAGATAACTCCATTTTCGATGATTCTTGGCTAAAAAAATGCACTACCAACACATACAAAGGGTAAAATAACATCCAATACTAGGTTCTTGGCCTCCCATCATACCTGATCGATAAACCCACCAACCATTTTGGGCTCAAGAACGCCCTTCTCAACATAAGAAAATGTCAATTTGTAACCTAACTTAAGACATGCATAAAAAAAATTATAAGTCATATGGATGAACCATAAGATCCATCATATAAATTTTAAATCCTTATAATTTTACCCTATATTTATTTATTATAAACTTATATATAAATGTGTAGCACAATTACAGTAACGGGTCCTTAAATACAACTTTTGGCAGTGAAGAGAACTTCCTGAGCTCCAACTAGAATTTTTGACTTTGGGACCCCCAAGTGTAAATACATCACTTTTATAAAGTATTTATTCTAAAATTACATTTTATCCAATGACCTTGACATATAATTCCAACTGTAATTACATTTTCACTATTGTTTAGGAGTGCAAAAACACTGATAACAAATGTTGTCAAAATTGAAGTTGTAGTTGGAGAACTCCATTTCTGGTGCTTCTTGGCTAAAAAATGAAACTAAAAACATGTCTATAATGTTGGATAATGTATATTACCAAGTTATTTTCCTCCCATCATGCCTGATAGACAAACCCACCACCCATTCTGGGTTCAAAAATGCATTTCCCAACACAAGAAAAATGTCAATTTTTAGCCTAATTTTAGACATGCATAAAACAAAAATATAAAGTCATATAGACAAACCATAAAATTCATCATATGAATTTTAAATCCCTATAATTTAACCTCATATCAAGTGATTATAAACTTATAGATAAATACATGGCACAAGATGTAGTAATGGGTCCTGAAATGCAAATTTTTAGTAGTAAAGAGACATCTTGAGCTCCAACTGGCATTTCTACCTCCAGGACCCCCAAGTGTAAATCCATCACTATAAACACATATATATTGTAAAATTAAATTTTTTATAATTACCATAACATCTAAGTCCACCCTAATCACATTTTCATTACTATTGAGGAGTGTGGAAACATTGATAACAAATATTATCAAAGTTGAAGTTACAGTTGTAGAACTACATTTATAGTTCTTCTTGACTAAAAAATAGAGATAAAAACACATATATAGGGTTATATAACATATATTACTATTTTTTTTGCCTCCCACCATTCTTGATCGATAAAACCACCACCCATTCTAGGCTCAAGAATGCCCTTCCCAACACAAGAAAAATGTTGATTTTTAGCCTAACTTCAGACATGCATAAAATGAAAAGAGTAATACATATGGATGAATCATAAGATACATATTATTAATGTTAAATAATTTTAATTTCAAACTTTATCAATTTATTATAAACTGAGAGATCAATGTGTGGCATAATTTGTAGTAATGGGTCCTGAAATGTAATTTTTTGGCAGTGAAGAGATAACTTATTAAGCTCCAACTAGCATTTCTACCTCTGGGACCCCCAGGTAAAAATAAATCACCCTAATCACATATACATGGTAAAATTACTCATTATAAAAATACCATGACATCTAATTCCACCCATAATCACATTTCACTACTGTTCAAGAGCATGGAAATACTGACAATAAATGTTGTCAAAGTTGAAGCTATAGTTGTAGAACTCCATTTCCAGTGTTTATTGGATAAAAAATAGCACTCAAAACATTTCCAAAAGGGTTTAAGACATCTAGGACTAGTTTTTTGGCCTCCCATCATGCCTGTTTGATAAACCCACACCCCTTTCAAACTCAAGAATGCCCATCCCAACACAATAAAAATACCAATTTTTAGCCTAACTTTAGACATGTGTAAAATGAAAATGGCAAGTCATATGGATGAACAATAAAATCCATTATGTACATATTAAATCCATCTAATTTAATCCTATATAAAGTGACTATAAACTTAGAGATTAATGCGTGAAATAAGTTGCAGTAACGGGTCCTAAAATATAACTTTTTGGTAGTGAAGAGACAACTTCTTGAGCTCCAACTAGTATTTATACCTCAGGGACCCTCAAGTGAAAATCCATAACTATAAATACATATATATGGTAAAATTACATGTGATCTAATGACCATGAAATTCAAGTCCACTTGTAAGCACATTTTCTCTATTGTTCAAGATTATAGAAACACTGACAATAAATGTTGTCAAAGTTGAAGCTACAGTTGGAAAACTCTATTTTCAGTGTTTATTTGATGAAAAATAGAAATTTAAACATGTAAAAATGGGAATATAACATCTATTAATAGGTTATTTTCTTTCCATAATTGATGATCGACAAACCCACCACCCATTTTAGGCTCAAAAATGCCCTTCCCAACATAAAAAGAATGTTAATTTTAGCCTAACTTCAAACATGCATAAAATGAAAATAATAAATCATATAAATGAAATATAATGTATTTAATATGCATTTTAAATCCATATAATTTCATCCTAGATCAAGTTATTATAAACCTAGATAACAATGTTTGGCATAAGTTGTAGTAATGGGTCCTAAAATATAACTTTTTGGTAGTGAAGAAATAATTTCTTGAGCTCGAACTAGCATTTCTACCTCTAGGGTCCCCATGCAAAAATACATCACTCTTAACATGTCTAATTTGGAAAATTACATGCACTCAAATTTCCATGACATATAATTCCACTCGTAATCACATTTTCACTATTGTTTAGGAGTGCAAAAACATTGACAATAAATGTTGTCAAAGTTGAAGTTGCAATTATAAAAATTCATTTTTGGTGCTTCTTGGTTGAAAATTGGCACTATAAACATGTCTAAATGGGAGGATAACATCCAATACGAGGTTATTGGCCTCCCATCATGGCCATTCAACAAACCCACCACCCATTTCGGCTTAGTTCTTGTTCTTAACCTTAAGATAGGATATTTTAATCCCTAAAAGTGCTCTAAATTGAAAATGACCCATACAAATGGGTTAAAATTTGGTAGATAGATATATCATAGCCCACTATATTAATTCTAGTTGTTTCAACCTTTGAAAACCCTTAAAAATACCTAAATATATGATTATATCATTTAGGTCTATAAAAGTCAAGAAAATGAGGGTTTGGAAAAAAGAAACTTGTATATCTCCTAAAGTATTACCTCAAACATGAATTAAAACCTTGACACACCTAGTAAATGCTCATATTAATAATATATATATGTGATTTTAAGATTTTCAATACTATCTAAATAATCTTATAAGTGATCGTGTGTAATCAAACTTGTGTCTAAACAGGCAAAACAAGGGTTTAATAGACTAAATTAACATATCTTCCAAATGATTGGGAGATGGAGCCTATAACTTTATAGGTATATTTAATAAGTTGTATATAATGTTCCTAAGGTGATTATAGAGTCTTTTTATGCATATATAATTATTATTATGCCAAAATAGGCCTATAACATAGGTATTAGCAGGCATATTTTTGAGTTTTGTGAGAATTAACCATAAGAAAGGACATAAATTATTAAAACCATATGATTAATGATTGTATTTAGGGTCATATGTATCTGATATAAGTTTTTTCATGAGTTTATTTTGATTAGAGAAAGATATAAAGTTGTACTGCACATCTATAGACCTAAATAATCAGGCTAGAAGATCAATGTTTTGAGAGTACAAGTTTAAATCAAGTCTTAAGTGAAGGGTGAAACCTTATGTGACAGGTTTGGAGTGTCAAGGTGGAAAAAAAACATTAAAATAGGCATTAGATAATTTTATTTCATGCAAATATGTCATGTAATTAGGCAATTTACATTAGTAAGTTTCTCTTAGCTTCAAGAATATGAAATTCTTTACTAATAGTGTCAACTGCATGAAGGTAGAAGCTTATTTGGCATAAATAACCTACCAAAAAAAAATAGTAATTAATTAAAATGATATTTATGCATGTACTCCCAAAAAAAACAAAAACATTTGGTAGAATTCATTACACATACATTTAACAAGTCAACATACCTACACATTTCAATTGAATGAACCACTAGGATCTACTCTGATCTTGATAGTATCAAGAATAGCTTCAGGGGATAACTCAAAAACTTTTCATATATTCATATTTAATGTCTTCCTAAAATATTTTTTCAATTTAATATTCATTGTAAGAACCAAAATTTGAATAGTGTAGTATATTCTTGTGCATTTTAAAGTCTTCAAATAACCATACATTTGATCGTCGAAGGCAACTTCTAATGACTACCACATAACTAATAGGATAATCAATGTTTTCTCCATATATGATAGGGAAATTCAATTTTATATTTACATCTACACACTAAAATAAGTATTAATTTGTTACCTCTTCATTATCCTCATCTGCAATAACTGTAAAAACATTACCTGTATCATAAAAAAACAAATTTTAATGACACTATCAAGATAGATAATGATAATAAATAATAAATAATACATAATGACTAATCTTTTACCTAGCTACATTAGATTAGAAACATGGTCAAATTCATGTGATGATGTCATATCTATAAGTTGAAATACTGGTGGAACCTGATATGTGTTTATTGGAATTAGAGGTCCGCAACTCTAATCATCCGCCCACTCTTGTGACTCACACTCATTCCAAATAGATTCCATGCATCCAAAACAAAAACATGCCAAGTGTCACATATTAATAGTTTAAAAACCTGAATTTGAGATACAAAATCAATGGATCTCACTTGAACCCATTAGAGTCATACAATCCTCATAGTACAATCCTCATAGTTTTCTTGAGTTCCATGACACATCTTCTCATTACACTATTAAACCATGGTTTCTACATTATTCAAATTAACATCCTTTTCAAATTTAAAATCTTCCCTTGCAATGGCTCTTTTTACACATGCTCTAGCACCATCATGTTCCCCTTTTTCATGTCTATCCTCAATAAAACTCCAAATATGTTCTACACTAGTGGTAACATGAATCCTACTCAACCAATAAAACATATGTGCATTCTTTAAAATGATGTGTGATTGTCTAACCAAATGTAATGATGATTGAAATTAATGTTCCTCGAAGTCAACTATCCATAGAAATTCTTAGAATAACCTTGAACATACTCTATAGTAATTCATGTCCAATTGTACTTGTACACTCCTCATAGAAACAATTACTTAATTTTGAAAATCCATCGTAAATACTTCAATTTCCATCTAAACATGTTTTCTTATAAAAGAATTGTCCATCTAGTCTTTCGAAAAAAAAAAAGAATAAATTCTCTAGCTAATTTTGGCATAACTTCTATGCCACACTCCTAAAAAATGTTGTCAGTATGCAAAGTATAATGAATATAGTGAAAAACATCATAGTGCATTGAAAATTTAATATGTTGCCTACAACAACAAGTGGTGCATGTGTGGTTTATTTTTACAAAAAAAGGTTTGGCCATCTCAAAAAATATTTGACTAATAGAAAGTTATGGATGTTTTTCTAAAATTTTAGAGTACAATTGTATTTGAGTCATATCCAAAAAATGTCATATATGTGGTTCATGGTTACTAAAACCAAATATTTTTTTCACTACATCTCTTGCATTTTGTGAAACTCTTATATTGTTTTTCCAAAATTATGCAAGTAACTCTTTAAGAGCATCGACTATAGCCTTGTATTTTCATGGAAGTCTACCATAGAATGACTAGATCTCATTGGTATTGAGTTCATTAAGTATTTCACGTCTTCCAATTTATTTCATTAATGTTTTTATATTTATATCAAGTGATTGGCTTGTTTTTAAAATAAATCATTTTTTCCCTATTTGACCACTTATTACACAAGTTGTAATTATATGTTGGACATCATTACAATATTTATTATGTGATTTTGGGCCTATAATATGATATGCACCATGTATATTTTTAATAATTTCATTATTTTCATCATCCATATCAGATGTTATTAGTCCTAATGTGCACGTTGTAGGTATTATCTTAATCAGTTTCATCAATGAAATAAATAATTAACATTTTTGACTATCATAATCCAATCTATGAAATAAACTATCCCAAATTTCTTGATCCAGTCTTCTTAAATGGTGGCCAAACATTTTGTTATGCATTGGTTTCAAAATATTTTCATCAACTTCAATTAAGTATTTGTTTTTTCTACACACAATTCTTGGAGGTGTTGGTAATGTTGGAATTTGATGAGAGGGCATTTCAAAATCATTATTACTTTCAGTTTTTAGTGGTGGGATGACATTTCATTCATTGTTTCTTCTTCATTATATGTTTCCATGAAGTTTTCTTCATTATTAATTTCATCATTATTTGTTTTCATGAAATTTTATTAATTATTTGGGGGTAAAGCATCATGCATAGACTCATCATCAAAAAAATCAAAAACTTTATAATTTAAATGTGTACTTCCAACATTATATAATTCTATATTGTAAATTTCATGATTATTCAATTCATTATTGTCAATTTCATCATTATTCAATTCATCATGATTAGTGGTTATACTTTTTTTATAATGAAGTACTACCTTGTGTTTTTCTCTCAACTCTTCTAATTACTCAAGTGTTTTGTTCTTCAACTTCTTCATCTTCCTCGAATGTGATCCATAACCCATCAAACTTGATAGATTTTCAAAGGTGGGATCAAAAAAGTAACTGACAATCACGCAAATAATATGTAGAAAGTATGCATAAAATGTGAGCGGGGACATAATTCTCAAATTGGGTTAAAAATAGTATTTGAAAACTAAGTTTTGTCTATATAATTAATTAAATGTATGTGTTATTTATTGTATAGATTCATCCTATATAACTATGGAATAATATTATCATACAATTTATTTTCCCCTTCAATTAGCCCCTTAATTTGATTCATGTCCACATTAGGTTCAATTAGGCCAAAATTAGATTCAATTACTCCAAATTAGGTCAAATTTGCCCTTTGGTTTATGTCAATTAGTCCAAAATAGATTCAATTAGTCTAAATTCAATTCAATTAGCCCAAATTAGATTTGAAATTAGTCAAAATTTCATTCGATTCATGATAAAATTAGGGTTTAAGGCCAACACATGTCATAAAACATGGGCTAATTTAGCCCCTTTAATCATATCATAGACTTGTATTTAGGTTCAATAGGTTCAAATTTGCCATAATTGCCTTTGTGATTGTATTTATGATAAAATTACCTATCCAAATCATTGGTGCTTAATTTGAGGTAAAACCCTTTGAGGAAATCAGAATAGGTTTGTATAGACCTAAGGAACAGGGGTTACAATTGAATTTATTCTCTTTTAAGAAACCAATAATAAGATTGGTTTTTCATCATTATAGATGATCCATGACAGTTCTAAGAAGCATTTAGGAAACTATTGAGCTGAAATTAAGTGAATGACACCTTTATAATATCTAAAGGGGCCTATATATAAACCTATAGTAGTTTTTGGAGTTGAGTCAAGATTCTTGGTCATTTGGTAACCTAATTGATAATTTTAACTTATGTAAAACTTCTATTTGTATCATTGTTTTAAGTCTTTCATCTATATCTAAAATAGATAAAGATTAAATAATAAGTTTTAGAGTTATCTTAAACTACATGCAAGTAATAGTCCACCCTACTAGAAATTATAGGCTTCCAGGCAGAACCATTTGAAGATTGAATAAAGTAGATTCTTCTTGGCATAAATTTGTGTAATCTATAGGATCTATAGTGAAAGAGCAAATTGATGGATGGGATCATTCAAAGTGAGGTAAAACTAAGGTATTGGTCTCTTGAGCTTGAAGAAGGGTATTTTAGGACCTAAACCTTGAATTGAGACATTAGTCTATCATTGGTTGATCAAACACAAGAGACAAAGATCAAAATAAGTTCATTCATCTTTCAAGACCAATTTAATATATATTATTTTGTTATAATCATTAAGAGACCTAGAAGTGGCCTATATTCCTTCAAATGGGTTATATACAAAACAAAGGTATAATGTACATGATATTTGGTTAGTTTTAAGCCATGTTTTGCATAGATTATACAATCGATTGAGCCATAAATTTGGTTTAGGGGATCAATTTTGCCAAAATCACATCCCTAATTACACCAATTAACTAGTTAGATAAATTCATGATAGAATCAAACTTAATTTTGCCTCGAACCATATCCTACTCTTGTAGTTACATTGAAGGTGTTTAAATTGACCTCAAATGCCTCCTCGATTGAATGAATCAACTTTTTGCTTCATTATATATGATGACATCAGGGTTAATCTCACTCCAATAACATTCTATAAGTTTTATGTACATTTTCAATAAGTTCAGATTGGCCTCAATTCCTTCATAAACTTGCATTTATGATAAAATTAGGGTTTAAGTTTTATGGTTATAATAATTAACTAATTGGCTTAATATGTAAGGAAATATGAGTTAATTTAGCCCCAAATCACATCCTAGACTCACAAAATTAGGTTCAATGGGTTCACATTGGCCCCAATTACCTTCATGAAAATTCATTTGTGATGAAATTAGGGAACTTAGGGGTTTTATTCAAGTCATAAAACTAGGTCTTAACCCATTTAGGGTTTATTGTAATGGTTTTATATACATGTGATGAAATTAGGATTTATGGGAATTGTATTTACAATAAAATTATGGTTTAAGGTCAACATGCCATGAAACATAAGCTAATTTAGACCCTTTAATCACATCTTAGACTTGAATTTAGATTCAATTAGGTTTAACTTGGTCACAATTGCCTTCATGTTTGCACTTATGATAAAATTAGGGTTAGTTAAGCCATATGTTTCATAGACTATACAATTGATTGGGCCATAAATTTGGTTTAAGGACTCAATTTTGCCCAAATCACATCCTTAATTACACCAATTAATTAATTGGATCAATTCATGAAATAATCGAACTTAAGTTATCCCCAAAACATATCACATACTCTTTTAATTATGTTAAAGGGGTTCAAATTGGCCTCAAATGCCTCCTTAATTGAATGAATCAACTCTTAGGTTCATTATATATGATGACATTCTAGGGTTAATTTCACTCCAAATCGCATCATGTATACAACTTAAAATAGGTTCATGTGGCTCATTTTGACCCTAATTATATATAAAATTGAACTAGTTTACATTTGTATTTATTATATAATGGTCCATTCAAGTTTATTGAGTTCAAAACCACATCCTATACATGTAAAACTTGCATTTAATATTTCTTTACTTCAACCTCTGGTGAAATTAGAGGTAATCAACCCCAAAATCACATTTTATACTCATGAAATTAGGTTGAAGGGGCTCAAATAACCCCAATTTATTTTAGATTCAACCATGTTTAACTATTTTATTTATATTTTTTATAATATTTGAGTTGACATGTTATTCTTAAACTAAGTCCTGATGTCTCATGTTTGGCTTAGGATGCACATTAAATATTCTCATTACATTATCACATGTAGAAATTTTCATCATATCTTCACATAACCTATTAACTAATGCCATAGACCTTATCAAAATATAATTGCATCCTTTTTGGTAGTGTATATAGGTAAAAGGTACCAATAGTGACCTACACCTATCAATAGCTAACCAAGCTTTTTGTTAAGGTGTGCTCCATTAATAGAACATGTATTAGTTTGTTTAAATATTAGTGTGTATGTATTAGTCTAATGTGATACCATAATACCTTAATTTTCTATCCAAAGTTAGTTACCTTTCCCCTATCATGATATACTTCACTTTACAATTAAAATTATCATGACACACCACTATTCAAGAGTTCAAGATCGAAAATATGTGTTACCATATAGATTTTTTTATTTTTTTATATGAACAAATAAAGTGTATGAATTATAACACATACATGTTAATTAAATTTGAATTCAAAAAAATGACTCTTTTGGCTAGGAAATGACTTGGATTCTCGAGCTAAAGGCTTGGACCTATCAATCTACAGCCAAATCCAATAGTTTTGATAGAAAACAACAAATTTTAACTCCATCACCAAATACACTATGAATTTTTAAAAAAAAATCAAAAAATTATTACCATGACAAGTATTATGCTCTTTTATTTCAAAATATATGATTCTTATAAGTTTTAGACTATTTTAAGGGTTCAAATTATATTGATTTCTAGTTTACCCTTTTTAGGCCACTACATGTCGCAAATATACATGCCTATTCATGTTTATGTAAAAAAAAATTGTTGATCCTAGTTCAAAACAAATTACATGGTCGCAAACTTAGCCAAATTCTATACACATTCAAAAAAATCAATTTTCATTTTTTTGAGGTACTTAGGGGGTCCACATGGTTGGCTATCCATTTTTTTGTTAATTTTCAAGATCTATTTACTTGTAAAATGTATATATATATATATATATATATAGGTCACAAACTATAATATCATATCTAAATATTCACCAAAGGGTTCCAAACAATATTAAATGGTGCTCAAAATATAGTGGGTTGCACAGACGTCTATCTACTTTATTTTCTTAAAAAATAAGAGTTCATCTTCAAATTTTAGATGTTTGACCTAGTTATACTTAACCATTTTTCAAAAAACTTGATGTTTTAGAAACTAGACTCTAAATTATAAAATTCATGTTTTTATACCATCTTCAAATTTTGAGTGTAGCCATCTCAAATTATCTATATAAGTTCATATTTCTAAAATTTTAGGAAAATCATGTCCACGGGTAGGCCTTTTTTTGTCCCCCAGATTTGTGCACTTACCCAACCCCTAAACAACCTGGTATGTAGACATGAACCCTGAATTAGGTTTGTATGTAAAGGTGGAACCTTAAAATAGGTTTTCATATAAAGGTGTAATCTTGAAATAGGTTTGTATGTAAATTGAAACTCTAAATTAACCATTATAGGCATATTTTAGTTCCAAAGCGATTATGTATAACCATCATTCCACATAGATCCTAAATAAATAAATATAAAATAATTTTGCATGAAAACATTCATGCCCTAAATCTAATCCATTTTTACCTCAAAGTGATATAGAATGCCACAATCTATTTTCCAATTTGTTCAATCTAATAAGTCTGATAAATATGCTCAATCTGACCCATATAGTCTATCTCGAGATGTTATAGAATGTTAAAAATATTCCTCACAAAAATTTATAATGTCCCACATACACCTCATAAATGTATCAATATTTACCATAAAAATCACATAATTTATTAGCTATTTTTCTATCATGACATGAATCTCTAAGATAAACCCACTATATGCCCCCTTTTGATATGAGAGGTGAAGTCTGTAAATCACTCATCCATGTGTTATATATAAATAATTAATCATGTAAAACATGTGTATAACATGATAATATATGTCCTTATATAAATATATTATCATTTAAGGATGTATGAAATATGTAATCCAAGGTAATGGGCATACAAGTGTTATGTTAAGTAGATATAGCAATGAGGCATGTTGTAATAAGAAATATCGTAGATGCATGATGAAAATCATGGTATCACATAAAATATAATTATTTGTAATGGAAATCATGACAACATACTCAATAATAATCATATGTGTATTCACACATGCATACACATAATAGCATGATCATGAAACATACAAATATTAAAGACACGATATGAATTTGACTCAACTATGACTCAACATGAAAAAAATACCCATAAAATGGACTAGAGGATCCTCTTATCTTGTAAATGAACTCATATAACATACATATCACACATTTATGATGACATAATGTAATAATCATCAACATCAAACATGCATAAATCAAGCAATATTAGTCCCCATAATCAATCAATCTCATCATCCATTATAACATTATTACATTTATATTCATAAAATATGAGGGGTGACCACAATATATAAATCACACATCATGGTAATTCCCTTGTGTGTTTATAAATAACATCCATAACAAAGGTTTATAGGGTCATTGAAAGGTATTAGGATCATTGTATTGAAATTGGGTTGTCTTGTATAAAACATTTAGTAGAAATCAAAAATGTGTGTGAAAAAAAGTAAAAATTTTAGTAAAAGAGAAAAATGTGTGTGAAATTCCCTTTCATTATTTATTTTTAATTTAGGGCTTCTTCTAAACCTATATTATGCTTTAGGTGAAAATAATGAAATAAATATGTGTTTTATATAAGTTGACAATGTAGAACTAGTTGTGCTTTCATTATTTTCACATATTTTAGATCATCATATTTCAAAATAGAATAAATAATACTAATAATTTTTCCAACATTTAATGGTATTTTTGAATTACAATCTAAAATTCCATGCCTGAATATTATAACTAAAACTCCACATGAAACTAAAATACCCAAGGAATATGAAGATAGTTACATGTGTTTCTACGCTAGATTTGCTTTTCACATTCAAGAAAGAGAAAATGAGAAACTAAGAAGAAGGACAAGGGTTTGTACGTACCCAAATTGTAGATGTGTGCACCAGAATTCAAACATTGTGAGAACTCCTCTTTGGTTGTGGAGGATGACACCTGAAAGGGAAAGACACTAAAACACGAAAAAATGTTAGATGACAAAAGGGTGGACTGCCAAGCGAAGGCTTGGTCCTAGAAGCACAAAGGCTTCTTGGAGGATGCCAGTCCACTATTAAAAATAGAATGCTGATTAGAAATAGAAAGTGATAAATGATGAAAGACAAAAATAAAGAACTTAAGACAAAAATCATACCTATTTAGAAGCAATCTACTTTTGCACAGTCGCCAGCGTCAGTGGTATTGCCAGCGTCGGTCAGGGAAGGTCACCGATGTCGGTTAGGCTACCGACGTCGGTAGGGGAAATAGATGAGGTCGGTTGGGGTAGTAGTCAGGGATGAGTTACAGGTCTGGTCTTGGTCTGCAGAATGGACTGAGGCTTTGTCTGAGGGTCTAAGGGCCTGTGTGGGATTCAGAGGGACTGTTTGGGGTCTGAGGAGTAGTCTGAGGGTTTGTGCAGAATTGGTTGGGTAGAGGGGACTATCGGGAAAGTGACTAGTTGAGAACCAGAAGCACAAAAGGGGGATGGATGAGAAGTAGGGGTTTGAGAAGGCTTTTTAGCCTCTCAGGGATAGACAAGGAAGGTCTAGGTAGTAGTTAGCTAAATAGATAAATGCAAATAAGAAATGAAATGGAAAACAACACTATGCTTACCTCTTACTTGCTGGTTGGAGAATGGAGAAACCTGTTGTCAGAGCTGTTGAAGGACCTGCAAATGGAGCTGTTGCTTGGAGCTATTCTTGAAAGGTGCTTATAGCTGCCGGTGTTACTGTACGAGGAGGAGGAGAAGAAAATATGAATGCAAAAGTGTCAAGAGAGTTCTATTCGTGGGGGTGGAGAATGGCTGCAGAGAATGGTCTTGAAGGCTGCCAACACCGGTAGAATCGCTGACGTCAGCCAAATAATGACCGACATCGGCAGCTGAAGAATGGGGATAGAGGCTAAAATTAGCCTCTGTCCATTCTTGCACGCTGTCGGGTCAAGGGGCTGTGGTAAAATGGTCGAGGGAGGCATAAATGGATGCGGGAGGAAGGATAAAGGGGAGATTTGGGCAATAAAGGCTAAGAGAGAGGTGGGAGGATCTAAGGAGGGGATCCAAGGTGGCATGGGTGAGGTGGAAGAGGGCCAAATAAATTATAATATTTATTTGATAAATGGAGGGGGCTAGGACAAGGGTTAGGACATGGGCCAAGGGGGGCTAAGGGTGAAAGAATACCTAGGGGGTAGACATGATTTCAGTGTCTACATTTGCCCCTTTTTGTCTTGTTGGTTGTTCTTGATGAACTGCAAGACAAAAATAGCAGTTGGTTGCCCCAGGTATGGGATGAGGTGTTCCCCCCTCAAAGCAAGAGTCGAGGGAAGGGAACCTGAGATTGAGTGTCGATTTGACAAAGAGAGGGTGAGTGAGAACACTACAATAGTCGTGATTGCATGTATACCACTTCACGGGATGGTCAGGTCAAATTATTGCAGGTCAAGGTTGAGGAGTGCCAAAATTGAAATAACTGAGCCTCAGCATTTGGTCGTAGCTGATCAGGTTATTCAATCTAAGTTGAAGCTCTAATGGTCATCGTGTTCCAGGTATTTGGAGCTCAGGAAGTGCTCCTGGGAACACAAAAAAGTTACAAGTAGTGCGGATCAACCGGTTTGCGATCCTATACTTGTGAGCGTCATAAATAGTCTGCGCACAATTTTGCTAACCATTTGTAAGGTAGCATACATGCAAAAACAACCAAGGCAATGTTTGTCTTAGAAGTGGTTGGAGTCATAGGAGATGGTCATGATCTCCAAGGTCTGGTGGTCGATGGACAAAGGGAAAAGTGATCTCAAGTGTGCCCCAGGGGGCTAAGATGACTTCTACTGGAGAGCTGACTGATTGGGGGCATGATTTTAGGCAATGAAGAGGTTTGAAGTATGTCGATGTTGGTGAACTAACTGACGTTGATGGAAAAAAAGACTGATGTTAGTAGAAATTAATCGACATCGGTAGATTAGGGCACGAAGGTGTCGATGTCAGCGGCCTGCCAAATCCAACAAAACTAGATTGGCAGCCCACTAAAAGTCATTTGTGATTTGGTTGACTGAGAGAAAAGAGCTCTAGAGCCAAGTGAGTGAAAGTGACCCAGAGTTGACTGAGTGAGCATGCTGAGGTGGCAGAGGAACATTAGTGGAGAGAGGGAGTCGATTAGACGCTGTAGGAACTCATGTGGGCCAACAGGAGTGTGTAGAGTCATTAGCACAGAAGAGATGGCAGAGGGGAGTAGAGGACCCATGGGAGGTCCACCACCAGCAGCACCCATCGTGCCACCATGCCGGTGACACTAGGACGAGGTAGGAGGGTCTCTGAGCCCGATTTGGTTGATTTTTGTTTGGATTTAGTTTTTTGAAATTTTAGTTGTTTTAGGCAGAAGTTAAGGGGGGAAGGTAGCTAAAAAGGCAAGTAGGGGGTCTAGGATAGATTAGGGATGATTTAGGAGGGTCTAAGAGGGTTGGGGGATCCAAAATGGGGAAGCCCTAAATTTAGGGCTCACCCCATTTGGCCCTAGGGTCGAACCAGTCACCGACGTTGGCGGGTTCACCAGCATCGGCCAACCAGTGACTGACGTCAGCCAGCTAGCGACCGACGTCGGTCACTCACCTGCCAATGTCGGTCACTAAGTGACTGATGTCAATTAGGTGAGTACCGTCGCTAGCATGCTAACCAATATCGGTGGCTGCCTAGTCAGGAAGGGTGGTGAAAAATGGTCAAGTCAAAAGGTCAAAGCTATGCCAAGGGCTTTCCAGGTGTCGGGTTAGGCATAAATGGTCAGAATGGTTGGTCAAATAAGAGGAGTAGGAATAGTTTTAACATGAGATTGACTATTGATTGATGCAGGCAAGGCAGACTCTTATGCTACAGGATTGCTTCTCGACTTTACTGATGCAGATGCGCAAAGGTGTGATGGTCGAGGAGTGGACACAGATGAGCGTAGTTAGATTAGGGGGGCTAAGATGCTACTACAGAGTGGCAAGAGATGTGAGTCTCATAGTGGCATTGATCGAGTGGTGGGACCATTCCACCAACACCTTTCACCTACCCACAGGAGAGCTGACAGTCACAGTCAAGGATGTGTATCAGATTTTACAGTTGCCAGTACATGTTGCTGACATCTATGCATGCTTGAGAGAGGCACACGATATACACATGGTCATGCTGTTTGGGGAGCACGTCTCTGAGACGAGCTACCATTCAGCTAGTTTTGCTAATGAGCCTCTGTATGCGGCAAATGAGGGCACACATCGGTTGGTTGTCTTGATGATGATCGACATCACAGTCTATGCATTGCCAGATGTAGAGGGAGGCAGGTTCCCAGTCGCCATGACCAGGGTTTTGATGGACATGCTGGAGCAGTAGATAGTGTTCACCTAGGTGCCCATCTTTTTGGCCCAGGTATACAGAGAGCTATGGGGCATCAATCGGTGGCGACGATATAGTCTGTGTGTAGGCCACCTTCTGCACTATTGGGAATACGAGCACATCACAGTGACACGACCTCTCAGCCTCCCAGTGGTGATTCAGGTCAACTTCAGGGTCAGATTCAGGCGATGGCATGAGGTGATGGTGCAAACATGGGTGGATGGAGTGGTCAGAGATATTAACCACTATAGAGGAGTACTGGAGGCCCTAATTCTAGTAGATATCATCTAGAGACCATACTTGGTATATCCATCATTCAGAGACTAGGGTGAGTAGATGGTCGAGACTCAGAGCATGCGATGGGTCAGAGGCAGGTGAGCCGGTGAGCTCGAGAGGATCCCAGTAGAGAGAGTGCAGTGCCAATACGGGCTGCTACAGGATGTACCTCCCGCATTCCCACAGTACAGGTGGGATGATATAAAGGCACCACTCCCACTACCAAAGGAGACAGAGGGGCCAGATTTTGAGGAGTTGCCAGTAGGACTTGGGATAGCCAACCCAGGGTGTACAGAGGCCTACACAGCATGGTGGGCAGGGCAATACATAGGTGTACAGGTGGGTCCCCAACTGGATCTATAGGCTATCACCAAGGAGTGAGATATAGCCCGTGAGGAGAGGGACACAGCGTGATAGGAGAGGGACGCGGCACAGGCTCAGGTGACCATTTTGTAGGGATAGGTCACGATTTTGCAGGGGCAGCTGGCGGGGGTGATAGGCTAGGTGACAGAGATGACAGGTCAAGTGGTGGTGCTGACAGGGCAGGTCACTCTGTTACAGGGACATCTAGCCATAGCCTAGGCACAGGCAGTGGTAGGTCAGAGTTTTGGAGGGCAAGGCCCATTACAGTAGCCATCTCAGCAGCTGGCATTTTCATAGGGGGCAGGACCGTCGGTATCGGTGCAGCCAACATTTTCACAACTGCAGGGGTCAGTGCAAGGGATGGCAACAGGTCAGATGGGTCCACTGCAGACTGTATCTATAGTTAGATACAATAATGCATTAGATGAGATCACATATTATGAGGGAGCTATTAGAGGGTTTCCTCAGATACAGTGATACTCGAATATGAGGGCAGAGCTGAGTTGGCAGCGGTCTATGTCACGAGTGACTGCTATAGATTTGTGCAGACAGCACAAATTAGAGGGGGGAGAGGATACAGCATCTTCTCAGCCACCGCCACCACCACAGCCATAGCCTTGAGGGTAGATTTTGATATGATGTATATATCAGCCTGCGTGCCGATGATGCGAGATGTATGTGATTTTTTAGAGAGAGAGAGAGAGGCATAAATTGTGCAATTGTACAAGATTTTGAGATATATATGATGAGATTATTTTGATCATTGATGTGTTATGGAAAATGTTATGGATGTGTTTAATGTTTATGGCACTTTGATTTGATGCATGTTTTGATATGATGTGTATAATAATGATGTTATGTTTTTGATTATGATGACTAATGTGATGATGAATGTGATGTTTAATGAAATGGTTATATGATGATGATTAATGATATTGATGTTGATATTTGATGTGAATGGTTATGATTTTTAGATTAAATAGTGATGTTTAATGATTATGAATGGACATGATGAAAATGATTATGCTAATGATTATAAAAATATGTGACTAACTGTGATATGATTGACAGGTCATGAGAGAATGGGATGGAAAAAAGTGACGAAGAGGATGGCCGAGCTAACCCCAAGAGACCCCATGTCAGCTGAGTGCTGCCTACATAGCCCTTGTCCTAAGGGCCGCAGACCAATGTAGTTCAGACTAGTTGAGAAGATTGGTCGATGATTGGTTTCGTCATGGGTCGAAATGATGAGGAGAAAAAGATGTTACAGCCCTTTCCAAATGGTGTATGTCGTAACATTGGTTGAGGGGTCTTTCATCTCTAGCAATGTTCCATAGTCATGATGGATGTATGCTAAAAATGAATTGAGGTCTATTTATGCTTCAGCAAGTATTGGTTTATGCTTAACATAAATTGTGTCTGGTTGATAGTTTCCATGTGTATTGGTGTCCATAGAAACTAGTGTGAATAGGCTATGTGAGTGGTCTAAAAAGAGATTGGAGTTGAGTTGATTGGGTTTGACAAGTGATGAAGTTCAAATGTGACCAAAGTGTAAGCAGAAAGTGAAAGGCATAATCACCCTTTCATTGACAAGGACCAGAATGATAGCATAGATAGGGGTTGTTAGAACAAAGAGCCCCATTCATGCTTTGCATCGTTGACCATGGGTGTGTTAGAATGGTAATCGAATCACTTTGACATTAAAGTGAGCTCGAAGTCCCTTGAGCAGGTGTTATGATAGGAGGAGGATAGGGTAACCGATTTTAAGAGCAGGTATAACCTTGCCCCTTTTTATAGGAGACCCTGAGACAACTACAAGCCAAGTCCATGACCCATTTTATTTTTTATTTTTTTATTTTTTTTGAAAGAGCAGACTGATCAATGCGGGAAGTCCACATAGAGATGTCATTTTGCTTGGTGGTCATTTGTGAAGCTGATTAATACGGGAAGCTTCTAGGAAAGTGTTGTTTGTAGCAAGATTTAGTCATAGCCATCCTTCGAGGGAGTGGTCTATATTTTTGCTTTATATAAGTTTGAATAGCTGTCCTTTGAGGGAGCAGTCTATTAGCTACAGTAATGATAGTACAGTTATCCTTCGAGGGAGCAGTCTGCTTTCTGATTTGATTGGGTGACCTTGGATATGTTTTGACATCTTGATTTATTTTTTTGATAGAATTTGGAGTCATGGACAAGACTATAGAAGTTTAAGGGCTCCCTTTTATTAGGAAAAAGCATCCATACATCATAAAAGGGTTATAGAGGATTTGTTAAGGGAAATAGGGTTAAAGGAATGAGGATTAAGAGGATGAAGATTGCTCAAGGGACGAGCTCAAGTTAAATGTCAAGTGGACGAATACTCGACTAACAGTAGAATGGCCATAGATGCAAGGCATTGAGAGGCTCAGGTTCTGGCCGTTCGTCAAGAGAAGACAGATGATAAGTCCCTGACCCATACTTGTGCATGATGATGAAAGGTCTAAGCCAATTAGGGGCAAACTTGCCTCATTTACTTCGCTCCATATTGGTGACATGCTGGTTTTCTTTGAGGATGAGGTCTCTAATGTTGAAATCTCGTTCTCACATATTTTTGTCATAGGCTCACTTGATGCAATTTTGATAGACATGGAGATGGTTGAGGGCAGCGAGACGGCATTCGTCAAGTAACTCAAGTTGAGCTAAGCGATCTTGATGAAAGTCATCGTTGGAGAGAATGTCATGCAGAGAGATGTGGAGAGACGAGATTTGTACTTTGAGAGGTAGGACAGCCTCTATTTCGTACACTAGAGAGAAAGGGTAGCACCCGTAGAGGTTTTGATGCTAGTGCGGTAGGCCCACAAAGCGAAGGGAACATGAATGTGCCAGTCCCTTCCAGTGTCGTTGACCATCTTCATGAGAATTTTAGTTAGAATTTTGTTGGAAGCCTCGGCCTACCCATTTGCTTTTGGGTAGTAAGGTGAAGAGAAACTGAGCTTGATGCCAAATGAGTCACAGAGATTTTGGACGGTCTTATTTTTGAAGGACTTGCCGTTGTTAGTGATGATTTTGTGAGGGACACTGAAATGACAAATGATGTGGGTGCTAATGAAGTCAACAATCTTGTCAGCTTTTATGGAGATGAGAGGAATGGCTTCCACCCATTTAGTGAAATACTCAGTGGTGGTGATGATGGACTGATGACGAAGAGACGAGTGAGGGTTAATCTCACTGATGAGATCTAAGCCCCACTGAGAAAAAGGCTAGAAATCTTGAGTGACTTGTAAGGCATGGCTAGGGAGATGGAGCAAGTTAGAGTGCTACTGACACTTGATGCAATGCCGAACGTAGTCACTACAGTCTTGATGAAGGGTGGGCCAATAATAGCCTAGATGAAGGATGCACTTGGAAACTGAATTCCCACTGAAGTGTCTGCCACAAATCCCGTCGTGGACTTGTTTCATGGCATGAGAGGCTTCAGTGGAGGTTAGACAGCAAAGAAGGAGGCCATCAAAGCCTCACTTATAGAGAAGACCCCCTAGCATGGTGTAGCGAGTTGTGCATTTGATGAAAGCTTGCCACGCATTGCTAGAGAGATAGGAGGAATGATAGAGTGAGATAAGTAGTCCATAAGTTGGTTATACCAATCATCTCATGGACTAGAGTCTATGGTGTTGACATGGTTGATGGTAGGAGAAATGTATGAAGGAAATGGCACACGATGCACCATGACAAAGATTCTAGATGAGGATGATGAAGATGGGATATGTGAGGCGAGAGAAGCCATGGTGTCAGCAAACTTGTTTGTGGATCGAGGAATAGTCTGCAATAGGTAATGGTCAAAATAGGCTAGAAGAGTGTCAACACGATTTTTATAACTTTGCAAAATTTCATTCTTATAGAGGTATGAACCATTGATTTGATTGATGATAAGTTGTGAGTCGCTGAAGATGTTGATGGACTTGATGCTGAGAGAAAGGGCAGTTTGAAGTCCCAAAATTAAGGCTTTGTATTCAGCCATATTATTGTTACAATCAAAGTTGAGCTTGAAAGATAGAGGCATGGGCTCACCTTCGAGTGGGATGAGAATGACTCCCACACCCCCACCGAGTTGACATTTGGAGCCGTCGAAGAACATGGTCATTTGATAGATGGTGTCATCGGTGGAAAGCGCAGTGATAGATTCGTTAGGAAACTCGCACTGCAAAGGTTGATTGTCGGGAAGAGGGGCATCTGCCAGTTGGTCAGTGATGGTTTGCCCTTTAATGGATTTCTACTAGATGAACTTGAAATCAAACTCAACAAGCAGCATGAGCCACTGAGCCATACGGTAATTTTGATATGGCTTGGAGTGCATATATTTAAGAGGGTCAGTGTGAGTGACGACAAAGGTCTTATGGTTGAGAAGATAGTGGTGGAGCTTGGTAGCAGCAAAGATTAACACCAAATAGAGTTTCTCGGTATGAGTATATCGAGTTTCATAGTTGACCAGTGTTTGGCTGATTTAGTAGACCGCTTGCTCACAGTGATGCTCGTCTCGATGCGCGATCATGGCACCTAACGAATGGTTGGTGGCAAAGATATAAAGGTAGAAGGGTTGGTCATCTTTAGGTGGAATGAGGACTGGTGGAGAGACCAGATAGCATTTGAGGGCTTTAAAAGCCTCTTGGTAGTCCTTATTCCACTAAAAAGAGATGTCCTTCTTAAGGAGATGATGAAAAGGTTGGCAGTGGTCAGAAAGCTGTGAGATGAAATGGCAAATGGACTGGAGCTTCCCTTGTAGACAGCGAAGCTGCTTGAGATTGGTCAGAGGCAGCATCTCGAGGATAGCACGGATCTTGGTGAGATCTATCTCGATGCCACAAAAGGAAATGATGAAGCTAAGGAGCTTGCCTGAGAGGACCCCAAAGATGCATTTC
The DNA here is from genome assembly GCA_037957365.1 of Torreya grandis. Taxonomy (NCBI): domain Eukaryota; kingdom Viridiplantae; phylum Streptophyta; class Pinopsida; order Cupressales; family Taxaceae; genus Torreya; species Torreya grandis. The sequence continues at coordinate 3,974,021 of JARHVA010000598.1, read as the reverse complement.
TTGGGGTTAAGGTGGACATTGTATTGAAGAAGGTGAGAGAAGATGACCTTGAGGATGGTCAAATGGTCACGGTGAAGCTTGGACTTGCCGAGCAGGTCATCCACATAGTCCTCCAAGATTTTATGGAGGAGATCATGGAAAATGTAAGTCATGGTGCACTGATAAGTGGCATCTGTGTTCTTCAAGCTGAAAGGCATGACCCAATAGTAGAAATTCCCCCATGGGGTGATAAAGGTAGTCTTGTGTTGATCTTCTAATGTAATCAATATTTGGTTGTATCTTGAAAACCCATCCATGAGAGATAGCATCTCATGGCCGGCTGTGAGATCAACAAGCTGGTCAATGTTAGGAAGAGGGAAGTCGTCTTTGGGATAGGCTAGGTTAAGGTCACGATAGTTCATGTAGATCTGGATCCCCCCAGTTGCCTTGGTATAGGGATGATGTTAGAGACCCACTACGGATAATCGATGGGTTGGATGAAAGAGACAGAAAGAAGGCACTAAAACTCCTCTTTGACAAGGAGTGCAACATGAGGATGCATCTTTTGAAGCTTTTGCCTAACAGGCTTAGCCTCTAGTTTGGTGACGATGTTATCGGTAGCAATGGTGGGGTCAATGCCAGGCATGTCACTGTAGGTCCAGGCAAAGGCCTTGCTATGTTCTGAGAGGAACTGAGTGTAGTCAAGCTGCTCCTGGGCATCTAGAGATTGGCCAATCTTTAAGACATGAGGAACATCGAAAGAATGGAGGTTGATGTCAATGGTTGATTCATTTAACATAACCTGGGTCTCAGAAGGGAAGGAGCACTGGATCAAAGAGTCGTCGGTGCCCATGTAAGAAAGAATGGCATCATTGTCTATGCAGTGGACAGTGTGAATGGCCGTCGACTCATCCTCTATCATGCTAGAAAAAATGAGAGGGAGAGACCTGGACACCCCATTTAGCTGATAGGTTAGGGGTTCCAGGTGGATGGTGTTTATGGAAAAAAAACTAGGAGGGATGGAAACCATCAACTCCGTAGGTGAAGGAGGAGGAATGGGTGAGCTTGGAGGAGATTGGTCAATGGTTGGCTTGGGGCAAAGGTTTGCAGAGGCCTGAGTGGGGTCATGATATCCCAGGCCATACCATTTCTTGGCATCGTCATCATTGAGCAGCTCGATGGGCTGATGAGAGCCCTGCTCATAGCGTCCAAAACCAAAACCCTTCCATGCACACCTGTAAAGGTAAGTGTGTGTAAAGGTGGGGTTGCTAAGAAATGAGAAGTCTGATGTGAATGGTTGGGGTGAAGAGAGAGGGTTGCCATTAGTAGGAGCTTGATTGAGCCCCCCATAGATAAGATTGGTTTGGAGGTGAGGAGGACCATAAGGCACAACCCTCCCGATTCGATGGTCGTAACTGGGGCTGTGGTGAAGGCATCCATACTCTTGCAGAGTTTGGAACATGTCTAAGGTCAGCAAGTGATATTCCCCAAGTGAAAGTCATTGGAAGATGTCTTCCATGGGGTCTTTGGTAGTCACTTAAAGAGGAGGGGTGAGGCGACCGTCGGTTGCGAACTAGTTGAAGCTTCTGCAGATGGAGGCGGTGTTGGGGTTGATGGCTTGATAGGAATGAGGATGTCATTTGGATGGTAGGTGGTGTTACAAGTTTTGAAGGGTGAAGGGTCAGTGGGAATGGTGTGGACTTGCCCATCGTGCTCAAATTTCACACAATGGTGCAGGGTGGAGGGGACACAAGCCATGGTGCGGATCCAGGGTCGGCCCAACAACATGTTGTATTAAAACTCTCCTTCGATGATATAAAAGAGCTCTGAGACTGTGCGTGGACCAATGCGAATGTGAAGGATGACTGTGCCAATGGTTGTGGTGGTGGTGTCATTGAAAGAGCACAAAATTGTGTTAGTTTTAGAGATGCAATTCTTGGGAAGAGCCAACTAATCAAAGGCATGGGTGGAGATAATGTTGATGCTGGCACCTCTGTCGATCATAACGTGTTTAATGCATGTCCGATCAACATAGGCAGTGATGAAGAGGGTGGTATCCTAATCTTCCATGTTAGATGTGGGAATATCAGAATCGCTGAATGTGATGGAGGCAACAGGAGATAAAGAGTGGACGAGGGTAGCGAGTGGTTGGGGGTCTTCGGGTTGGACCTCCGCTGCCTACAAGGCTCGAATGAGGGCTTGATGATGTTGAGGTGAGGTTTGGATGAGGTTATAAAGGGACATCTTCACAGGCGTCTAGTGAAGATGTTTCAACATGGAGTCATGAATCAGCCCGAAAGAGGAAGAAGAAGAAGGCTGAGATGCACCAAGGATAGAAATTTTAGGCTTGGGCGCTAGAGGTGGTTTGACAAAAGGGTAGGTCCAAGGAATGGTGGCTTTTTCTTTCACCTTGTCCTTTTGTGACTTAGTGGTTATGTGGATAGCATTGATTTCAAAGATAGGAGGTGAAGAAGGGGTCATGGCTTGCTGGTGAGATGTTGATGTGATTGAAGAGGTTGGATGGGAAGGTGTCGAGGGTCAGTCAAGAGTGTCCTCAAGGAAAAGAGTGTCCTTCTCCATATAGTGGTGAATGATGGCCTTGAGGGCACAGCAAGTCTTGGTATCGTGTCCTGGTGTATGATGGTATAAGCAAATCTTTGTGTCATCGAACCAGGAGGGCTTGGACACCCGAGAAGTTAGAAAGGCCTGACAGGTGGAAGGGTTATGCTAGAAGTCTGCAAAAGTCAGTGCAATATCAACGAGTATGAACCTACTAAAGGGTCTGTGTTAGTTGATGTGTGCGATGCTGGTGACTTTTGCTTAGGCAGAGTTGGAGGAGGTTTCTGTACCACCTTTTGGGTTGATGGTGCGGTGACAGGTGGAGACGGCACTTTCTTCATGAGAGGTACCACCTTTTTAGGAGAGGGTAGGCTGGAGGTAGGTAAAGGAAGCAAAGGAGGCAATTGGTTTTGATTAGAGGTCGGAGTGGGAAGGACTCTGGCCGGGGTCGAAAGATGGGGGCCCAAAATGGAAGGTAATGATGATGGGGGAGGGGGCATTCACTTCTGTGGTCTAGCAGTCTTCTTCGACTTGATTAGAAGACTACTATTGGTTGAGGTCTGGTCTAAGTCCACCTTCACTTGCGGGTGAGTGAGGGTATAGACAAGGTGAATGCCAAGTGACTTGATAGGTTTAGATGGGGTAGATGTGGGTTTAGAAGCGGGAGTCTGGTCTTTTTTGAGAGTCTTGGGGGATTCTACCTTGGGAGGATTGATAGCATGAGATGAGAGGGCACAGGCATGTTGAAGAGCTTTAAGATGCTCCCACAACCCTTGATGCTCCACTTTCCTTAAAGGGAGAAGTCTGATTTTCTCTACTAGTCGGGAAAATGGTTGAGAAGATGTTGGATGAGGTTTGGGTCCTTGAGAAGATGTTGATGGTTGTGGGGCCGAAGATGAGATGGGTGTAGTAGTCTTGGACCCATGGCATGATAAAGTCATGACAGAATCATCCTTGGTTGGAGATGAAGGAGAGGCAGGTTCTTCCCTGGGTGGAGAAGAAACTGGAGAATGAGGCTCCAAGATGAGAGAGGTTGACGAAGAGCTAACCGGGGAAAGAGGTTCATCCACACGTTATGGACTGATAGATGGACTAACCTCTTGAGGTTGGTCAAGGATGAAGGGCGAGACCGTATTGACTGTTCAAATGTTGTGTTCATGAGTGTTGTCAATCGAGGTTTGGACATTATTTTGGGTCAGTGGATGATTAGGGAATGGTTGCTTGAAGATGTCGATCCCCTGATTAAGGGGTGCATTGGGATTGTCTAAGATGAGGTCACCCTTTTCAAGCATGTCTTGGATTATGTTTTTAAGGGTTTTGCAGTTTCCCATGTCATGTCCTTTAACACGGTGGTAGCTATAGAAGTCATTTTCCCTATACCACGCAGGGATGGCGCGTGAGGGATCAAATTGTGGAGGTGGTCGAATTTGGGGGAGATTGAGAACCCCCTATTTAACAAGTTTTTCCAGCACAAATGCGTATGATTCTCGAAGAGGAGTATACTGCTTTTGTATGTATCTCTGCTAGAATTAGCAGGTGGCGCTCTGAGATGTGGATGGCTCAGGCTGATTGGTTGAAGGCAAAGAGGATGAAGGTCTAACAACCACAGCGTTAGCTGAAGCTTTAGACTTAGGATTGGATGATGAAGGTTTAGAAGAAGAGGAATCATTGGTCTTAGAGTTGGGATTCTTGCTTTGTAACTTGACTTTATTCTCCTCGATGGCACATAACTCAAGTTTACGGGCCATCGTGAAGGCTTTGTCGAAAGTACGGAAGGTCTGAACCCGTAAGGTGGAAGAAATATGTTTGGCGCAGGCTTGGGAGAAAAGTTTAATAAGTTTGGGTTGGGGTAAGGAAAATGAGAGTTGATTAATGAGGCCTCTCCAGCAAGTAATGAAGTCAGCTATGGATTCATCCTCGAATTGGCAGATAGAATAGAGGTCTGTGATCGAGACCTTCTTGGTGATGTTGATGGAGAAGTGATCAAGAAAGAGCTGGGCCAGCTGTGTGAATGTGAAGAGGGAATGGCTAGCAAGAGAGTTGTACCAGTCAAGCACAACACTAGAGAGAGACATAAGAAATATGCATAAAAGCAATCATCGTCATGGGCAATAAAGTAACAGGCATGTCTGAATGCTCGTAAGTGCTGTTGTGGGTCTTCCTTGCTTTGAAAGTGAGAAAATTTAGGAAGCTCCCATTGACTGGGGTATGGCCTGATCAGGACAGAAGGATGAATGGGCTCATTGCAAATTTGCTTGTATGAGAGAGTATTGCGTGAGCCAAAAATGGAGGTCTCTAGGTTGGACATTTTGTCCATCAGCATTTTGATGATGTCTGCTGACGAATTAGCGGGTGGAGCACCCCCTAGATTATAAGGCGCTTGAAAGATATTAAGAGGGGCATATGACGTGGTTGGTTGTGTAGACGCAACATATGGGTAGCTAGTTATCAGGGTAGAAGTTGGAGCCAAGGGCACTTGTGTTATGGGGTTGGTAGGCACAAATTGGATAGGGGCCGTCAAAGATGGTTGAGGAGTGGCCACACTTGTTGAAGGGTAGACAGTTACTCTTGTGTTGATAGGTGTAAGAGTAGGGGGATATAAACCACTAGGTTTTGGAAAAGTGTAGGATTTGGTTGAGTCGTTTGCGGTTGAGGGGGTACCAGAACCCCCATGGAGGTAGGTCTAGAAGGAGAGGCTAAATTTTGAAGGTAGGAGACGGTTGGGTTATTGGTCGAGGTGTTGGCTTGATTATCTATAGGTTGAATTGTAGATGTTGTTGATGTGATCATTGTCTCAACTAAGGAAGTTGGCATCCCATAGATTGGGTTGCCTAAGGAGTCTTGCGTTCGGCTATGCGTGAGATAGTGTTGCAAGGCTTTGACGTTGAGGTCCAAGAATCGTGCAAAATCTTGGTCCCCTTCTGGGACAATAGGAGTTTGTGGCGGGGTTGGGTGAGTAGGAGTTCTTTTAGTCTCCGAGTGGAACGCCATTATAGGACCGGTTATGGATGAGGTAGATGGAAGCGGTTGATGCCTCGCGTGGTTGACTAGAGCCTTGGCTTGACTGTGAGTCAGAACCATTCAAGGCAAGAAAGATTAGGTTTCAGAAACTGTGTTTTTTTTAGTTTTAGAAACTCAGAATGGGGTTTTGGCAAAAAAAGGGGTGGGTTTTAAGGCTGCTATTTTGAAAAAAAAGAACTATGACAGAGACCGACGTCAGTTGAAAAACTGATGTCGGTGATAAAGATGGCCGACATCGGTTAGATAACTGATGCCGGCGAGAAAAGGCTACTGACGTCGGTGGTAAAACCGATGCCAGTGACTGTGTTTTCCAGAAACCCAAAAGATTTGAGAGTTTTTAAAAAATAGGAAGAAGAACATCCTCACTAGCTCAAATAAGCAAATAAGAATAGAAAAGATGAAGAACACAAGCAGAGCCTAAGCGTTAAATCCCTAGAAATAAATTATTAAGCTCGTGTGGCTTATGCCTTAAAGTGATGTTTGGGGAGGTTGGTTGTTAGAAGGGTCCTAGAAGAGGTAGTCTATGGATGGTTTCAAGTTTGTTTAGGCGCTCAAAAGTCTGGGTTAGGTTCCGTATATGGCCTGGTGCTAAGGAGCAAGCTCCCCTCACTTCACGAGTCCAGTGGTAAGCTGGTCTCGCTTAGCCAAAATATAATTTCCCTAGAGATTAGACTCTGCCAGAGAACAGAGTGGGCTTTCCCCTTGGTGATGAAATCCAAGTAGGATCGCCAGGACGGGTAAGGTATCTGTTGGGGGATGAAATCTTAGTTGGGCCTTGTCTCAGGTAAGTTTGATGTTTGATTTAGTGCAAGTGGTTCGGTTGTGTAACATCAAGTGGACTACGATTAATTCATGATGCGATTTGTTAATTACTAGGTGTGGACTAAGAAATGCAAGAAAGCAGAAATGATATGCAATGTGTTTTAAGCCCCAAGTCGAAATGTGAGTCTGAATGAAAACAAGTTGAGAAAGGGTTGAAGGATATGATTTTTGACTAGTTTGAAATGCAAGAAAAGAAAGGAAGGTTCTTTTTATTCCTACTTATGATGTCATTTAGAAGAGAAGAAAGAGGTGAAAAGGGAGAAACCTAATGCACCTATATGAACAGAAAGGAAAGGAACCCAAGGGAGACCCTAAGTGTCCCACCAGGCATGCCAAAATGTTTCTACGCTAGATTTGCTTTTCACATTCAAGAAAGAGAAAATGAGAAACTAAGAAGAAGGACGAGGGTTTGTACGTACCCAGCTTGTAGACGTGCGCACCAGAATTCAGATGTTGTGAGAACTCCTCTTTGGTTATGGAGGATGACACCTGAAATGGAAAGACACTAAAACACGAAAAAATGTTAGATGACAAAAGGGTGGACTACCAAGCGAAGGCTTGGTCCTAGAAGCACAAAGGCTTCTTGGAGGATGCCAGTCCACTGTTAAAAATAGAATGTTGATCAGAAATAGAAAGTGATAAATGATGAAAGATAGAAAGAAAGAACTTAAGACAAAAAGCATACCTATTTAGAAGCAATCTACCTTTGCACAGTCACCAGCATCGGTGGTATTGCTGGCATCGATCAAGGAAGGTCGCCGACATCGGTTAGGCTACCGACGTCGATAGGGGAAATGGATGAGGTTGGCTAGGGCAGTAATCAGGGATGAGTTACAGGTCTGGTCTTGGTCTGTAAAATGGACTGAGGCTTTGTCTGAGGGTCTGAGGGTCTGTGTGGGATTCAAAGGGACTGTTTGGGGTCTGAGGAGTAGTCTGAGGGTTTATACAGAACTGGTTCGGTAGAGGGGACTGTCAGAAAAGTGACTGGTTGAGATCTAGAAGCACAAAAGGGGGATGCATGAGAGGTAGGGGTTTAAGAAGGCTTTTCAGCCTCTCAGGGACAGACAGGGGAGGTCTAGGCAGTAGTTAGCTAAATAGATAAATGTAGATAAGAAATGAAATGGAAAATAACACTTTGCTTACCTCTTGCTTGCTGGTTGGAGAATGGAGAAACCTGTTGTTGGAGCTATTGAAGGACTTGCAAATGGAGCTGTTACTTGGAGCTGTTCCTGCAAGGTGCCTGTAGCTACTGGTGTTGTTGTACGAGGAGGAGGAGAAGAAAATATGAATTCAAAAGTGTCAAGAGAGTTTTATTCACAGAGGCAGAGAATGGTTGCAGAGAATGGTCTTGAAGGCTACCGATGCCGACAGAATCAACGACGTCGACTGAATAATGACCGACGTCAACAGCCGAAGAATGGGGACAGAGGCTAAAATTAGCCTCTGTCTATTCTTGCACGCTGCCAAGTCAAGGGGCCGTGGGAAAATGGTCGAGGGAGGCATAAATGGACGCGGGAGGAAGGATAAAGGGGAGATTTGGGCAATAAAGGCTAGGAGAGAGGTGGGGGGATCCAAGGAGGGGATCCAAGGTGGCATGGGTGAGGTGGAAGAGGGCCAAATAAATTAAAATATTTATTTGATAAATGGAGGGGGCTAGGACAAGGGTTAGGACATGGGCCAAGGGGGGCCAAGGGTGAAAGAAGACCTAGGGAGTAGACATGATTTCAGTGTCTACAACATGCAAGAGTGAAATTATTTCAAGATACAATCCTTCATGAAATAAATTTAACACTTTAATAGTAAAATGGAACTCAAGACATGATGCACTCATTCCTTAGACATTACCATGGTATAAATGGATCTTAGTTCCATGTATGAAAATAAATATAAGCCATTGAACATATGCAATACAATAAACAAACAATTATTTTCCTTGAAACTGATAATAATCCATCCACACGAAATTATTTTTTTGCCAGTCTCATAGCATGCATGTCAAGAATAATATTTTTTGCAACTATGTATGTCAACACTATTTTTGAAGTTGAACTAATGGAAAGGAAAATGTAAATAATTAAATTAGAGGACAATCTATGCAATGCTTACTATGGGACATATCATGAACCTTGTCAATTTAAATTGTTTGTTCTTATTTTATCTTTAAAATAAACATTAAAATCATTAATAAGTTTGAAAAATTTAAAACAATCAACATTTGAAAATTCATATAACAAAAATTAGAATAAAAAATCAAGTGGTAAAATAGTAAGTCTACCTTTGAGCATATTTTAAATGATGAGTTACAAAAAGTAGTTGAAATGGATTTCTTGTATGCATCTTATTTCACTGACCAAAACATTTAAATTTGATCGACCAATAAGTAAATTACAAGGTGATAATATGAATAATTTCAAAATTACTAAGCATGATAGCTGCAATCCAAAAAAACTATGCTTAGAAGGATCACAACAAATAAAATCGACAAGGCCAGGTTTTCCATCTCACTCTACCACATTTTCATCAATAGGAAAATCCATCCTTTTTATAAAAATTTATTCAATGTTTTAAATACACCAATATTCAAAATTCTTGAGTCTTCTTGCATTAAATTGCCAAATTTTCTAGCTATGTTTTTTACATATGATTCAATCATCTTAAGGGGCCATAAAATTTAGCATACATGAAGACATTTATAGCTATGCAAAACATTTAAACTAAATATTTAAAATAACTTACAAATATCTAAACCTTCATGTCAAACATAATTTCCTTTGTTCAAGGTTTCGATCTTTACATTTTTACTATTTTGCACTTGCACTTCTAAAATTTACTACTTGATCATTAAAAAATATTAGCCTTGCAAAGCTGAAACCTAATCATTGCTTCATCCTTTACAATCTAGAATTTATTAATACTATTTCTATAGTATTTACCATGATGTAGTTAAATGATTGGGATTTCATTTGTACTTGATCTTTGCATTTCCACAAATTTTCCTTTTCTTAACATTAATATTTAATCATATGAAAAACATTCATCCTACAAAGCTAAAACCTAACTATTACTTCATTCTTTACAATCCATTTTTTTAGTGAACCTTTTTTTAGCAAAATAACTATTTATAATTTCCATGATGTGTCCCCCATTAACCGTACCAAAATCATAAAAAATCTCTACTAAGATCATTAAATTTTTAGCCTTATAAAGCTAAAACCTAACTATAGCTTCATTCTTTCAAATCTAAAGTTTCCTAATTGACCTTTTTTGCAAAAAATAACAAAATTCCTATCATTTTAGGGTCTAATATTTACAATTCTACAATTTTTCCAGTTCTCAACTTTATTACTCTAATGTACCAATTTTTCATCCAAAAAAATGCTTCAACCTTTATAATCTGAATTTTCCTAAAAACTTTTTTATGTTGTAAAATGACTCGAACTTCACCTTAAATTATACCATGTAAACCATTGATATTCACATTACAAAATTTCCCCCTTTAAAAAGCAAAACTGATAATTTATAATCTAAAAAGTCAAAATTATATATTTCTTAAACTTTTAACATTCAAAATGTCAAATTCGATAAATCAATAGTGTTCACTTTCGCATCCAATACACGTTCTTAGTTAAAACCCAAATGGTAAACAAATAAATGACAAATAAAAACAAGAAAGAAATAACACATCAAACTAGAAATTTTTTTCACAAACTTAAAAATTTATTATGAACCCAACCTCTAATCATGGCTTCTAAAGTCACTCTTTAACTTCATGTTAATATTCTATATGCTTTGATTGTATTATTTTTGGGTTTAAATCTAGGTTTTTGGTTTAGATTATTTTATAAATTATGAATGACTGAGAGCATAGAAGATCCCTCAAGTTTGGATTTGTAAAATTTTACTAAGTGGTAGTCAAGGTGAGATTCCATTGAATGGATTAATGGAAGGGATTTATTTGGAAGGAAAATTTATGTCAAATAAATTCATGGTATAATGGAGGCAACATTGGTGGTAGTTATCATAGTTGTAGATGAGGGTACACTAAAATCACACCTAGTCACTTGTTCAAACACATTTTATGTATTCATTAATATTCTACCTCATATTCAGTAATATTCTTCCTTTTCTGACATACATATAGGGGCAAGTGTTCATTTTTTTCTTATGCTTCGAGTAGTGCCTTTAGTACCACCTTCATATCTAATGTCTCCTTTTTGTGTGTGTGATTGAAAGTGGTAGTTGGTAGATTTGAATGGGGTGTCAAAATGTGCATTAGTATTCAATATATTTCTTAGCACAATGAAACTACCATACATGTGTTTTATAGACCTTTTAATATAAAAGTTTTCATGTTTTTTTTTTCAATCACCATATTTTAAAATAAATTCCTCCTCAAAATCATCTACATCATAGATATATTAAATCATTATTAAAAAGTGTATTGGTCGGTGAAGGTTTTCCAGGTTGTTCAAAACATAAAATTTGATAAATTTCATAGTGCTCACTTTCACACCCAATCCACTCTTCTTAGTTAAAACCCAAATAATAAACAAAGAAAAGATAAATAAATATAAGAAAGAAAGAACACACATCAAAATATTTAACCCTAATTTGGATATGGATCATATTTTGGTGGTTAAGGTTAAGGATATAGAAATGATAGGGCATAAGGATGAATATCAGATCTATAGCAAGTCAATTAATCTACTAAACTCAGGTGTACCATATGTTAAATTTATAAAGTTGAGATAGGTTATTAATAAAAAATACAACTGTGCTAGATATAAAAATGACATAAAAGATAGTACATCATTATTTTTGATGCTAATATAGTGCTTAATTTGGTAGAGGTAGGAAGTAGACTCTAGATCAATTGTCAAATAATGGATCTGGTGCCTCTAGCTCTCTAAACACTTACATTAGCTTGGGACAATTACATCAATGCTAGTGTCTGATCTTGATGCTAGTGTCTTATATAAAATACTCATTGAAATAGGATGTGACCACCTAGATGCTTATAGGTTTGGCTTCACTTTCACTATGGTGCATTTAGATTTGGATCATGGACTATCACACCTGGTAAAATAGAAAAACCCTAGATTTACATCTTTAACATGACCTTGGGAAAAATTGGGTTAGTGGACACATGGTGTTGAGTTGACTCAAAATGACCCCATTGTCAAAGGTCATTGCCTACATAGCCAATACTCTAGAAGAGGGCCTTAGACTCATGTAGATCTCCCCTATGTGTTAGCTTGTGTGTGAATCATATAATGTGTAAAGTAAGTACAATAGTGACCTAGCTTGCAACTTGGAAAACATGACCTTATGACTTCTCTTTTAGTTCTCCAAACCTATAGTTGAGATGTTCTTTTGATTATTATTAGAATAGGGTAAAATAAGAAAGCTTTTGGTAATTTGAGTGCTTCTTGAGTGCTCTTTTGGTCTGATTACTATTTTTCATAGGTGAGGAATGAATGAGTGCTTATATTATATTTATACAAATCATATCAGGAGATAACTCACATTAAATCATGTAGGTTGACCACTATAATACATCTCATTTGTAAATTAGATGACTTTAGGATACTAGATAGTTGGGTCAAGCTAGGATAGTAAGATTGATGTTATTGTCTGACCCAGACATTAGTGTCTAGGGAGAAGGAGAGAAAGCATAGGCTCAAAACTTATAGAGGTATAAGATAAGTACATTTTAAGTATTTTAGACAAGATAGGATGTCTTTATGATCAATATAAGGCTGATCAAACTAAGAGATAGGCTAAGGGGCACAAGATAAAATAGATGTGAGGCTTACAAAAGCAATGCATGTGTATAACTAAGAGGAATGACCAAGGTCATGATTTTTCCAAGTGCACAAGACTAAGGTGCTACATAATCATAAAATATCATCTACATTTTCCCCCCCGTTAATCTAGTAATCAAATTGCTAGTTTAAAGGAAAGGAATAAGTACTTGGGTGTGTATACACACCTTAACTTTGCTTGACTTGAATTTGAGTGATTTGGTAGAGTTTGGTTTGAGTGTTTTACTGGTGACTAATCTATAACCAAAAACATGTTGTAGTGTATAATCAGTGCATATAATATGGGTCAAAAGCACTTGAAATAGATTGAAATTGAAAGAGTAAGGTTTAGGAGTACACATGTGTGTCAATGTAACTACCTTGCCTATTATCAAGTTATTTTTATAAAATATGTATCATTATAAGCTTCTAAAATTGAGATTAGGATAAATATAGATAGTTCTTTTAAGGTGCATATATAAGGAGAGAGAGAGAGAGAGAGAGAGAGAGAGAGAGAGAGAGAGAGAGAGAGAGAGAGAGAGAGAGAGAGATTAGAAGGCATATGTCCCCCAACTTTAGAGCAAAAGTGAGTTATCACTTGAAAATTGAGATTAGCTCAACCATGTAACCCAATGATAATTATAACCTAGTGAGTTTGGATGATCAACTCCAAATTGAAAACTTAGCAAGATTGAGTGATTCATTCACCCCAATCATACAAAAAGGTGAACCAACTACATGCTGACCAAATTTGACTTTAAGGTTAAATTGGCGAACCTATAGGTAAAAAATTGAGTTTTTATGTGATTTGGGGGTCTAACACATGTGTTACAAGGTATTTTATAGGTTAATTAATGCCATTGAATGTTATATTAGCCTTGGTCCTTAGTCATTTTCATCGTTTTAGTCAATTTGAGGTCAAAAAAGGGGCATTTAATGAGTTATATGGATTATTTGGGAATTGTGAAGGTTAAAAAAAGTAATTTCACATGACATGTGTCCTCACATGTCTTAAATAACTATTGAAAACTGAAAGTGTAGGTGCTTTAGAAGAAAGAGCATTCTCCTTGGGAAAAAAGGTGAGTTTTGTATTTATACAGCCCATGTGGAAGTGTGCCACATGAGATAAGATCATATAATGTCCCTTCAACTTATTTAAGCTAATTTACATGTTTGAAGTTTTCTTGAAGTGCCATTTTTGGGCTAAAATTATTTTACTCCTTTTTTACCCTTTTAGGCACATAGATTTAGTCTTCAGGTTTGTACTTGGTATGGCTAGTAGAGGAGGTTTCAGATCAAATGCCTTGGGGAGGTAAAATTAAACTTAGAGACCTTATTTTTTATAAAAATAGTTTAAATAATGGTGGTATGTGCTTTACGAACCATCCTCATGAAAATGATTGTGTTTTTCTACTTATTATTTCATGCACCCTATAGGTTTTGCTCCATTTTGGGCAAAATTGTATGAAAAAATTGGTGATGTTAACTCTAGATGATGTTGGATATCTTATAAAATTCCCTCCATACTTTTTTTCAAGTTTCATAGTGTTTTAGTGAAGTAAATCATCTCATGTTGGCAGATTAGTCTCATTTGGGATGATAAGAAGGTTTCCAATATCTATAGAGTTTCTCATGATTATGTCTTAAATGTCTTCTTGGTCCCCTTATTTTTAAATTTCATCCCCTAAGGTAAATTTTCCATGAAAGTGTAGTCATATGCAACTCACCATTCAGGTAGCCATTAATGAACATGTACAGGTGCCATAAAGGAGGAAATCACATTGAAATGGATGTTTTGAAGTTGTTTCTAAGACCATCATAATGATTTTCACCCATTTGTATAATTTAAGAATATTTCAACTCTTTTCAAGAGATCTAAACTATATGTATTGTCCACTTACATTCACTACCTACATACAACTCAAAATTTGAACCTACAAGATTTGTTGGTAGAGAATTGAGGGCATTTGATGAAGGAATTTAAACAAGTTTGGGAGCTATTTTGAATTCCTAGTATGATAATTTGACCATGATATACCTATTTTAGGTTTATAATGGTATAATGGAAAGGTAAACACCTTGGAGGAGACAAGGACTAAATTCCTAGATCAAATCCCTAAAATGCAAAAATAGAGGTCCAAGAGGTTTTTATAGGCACCCTATAACATGTTTGTAAATAGTTATAAAGCATCCAAAAAGGTGATTTTTATATCTTCTATAATGGATATTACTTTTACCAATTATGGAGGTTATAATTTGAGTAGAGGATAGAAGTTTCATGCCTCAAAGATGCTTCTAAAAACATTGAATTCCTGCATTATCTCTATATGCTTGGAGTTGTGAATGGCAATTTGACATTTCAAGAGAAAACTAAGTAGTCTCTCATGGTTACAATGAGAATATCAGTTGAATGGTATAAAACTTTCATGAATTTCATCAAGAGGAATTTGACACATATTTTTTCAAGCCCTATGGCCACCTACACATGTCCACACATAGAGAAATAGGCACCTATAGTATGACAAGCAAATAGTGACCTAGGAAATGTGTTTTGATGGTGTTTTAGCACATACAAGGTGAGTCCAAGGTGAATTAAAGTTATAGGTGATTATTAATCTTAAATTTAAGTCCTCCAACATCATGTCTAAGGTCCAAATAAGCAAATGCTCACCTACAATAGTCAAGAGGTAGATTTCACAGTTAAAAGGTAGGGAAGACTCAATTTATGAATTTAAAGGGCATATAAAGGATGTAAGTGAAGTTAACATGGTGAAAATACATATTAATACTACCTTATAGTCATGTTTATCTCTATGAACTCTTGGAAATGATAAGCAAGCTTACCTTGACCTCTTAGGACCCTATATGCACCTACAGTTGGTTCACTATCACGATAAGGTGAAGAGAAGAATGTGATTAGTAAAACATAAGAAGGTTGAAAAAAAATTGAGATGGTTAATAAGGTTAAAAAGTTATGATTAACCTTGAAAATGATAGATCTTCACCTATAGGTCTTCACATCCCTCAACATAGTTGACTGTGTTTGACCATTACAAACAATGAGCTAAGAAATGAGGTATGAAGGTTACCAATGCATATACATGACCCCAAATGATTAAAAAAAAAAGTATTAAATGATTATAAGAGACCCTAAAATTATCTAAAAACTATATATCAAGATAAATTAGGCATGCACATATAGGTGCCTTTCTAAGATAGAAAATATAGTCAAAAGTGACACCCAATTTTGAGTGAGCAGGGTGTATAGAGTGATATATGAAGAATTGAAATGGAAAAAACATATGAACCCCTTTATCATAATAAAATATTCTAATTACACTATCTTAGTGTATTTTAAAAAGATAAAGGTCTCAAATGATGCACATACAGTCCACTTGGGAAAGGTTTACACACAGTTTGCCTTTAACAAGTTTATATTGGGTCTTAAAGCATTTGAGAGGTCAAATCACCAAACAAAGGGATAAAAATTTGTAAATAAAATGTTTATAAGTTGTTTAATCACATAAAATTAATATTTTTTCTTGTGGGAATAGGGGAAGTACCCTCTATTTTGTCTCAAATAGAGGGTACTCCCGAAGGTCAAAACTGGTAGGTTTGAGAGGATGAAGATAGAAAGGTGGACCAGAAGAAAAAATAGACCTTCAAGAAGGTGGGAGAGGTTTAAATACACATAATAAAACATGAATAACCTTTCAAGAAAGGGTTAAACTAGATACGGTATCCCACATCATCAAATTTGTAGATAGGCATATTATATATGTCTAGGCCTAGAGGCCAAATCAAAGGTCAAAATCATTTTTAGCATGAGATGATCTTCCTAAATTATTGAATCATGTTTTTGGAACCATGATGGATGTGTTATATCTTATCTAATGAAAATAATCCAACTGGATGGCCTAGACTACAAGGGTCTCAGTCAGGCTCATTAAATCAGAATTAGGCCTAGTGTCCAAAGAGGAGGTCATTCACATTTTTAGCCTTATACATGAATTTAAACCTATTAGAACATGTTTATAGGATGTATATGGATGTTTTAAAGCCTTAAAATTGTAATTAAGGCATAAAGGAAGCCATTTTTGGACCTTAGGACAACTCAAGCCTGTTGGAATATAAGAAGAAGCTTGATAAGAGATGTTTAAATTCTCACACCTTTCATGAGACTTTTCATGGAGTCTAGGTAAGTTTGGAGGAGTTATAAAGGGTCCTATGCTAGGCATTAGTGTAATTTTTTTGAAACTCAAACATCATAACTTTGTGAATGAACCTTAAGAGGTCAAAATAGACCTAAACCCTTGCCAATGACCAATTTGAGGAAATAGAGTTGGAAAGATACTATAATATACCATTTTGACTAGTTTAGTGATTGTAACTTGTAAAGGACTCACTCAGGATCCCTCCCATACTTTTTATCTATATGAAATTATACAAACAAGGTACAAAATAGGCTCTTCTTGATAGTTTTATGCATTGTGTAGGTTCTAGGAGGAGTATGAATATGAAACCAAATTTGGGATAAGTATTAGGAATTGGATTAACCCCTCATGTCCATTTAATTCTTTATAATAACACCTAAGTGTTCAAATAAACTAATTCATCTTGACCAATAAAAACTAGCATAGTGGACATACTAGTGAAAAGGGTGGAAAACTTCAAGTGGGGTGATTTTAAGGGTGTAACTGATGCTTATAATTCCATGGGGGGTCTTGAAACTTGTCATACACTCCCTCCAATGTATTTTCATTGAAAACTAAAGCCAAATTTGAGGCCAAGTGTGTAGGGTGCATCAATGAGGAGTTTTTTAGACTGTAGATGATGATGGCTCATTTTTGGAATGTTTCAAATGACCAGGACTATAAAAAATGCATGGATAATCATGTCTAAAATCCTTCCCATTCATTCCAATCATTAGACCTATCCTTAATTAGTTTTGAGACGTTCAAATAAGTCTAAATCATGAAGGTAGTTTTTGTAGCCAAAATAAGGAGTATCATGCCACTTTTCATGGGTTTTATGACTTGGATGGACACTTGTAACTTCTAACCTTTCCTAGTTCATCCCATATCCTATTACCATGCATAATTAACTCCTTTTATCAACTTCACAAGTGTCCTTATGACCCTCGGAATTATCTCTTCTCCTCTCTCCCTCTAAAGTTCTATAAGGGCTACCATTTTGGATTTTGTAATCTAATACCACCCCATCTATGACAAAGCCTTACTGGATTTGACATTATACTTTCCTTAGACAATAAATTCAATCTATTTTGACTTCATACATCAGCTTGTTAAAGTGTGTGAAGAGATGTATAGTGAATGGTTAAGAGATAGGTATTTATCCTTGCATTCTCTCAATCCTTCCAATTATTAATGCAAGTGATTCCATGCCTAGTAGGTCATATGAAGTGTTGTTAAGTGTATGGATATGGTATTAAGTGTACAATGAAGTCTTATCATCTATAAAATGATCTATGGTTCCACTTACCTTGAATAGTCTCCATGTATGTCACCTTCATATTAAAATACTGATGTTAGTACATTCTAGGACCCTTAGACTAGTGTTGTATGACTAGTATTGTAAGACATCTTGGTGCATCACCCCCTAGAATAGGTCTCATTTCATGAAAACTCTAACCCTTTCCCCCACAAATAATTAGCTAGTATAGGTGAAAGCATTTCAAGACACATCTAAGGAGTTAACCCTTAATTCTAGAGATTCATCTCACCAAATTGATTACCCACACCAAGTGAGATGCTTCCATTGTGCCACTTGGATGAGGAGAGATGAGTCATCTCCTAAAAGGGTGAAAATATAAGTGAAAATAGTTTTTGGCATTCCTAGTGGTACTCTTAGTCCAAGAGGTTGAAATATTTTTGGTGTTGTCTTTCAACAATCAACCTTTGGAGGCATCTATCTAAGCATCAATGGTGATTCTAAAGTCACATATCCTATTATCATGCACAAGTAAGTCCTTTTATCAACTTCACAAGTGTCCTTGTGACCCTTGGAATTCTCTCTTCTCCTCTCTCTCTCTAAAGTTCTATAAGGGCTACCATTTTGGATTTTGTAATCTAATACCACCCCATATATGACAAAGCCTTACTGGATTAGACATTATACTTTCCTTAGAAAATAGATTCAATCTATTTTGACTTCATACATCAGCTTGTTAAAGTGTGTGAAGAGATGTATAGTGAATGGTTAAGAGATAGTCATTTTTCCTTGCATTTTCTCAATCCTTCCATGTTTAATGCAAGTGATTCCATGCCTAGTAGGTCATATGAAGTGTTGTTAAGTGGATGGATATGTTATTAAGTGTACAATGAAGTCTTATCATCTATAAAATGATCTATGGTTCAACTTACCTTGAATAGTCTCCATGTATGTCACCTTCATATTAAAATATTGATGTTAGTACATTTTAGGACCCTTAGACTAGTGTTGTATGACTAGTATTGTAAGACACCTTGGTGCATCACCCCTTAGAATAGGTCTCATTTCATGAAAACTCTAACCCTTTCCCCCACAAATAATTAGCTAGTATAGGTGAAAGCATTTCAAGACACATCTAAGGAGTTAACCCTTAATTCTAGAGATTCATCTCACCAAATTGATTACCCACACCAAGTGAGATGCTTCCATTGTGCCACTTGGATGAGGAGAGATGAGTCATCTCCTAAAAGGGTGAAAATATAAGTGAAAATAGTTTTTGGCATTCCTAGTGGTACTCTTAGTCTAAGAGGTTGAAATATTTTTGGTGTTCTCCTTCAACAATCAACCTTTGGAGGCATCTATCTAAGCATCAATGGTGATTCTAAAGTCACATATCCTATTATCATGCACAAGTAACTCCTTTTATCAACTTCACAAGTGTCCTTGTGACCCTTGGAATTCTCTCTTCTCCTCTTTCTCTCTAAAGTTCTATAAGGGCTACCATTTTGGATTTTGTAATCTAATACCACCCCATCTATGACAAAGCCTTACTGGATTTGACATTATACTTTCCTTAGACAATAAATTCAATCTATTTTGACTTCATACATCAGCTTGTTAAAGTGTGTGAAGCGATGTATAGTGAATGGTTAGGAGGTAATCATTTATCCTTGTGTTCTCTCAATCCTTCCATGTTTAATGCAAGTGATTCCATGCCTAGTAGGTCATATGAAGTGTTGTTAAGTGTATGGATGTGTTATTAAGTGTACAATGAAGTCTTGTCATCTATAAAATGATCTATGGTTCCAGTTACCTTGAATAGTCTCCATGTATGTCACCTTCATATTAAAATACTGATGTTAGTACATTCTAGGACCCTTAGACTAGTGTTGTATGACTAGTATTGTAAGACACCTTGGTGCATCACCCCCTAGAATAGGTCTCATTTCATGAAAACTCTAACCCTTTCCCCCACAAATAATTAGCTAGTATAGGCGAAAGCATTTCAAGACACATCTAAGGAGTTAACCCTTAATTCTAGAGATTCATCTCACCAAATTGATTACCCACACCAAGTGAGATGCTTCCATTGTGCCACTTGGATGAGGAGAGATGAGTCATCTCCTAAAAGGGTGAAAATATAAGTGAAAATATTTTTTGGCATTCCTAGTGGTACTCTTAGTCTAAGAGGTTGAAATATTTTTCTTGTTGTCCTTCAACAATCAACCTTTGGAGGCATCTATCTAAGCATAAATGGTGATTCTAAAGTCACATATCCTATTATCATGCACAAGTAACTCCTTTTATCAACTTCACAAGTGTCCTTGTGACCCTTGGAATTCTCTCTTCTCCTCTCTCTCTAAAGTTCTATAAGGGCTACCATTTTGGATTTTGTAATCTAATACCACCCCATCTATGACAAAGCCTTACTAGATTTGACATTATACTTTCCTTAGACAATAAATTCAATCTATTTTGACTTCATACATCAGCTTGTTAAAGTGTGTGAAGAGATGTATCGTGAATGGGTAGGAGATAATCATTTATCCTTGTGTTCTCTCAATCCTTCCATGTTTAATGCAAGTGATTCCATGCCTAGTAGGTCATATGAAGTGTTGTTAAGTGTATGGATATGTTATTAAGTGTACAGTGAAGTCTTATCATCTATAAAATGATCTATGGTTCCACTTACCTTGAATAGTCTCCATGTATGTTACCTTCCTATTAAAATACTGATGTTAGTACATTTTAGGACCCTTAGACTAGTGTTGTATGACTAGTATTATAAGACACCTTGGTGCATCACCCCCTAGAATAGGTCTCATTTCATGAAAACTCTAACCCTTTCCCCCACAAATAATTACCTAGTATAGGTGAAAGCATTTCAAGACACATCTAAGGAGTTAACCCTTAATTCTAGAGATTCATCTCACCAAATTGATTACCCACACCAAGTGAGATGCTTCCATTGTGCCACTTGGATGAGGAGAGATGAGTCATCTCCTAAAAGGGTGAAAATATAAGTGAAGATATTTTTTGGCATTCCTAGTGGTACTCTTAGTCGAAGAGGTTGAAATATTTTTGGTGTTGTCTTTCAACAATCAACCTTTGGAGGCATCTATCTAAGCATCAATGGTGATTCTAAAGTCACATATCCTATTATCATGCACAAGTAACTCCTTTTATCAACTTCACAAGTGTCCTTGTGACCCTTGGAATTCTCTCTTCTCCTCTCTCTCTCTAAAGTTCTATAAGGGCTACCATTTTGGATTTTGTAATCTAATACCACCCCATCTATGACAAATCCTTACTGGATTTGACATTATACTTTCCTTAGACAATAAATTCAATCTATTTTGACTTCATACATCAGCTTGTTAAAGTGTGTGAAGAGATGTATAGTGAATGGTTAGGAGATAATCATTTATCCTTGTGTTCTCTCAATCCTTCCATGTTTAATGCAAGTGATTCCATGCCTAGTAGGTCATATGAAGTGTTGTTAAGTGTATGGATATGTTATTAAGTGTACAATGAATTCTTATCATCCATAAAATGATCTATGGTTCCACTTGCCTTGAATAGTCTCCATGTATGTCACCTTCATATTAAAATACTGATGTTAGTACATTCTAGGACCCTTAGACTAGTGTTGTATGACTAGTATTGTAAGACATCTTGGTGCATCACCCCCTAGAATAGGTCTCATTTCATGAAAACTCTAACCCTTTCCCCCATAAATAATTAGCTAGTATAGGTGAAAGCATTTCAAGACACATCTAAGGAGTTAACCCTTAATTCTAGAGATTCATCTCACCAAATTGATTACCCACACCAAGTGAGATGCTTCCATTGTGCCACTTGGATGAGGAGAGATGAGTCATCTCCTAAAAGGGTGAAAATATAAGTGAAAATAGTTTTTGGCATTCCTAGTGGTACTCTTAGTCCAAGAGGTTGAAATATTTTTGGTGTTGTCTTTCAACAATCAACCTTTGGAGGCATCTATCTAAGCATCAATGGTGATTCTAAAGTCACATCAATTGGTCAAGCAACCTAGGTAATTCTTTGAATATTGTTGATAATCATTCCTATTCTTTATTCCTAATGAATTTCCATGGTTGACTTTGGTTTTGAGTTCTATTTTAACAAGTTGGTGAGACATTTCAAGCTTATGGCATTCCTTATCAACAAGAGCAAGTTCTTAATCAACCCTATCATGAAGTGTATCAACCCATTCAATAAGAATACTTGTGGAAGTCCTATAACCCTTAATTTCCCTCTCCATATGGACACCATGTTATTGGACAACCCTATGAGTATGGCTACCAAGAAACCTATCAATAAACACCTTTCTATTAGTCCCAATATGAGCCATATCCTTCATATTATGATGCCTATCAGCCTCAAGAGTATTCCTATGAATATTTTCATATAAAATAAGATGTTTAAATGGATTATACACAAGGATATTATTGGCAAGATGCAACTCCTGCTCATGTATATGTTTCCCCTTCTAATCAGACCAAGAATTCACTTGCATATGAGCTTACTAGTGTTTTTCTCTTTTCCAAACCCACTCATAAGTCTCCTCCTTCACCTTCCACTACGTCTCATATTCCAACTCCTTCACCTCAAATCCATGAGCCTATCCATAAACTCTACACCTCAACCTTTCTTGAGGAAAATCCTATTTTGAGAGAAGCAAGTGAAGAAGAGCAAACTCAATTCACGGTTGATCAAGAAGACCTCATGAGTGACTATGAGGAAGAAATCACCATAGGGACTCCCCTTGGTGAATAAAAGGAAAATCCACAATATTTTACCACCATGTCTGAAGGAATGTATGTCCATGGAGCTGACTCTAATTCCTCTAGTTTTGAGGGGATGTGTATCCATGAGGAATGTGGCTAAGACTTGAAGAAGGAGGTGTTTGAAGAAGACTCCATGTCTGATCATGAAGTTATAGATGACCATCCCAAGTATGAGGAAGAGTTTACTATCAATAATGAAGGTAAAATCACTCCTTAATAAGTGGAATTCCTAAGAGAGACTCATGAGACTAAGGAAGAGGAAATAACCCTTGAATATGACATTCATGAGGAAGAAGATTTATGGTAGAAGTTCAATGTCATATGCAAGGAAATTGATAGGCCGGGTAAAGGTTTTTCTTCTCCAAGAGATTGCATAGATAATGAAAATTTTATTGATGAATATAAGAATGATATTGAGTGTTAAATAAAACATAAATATGAAGTTCATCTGTTGGTCAAGAACCTATTTTCATTAAGTCATTTGATGATGCTAGTATAGAAGAAGTTGTAGACATGGATAATGATGTCAAGGCTGAGAGGATTGTCATATTTTCAAACTTTCACATCAAAGGCCAAGTAAATGAGAAGGTTGGGAATATTTATATATAAGAGGAGTCCATTTTTGTTTTTAACCTATTTGGAGTTGTTTGGTTTTCATTGAACCATATGCTAATGAAGTTGGCAAATACCATGAATAAAATGGAGACATCAATGATAAAGGATAAAAGGCTACATGTCTCACTAAATCCTTCATGTTATGAATCAAGGAAGGTTTAAAACTTACCCTTTTATCTAGGAGGTATTTTTTTCCTCATTTTAGTTAGTGTTTGATTTAGTTGTTTAGTTTGGTGTGTGTGTGTTCCATAAGTGCTCATGAAGCACAAATGTGTTTTGGTTAAGTTTCATATCTTGTGTATTACTTCTTATTGGTTTTATGTGTGTTTTGTGTAATTTAAAGGCAAGGTTTGTGTAAAAATTCATGTACATGTGATTCCATATCTCAATGGACTAATAATGCTACTGGTCTAGTTAGTATATAAGGTATACTGCCCCTATGAGTCACCAATTTGTTGACCAAATTTGACTTTTAGGTCAAATTAGGGCACCTATAAGTATAAAATTGAGTTTTAGGTATTTTAAGGGTATAATACATATGTAACAAGGTGTCTTATAGTTTAATTAATGTTATATTAGCCTTGGTCCTTAGTCATTTTCATCCTTTTAGTCATTTTGAGTCATTTTGAGGTCAAAAAAGGGGCATTTAATGAGTTGTATGGATTCCTTGGGAAGTGTTAAGGTTTAAAAAGTTTATGTCATGTACCATGTGTCCTAAAATTTATTAATCAATTATTTTTAACTAAAAGTGGTGAGTTATTCATAAGAAAGAGCAGCTTCCTTGGGAAAAAATGTGAGTTTCCCACTTGTACGGCCCATGGGGAAGTGTGTCATGTGGGATAATATCATAAAATGTCCCTTTAGATTCCTCAATATTATTTCCATATTTTAATTTCTCAAGAATATCCATTTTTGGGATAAAACTATTCCACTCCTTTTTCACCCTTTTAGGTACAAAGAACCAGTCTTCAGGTTTGTACTTGGTATGGCTAGCAAGGAAGGTTTCAGATCAAATGACTTATGGAGTTGAAATTATACTTATATTCATTAATTTCCATAAAAATATTTTTTGAATAATTGTGGCCTATGATTTATGAACCATCCTTATGAATTTTACTATGTTTTTTTGCTTGCTATTTCATGAACCCTATAGGTTTTGATCCATTTTGGATAAGTCCATATGAATAAATTGGTGATGTTGACTTTATAGGATGTTGGATATCCTATTAGATTCCCTCCATGATTTTTTCAATTTTCATGGTGTTTTAGTGAAGTAAATCATCTCATGTTGGTAGATTAGTCTCATTTGGGATGACAGGTAGGTTTCCACTATCTATAGAGTTTATCATGATTTGTAAATAGTTCTAGGGGGTGTAGATAAGTTCATAACCATGTATTTAATGTCTTATTTGTCCCCTTATTTTTCAATTTCATCATCTAAGGCAAATTCTCCAAGAAAGTGCAATCATATGCAACTTACCATTCAGACAACCATTAATGAACATGTATAGTTACCATGAAGGAGGAAATCACTTTAAAATGGATGTTTTGAAGTTACTTCTAAGACCATAATAATTATTTTCACCCATTTGTAGAATTGGAGAATATTTCAAGTCTTTTTATGAGATATAAACTATATACATTGTCCACTTACATTCACTGCCTGCACACAACTCAGAATTTATACCTACAGGATTGAGAACTAAGGGTATTTTATAAGTTTGATAGCTTCTAGTATGGACAGGACTTGTGCCAAGGATGGAGGTTATAATTCTAGTAGAGGATAGAAGTTTTAGGCCTCGAAGATGCCTCTAAAGACATTGAATTCTTGTATTAATCTCTATAGGTTTGGAGTTATGAATGGCCATTTGACATTTCAAGATCAAACTAAGTAGTATCTCATGGTTAAAATGATCCTATTAGGTGAATGGTATAAAAATTTCATGAATGTCACCAAGAGGAAGTTAATACATAGTTTTAAAAGACCTATGGCCACCTACAGGTGTCTACACAAAGAGAAATAGGCACCTATAATAGGATAAGTAGACAGTGACCCAGGCAATGTGTTTTGATGGTGTTTTAGCCCATCCAAGGTGAATTTAGGTGTTAGATTATGATTAATATTAAATTTAATTCCTATAACATCATGATTAAGCTTCAAATAAGTAAATGCTCACCTACAATAGTTAAGAGGTAGAGTTCATAGTTAAAAGGTAGGGAAGACTTAGTTTATGAATTTTAAGGGCATATAAAGGATAAAATTGAATTTAACATGGTGAAACTACCTATTAACACTTCCTTAGAGTCATTTTGATCTCTATGAACTCTTGGCAATGATAAACAAGCTTACCTTAACCTGTTAGGACCATGTATGCACCTATAGCTGGTTCAAAGTCATGGCAAGGTGAAGAGAAGAATGTGCTTATTAAAACATAAGAAGGTTAAAAATAAATGTATGGTTCATTAGGTTAAAAATTTATGAGTAACCTTGAAAAGGAGAGATCTTCACCTACAAGTCTTTACATCCCTCAACATGGTTGACTGTGTTTGACCATGGTAGACAATGAGCTAAGAAATGAGGTATGAAGGTTTCTAGTGCATATACATGACCCTAAATAATTAAAAACGAGTATTAAATGATTATAAGAGACCCTAAAAATATCTACATACTGTGTATCAAGCTAAATTAGGCATGTACCTATAGGTGCCTTTCCAAGACAAAAAATATAGTCAAAAGTGACACCCAGCTTTGACTGAGCAAGTTGTATAGAGTGGTATATGAAGAATTGAAATGTAAAAAAACATGTGAACCCCTTTATCATAATCAAAATTTTATAATTACACTCTCTTATTATTGTTTTAACAAATAAAGGTCTCAAATGATGCACATACAATCCACTTGGGAAAGGCTTACACACAGTCTGCCTTTAACAAGTCTATCTTGGGTTTTAAAGCATTTAAGAGGCCAAATCAAGAAAACAAGGGATAAAAATTTATACATAAAATTTTTTTTAGTTTTGGAAGCTCATAAAATGAATATTTTGTCTATGGTAATAGGGTAAGTACCCTCTATTTTCTCTTAGATAGAGGGTACTTCCCTAAGGACAAAACTAGTAAGTTTGAGAGGATGAAGATAGAAAGGTAGACCAAAATAAAAAAGAGACATTAAATAAGGTGGGATATGTTTACATACACATATTAAAACATGAATAACATTTCAATAAATGGTGAAACTAGATAGGGTATCCCAGATCACCAAAGTTGCAGACAGGCATACTGATATGGCTAGGCCTAGAGGCCAAATGAAAGGTCAAAACCATTTTTAGCATGAGATGACATTCCCAAATTATTGAAGAATTTTTTTGGGACCATTATGGATGTTTTAAATATTATGTAACTAAAATAATATAATTGGATATCCTAGTCTGCAAGGGTCTCGGTCAGGCTCATTAAAAAAGAGTTAGGCCTAGTGTCCAAAGTGGAGGTCATTCACACTTTTAGACTTATACATGCATTTCAACCTATTGGAACATGTTTATTGGATTTATATGGATGTTTTCAAGCCTCAAATTTGTTGTGAAGGTGCAAAGGAAGCTATTTTTGGACCTTAAGACAACCTAGAACTATTGGAATAGAGGAAGGAGCCTGATAGGAAATGTTCAAATGCTCACACCTTTCATGAGACTTTGCATGGAGTCCAGTGAAGTTTGGATGAGTTATGAATGGTCCTATACTATGAATTAGTGTAATTTTTCTACAACTCTAATGTTAGAACTTTATGAACGATCCCTAAGAGGTCAAAATAGGCCTAAACCCTCCTAAACCCTTGCCAGTGACCAGTTTGAGGAAATGGAATTGAAAAGGTACTCTAATGGACCATTTCAACTAGGATAGTGATTATAATTTGTAAATGACTCAGTTAGGCTCCCTCAAATACTTTTGATTTGTATAGAATTATATAAATAGGGTACAAAATAGGCTCTTATTGATAGTTTAATGCATTGTACAGCTTCTAAGAGGAGTATGAATATGAAACCAACTTTGGGAGAACTATCAAGACTTGGGATAACCCCTAATTTCCATTTCATTCTTAATAACAACTCATAAATGTTCAAGTAAACTACTTCATCTCAGCCAATCAAAATTGGCATAGTCAACATGCTAAGGAAAAGGGTGGAAAACTTTAAATGGGGTGATTTTAAGGTGTGTTTGATACTTCTAAGGAAATAGGGGGTCTTAAAACTTATCATCCACTCCCTCCCACTAATTTTCATGGGAAAATAGATACAAATTTGAGGCCAAGTGTGCAAGGTGCATGAATGAGGAGTTTTTTGGACTACAAATGATGATAGCTCATCTTAGGAAGGTTCAAAATGATTAGGAATGAAACTAATGCATGGAGAAGTATGTATGAAATACTTAACCTTAAATATAATCATCATACCTATACCTAATTAGTTTTTATACATTCAAATAGGTCAAAATCATGAAGGCAATTTTTTGAGCCAGAATAAGGAGTTTCATTCCACTTTTCATGAGTTTTATGACTTAGATGGACACTTGTATCTTCTAGCCTTGCATTGTTCATCCCATATCCTCTTCTCATGCATAATTAACTAATTTTATGATCTTTATAAGTGTCCTTGTGGCCCTTGTACTTCTCTCTTCTCCTCTCTCTCTCTCAAGTTCTATAAGAGCTGCCATTTTGGCCTTTTTAATCTAATACCACACCACATATGGTGAACCCCTGCTTATTTTGACATTATACTTTCCTTAGACAATAAATTAAATATATTTTTAGCTCATACATCAAATTTTTTAAGTTTCTGTAGAGATTTATAGTGAATGGTTAAGAGATATTCATTTATCCTTGCTTTCTCTCTATCCTTCCATGTTTGATGTAAGTGATTGCAAGCCTAGCAAGTCATATGAAGTGTTTTTAATTTTATGGATATGTTATTAAGTTTAAAAGTAAGTCTTATCATCTTTATAATGATATATTGATCTACTTAACTTGAATAGACTCCATGTATGTCACCTTCATATTGAAATACTAATCTTACTGCATTCTAAAACCCTTAGACTAGTGTTGTGTGGCTTGTCTCAAAAGTGATAGAGTATAATAGCCTTATGGTAAAAATATTGGTGCATCAACCCCGATAATAGGTTTCATTTCATGTAAACTCTAACCCTTTCCCCCACAAATAATCAGCTAGTATAGGTGAAAACATTTCAAGACACATATAGGGAGCTAGCCTTTATTTCTAGAGATTCATCTCACCAAATTGATTACCCACATCAAGTGAGATGTTTACATTGTGACACTTGGATAAGAAGAGGTGATTCATATCCTCAAAGGGTTAAAATTCAAGTGATAACACTACTATAGTAGATAGGATCACTAAAGTCCATAAAATTTCATTGGGTATAAGTATATGCAATAATTTTGGAATCTAAATTTGATTTGGATTTTAAAATATCAAGCACATGTTGCATAAAATATGCACCTTAGATTTTGTTTCATGCTAAAATTTTGTATAAAAATGGTACCATGTATAAAATTCTACCATAAATGTGTATCAGAATCATATAATTGTGTCTTTTTGCCAATTTAGGAAACTATGTAAGTGTGAAGGACATGCTTCCAAAGCATGCCCCCATTATATATGGATAAATGTGAAAATGATATAAGTACCAATTTGGAGTACATGTTTCTAAAACATGCCCCCATTATAAACTAAAGATGTTGAAAACTAAATAGGTGTGGAGAACATGCTTCCAAAGCATGACCCCATTAAATCTAAAATTATGAATTTATGGTAGCCATGTCCATATGATGTGCCCTGACTAAATCTACAAACTAGTGTAAGTAACCTATATTGTGTGAGTGTGGATAACATGTTTTCCCCTATTTTATCCACAAACTAGTATAAGTACCATATACTATGTGAGTGTGGAGAACATGCTTCTAAAGCATGCCCCCATTGTAATCTAGAAACTATGAAAAAGGTGGAAGCCATGTCACCATGACATGCCCCCACTAATATGATCCCTGTCTGAGGTGAGGAAAAGATAGTACCTGGTATTTAACTCACCTAAAAATGGTAAGTCAATTTTAAATCTATGAATGTAACCATGTAGCATATAGAAGGAAATGTGTCTAGTTATATGTAATATTGAACTGCATAGAACCAATGTGATCTCATGTAGGCCTAAGATGCATGATAAAGATCAGGGCAACATCTACATAGTAACATTATAATCTCAATAAGTGAACAATTGCACACACAAGAACACTCAAAAGTAATTCAAAAGGTAATGGTCCAAGGAGACCACAAACATGGGGCATGTTCAAATGCCATGAAATTGAATGGACATGACTTAGTCAACTATCCACAAAAGTAATAAATGACATATTCAAATATCCAAGAATGTAATGACATATTCAAATGTCTAAGAAGGAAATAATAGGCATAGGGTCCACATATAATGGATCATATTCAAATGCTTCAAAAATTAAGACAATAGCAAGGCAACACACTCAAGGAATTCTATAAAGGAAAATCATAAGTAACCAACATAAACATGTCATAGTGGCCCCTTTATTGAATGTGTTATCAAAAAATGTCAAGTACATAGCATATCAAGTACCCTTTGTAATGTATAAGAATGGATAATAGGCATGTGTAATTGCATATGTAATCTCAAACATGATAATGTAGAGTGCTCATCAAATCATATAACATGTGAGTATCAAGATCATAGAAGATGGATACCCCTAACATCCTAATGATATGAGTAGAGGGAATGATCAACACCCATAATGTATCATGTATCTATGTATGTATATGTATGTGATGTAAGAGTAATATATATGTTATTCCTTATCATAGAACTAACATATAGATGTCAAGGATCTAATAGAACATGTAGGTGCCAAAAATGTTGATGGATTTTTGAATATATATTTTATTTTGGAATGTTAATAGTTCTAATCAAGGAAGTTGTCATCATCAAAATGTGTAGGACCATTTGTAAAAATATTTTCTGATTATTGCTTATAATGATGGATTGCATCTTATTAAATATACATGTCTAATGGCCTCCCTAAATCTAATGGTGTGGGTAGATAATCATATCCATCATGTGGTATACAAATCTCTATGCCCATATCAAGAAAAGTAGTACATATTTGTAGTATCTAACTTGGCTTACCATTCATCTAGCTAGTTTTGTCCAAGCTTTTATTTCAAATGGGGATCGTGGTTTAGTATCCACATGGTTGTGATCACTACATGAGTACACAAGCAATAGGTAACTGAATATATCCACAAGATTCTAACATCAATTAAGAGTATAGAGTTCATTTGTATTATGTCCCAAGTGTTTGAGAAATGTAGTTCCATAAGTTGTATCCCACTTGTTCATATCAAACTAGAGATGGTGGAAATATACCCTATCAATATTAGCAATAATGATAAACTCTTCATGTTTTGGTCACTTTAGAAGATAGTTTTCATTTGAAAGATAGGAAGGATTTGGCATTTTGACAATTTGTGAAGTTTTTGGTGAAGACAACACATTGTTCACATAGTAAATTGCATTTCACCTTTATAAGATTGGCTCAACACTTTTAACCATGAGGGGTAGATTAAGTAACAAACATTTACATGCTCATTTTATATGGTTGTGTTCCCCTTATTTGGATTCAGTGTTATTTCTTCTGTAAGTGGATTAATTTTGTATGTACCAAGACCCTTGGATTCAAATAAGTTATGCAAAAGGTGATCAAGTGGATCAAATTTTAGGGCACATATTTTTTATCTATCATGTCATGAGCAGTATCATCATCACTATCATAGTAATCAAAAACATGCCCATCATTTTGCTCAGTATTACCCAATAAAGGAAGCTCAAATGAAGGAGGCTCTTATGGTTTGAGTGGTTCTTTTGGTAATGGTTCTTGCTTTTGATGTGAATTTGTGTGCATCTCAATATGCAGTACCTTATTTACATGTGGATATGGAGGATACATTGTACTTGACTCACCTATTTCATCAGTGTGTGTGTCCTCTATAGGAATGCATTATTTAGGTGGTACTACTATAGGAATGCCTTTAATTTTAGATTGTATCATTTTGCAAAATTTGAAAGGTTCATCATCAGTGAACATTGTTAATAAAGTCCCATCATGTATGAATTTTACATGTCTATGAAGTGTAGATGAGATAAGTTCAATTTAATGTATCTAAGGTCTACCCAAAAGTACATTTTAATGTAATGATTGAGACATTACCTAAAAATTATCTGAAATAGTTTTTGATCCTAATGTCACATCCAATGTAATTTGACCAACTAGAGGACTATGTGAATTATCAAACCCCGAGATATGCATAATCAACTTTTGAATCAGATTAGTGCTAATGCCCATGGTGGTTAATAAATTGATACTACATATGTTTAGGCCCAATCCATTATCAATGAGCACCCTTTTGATTCCTTTATTTTGCATAGTCAATTTTATGAACAAAGGTAACACTTGATCAATAATATAGTTGGATGCTAAATCAATTGGGTCAAAGGCAATAAGTTTGGCATTATTTTTGAGACCTTTCATGATATTGACAAAATAAGCAGGCTCAATATCATTTAGAACCTGAGTTTCATGCAATGTTTTATATAAGTTGTCCTTGTAAACATCATATTATTTTAAGAGCTCAAGTATTAAAATTTTAGCACGTGTATTACTCAATTGGTCAAAAAGGTCATAACCCTTAGATTTTATCACAAGTTTAGGCTTAAGAGGCCCCTATTGTATATAAACAGGTAGTGGTGTAGGTTGAGCAACCTTAACTCTTTTAGTAGTAATAGCATGGATCATAATATCCACTATAAGTTATGGGTCAATAATGGGTGCAGAGTGGTAATTTTCTCTTGAATAAGGATTGATTAAAACAAATGGTTAAGTGCATGCATGTTGGCATCTAGATATTAGATCTATAGCATTACAAAAGGACTTGTGGAGAGATATCACATGTTTTTTCCATTCTAACACTCACTCATTATGTGCATGTATTTGCATAACAATTTTGATAAGATAAGTAGTGTAGGAAACCATAGAAATTATAAGGTATTGGACCATGAAATAATATAGAGATGTGTCCATGGCAAACATGATTACAAGATTTATCAATCAAGGGTCAACAATAGGAAAAGAAATCATCAAACCCTAGTTGACATAGGGTTTGATATTCAAAGGTTGGGTTCACCAAATGTTTAACCCTAATTTGGATATGGATCATCTTTTAATGGTTAGGGTTAAGGATATAAAAATTATAGGGCACAAGGGTGAATATTAGATTTAAAACAATCCAATTATTGTGATAAACTTAGGTATACCATATGCTAAATTTATAAAGTTGAGATAGGTTATTAATGGAAAGTGTAATCACTTAAAAGTGGTATTTGAATGTTAACAATACTACTTGGGAATACCTGTTATAAAACCTATTATCACACTTATCCAGCTATAATCACTTAAAAGTGGTATTTGAGTGCTAAGAGTGCTACTTGAGACTACTTATTCTTATTTTAGCACTAAACCTATCCTAGAGCCTATTATCACACTTTTACAGCTTTTGTGTGGACTATAAACATCCTTAATTAGCTTAAATACAATCTCAGACCCTTTTTCTTGATCTTGGCCCTTTGTGTCTTGCATTTTTCCAGCCAAACATTAACACCACATTAAGGACACTAGATCCACATGGTGCTAGTGTCCCTAAAATGGTGCATATGTCCTTTACCTATCTTTCCTAAACAAATATATTTTCAAAGGTAAAACCCTCCTATAGTTGGCCTAATCATATTTTATTGTCTGCATAAGATAAAAAACACTATAAATACATGACTTTTACACCTCTATCCACTGGATGGAAATTAGATGCAAAATACCTATTCAAACACAAAATAAGTTAAGTAAAATCAAAGTTATTAATCCCTATTCTACCCTACTTATACATACTACCATCTACAGTTTTCCAAGCTCAAATTTTTTAGACTTCCAATCTCAAGCACACTCAAGGCATTCAAGACCACTATCATTCTAACATCACTTGTACTTGTTACAACACTTAGATGGGGAAAATTACATCGTAATTGATCCCTCCTTAAATTATTGGTATGTAGGAAACTCTCTTCATAGTGGGGTGTTGAGGATGTCCATCATATCTTAATAATGAACATAATTTTCATCACATGCCTTACTTGGAAGGAGGATTAAGGTTTTCATCATAAAATAACTATTACAGGCACAATATAGAGTTTTAGACTTCATATGTACAAGAATAGAACCTAGAAATATAGATGTAGGTGCACCCAAAATTTTGAATTAGTCTTGCATAGAGGACTCTAATCCAATTATCAAGACACTAATCCCATTATCATGACACATGTCCAAATTTGGATCTACTATCTAAGAGGGGTTTTGATACATGGATCCAATTGATAACACTTAGAACTATGCATATCTCAGTTTTCAGCACTCAAATCATCTATATTAGGTGTTTTTGAGATATGTGGCAACTCATCTACCATCTAGATTCATGGAACCTAAGCTTTCATTATATGATGGCAAGGGTGGCCCAGAGCATCATCTCAAAGCTTTTCATACAACATGTTTAGACTGTGTGTCCAATGATTGGATTTTCATGAAGTTGTTTCTATGTAGTTTAAAGGATTATGACCTACAGTGGTTTTATGAATTATTGAATCAATTTATCACATCATTCAATCCTTTGGCAGACATATTTTTAGCACACTACTCCATCAATAACAGTGATAAGATCTCTTATGCCCAAGTTACATAGTTTTAAAAAAATAAAATGAACCTATCACAGAATTCATCTTATGATACAAGACTATATTAGCTAAATTGACTGGCCCCATGATATACAAAGAGCTTCAGGACATCTTTAAACATAGTATTTTACTAGTATTACATGAAACTATCTTATTTAAGAAGTTTCCTACATTCACAGATTTATGGCACATAGTAAAAGAAATAGAGTTCAAGCTTTTATCAATGGGAAAACTAAAGTATACCAATGGATTAGAATCAATTGTTAAGATTTAAAATAATACTCCATACAAGGTAAAGGCCACTGAGAACAAGAGTGATCAAAATTCCATAATCAAGGTAGCTTCTGAGCAATCTCCTAGATTGGTTTTATCTACTTCTCATCATTGAATCTTTACCAACCTTTCAAAGTCTTGAGCATGGGTGTTATAGGAACTCTTGGAATGAAATGTCATATATCTCCCTCCCATTAAATATATTGATATGACATGACCACTTCCAAATAACTAATATTCTAACACATTTTGAAAGTATCATAAGACACCAATCCATACAATAAATAAATGCATAAGCTTAAGACATAAGATACAAGATGTGATTGAGGCTAATATTATTAATGTGGGCACACCCATATAGGCAACAAAAGTAGAATTGAAAGCTAAATCATTAAATATATTCTTAGATCCATTTCCAAAGCCCATATTTAATGAGGTAGGGAACACATCAAGTGTTCACTACACATATCAAGCACATCCACCACGAGATTCATAGCATAATATTATAAAGGAGGCACACCTATTACATAACAGCATTGGTGTGTGCAATCATAAATGCATCATGTCTATAAATCAATCCTAGCTCAAAGAAGATAGAGCATACCTACACTTTTGATTGGGATACACTTGTTAAATGAGAGCATGACCAATATGGGGATCCACTAGACCCAATTAAGAGATCACTTAACACAACATATCATGCTAGGAAGGGTTCTAAAGCCTATAGTTTAACACAATTGCACAACAACCCTAATGGAGTCCTATGTTTTAAATCTTTCACCTATTCTAATAACAATAAATTAAATCTAATTTAGTGCACACCAAATCTTGTGGCACAAAGTGGGGGTTATAATCAATAAATTAACTAAACAAAACATGTAATAGAAAACATATACTCACATCAATGTATATGAAATCTTAATACATGGGAGAAGAATACGAATGCATTATCTATCTAATATTACAAAGGACAAATAAAGTTAAGATTACTTAACTTTGAATATTAACCCATTGAGCCTCAATCTCTCCCTTAGACAAGGTGTTTCATAAGATATTGTTGTGGTATATAAGGATAACCAAGATAAATCATCTCTAGGGTACACAACCTATCTAAGCATGCAAAAGACTTCTCCACATGACAAGATCCATATCTCCAAAGAAATTATGAAAATCTAAGCTTTATTCCTCAAGTATAATGGTCAATAAGTAGATGTTTGCTTTCACTTCTTCACTCTTAATTCGTCTCTTATGAAATGGTGGGAAATCAACTTGTATATATAGGTGGATATTTCCCTAAATCCTCTTGTAAATCTTGGTTATATAGGGTTGACCCAGTCAATCTAGTGTGTTTTTGTGCATGATTCACTAGGTCTAAGATGGGTCGGTCAAAAGGCTAACAAGCTAAGAAAGTGAAAAATACCCCTAAATTATACTAGGTCGACTTAGCCAACCTAGTATAGCCAACTATCTTAAAAGCTGTTAAGAAAAGAAAAGGAGGGATGGAAAGAGGAAAAGACTGGAATAGTTGGGAATGAGAAGAATAAGCTTAGGGTAAATGGTTTTAGGAGACAAGTGTGTAGATGACAAGTGGAAAAAGGGAAAACAATCTTATGAAGCACTGATGGTCTACCCACCCCTTTCTCGATGCACCCCTTAAGGCATGCACTCAGAGAGATTAAGACTTGACAGGTTCTTGCAAGATATAAAGTGTCAATAATCAATAAAAGCTTGAAAATATTATGTGTATACATATGCCCCATTCAAATCTCATCATGTGTCACGTAAGTACAACATTGGATGGTTCTTTGAGATAAAAAATGATAACACACAATATTGATGCTAAGTAAAGTGTAGTAAGTAGAAAACAAGACAAATAAATGGAATAAATTGAAAAATGCATACCTTTAACTTACCTTAGTGCCATAGATGAAGTAAATTGTAAGAAATTTGAAGGTATCTAATGTAGAGAGCATTAGATGAACCTGTAGAAGTTAGTGCAAAAAATATCCAAAAAATGATATTTTAGAATATGGGCTTATGGTAGTAGAAAAGATTCTCTACATCATCATGAATCTAACGCATTTTATGATTCGCAAAATGAATGAGTATAAATAAAGATATAAGCAAAATAAGGAATCTACACGATAATAATTGAAAGATTTTGATTACTAAAAGTGTTTTAAAATAGGGCAAAAGATAATTCATTTGTTATTTTGATTTGTAAAGGAGATAAAAGAGAGATCTGGAAAGAAAACAAGCTAGGATGGCAAGGAGATGGCATCCTAGACAGGGAGAGGCTCTAGAGGAGGTGGCAGGTGCACTACATGTATGCAACTAAGAATCTCAAACCAATTTTTAAAATTTATATTAAATTAAGTGGATTTTAGTAATTTTGAATTTTTAGCATATCTAGATATTATAATGAGGCAAAATTAGATTCTATGGGTATCAAATAGGAAGATTGTAAATGGGTTTAGAGGGTTTAGGCAGAAAACAAGAAAATTGCACTATTTCAAGAAAATGCAAGGGGTCAGTAGGCAAAAAGCACTAAATCAACCAAATCAACCCAGTAGGCTAGAAATGGGTATACATAGTGATGACCCAATAGGTATGGGTTGACCCTATACATTCTGTAAGTTAAACGCCTAGTTTAGAGTTGCCAAGTGGTTTGAAAGGTCTAGAATGGAAACTCAGCACTAGGGAGGGGAAGATAAGGGGTTTGTCTTAGATATCAGAGTCAACCAAGGGAAAAGATAGGAAAATTTTGGTCAAACTAATTTTAACAAAGAGCTAGAAAGATATGAAAAATCATGCAAAAGGCCAAAAGTGGGCTAGAATGGCCCAAAATTACCAAGTAAGGTCAAGAAGGTCCAAGAAGGCTAAAATTAAGCTAAAGAGAATAAAATAAAGTAATTTTAGGCTTATTTTTAATGTAAAAATGTAAAAATAATGTATTATGATAATACATGACATGGAGGAACCAATACATCCTTTGTTGTTTCTTGGGTATAGGGATAATGGAGATTTTGGAGACTTATGGGTGTGGTATGGTTACTAGACTTGTTAGATAGGTTGTTAGATAGAGATAGGACTATACTAGGATCCATAGGTCTAGGTGGGATAGCAGAGATATGTCAAATCCCCCTTAGTGTTGATCTATTAGTCATGTTCCTTAGTTGTTGGGAATGATTAATGAACACCTTTAGATGGAAGGTGGATGGGGATATAGTAGAGGTGGCTATCATACTAGAGGATGTATATGCCATCCTTGGACTACCTATAGTAGGAGCATAGGTGATCATAGGGATAATAGATAACCAAGAGGAGAGGAGAGCCTTAGCCATGTGGGCTACAAGCTCAGAGATGATATTACTAGGTAGTAGAGTTATTATGTTTGATGTCTATACATCATATATTTTGGACATCTAGAAGGTTGTGATAGGCCTTGTAACATAATGGGTACTATGTCACAAGTCAGACAGTAAGGTACCACTATTCAGGGTAGCCTTGAGCAGGATGATATTAAAGGAGTGAGTTCTATATGACCTAGGCTCTATCATATAGGTCCAACTAGTATATGATATGTATGAGATGTTATTAAAATGGTAGAGGACCATAGGGTTGATAATATTGTTGACATCTTGGATATATGAGAGGTTTCCTATGTATTAGTCGATTAGGTGCCCCATGCAATCAATGATAGGTCACCTTAGGTGCACAGATGGAGGGAGGACTAGGTAGTATGGTATGTGCCCCATGTGTCAATGTTATAGTTAGTGACACATACAAACATCATGTGGTATCCATATGAGCACATAATAGCTACATGGGTGAGCTAAAACATAGTTGTACCAGTGATAGAGAGGACAAAGGTTGTTAGACACCATTTTCGGTAGAGAGAGCCATATCTAGTAGCATAGGTACCAAGGCAAATGGGCCTACCTCATCCAGTGACATTGATACTAATGCCCAGATAGTAGGCTTAGCATGTGAGGGGGCCATGGGGGATGAGAGTACTAGGGCCACTAGTGGTGAGGCTGACACTGAAGCCACATCGAGAGTGACCATGGACTGATTGAGCATGATGAGGAGATAAGTAGGAGGATAGGGATGCAAAGGTAGAGATACCAACTGTACCACTACCAAATCCATAGTGGGATGAGTAATGGCCATTAAGGACATGGTGTTGATAGAGGTAAAAGGAGTTACAGAGCCATCTTGAATGACCTACCCAATAGGTGAGCTAGAGGAGATGATAGAGAGATCACTCAAACATAAGTTAAGACTAACATAAGTCATGATAGCCAGGTTTGAGTTGAGGAGGTGGCCTATAAATGAGGTGATAAGAGGCTCTATAGATAGGGAGACTGTGTTAGGTGGTCATGTAGATGGTGAGACCATAGTAGTTAAGATTTAGATAGGTAAAAAGAGATGGTTAAATTATTGCTTATATTTTTTTATTTGGAATTAAAGATAAATAGATTGATATTTTGAGATATAACAGTGATCTAATATCCATCTGGTGTGATTTTTTTAGGTGTAGGTGAGGTTAAGGAGGAGAGATGGGGGTCCCTGGTGAGGGGAGCACTCCATGACATCCTAGATGAGGCTTTACAACCATATGACCCCATGACACTAGAGGATCTGAGTGTACCATCTGCCTCAACTCAAGTAAATTAGTTTAGATTAGATAAAGAGGTAGTGATGCAAATAAGGGTGTAGAGAGAGAGGATGCAACCACTAGTAGTGATGGGTATATGGGAGATACAAGCATGGTAGGATGTAGCAGATGAGAGAGTTATGCATCTGGCTATAGTATCATAGATGATAGAGATCCAAACCCAGTTGGTGGATTCATAGATGTGAGAAGCACACCTATAGGGATAGGTAGAGGGATTGATATCTTAGATAGCCTCCTTACAGTATACGATTCAGAGGAGTTGGACTAAAGCCTCAATAAGCAGTATGGTTAGGCCATGAGATAGACATAATGGGACCTAGCCATAGAGCTAGAGCATTCTATATGGTTGCATTTTTTGTATCTAATTCATGAGATATGTATATATGATGGATCATTTTGGTATATTGTTATTGGATGTGTGTGTTATCATTATGGTTGATTGTGGTTTTTCATTAATGTTGAGTTTGTGGATGCTTAGGATATATTTCTTTCTAG
This sequence comes from Torreya grandis, assembly GCA_037957365.1. Classification (NCBI taxonomy): domain Eukaryota; kingdom Viridiplantae; phylum Streptophyta; class Pinopsida; order Cupressales; family Taxaceae; genus Torreya; species Torreya grandis. The sequence goes on along the minus strand of JARHVA010000598.1, from coordinate 3,934,653 downwards.
CACATGTATTTAGCTTTGTTGTATATGTTATTGGAAGTATATGAGATGTGGTTTCTATTCTAGAATTTATGAAAAACACATGCATGGTTAAAACTAAATAGGCAAAAAGGACTCAGAAAAATATAATCAATCAAGAAAATGTACTACACACTATTTCAAGATGGGAAATGTGTAATAACAAGAAATTACTAAGTATAAAGAACTAAGAAATGGCAAAATAAGATGGTAAAAAGAAATTTGCTTTTAAACCAATGTTAAATATTTTTTTACCAAATTAAAACAAGTAAAATCATACTAATATTGCATTGGGAAGTATGACAAACAAAGTAATAAAATGGAAGGTATGTAAAAGGGCACAAATGGTAATAAAAAAAATTAATTAATTCAATCAATCATACTAAATCATGCTAGGAAGTATGAAATAAAAATAAATTTATGAAAGATTGGTCTTAAATTATTCATACTAATTCATGCTAGGAAGTATGAAAATTTCAAGAAATGGCTAAAATATTACACGCAGTCAGAAAATAAGAAAATAAAAAGGTGAAAGAAAAAATGAAGTGAGCATAAAACATACTAAATCAATATGAAAAGAATGTAAAATGATATGTAAATTCATAATCGATCGAATCTTATCTCAAATTTGACAAATGTAATTTAGATGGTGACTTGGGTATTAAAAAAATTTGTGAGGAAGGTCGGGTCCTATCCATGGTCTTACACTGCCACTTAATAAAGAGAACACCACTGGGGTGGAATAAATAGTAAAATTGAGAAATCAAGGGTGTGGGTAATAGGAACAAAAATATGGTAATTTGTGAAGATGGTTGGGTCCTATCCATGGTCTTATAATACAAATCATAAATGAAGTCCCAAGGGGAGTGATCAGTAGATAAAACAATATTTCTCAAGAGGGAATATAATGGATATAAGGAGTGAAAAATGGATTGTAAAAATCAAGACTTAGGCATCTTATGAGAAGACCTTAGGAGGTAAGAGGCATACTAAGAACATGAGAAGACACTAAGTGACTAGTGATCATCTATGTACAAAGGAAACATGTTCGTTATAGACACAAAGCTTTGTAGGCAAATAAGTGTGCTACTAAGATCAAATCATGAAGGTATATTGGTACAAGAAAAATTAAAATGGACCTACCTTCCCACGATGTGCTCCCCATTCCTCGAGACTCCTTACAAAGTCATCGATCTACTGCAAAGATTAGGTACCTGCAAGAGAAAGTAGGTGATACTAAAAGATTTTTTTATTCTCCTCTTCTAATCTACTAGCCTACCATACCCTAAAGGACCTTGGCTCTATCATGAGGCCAACCACGGAGTTTGATCTCCATCTAGAAGAAAGAGATGTGCTTTAAATCACATCTTTTAGTGTGATTATAATTTTAAGAATATTTTTGCCTTTTTATATCACTACCTTTTGTTTAAATGATTTGTCTTTTGATGTTATTTTGAAGGATTTTTAAGATTCCTCCTCCACATGGATTTGGAATGACCAATAATGAGAGAGATAGTGATATACATGAATGAGTTTTAGGCTAAGGCTAAATGAAGCTAAGTAACCAAAGACAAAGACTAACTAAGACACCTAGGCTTGATAATGAACTAACATATGATCTCAAGTCTCAACTATGTATATGCTTAGTTTGAGGAAAAAGGAAGAAGGAAAAAAGGAGATCCAAAGTGGACTAGTAAAAGGAGATAGTAATAAGATAGATCATTTTATAACCAATCACATGGTAAAGGGAGATAATAACCAAGGGAAATAGGGTTTATATAACCAAATCATCATGACAAATTATTTGTGAAAAATAAGGATAAGAAATCAAAATAATCATAAAGATACAAGAAAGAGAGTTTTCAGAAAAACTCCAAGGAAAAGGGAATGGAAATTAATGATAAAGAAAAGACAATCATATGAAAAATATAAATAATAAGATAACAAATATATAGTACAACAAGTAAGAAATCATGATATAACATAAGCAAAAATTTGATGCATTGTCAAATGATATAATAGATAGAAATAAGATCAGAGCACATGTCCAATAAAATATAAATGTGAAATCACCATGCATGTGCTCATAAATACTAGTAAATCTATCCACACACATTATCCAATACATCAGATAAGTCTCAAAGAAGTTGTAGTTGAACTTTTGCAAAAATTTCATCAATCTTCATTAAATATTGGGCAAAAACTTCTTTTTTGATCTCCTTAATTGAAAAACTAGGAATGCTTAATGGATCATGCTAAGGATAAAAATTAGGAAAAGGTTGGTAAAGATAATGCATGGGATTAGGATCTATGGTATATACATGAATCACTAGTGGAGAAGGATCCATAGGTGAAGGACTCATGGGTGGATAAGGATCCATAGGTGAGGGAGGGTCCACAAGTGAAGGAATCATAGGTGGAGGTATAAAAGGTGGTGAAGGGAACATAAGAGGTGATAGAACCACTAGAGGTGGATCCATGGGAGAGGAAGGAGAATCCTTCTTAAATGAATGACCTGTGGGAGGAGTGGAAGAAGGTCTAGGAATGGCTATAAGGTGATCTTTGATATGTTATTGAAGGATTCAACAATGATTAATATAATAGGTACCACATAAATTCCATATACAATATACCTCACCATACTTGGGAAAATATTCAATAAGTACCTTCAAGGGAGGTATGGCTTTGTCTAATGACAAGGAAGAAAGATGCAAGGTATCAATATATTGTTGCAACTTGTGACAATGGGTGGAAGAATAATTATCTATCCTATGGAAGCAACAAATACGCTTGTGCATGGTTTTAGTAGAAGCACTCACGAAAGGAGGTAAAAAAAAAGTAGAAAATGTTAGAGAACATTCATTGGCCCATTTGGTAGGTATAATATCCATCTTAGACAAAGGAAGCAAACCATCACCAAGGGAGGGTGATGATGAGGAAGGAATGGAACTAGGCTCAACAGAAGGAGCAATAGCATCGGCATTAGGGGTAGGCACAACAATAGTAAGATAAAAAATAGGATCAACTATATCAGGAGTGAGAAGAGGCTCAACTATAGCTAACTCTACTAAGGAATGGGTGGGATCTACATAAGGTCTAGAGAGAGTTTCACTAACCTCAGGGGTAAACCAGCTATGAGGGTCAGGGTACCTAGTAAAATGATAAGGCCTGATCACAGCATGATCTATGAGCATATTCTTATGTGGTTCTTCAAAAACTAGAGGTGTTGATGCCATCTCTACGTCATAATAAAGGGGGAAAATACAAAAATTAGGAACTATAAGTGAAATAAAATGATGAGATGCACGAAAAGACTAAAGTAAATAAGAATCATAATGAAAAATATTGACATCACAAGCTTGTACAAAAGCACCTAATAATGGATCATCTATGGAATAACCATCATCATAATCCAAGGTGTACATATCAATGACATAGGTAGGGATAACCTTGTCATCCAATGAAGCATGGTGAATAGAATGCTTAGTCTTAGTCAAGACTATGGGAATGTTATCATAAGGAGTTTTACGAGAACAAGGTTGCAAGGAAGTAGGAAACTGTGAGATGAGATGAGGTGAGAGATCAAAATTTTTGATATTTAAGTTAATCTCATTAAGCTCATCATCATTATAATCTAAAAGCTTAGGAGGAATGTTACCAATGAGTTTAGGATGCCCACTGTAACCTCAGGTTGAGTTAATAGGAAACTTGAGATGTTGAGACTCATGAAATGGAATGCTACGCAAAGATTCAAGAGAAGGAATATTAAAGACACCATAATCCTGGAATTGTTTAAAATTTCAAGGGTTAATGTCACCTTGAGTCTAATAAATGGTTCCATTTTTAGGGAGTTTAACACATTGGTAGGTAGAAGAAGGGATATCTCTCATGTGGTGAGTCCACGGCCTACTAAATAATATGTTATAAGAAAGTGGGAAGTTAAATATCATCACCTTCACATGTATGATGATAGTTGGGATGGTAATGGGAATCCTTACACAACTTAGAGGAGGCATTTACCTTCTATCATCTCCTTGGTATGTGTTATGTGTAGACTTAATATTATATTTAGAATACCTAAAAGTCTTAATGAAATTGAGAGAAGTGACACAGGTGCCTGAACCCTCATCAATTAATGTATGATTAACTTGGATATAACTTATTTAGACACTAATAAATAATGGAGGATCATCTACATGAAGAATAATCTCATTAGGAATCATAGAAGCTATGGGAAATTGTAGATAAAGAGAAGTGTCTATATTTTCATCAATGTTGATAGACATCTCTTCACATTGTTGTAAAAAATTATCTTCAGAACAAGATAAGGCTACCTCCCATCCTGCTAAAGGAGGATGAGGGACATTCATCTCAAATAATAGATGCATAAGATGGTTTCTATGACATTGGGAATTCCTCATAAGCTCGAGGAATAGAATTTGGGAGGGGAGATTAATGAGCTCTGAAATGGGATCCCACTCATCATAACCCATAAGAATGTTTGTAAATAAAGGTGCATAATGATTAAGGAGATCCTTGAAAGGAAGATCCAAAGTACATTGAAATTTTTGTTGGTAAGAAGAAGGAGGTTTATAATAAGGTTGTAAACCATGTTGATATGAAGAATTAATTGGTTTGGATTGATTTTGAGAATTGGAAGAAGTGTTAGTAGAAGCTTGGTTATTATTAGTATTGGAAGATGATGGAAGAGTGGTAGAAATAGAGTGAGATGTATTATCCAAGGTAGAATCATAAATTGGATCATAAAAATTAATAAGGTAATCTTGCCCTAACTCATTTAAATGAGTTTGAAAAGAATCCTAGATATGTCTGTAGATAGGTTGGGAATTAATGAAAGCCACCACCCTTCGCATATTAATCATTATAACCACATTTTATTCAAAAGTTGGGTCAACAAAAATTTCTACATTGTTGGTGGAAAGGGTGGGCTTATTTTGGTTTTCTTAAATAGCTTGATGATTAGGTAAGGGATCTTTATAGATAGCCAAATGATAATTGGCTTGATTCAAGGCTTGAGTTTTTTCATATGATTTATAGTCCTTAAAATCAATCTCATAGGCTTGTTGACACTTACTAATAATGGAATCATGATTGAAATTAGGGCCAAGAAGAAAATCCATCATTAAATTATGAAGTTATCTATAGGTCTCATGAGAATGACCCCAACTAGTGTGAAACCAACAAAACTTGTTAGGATCATAACAAGATTTCATAAGATGAGTAGGGTTAAGCTCTAGTGGAAGAGGCCTGAGTAGACATTTAAGCAATTCAAATGAGGATAGAGGTTTGTGAGAATTGATGTTATTTTGTTAAGAAATATGAGGATTGGTATAATATTGAGAAGAAGGAGTTGGTTCTGAAGAAGGCTTAGGAATGACAACTTGAACATTGTGAATGGTGACATAAGAATTGGTAACACCATCATTAGTGATATTATAGTTTTTGTTCTTTAGTAATAAATGAGGACCCATAGATGGTTGGGGTGGCTCGACTGGATGCATTAGGAAATCTGATATTTTAGCTTGGTCAATATCCTCCTCCAAGATACATAGAGAGAGAGTGTAGACCTGATATTGAAGTTTAGAAAAGAGAGAATTTGTAAAGAGATGAAAAAGATTGTCATCTGCCATGTTATGTTCACATTTGTTTGACAAAGTCTTCCATCTCTTAACAAAGGCTTGGGTAGTTTCATTCTCATGTCGTCTACAATTAATGAAATGGTCCAAAGTGTTTTTAAGAAGATCATTAGTTTGGAATTCTTACACTAAAGCATTTACTAAGTCCTCCAAACTAGAAATCGAATGAGTTCTAAGTTGATTGTACCAATCCAAGGCATCACCCATGAGGGTTTTGGCTAGGAGCTTGGTAGCGTAAATGGTATTTAATTTGACCTAATGCTTGTAAATATTTATAAATGTTTTGAGGTGAAGGGTATGATTGGTTGACCCATTATAATAAATTGTAGGCATTATACCTCCTATATCAATGTTGGTAATTTGAGTAGTGAGAGGTTCATTTTGTAGATGCTTGATGGTTTTATTGACTAAAGGAGGTTGAGGAATGAGATTTCCTTGAGAATCCAAAAGAGGAGGAGGGGAAAAATTATGGTTATATGTGACCTAAGCCATTCGTTATGAATGAGATCAAAGATTAAGGAGGTGGTTTTGCATTCTCATCATTTGATTTGTGTTATGTGCTTGAAAGGTATTCATTTAATTTAAAGTTTGCAATAAAATTTGATGTGTGTGATTAGCATTAAAATCATTAGAATTAGTATTTGTGTTGAAATTAGTGGCTTGGGTACCACTATTAGTGTTAATATGTGCTTGAGAAGACTTGTGAGAATTTGAAGCACTAGTGGCAAAATTTGCTTGTGAAGCAAAAGATAGACTAGTGAATGGTTGAGAGGAACAAACACTAGAAGCATGATTGCCTTGGGTACCAATCAATGAACTAGTCAAATAATTAAGGATAGTAGGTCTTATGAGAGGCCCACTAGATGTAGAACCTACCATGTTAGTTGAGATACTAGGCATGGAGGTAGAAAAGGTTAGAGAATAAGATGGCATAGCATAAGGAGTCAAAATTGAAGGAAGAGGCTAAGAACCAAAGAAAGTGGTACCTCTAAATATTTTTGAGAATGTATGAGTAGGTAAATTAGACTCTTTGGTTTGACCACTAATCATGAGGTTATAAATGTTAGAAGAATCCTTTCCTCTATGTTGAGAGAATTCAAAAATGAAAAAAGCATTTCAGGAGTATACTCTAACATAGGTTGGTCTTCTAATGAGAAAATAAGATTATACTATGAAGAAGTATGAGGATGGTTCCCATATTTCATTGTGTGAGTGGAAATATGAACATTACTAGCATCCAAAAGAGGATCCCTACTCTATTTATGGAAGACCCTATTAGGATTGGTAAAGTTCATCATGTTTGTTGACTGCAACATAGTGTTATTACCCAATAGAAAGTTCATGATGAAGGGAAAATAAGAGAGATGAGAAATCAAAGGAAAAAGAGGTGACTAAATTATTACAAGGTTGACTGGGATGACCTAGCATAGAAATAGGGACTATAAAACTGTACAAGGTTGACTGGAACAATTTAGTACAGTATATAAAAGAAAAAAAGCTATTGGTTCAATTGGGTCGATCCAATAAAACAAATAGGGAATTTAATAAGCCTAAAATAGATTTTAAAAATGAAACAAGATAAGTTTTCAAGTAATCAAAATAAGTAAATACTGAAAGGAAATAGATAGTCAATTGGATTAACACTGGCCAATCCAATTGAAGCATACAAAATGAAACCTTAAAGTAACACTAGCTAATACAAGATTTTACACACACAATTGAACAAAGATAAAGGAATCAATTTGGAAAGTAAAGCTAACTAATTGGTCAACCTGAATGTTTATTGGATTATTAAGATATGATTTTAAATGTGATTAGAAGTTGGCTATAAACAAGGTACTGGATAGTAATCTAAGGATGGTTTTAGGTAGTTTGGGTTGAAAGGGACTATAGTGGCAATGATATAGGCTTGGTATTGGGGCCTACCCCCTCACTTCACATACTACATCGATAAATGTGTCAATTTCTTGTCCAAAATATACCATTAATCATGCTTTATACTTGACCAGAGCATCAAGTCGGCTTTCCCCTTGGTGATGAAATCCAAGTAGTTTGGCCTAGGGTAGACAAAATGTTAAAGTACTTGTTTATGTTTTTATGATTTGGTCGTGTGTGCATAAAATATAAATAGTGAAAATAAATGGTTATCTTAAAACCCCTAATTAGACTATGTGAACTATTCTAAACATGCAAGTAATAGAAAAAGAAAGTGTGAACTAATTACTACTAGATATGAGATTAATTCCAATTTTGAAACAAGGTATAGTGTTGACACTATACGCACAAAATATAGAATAAGGTAAACAAGCTCAAACTTGTACTACATAAGCAAGGTCTAAAAATACAATAGGTCAGCAGTGTTGATCCAATTATTTCAAATAGAATATAGAACACAAAACTGGGTCGATAATGTTGATCCAATTGACTATGCAAGGGTAGTTTTAAAGACTATAATAAATAGTGAAACTAAATGGTTATTTAAAAATCTCTAATTAGACTATGTGAAGTATTTTAAACATGTAATCAATAGGAAAAAAAGTGTGAACTAATTACTACTAGATATGAGATTAATTCTAAATTTGAATCAAGGTATAGTGTTAACACTATATGCACAAAATATAGAACAGGGTCAATAGGCTCGAACTTGTAATGCATAAAAAGGTTTGAAAACGTATTGGGTTGGTAGTGTCGATCTAGTTATTCCAAATAACACACAGAACACAAAACTGGGTTGACAATATCGATCCAATTGACTGTGCAAGGGTAGTTTTAACAACTATAAAATGTGAAATAAAAGATAGAATAGAAAGAAACACAAAGTTATAAAAGGAACCTTGGTGGATCAGAGATGCAATGAAGTAAAATTATTGATGAAGAACCTTGAAAGATGCTTGAGAAACCTACAAATTGGGTCAACATGATCAATCAAGCTATGCAATAACCTGTTACAAAGTATTGAATCTATAATGGGTCAACTAGGTTGACCTAGGAGGCTAAACTAGATGTTTGAAAGGCTAGAAAACTACACTAGCTTGACTTGGTTGATCTAGTTGCATGTTGTTGGAAACTTGTACACAAAGAAAAATAGTTGGGTCGATAGAATCGATCTAGGATGTCAAAATATATGATAAAGATGGTGATCAAAAGAATGAAATAAAGTGAAATAAATCCTGCAAGGGTTAGTTTCACATCGGGTTCACTAGAATGTATGCAATCAAAAATTCATCATGTCTATAAATCAATCCTAGCTTAGAGAAGATAGATCATACCTACACTTCTGATTGGGATACACTTGTTAATTAGGAGCATGACCAATACGGGGATCCACTAGACCCAATTAGGGGATCACCTATAACAACATATCATGTTAAGAAGGGTTCCAAAGCCTACAGTCTAACACAATCACACAACAACCCTAATGGAGTCTTAAGGTTTAAATCATTCACCTTTTCTAATAAAAAGAAAGTAAATCTAATCTAGTGCACACCAAATCTTGTGGCATAAAGTAGGGGTTAGAAATTTAAAAAAAAACTAAACTAAACATGTATTAGAAGACATAGACTCACATCAATGTATATAGAATCCTAATACATAGGAGAAGAATATAAATACATTATCTATCTACTCTTACAAAGGAGAAATAAAGTTAGGAATACTTACCTTTGAATATAAACCTGTTGAGCCTTAATCTCTCCCTTGGCTAAGGTGCTTCGCAAGAGATTGTTGTGGTATGTAAGTATAACCAAGATAAATCAACTTTAAGCTACACAACCTATCTAAGCATCCAAAAGACTTATCCACAAGACAAGATCCATATATCTAAAGAAAGTATGGAACCCTAAACTTTATTCCTCAAGTATAATGTTCAATAAGCAAAAGTTCACTCATACTTATTCACTCTTAATTATTCTCTTATGAAATGGTGGGAAATGAACTTATACATATATAAGCAGATCTTGCCCTAAATCCTCCTAGAAATTTTGGCTATATAGGGTCGACCCAGTGTGTTTTTTAGGATAATTCACTAGGTCTGAGTCAGGTCAACCGAAAGGCTAACAATCTAAGAAAGTGAAAATACCCCTAAATTGTATTGGGTTGACCTAGTTGACCTAGTATATCCAACTCTCCAGAAGGGTGTTAAGGCAAGAAAATGAGGGATGGAAAGAGGAAAATACTAGAATAGGTAGGACTGAGAAGAATAAGCATTGGGTAAATGGTTTTAGGAGACAAGTGTGTAGATGACAAGTGGCAAAAGGGACAATAATCTTATGAAGTATCGAAGGTTTTCCCACCCCTTTCCCGATGTACCCCTTAAGGCATGCACTTAGAGAGATTGAAACTCAATAGGTTCTTTCAAGATACAAAGTTTCAATATTCAATAAAGGTTTGAAAATATTATGTGTATACAATTGGCATGTACCACACTATAGTTCCACCTAGATCACTCATCAACTTCTCAAAGTAAGAGATTGTTGATGATGAATCAAATTTACATGCACTCTTTATATGAGCATACATAGATCATCACCCTATCTAGAGTGTTATGATTGACAATGAGTCAAGCATTAGTATATGCACTATGACACTTTTATAATATTTGAGTTATTCAGAGGAGGATATATTCCCCACAAAAAAAGTTATTAGTGATTTCAGTGGTCATGTTCAAAGCTTCATAGGGGAGATCATGCTTCGATTACAGGTTAGACCAACACATATAGCCACTTCATTCTTAGAAGTACCTAGTGCAGGCATGTTTGATATGTTATTAGGTAGGATATGGTTATAGAAACTATGATCCATCCCATCTATAGTGCATAGATGCTTAAAGTACATACATATAAATTAGGTGGTCAAATTTTAGGGTATCCCATATGAGTATTCTCTACATATCCCACAAGCAATTACAACACATTCACTAGTTACAGTTTCAGCACCGTTACTAGATATAGCACATTTATCAGTTATAACTTAGAGTATAGTTTATACAAATACATCATATAGTTCAAAATTCCATAATCAACACAATTTTTGAGCCATCTCCTAAATTGGTTTTATCCATTTCTCAGCATCGAATCTTCATCAACCCTCCAAATCACCAGCACAAGTTTTACAATAGCTCTTAGAATATAATGTCATATATCTCTCCTCATTAAATAGGTTTATACAACATGACCTCTTCTAAATAACTATGATTCTAATGCATTTTAAGAGTATCATACGGCACTAGGCCATACAACAAACAAATGCATAAGCCTAAAACATAAGATACAAGATTTGATTGAGGCTAATATTATAGATGTGCGCACACCCACATAGGCACCAAAAGTAAAAAAATGAAAGATAAGGCATTAAATATATTCGCATATCTATTTCCAAAGCACATAGTGAATGAGGCAGGGAACACATCAAGTATTCACTACACATATCAAGCACATTCACCACCAGCTTCATATCATAATATTACAAAGGAGGCACACCTATTGCATAACATCATTGGCATCTACCATACTATACTTCCACCTATACCACTCATCACCTTCTAAGAATAAGAGATTGTTTATGATGATACAAATTTGCATGCACTCTTTATATGAACATACATAGATCATCATCATATCTAGAGTGTTATGATTGACAATGAGTCAAGCATTAGTATGAGAATTATGACACTTTTACAACATGTGGGGTGTTTGGAATAAGATATATTCCTCATAGACATAGTTATTAATAGTTTTAGTAGTCATGTTTAAAGCTCCATAGGGGAGAATGTTCTTTCATTACAGGTTAGACCAACACATATAGCCACTCAGTTATTAGTATCACCTAGTGCAGGCATGTTTGATTCATTATTAGGTAGGCTATGTTTACAAAAACTATGAGCCATCCCATCTAAAATGCATACATGATTAAAGTACATATACATAAATTAGGTGGTCAAAGTTTAGGGTATCCCATATGAGTATTCTCTACCTATCCCATAAGCATTTACAACATAGTCACTAGTTACAGTTCCAGTACTATTACTAGATTTAGCACAGTTATCAACTATATCTTAGAGTATAGTTTCTATGGATACATCATATATTTCAATAGATCCACCATTTTAGATGAGGTCTACTACTACAGTACTAATACATACGCATACTCTCCTATGGAGACCATTATTATAGAGATCCCTACGTCAGAGATATGTCATAGATTCTTGAGGGAATTCCTTCACTCAATTTATATTGAGATCAATATTATTGGGTTCTCGGGGTTCTCTACATAGGTCACCTATGTCACCTACAACTTCTTCTACCATATGGGTTTTTAGGACCCCTACACCACAGTCAGTGCCATAGATTCATAACACCACTACACAAGTAGATATAGATATAGATCACTTAGTACAATAGATTAAGGGATCATAGTTGCCCTTTCACATAACATGTATGATCACAATTCCCTTATTTAACATAGGTCATAGTGATAGTGAGTCTCTCATGAAACTCATCAGCTAGTATGGCTCCTACCCTCTTGTACATATGTTCCTGCTCTCTTTTACTCCTTGTGCATAGTTCATTTTCATATTACTTGTACATAGAAAATACAAAAGCAATATAACATGCCAAAATACAAAAACATTCAAATAGTACTCAAAAAACACAAAAATTATAGATTATATGCATTTTTATGTTTACATTTCTCATATTTTCGAAACACTATATATGCTAACTATCTTAGTATGGTCAATTTACCATACTACATGCTTCACTTGTTCTTATTGAGTGCTTAAAAATTACTTTTAGGACTCAAGTCCACTATACTAATCCAGAATTGCTATCATCTACCCACTAGGATCATATACACTTATTCATGGTTATTTATTTGACACATTCACCCATTTGGAGGGCATCTTATACATAATATCGATCACTGGGTTTTATCCTTACATACTTTATATTCCAAATTTAGCATTATTATATCTAGATATTGATCATTGCTAATCTTACTTAGATTTTCTTGGCTATTACTACTTTAGACTCAGCATATGTACATCCTAGCTCTTACACAAATTTTACTACATTCATGCATACTTTCATTTCTAGATTACCTAGTTTAGACTTGATTGTATTGTTTATGCTTCTTCTATTTGAGGTCATTTAAATATGTCATTGTTCTTTAGCTCTACACCACTTATATTCGAAGTATATATGCCTTGGACATGTGCCTATGTCCCTTGTGAGTGATTTCTTAATTTTTTATATGGACATTTATGTGGATCTAAGCCAACTTGTTTTTTTTTTGTATATGTAAACATTTGAACATGTCCTCGTATGTTTTATTTTCTTAGATTTAGTGTCATGTGCCAATGTCCCTTGTATTATGGCCCCTTGGCCTACTTTGTGTGCCTCATATGTTTTGTATGTATGCTTTTTTATATGGGTCATGTCCATGACCCTTGTTTTTGCTTGTTACACACACCATTTTTGGATGCCATAAGGGACCTCATGCATCTAAACTTCTTAATTGGGTGTTGTGATGGACATCATGCCCTATCCCCCTAGGTATATACTTAGTTCTACTCAAATTTATTTTTATATACATTGATTACATCTATCTTGATGCCCTTGTGTAATGTTAGACATGACATACATCTTAAATTACATACTAATGCTCAAATTATCTTACATTATAATATTATGTTTGCACATTATTAGATTATCATGCAGTTATCATATATACCCCGACTAACATACATTTCATAGAGTTTTTTCTTTTGAGGACAATTTTTTGCATAGGTTCAATAACTCCACTCAAAAGAGGGATATTCATAGGGTTTGTCATAGAGATTATATTCCTATATTGCATTCATAGAATATTTTAACCACATAAGCTCAGCTTAAAAAAATTATATACAAGTAAACTATAGTCATATAAATTGTGAAAATTGGTAGCTTGAGTGTGGCTTGTGACACCCAACCCATAAGTCCCTCTTACTTGCTCTCATGACCCTTCTATACACCTTTTTGCTTATTTCTAGTCATTTGTAGACTTTTGGGACCTAATTCTAGCTCAACTAGGCTACATTTCCTATGATAATTCCATCCCCCTAGGTCCCATACCTTCAAGATAATAGCACCAACTTGGAATATAGCACCAGACCCTAGGGTCTCCATTTTTGGCACTCCTATCCATTTGCATTTTTTTCTCTAACGATTAATTCTTTTCAATTTGTATCCTTCTTGTCAACCTAACATGAATACATTCAACCCATGACCAATAGATCTTCATAAAAGCCCATTCAAATTTCATTTAGAAGAGGTTGGCAAATATCACAAAGCAAGCAAGACTACTCAGACATATTTCCCTATTCTCTACATACAACCATCTAATACAATCACAAGCTTATTCAAACCTTTACACCAATCCGTAGCCACCTCAATCACACTCAATTTTAGTATTTTGTATCTTCATACATACTATTACACAAAGCACATCAAGTGGGAGAACTACATATAGCTTGATCCCTATTAGGAGTATTGATATGTAGGCAGCGTGCCCATACAAGAGGTGTGGATACACGTTCAGTGTATCTTACACACACTAACCCCCCCTCTTTCTCAAAGTTTGTTAAAGCACAATGGAGCCTAGGGTTTGAATACTAAATCATCTATATAAGGAATTCTATAGACATCTAACATCCAAAATTTCATAGGTAGGCTCGCACAAGGACAACAGACAAAACTTAAAAAACTCAAATATCTAGGATAAAAGGGATAGAGAAGGACTATAACACCAGATCCTAAGGTGTCCTATTTTAGCACTCCTATCCTTTCACAAAATAAAGAACAGATCTTGATTCACGACACTATCCTAGTCTTACACAATAGATTCCAAACCCTATCTTAGCCATCTTAGTCCAATTTAAGATAAGTTACATTTCTCTTCATTTATTACTATTTTTAGAAAGGTTCAAATTATAATTAAATTATACAAGTCAATAGCTTATTTATTTTAATATTATTTACTAATTTAATTAACTCAGACCTTTAACTAAATTAGGAATAAAACTTCAATATTCTCAAAATAGTTAAATCATTTGGTGAACCTGACTTACTTCATTTGTGCATAAAATCCCTAGGGTAAATTCCTTACTGATTTTTAAAATATTTTTTTGATTTTTTACTTGCATATTTAAATAAAAAATTCACTTTAATTTTTAAAATTCAATGGTTTTTTTTTTTTTTTTAAATCTTCCAAACCCTAGTTGCATATACTAGGTCTCTTTCAATCAAAAAATTTCCAACAATTTTCAGATTTTTTACCTACATATTTAAATCAAAAATTCACTTTAATTTTTAAAATTCCATAGTAATTTTTTAAAAAAACTTCCAAACCCTAGTTGCATATACTAGGTCCCTTTAAATAAAGAATTTTCTAATAATTTTTTTTATTTTTTACCTCCATATTTAAATCAGAAATTCACTTTAATTGTTAAAATTTTATAGAAAATTTTAAAAATAATCATTTTTCAAAATCCTAGTTGCATATACTAGGTCCCTTTAAATCAAGAAATTTCCAATAATTTTTTGATTTTTTAGCTGCATATTTAAATTAGAAATTCACATCAAATTTTAAAATTCCATAGTAATTTTGAAACAAATATTTTCTTCCAAACCCTATTTCCATATACTAAGTCCCTTTGTTTACTTGAGGTATCACCTTACATATAAAATCAAATTTCACATAATAACAAAAATGGATCTCACTTGTTTACACATATTTCTTGTATTTCTTGCAAATAATAAAGAGACCATACTCGGTCTTATCATGTACATGAATGATGAAGTTTACCATATGTTAGTACAAAGCTTCATTCTTTGCATTTCATGCTTATTTTTCATAAAATGGGATGATATAAAGAAATTTATTTTTAAACATAGTAAGATCCCTCTCCTTCAAAGCAATGTTTACTTATCTTTTATACAAGGTTTCATTACTTACTTTCTATCTCTCATATGAAAAAAATTTCAAGTTTATCTTGCTAAACATATTAGAAATATTATATCACATATCAAATTTTCTTATACATTCATGCACAATTTCATGCTCTATGTCCCTTGCTTTTTATCTCTCATATAGAAAAATTTTCAATTTTATCTTGCTAAACATATTAGAAATATCATATCACATATCAAAGTTCTTTATGCATTAATGCACAATTCAATGTTCTCTATCCCTTGCTTGTTATCTCTCATGTAGAATGCTCTTTAAAAACATATTGCTATATAACTTATAACTCCAATCTCATGCATGCATTTCATTCTATATACATGATTTCTACAAAGATGCATATAACACTCTTGTTACTTCTATGTTCAAATTACAACAATATAAACAAAATAGAATCAAATTTCCAATGCATAGTTCAAATGATCAATCTCATGTTTTTAACTCTACTTTGTCATCCCAAACATTGACAAAAAAATGTCTAAGTGATAACTCTCTTACTCTTACTTCTCGTATTGCAAATGAAAATAATGCATGCACTCCATGCAAGGATAACATAGATGCACATAGTATTCCAATTTTACATGATAATTTATTGCATATTAGGAAAGAATGTCCTTTTCCTCCTCTCCCCCAAGTGGGTGATAGCTACTTTCCCTCTAATCAAGTCCATGTTATCACCCCTTCCAAAGGCGAGATATCCTATATTATTGTTCCTAATGCATACATTCAACCTATAGCTCCTTCAAAACATCTTCAACATATGTGCTTACATGTTCAATTGAAAGCAACTAGGGTTTGCAATTTTAAGACTCTAAAGGATCAGATCACCAGTATGAGCAAGTTAATGTTAGAGTTACAAACGAAGAATCAGCTATTACATGACAAGATCACAACACTGGAAAATTAGATTATAATACAAAAACCTCAAAGGAATCCTAGTGCCAATCATGTATATGCACCTTCACCTGGTCAATTGGTTACAAGCAATGTTACATATTAAAATAAGAAATCACAACAAAGTAACTCTACAACTAGTGATTTAAAAATCATTCAAAGACTAAATAATATTTTAAGTGATATACTAAAAGAAATTATTAAATATATGTTGATAAAACTACCTCCTCTACATCCAATGAGAAGATCTAGATATTATTGTGCATATCATAGAATCCATGAGCATCACACATATTCATGTTTGGAATTGAATAAAAATATACAATAGATAATTTCTAATGAGGACCCTATACAAGGTAAATTAGTTAAGCAATCCATGGTGACACAAGAACATATTCATAAAGGGTCAAATTCAAAAATAGTACAAAAATGGTTACCAAAGCATAACTCATAACAATAAAAGGATCAAAAATCAAAATTAGAGCAACAAAAATTACCACAAGCACAAGTAAATCATGAAAAAGATGCAAATCTACCTCTCCAAAATGAGGCTCAACTTTCAAAGTAGTATGGGTTTAGTCAAAAATATCTACAACAATTTCATTATCAAGGTCAAGGGTTGGGCAAGCATGCTCAAGGCATCACTACTATTCTAGTAGTTGATAATGTTTCTCACCAAGGTTTGGGATTTACTAAACATCATAAGGCAAAACATTTATAGACATAATTTTTCAAAAGAAAAAATCTAGATACAACAAAAGTCAACACTAGAATTCCATTGGTTAAAAATCTAGATGATAATGATGAGTAGAACAATACATGTTATCATGATTTCTAAGATACTGACAATGAATATGAATATTCAGATTCATATTTTTAGCCATTCCCTCATGCTTCATAATCATGCATGATTCCTTTGTTTGATAGATAACACCATGATAAAGAGTCTCCCGTGAGACTTATCGGTTAATATCATTTCTTCTTAGTATTTCTTGTACATAATTTCTCATTATTTCTTGTACACATTTCTTTTTACTTGATTGTACATAGTTCAAAATATCAAAATTCCAAAAACATTCAAATATTCCAAAATACAAAAACATTCAAATATTTTAAAATACCAAAATCATTCAAATAATTTAAAAACACCAACAATATTTTAATTGTATGCATTATTCATGCTTTACATTTATACTATCATGTTAAAATTACATTTATTGTTTTATGTTATTGTTTGTCAATTTATCTACATTATCATGCTTCACTTGATCTTCTTTGAGTGTGTGTAGTGACTTCTAGATCCTTGATTGCTTCACTCTACTCATTTAGTGGGTATCCTACTTCCACATTCAAGACATACATTGATATATTTACCCACTAGGGGTATCTTCTACATGACTACACCATATAGGTTTTGTCATTTTGTACCACACGCTCTAGTTATGATGTTGATGTACATTAATTACTAGCTTACATAGATTGCTCTATCGACACTCACTAGTATATAGCACTTATGTATTTCTTAGCATATACCTAGCCTTGTACTGCATCTTGCATACTTTCATTTCTTGATTTGTTTAGTTAGATGCAATTATATTTTTAGTATTTACATGTTTTCTTTTCTTGTTTTGTATATTTAGATGTGATTGCTTTTTTTAGT
Source organism: Torreya grandis (assembly GCA_037957365.1). NCBI lineage: Eukaryota > Viridiplantae > Streptophyta > Pinopsida > Cupressales > Taxaceae > Torreya > Torreya grandis. The sequence goes on along the minus strand of JARHVA010000598.1, from coordinate 3,916,428 downwards.
TCCTATTTTGTCTCATGTATATGCCTTAGGACATTTGTCAATATCCTTTCCTTCTATTCTTGTGTGTGCCTTAACACATTTGCCAATTTTCTTTGCTTGTACTCTTCTATATGCATGTAGCCCACATGTCAACCTCACGTGTTTTCAATTATATGTGTATGTGGCATTTGAACATGCCTTGTATGTTTGCTTTCCATTTTGAGTGACATGTGCCCATGTCCCTTGTTTGCTTAACCCCTTGGCCACTCTTGTATGTTTCTTGCTTTTTGCCTTGCATGCTTGTTGCTTATTTCCTTTTCATTTTTTTGCAATGCCATGAACCACATCATGCATTATCTTGATTTATAATATGTCATGATGGACATCATGCTCCATCCCTCCTAGACAACTAACAATTAAAAATTAACATTTTCAGTTCTAATTTATTATATTTCACATGCTATTACATTATTATATCTATTTAGGCATACCCCTATTGATCTAACAATCTCCATTACAAACCATGCTATATCTTAAGATATCTTGTTGATTATCATTACTATATCATGTATGTTTGCAGCATAACACACTTGCAGGGTTCTTTCTTGAGTATAGTCAATGCATGGTATTCATTTCTACCCTCAAAAGAGGGAGCAAAAAACAAGGGTTTTGTCACAGAAATCATATCTCCTATCGATTGAAAAATCAGCTTTCAGAACACTCAAAATAGTATCCAAACTTCAAACCAAATAGAACAGACTAGGCAGATAGTGATAATCATATAACTGTCATCAAAATTAGCACAAGACAATAGTGCCAAGATTGGACTATAGTGTCAAATAGTAGGGTGTTCAATTTTGGTGCTCCTATCTAAATAGCAAAAAAACCAAATTTTTTAGAAATAAATAGAAAGGTAAGACCAGTTACAGTTTTGTCAGCAATAGTTCAGTTCAGAATCAATAATTTTAGTATAGTTTTTCTCAAAGAATCCAAATAAAGGGGGTATAATGCATGGCATGATGGCTCTCACTTCCATTTTTAGATATGGTAGTTGGTATAACTTCTAGATCAAAATACATGTTTTAGACACCAGTTATTGAGGGCAATGTGCATAGCACATTTGACTTATTTTCTTTTCAAGTTCAGTACATTACCCAAGTATTCTCAATAGTTATGTGCCTTATTCCATCTATAGGTGGTTGGCATTCTTTTTTAGTGCCTTCCACATAAACCTATTTCCCAGTTTTGGAGTGGATTTTATATAAGCCTAATCTCCACCTTTTTTGAGTGGCCAAGAGTGGCCTAGTTTCCATCACACATTTGGCTATCCATGCCACATTGTCAGATTATATAAAATTCATAGGCTTTAGGAGCCATCTCATATGATACACATTCATACTAATATCAATTCATAGCTTTACTTCATAAGCCAATGATGGATCCAAAATACTAGCTAGCCTTTGTATTCTTGAGCCACCTACTTAGAGGGATTGGACACACAGTCCAAACATTGATTAGCACACACATAATCACATAGCTTCACTTAGTAGGCAACGATGGAACTAAAGGGCCAACCTTTGCATTCTTGAGTCACTATTAGGGAATTAAGCACTCAATTATGTTCATGATATTATTCTTGGTACAACACTTACCTAGCACACATCTAATATCACAATAGGTTTTATATTGGTTCACATTCTCGGTGAGGTGTATTCATTCCTCTCTCTTCCTCTCTCTTTTACCTAGATTTATACATTCTTATTTTAGATATCGTGTATCTAGTAAGAACTAATCTACTCTTTGTTTTCTCTTGTACATTTACACTTTATGATATGCTCTCTCTACACACACCTAATATCACACAGCTTCATGATTTTCACCCTTATAACTAAGTTCAGGTATGCTTTCTATTTTTTCTTTATCCTACTATTTCTCTTTGTTACATGACTAAAATAAAGTAGGGGAAAATGTAGTCATATAAAATATGAAAATGGGAAGCTTGAGTGTGGCTTGTGACACCCAACCCATAGGTCCCTCTTTCTTGCTCTCATGACCCTTCTAAACACCTTTTTTCTTATTCCCAGTCATCTTCAAACTTTCAAGACCTAATTCTAGCTCAACTAGGCTATATTTCCTATGATAATTCCATCCCCCTAGGTCATGTACCTTCAGGACAATAGCACCCAACTTTTACTATAGCATTGGACCGTAGGGTGTCCATTTTCGGTGCTCTTGTCTAATTGCATTTTTCACTCCAACAGTCATGTCCTTCCGATTCCTATCCTTCTTCTTGCTAGCCCAACATGAATATATTTGACCCATGACCAACAAATCTCTATAAAATTCCATTCACAATTCATTTATAATAGGTTGGAAAATATTGCAAAGCAAGAAGGACTTCTCAAGTGTATTTCTCTATTTTTTACATACAACCATCCAATACAGCCACAAAATTATTCAAACCCTTAAACTGGTCCCTAACCACTTTATGCACACCCAATTTTATCATTTTGCATCTTCATACACACTATTTCACAAAGCACATCAAGTAGGAGAACTACATATGGTTTGATCCCTCTTTGAAGTATTGGTATGTAGGCAACATGCCCATATAAGGGGTGTATATACACATTCAGTGCATCTTACACAAACTAACCCCCTCCTCTTTCTCAAAGTTTTTAAAACAATAGTGAAGTCTAAGGTTTGAAGACTAAATTATCTATATAAGGAGTTTTGTAGATATACAACATTCAAAATTTCATAGGTAGGTTCACAAAGGGACAATGAACAAAACCCAAAAAACTCAAGTCTCTAGGATAATAGTGGCATAAAATGACTATAGAACTAGACCCTAGGGTGTCCTATTTTGGTGCTCCTATCCTTTCATGAAATGAAGGCTAGATCTTGATTCATGACACTGTCCCAGTCTTGCACAGTAGTTTCTAGACCATGTCTCAACCATCTCAGTCTAGTTTAAGCTAAGTTACATTTCTCTTCATTTATTACTATTTTTTTAGAAAGGTTCAAATTACAATTAAATTATACAAGTCAATAGCTTAATTATTTCAATATTACTTACTGATTTAATTAACTCAGACTTTTAACTAAATTAGGAATAAAACTCTAATATTCACAAAACAATTAAATCATAAACATAAAAGAAAAATAGGGAATCAAAAATAAGTACACTAACACAAATTTAAGACCAGACAGACATTAGCACCCAAATAAGGACACTAGCACCACATGGCACTATTGTCCAATATGTGGTGTTATTGTCTAGTAGCCTAAATTTTAGGACTACTCAAATTGGTCAAAAAAATACACCAAGTATAGTACAGATTTATATCAATCCAGTTATAGGTTTGATAGTTATGCTCAAATTTGGCTCAAATTCACACTAGCTCAACTTAGATTATTAATCAATTACTCAAATTAAGGGAATCATGCATAGGATGATCATTCTCATAATCATTTTAGATACTCATACATTATTATTACAACTCAATCTAGAATCAGCATACTCAGATATCATACTAAGGGCATGTGTGTGACATTATTTCCATATGCTCAATTAAACACATGTTAATCAGATGGAATGGTAAACTCTCTATCATTATTTATGTTATACATACTTGAAATCATATTCCATGTTGTCATTAGTTTTATGCCTTACTCCATCTACAGTGGTTGGCATTCTTGAGTGGCCCAAAGCCACCTAATGTACCTAAGTGGCTATGGAATGGACATACATAGTTAGATATACTCAGTTAGATATTTATAGCACTTTCCACAATTCAATTTTAGATACATATACTACACATGGATGGTCAATGATGGACTCATAGCCTATTTGATTCCTTGAGCCACCCACATGAGAGGGTTGAACACATTATCAGTCCAATCTAATTTATTCACATGTCATGATCCACCAAGCAAGGGTGGGCAATGATGGGGTCAAAATTGGATTGAGTTCTTGAGCCAGCCACACATGAGGATTGAGCAAGCTATAAAATTAGTCCAAGTTATTCAATGTTTGATCATTTTATACATGCATGCACATAGGTTATCACTAGGTTTATGCATTGGTTTGTGTACTCAATGAGGTGCCTTTGTACTTTTTCTCTTTCCCATTTCTTTACTCAGTTACTTCTTTATTCAGCATAGTTTTTTTACTTTTGTTATCTCTTAAGTAAGGAATAATTTATGCACATTTCATTTTTAGTTCATGCTTTGGATCATGGTTCACATACACAGACCCAGCTTCACATACTCAGACTCAGCTTCATGGGCTTCACTTCTTAGGTAAGTCTAGGTACGCTTCTTTTTCCTTTATACTAATCATTTTGCTTTGTTGCATTTATAGCATAAAGGGGGAATGTAATCACCTAATAGTGGTATTTGAGTGCTAAGAGTTCTACTTGATACTGCATATTCCTAGCTTAGCCCTAGACCTATCGTAGAGCCTGTTATCACACTTTTCTAACTTTTGTATAGACCACAAGCATCCCTAGTCAGCTCATATGTAGTCTGAGACCCTCATTTCCCAATCTTGGCCCTTCATGCCCAACATTTTACTAATTGGACATTAGCACCATATTAAGGACATTAAATCCATGTGGTGCTAGTGTCCCCAAAATGGCACCTATGTCTTTTACCCCATATTTTTTGAATGAATATAATTTTAAAGGTAAAACCCTCCTAAGGTCAGCTTAAGTATCTTTTATTATTTGCACAAGCTACATAACACTATAAATACATAAATTTTAGACCTTTATTCACTAGATGGAAATTAGATGAAAAATACCTTTTCAAACATGAAATAATTTGATAAAAATCAAGGTTATTAATCGTTATTATGCTCTACTTCTGTATACTACCATATACAACTGCCCTAAGCTTAGATTTTCAATCTCAAGCACACTCAAGGCATTAAATATTTCTATCATTATAACATCACTTTCACTTGTACCAACACTTAGGTGGGGAGAACTACAATAGGCTCGATCCCTCTTCAAAGTATTGGTATGTAGGTAGCTCTTCGTTATAGTAGGGTGTTGTGGATGTCTATCCTATCTTACTAATGAACACACTTTTTAGATCATACCTTCCTTTCAAGAAGTATTAGGGTTTGCATAATAAAATGCTATTAAAATCACAATAAAGATTTTTAGACTTTGTGCACATAAGAATAAAACTCATAAACACAAATGTAGGTACACCAAAAAGTTTAGAGTGGTCATAGAAAAAGAACACTAGTGCCATTATCAAGACACTAGAGCCACATGGTGCTTATGTCCTATTGAGGTATGTTATTTTTTTTGGTGTTATGGCATTGATGTTCTCATTTATGTCAATTTAAAGATGAATGTCATTAATGTCAAGGTTAAATTGATGGCATATATGGTGAAGTGGTATGTGACAAGAAAGTTTTATGACAAGAGAATTTCAAGGCAACCTATTACCTCTATATTAAGAGAAAATTTTAAATAAAATTGGTAATTATTCTTAGTTTGATGACATTTCAAGGTCAATATCAAGATTCAAGGTAAGCATACTTTTGAGCACTAGTCTTAAGGTGCATTGTCATATCATGATTGTGTGTATGAAGATGGTGGTCTGGTAAGATGGATACACATAGGTATGATTTTATGTTTAAGAATTTCCAATAATTCATATAAATTGTTGAAACACTCAATAAAGTTTCAAGTTAAACCTTCAAGGGTAAGGTCTTAAGCCTAAGCATGCATCTAGACTAGTCCTAGACTTTATCTAACCTAATGAGGAGTCTTGAGGTGTTGTCAAGATATATGAGTGTTTAAAATCAATGGTAGATCACATGAGAATATGTTTGAAACTTTATAAACATTTTTATAATGTATATAAGCTTTTAGAGGAGGTTTCTAGGTTATTTCTTAGTTTAGTCTTTACAAGAAGAGACTTAGTGCGAAGGCACAAGCTTGGTAACATGATGATATGAGTTGTCTAAGGATTATGAGAATAATATTTGTAGTGTGTAGATATTTTATGAGGTTTTATGTTATAATTATGATGTTTTTAAAGTATTTCAAGAGGTTTTAAGGTGTGTTCAAGTTCTAAGTGCAACTTATAGGTTCAAGCCTAGTGAGCAAAGAGACCTAGTGTGGCCCAATGAGGGGTCGAGTTTAGTTTCTAAGATGATATAGCTCATTATATAATTTTAAAAGGTGTTAAATGTTGTTTCAATTGTTTTAAACAATTTTTAGGTCAAATTATGAAGGAGAAATCATGAAAATTGGTGTTGAGATTTTTTATGTGCATAGAATGAGGTGTTACAAACCTGACAAGGATTTTCTTATACTCATTGGTAGGTGAAACCTTTACATGATATCCTAATAATTTTATGGAATTTGGGTAATGGTCTTATATCATATTTCCTAGTATTGGTTTTGGATTTGAGTGGCACTCCTTTATGATTGATTGCTAAGAAAGGAAACTAGTTTTTAGTGCCTTAAACCCCTAATTGTGCCTTGATATGGAAGATCTTATTTTAAATGGATTATAATGTTTTGTATGACCTATTTTTTTGATTTAAACATGTATAGGAATATCCTAGGTATCTCCAAGTTTCATTGGTTTATCAGAAGAGTGAGTGGAAGCTACACAAAACTCCTTGTTTCTCAGATTTTTGATGTAACAGGTGGGGTTGACTAGGTTAAAGCATGAAGATTATTAAAATATTATGTGTGAGACTTAAATTTTGTGTTAATATAAGTTTATTATCATTTTATAGACTTTAAATATTCTAAACTGGTAATGAAAGTTGGCTTATCGCTAAAAAAGCCTACTGAAGAAGACAGTGAGAAAAATAAGTAGAAGTGAGAATGAGATTGGGGATGGGTTGTAAATGATTAGGTATGGATCCAAATTCATGGGGTTAATATTAAATACCTATAACACATATCCCTAATGGACATAATTTTTGAATAAGCTTGTGTATGGCAGAAATTTGATCTCAAAATGATTTATTTAACATAGTGAGGTATGTGTACAATCAAGCCATGAGATTGGTCTATAAGACAATTATTGATATTGGAAATTATAATATATTTATTTAAGTATGTTATAATTATTATAAAGTATAATGTAAACCCATTTTAAGTTATTAAAATTGTTCACATAGGTGTTTTAAGTCATTATTTTCATGACTATGTTTTGGAGCATTCAGGCAATTTTTTGTGTGTTAGCAAGATTAATGTTTCGGAGTCATTATACATAGATTTGAAGAATGTAATACATAAGAATTTATTTATATATATATATATATCATAGTTTCATTTAAATTTATTTTTATAAATTATAAACTCCTATGAAGGTTTTAAAATTCAAAGGTTCTTTATTGGGTTTGGAAGGTTGTTTGCAGTTCTGAGTGAGCTTATAGAAGTGGTCAGTTTGAGGTATTTTGCCATGCATAGTGAAGTATAATGGACATGGTGATGACCCTAAGTTCATTTAGGTTTTATAAATATAATTTTTTTATATGTTTATGTGGAAAATTTGAGTGTTTACTTTATATATTCAAAGCAGACTTTCTATCAATGAGAATGCCTAATTGTGAGTAGGCCTAATGGTGTGGTTCAAGGAGTGAAATGAGATAAATGGTGTTGGCAAAATAAGATGACATCATCAATGATATAATTGAATAATTTTTTAATTTTTTTATCCATTTATTAAGGCTCAATATGTTCCAAGGTGGTCAAGGTGAAATGTGTGCTTTGAGAAGGCCTAATTGCATTAGGTCTCTATTAGGCCTAATGGTGGTTTTGGTCTTTATGGGTGGTGACCGACCTATGTAGTGGTTGTTTCACTTATGAATTTTTTTTTCTATTTATTATAATTTTTATACAAATATGGAGAGGTTTTTTTTACCAAGGTGTGTGAAAGCAAGAGTCAAGTATAAAAAGAAGGCCCAATAGACCTAATTGACTAGTTAGAATATTAATGAGATGAGCAAAAGAAATAGAAGTTTGGAAACCAGGTAGAGGGATTAAATACCATTATATAGGTGTTTTTAATATTTAATTAATTTCTAACAATAATTATATAGATTATTATCAAGGTGATATGACCTAAATTTGCCAAGGAGAGGGTTAGTTGAGTGAAGAGGGTTAATAGTCAATTTGAGAGAGATAGAAGAGTATAAAGAGAAAAAGAGGTGATCATCATTAGTTGAGTGATAAATAGGTGATCAAAGGTTCCATATGGCTGATTTGGTGTTGATTAACCTATGGGTTTGGTGCCTCCTCATAATTTGGTGCTTGTTAATGGACTAATTGAGTTGGTGCTTGACTAGTGAGGGGTTGGTGTTCCTTGTGGGGTTGGTGCCTCACTAAATTTTGATTAATTGATTATAGTATTGTATTCCAAGTTATGTTTTAGTGGTTTTTATCTCCCATGAGTTTTTCCCACATGTCTCTTGTGTTCATATATTGTATTCTTATTTGGACACTTGTTTATGCATTGTTTGATGTATATGTTTGAATGAATACTTCATGAATGATAAGTGAAATTGAATGATTGTTTTATGGGAACTAATTCATTCCCACCTTATAAGTAGTTATTCTTCCAACATATCCAAATGTGGCACTATTGTCCAGGAGGGTTATGATATAGGGATCCAAATGATGACACTTAGAACTATTCATAGCTTAATTTTCAGCTCTGAGATCATCCATAATAGGGGCTCTATAGAGAAGTTTTTATTTATACATATTTATCACCATTTTTATAAATTCAAATCTATTCAAATATATAAAAAATAAATGGTTATTTTATGAATATTATTTCATTGATTTAGACTACTCATCCCTTTAATCAAACTTAAGATTTACATAAGCTAAACTCTAAAAGGTTAAAACACCATCCTTTATGCAAACCATAGGCATCCCTAGTTAGCTCAAACGTATTCCTAGACCCTCATTTCTTGATCTTGGCCCTTCATGCCCAGTTTTATGCTAGCTAAACATTAGCTCCACATTAAGGACACTAGATCCACGTGGAGCTAGTGTCCCCAAAATAGCACTTATGTCCTTTACTCTAGCTTTCCAGAACAAATATATTTTTAAAAGTAAAACCCACATAAGGTCAGCATAGACATATTTTATTATTTTCATAAGAAAAAAACCACTATAAATACATGACTTTTATCCCTATATCCACTAGACAAAAATTAGATGCAAAATACTTATTCAAACATGAAACAAGTTGAGCAAAATCAAGGTTATCAATCCCTATTCTACCCTACTTCTACAAACTACCATCTATAGTAGTCCTAAGCTTAGATTTTATAGATTTCCAATCTCAAACACACTCAAGGTATCAAAGTAAAATATTATACTAGCATCACTTTCACTTACACCAAAACTTAGGTGGGGATAACTGCATTGGGCTTGATCCCTCCTCAAAGTATTGGTATGTCATTAACTCTCTTCATAGCAGGGTGTTGAGGATGTCCAACCTATCCTACTAACAAACACACTTTTTAGCTCATACTCTAATCATAAGGATGATTCGAGTTTGCATCATAAATCAATCATAATAGACACAATATAGAGTTCAATAATTCTTGCATGTAGAAATAGACCCCAAAAACTTAGACATAAGTGCACTCAAAAGTTCGGGACAATCTTGTACAAAATACATTAGCACCAATATCAGGCCAATAGAGCCACATGTTATTATCCAAATGTGGTACTACTATTTAGGAGGGGTTCTAAGATAGGGATTTAATTGATGACACTCAAACCTACTTTCATCTTAACTTTTAGGACTCAAATCATCTATATCAGGTGTTTTACAAAAAAGTCTTTATTTGCACTATTTATTATTATTTTTAAAAAGTCAGAGCTAGTCAATTTTGTAATAAATAAGTGAGTATTTTATGCATACCACTTATTTAGTCTATTCATCCCTTTAATCAAGCATAAGATTTACATAAGGAAAACCATAAAAGGTTAAAACATTTGTTGAACCTGACTTACTTTGAACATTGCTCAAACCCTAACCCTAGATGCTCTTAGGGTTTGTATCTTTTTTGCATCTATGCTTAGATTTTAGTTCAAATTTTTCATATTTCTTTCAATATTTTTTTTTGCAATTTTTCTTAGATTAAAATTCTTTAAAGTTTTAAAATACACCACCACTTATTTTCCTACTTCCCAATCTACAATGGTACAATTCAACAACATATTTGATGAAACTTATAAGAAAAAGTTGTAAGCTTTTGTGTCCAAACATGTAGATATGCAATATGACCTTATCACTATTATCCAAGAATAACTCTAAAATTCAAATAATGGTCATTCTTGAACTCCCCTAACTAATAACATAGTTACACCTATAATGGGGCCAACTCATCTAGCACAACCTCTAATTACAATTTAATAACCTTCAGTGATAGGTACACTTCATGTGGCTAGTTCCTCCACTCCATATGTATAATCCCTTATGCACGAGATTCATACTCTACAAGCTAAGGTGTTGAATATTGATAAGGGAGACACCAGGCCATTACATGCCTTGGATTCTAGTGTTCTCTTACATACACCTTTGGCACACCACATAGTGGCAACTCCCTTTCCATCTGAATTCTTGACACCTAAACTTAAATTATATGATGGCAAGGGTGACATACAGCACCATCTCTAATATTTTCATGCAGCATGTTTAGACAACATGTCCAACAACTGCGTCCTCATAAAGTTGTTTCCATGCATTTTAAAATATTATGCCTTACAGTGGTTTTATGACTTATCAAATCAATCTATCATAGTATTTAATCCTTTGGCAAACATATTCTTAGAACACTTCCCCATCAATATCAATGATAAAATATCATATGCCCAAGTTGCATGGTTGAAAAAAAAGTCAAATGAACCTATTCCTTAATACATCTTATGATACAAGACTATACTAGCTAAATTGACTAGCCACATGGCAGACAAAGAACTTCAGGACATCTTCAAATAGAGTCTTTTACCAGCATTACATGAAGCTATCTTGTCTAAGAAGATTCCAACATTCACAGATTTGTGCCACATAGTAAAAGAAAGAGAGGTCAAGCTTATATCAATGGTTAAACTAAAATATACCAATGGATCACAATCAATTATTAAGAGTTCAAATAAGCCTCCATACAAGGTAAGAACCACTGAGAACAAGGATGATCAAAAATCCAAAATTAACCCCACTTTAGATCCATCTCCTCATTTAATTTTATCTATTCCTATGTGCCAAATCTTCACCAATCTTCCATATTCACCAACACATGTTTTATAGTATCTCTTAAAATGCAATGTCATATCTCTACCTCCCATTAAATAGGTTGATATGATGTGGCCTCTTCAAAAGAGTTATGATTTTAATGCATTTTTTGAGTATCACAAGGCACCAGGCCATACAATAAATAGATGTATAAGCCTAAAGCATAAGATACAAGATTTGATTGAGGCAAACATTATTAATGTGGGCACACCCATAAAGGCACCAAAAGTATAGCAAATGAAAGTTAAGGCATTAAATATATTCTCATATTCATTTCCAAATCACACAACAAATGAGGTAAGACCACTTCAGGTGTTCACTACACATATTAGGCACATCCACCACCAGCCTCATATCATACTATTACATAGGAGGCACACCCATTACATAATATCATTGGTATGTACCACACTACAGTTATATCTAGACCACTTATCACCTTCTTAGAGAAAGAGATTATTGATGATGATATAGATTTACATGCACTCTTTATATGAGCTTATATAGATCATCATCCTATATAGATTATTATGTTTGATAATGGGTCAAGCATTAACATGTGCACTATGACACTTTTATACCATTTGGGGTATTCAAAGTAGGATATATTCCCCACAGACATAGTTATTAGTGGTTTTAGTGGTCATGTTCAAAGCTCCATCAAGGAGATTATGCTTCCATTACATATTGCACCAACATATATAGCACTTGGTTCTTAGTAGTACATAGTGCATACATGTTTAATATGTTATTGAGTACACCATAGATATAATATTTACAAGCCATACCATTCATTGTGCACATATGCCTAAAATACATACATGCAAATTAGGTGGTCAAAGTTAAGGGTATCCCATATGAGTATCCTTTACCTATTCCACAAGTAGTTACTTCACAGTCATCAGTTATAGTTCCAGCATAGTTACTAGATATAACACAATTATTAGTTACAATTCAGAGCATAGTTCCTATTGATACACCATAGAGTTCAGTAGAGCCACCAGTGTAGGTGAGGTCTAATCCAACAATATCAACACATATACATACTCTCCCATGGAGACCATTATTAGAGAGACCCTACATTAGAGATATGTCACCTATTTTAGAGGGCCTTCCTCCACTCACTCTTTGTTAAGATAAGTATTATCAGGTTATCAAGGTTCTCTGCACATGACATCTATGTCACCTACAACTTCTTCTACCAAATTGGTTCCTAAGACCCCTACAGTTCACAAGACACCACAATCAGTATCACATATTTTTAACACCACTACAAAGGTAGATACAAATATAGGGTACTCATTACAATATATTATGGGATCACAGTTACCCTTTCACATAGTAGGCATGATCAAAATTCTCTTATTTGACAAAGATCACAATGATAGTGTGTCTCCCATGAGACTCATTGGTTAGTGTGGTTTCTTTCTTCTTGTACATACTTTCCTTCTCCCTTACTCCTTGTACATAGTTCATTTCCATATTAATTTTACATATCTTATTTTACAAAAATACAAAAACATTTAAATAATTACTTAGAAAACACAAAACTTATATATTATATGCATTGCTATGTTTGTGATCATAGGAATCCAAAAAAGGGAGGCTAGATCAAGTGTTAGTTTAAGCAATAAAACTCAATAAAAACACACTAACACTAATACTTACTAGCCTAAATCTTAGGGGTGAGCTTAATGTACAAAATACAAATGGAATCACAATTAAATTATAAAAGACATATAATGTCTTACCTTCCTTGAGAGCTTCATATCCATTGTTGGGTGGTTTTCTCAGTTTTGTGCTTCAAAGAGTCTTTGGAAATGGAGTTTGTGTAGCTTCCTCCCTCCTTGGCACCATTGTGTCCTGTGTTGTCTTGGTATGGCTTGGCTCAATATTCTAACATTATTGATATGAATCTCATGTACCAAAACTTGCATTATAACTCTATAGTTTCCAAGCTTCTAAATTCAATGGGCAATGGCTTATATTTATAGCAAATGGATCTAACCCCAACCCAAGGTGAGTTAACGTGGGGTTAAGGATTGGAATGGCTTCAAACCTAACCTAAGTGAGTCAACATAATCCTAGTAAAGTTAAAAGGTGTCAATTACTCATGATTTGCAATGATTAGGCATGGGTCTTCAAAATGAGATATTTTAGGATATCTATAAAGAGCTTGACAATTCATAAAGGTCATGATGAAAGGCTAGGATATTTGCATTTTTGTTTTCCTTTTTTAATTATTAATTAATTTCACATGGATTATTCAACTAGGCACTTAATTTGGTCTAGTTTGTTCATTAATTATGATTAGTCATTTATCATTTCCAAGATTTGATATTTGTTCATGTGCCCCATTTAATGGGTCCATAGACCAAATTCACTGTTATGATGCCATAAGTTACTTAGAGATTAATCTATGAGAGGTTATGATTGCATACGATAGGACACCCCAATTAGAGATGCCTCAATATGATTCTAAGCTTTGACAAATGGTGCATAAGTAATTTTGGGACATTCAGTGATTCTTAGGCTTAATTTGTAATGGTTGGTAAGAATCAATCTAAAGTCTAGTCGAAGGACATTGGTGGCTAGCTTTAGGTGTCCACATTTTGTATGTGTTTGGGAAGCCATTGCAAGTTGTAAGCATAGTAACATATTCTCAAAGAATGAAAGGTCTTACATTCTTATGACTTCAATAATAATGGATAAACTATAGGTGCCCCTTTAAGGGAGCGGTTGGTAAAGGGGTCGGCAATCAGTCCCTCAAAAGGAGGAAATGATGGGAATAAAAAGATGAAAAGGTGTGGAAAATACTGATTTACCCATAGGCAGTTATAATTAGTGGCGTATGAAGCTACCCTAGTTGGGTAGACAAACATGATGATTTACCCAGAAGCAATTATAATTATCAGCATAGATGGAACAAAAAGGTAATGAGTTTCCCAAAGGTGGTTATAATCATTAAAAAAAGCTTGAGGTAACAAGAGAATGATTTACCCAAAGGTGATTATAATCATGAAAGGGAAAATAATTATCTACCCACAACTGGTTAGAATCATTGTTGGGATAAAAACATGCCCCAGTTTGGTGGATAGAGATAAAGGTTTGCCTAAAGGTAGTTATCAGTATTATGATAATGAGAACATGCCTCAATTGGGCAAAAGAAAGTGAATGATTTTCTCAAAGGTGGTTATAATCATTAACCTCCAAATAGATGAAAGCATAATGATCTGCCAAAAGGTGGTTAGAATCATTGGGGATGCAAGTGGGATGGTATACAATGATTTGTTCAAAGGTGATTATAAGCATTGTACCCCTATAGTGGAAAACATGAGATGGAATATGATGGAAAATAGCTCAGAGGATAAATATGAATTTAGGCAACCTACAAGTAGGGAGATGCTCATCTGAACTAGTAAGGAGGAAAATTATGTCATTGTTTAATTACTCTATGTAAGATTATTTGGATTAGATCGAGAATGTTTATAGTGCTAAGGAGATATATCATTGCATCATTACCATGTAGACTCTCAGAACTATTTTTATTATAGCACATGATGGTAAGCATCATGATAGAACACCATGATAACTTAGCTAAAATATGCATATGGACTGACACATGATCTAATACTCATTTGAAAATAATGCACCAATGATAAAAACCATGATGATAATGTTGATGTACGAATATTGATGAATTCAAGAATAATGAATAAGGAATAACCCAATGAATTCATGTAGACTAAATCAAGGCACAACAAAAAAAGCAAACAAACAAACAAACAAACAAATAGAAACAAAATAATAAACAAATAACAAACAACCAAAAGAACATAAAACACAAACAATGGTTAATCATAATATTAGTATGAATAACATGACACAGACAAGATTATGAACATTACCCCTAGACGATAAGGGACAACTAAATAAACATATAAGATGGGGGGAATAGAAGAAAAGGAAGGGGGTGGTCGAGCTGTCTCCAAATGCACTTGGCAAGTGGACACTGCCTACATAGTTATATGGACATAATATCTAATAAAACTTTAGGCCAAATGTATTTCTCCTAGGATATGGGATAGAAGAAAAATGATGAGAAAAAAATCATGATAGATGTGATAAAAGAATATGGGAATGGGATCATAAAATGGTGAGAGTGTGGGCTACAAGGCTATTAAGGATGGGGAAACTAAATAACAAGTGGTTTCTTGTGAGATAACTAGGGATCCCAGAATCCTTAAGGCAAAGAAATAGTTTATTGTTTTGAAATTTCTAATCTATTTTACAAATGTTTTTGGAATTTTTTATGTATCTCAACTAGTTACAAAATTAGGAGATACTAAATTATCCAAGATCACAAAATGGTGAGAGCATTCAAACTTAAAATTGCTCATAAAATGGTGATATCATGGTTTATATTGCATGTAAAATAGCGAGAGCATGGCTTAGGTTTCTCATAAAATGGCTAGAGTATGGGAAAAGGTTGATTGAGCTGACCTCAACATAAATTGAGCACTACCTACATAGTCCTAGGATGGGACCTCAAGTTACTATAGTTTCACCTTATATCAAAGGAATTTTGACTAGCGTAGTAGCTAATTCAAATAAAATAGGCAAATGGCATAGTATGGCATAGTATGGCATAGGTATGGCAAGGCGGTACTTTAAGGCATGATAAACAATTATTACCCTTAATTTGCCCATATACGGTTATAATTAGGAAATAATGACATAGGTCAGTGATATTAATTTTCCCATGGGTGGTTATAATTAGTAACTTGATGGTGAGACACTAGTTTGCACAAAGGTAGTTATAACCAAGCCCACATGGTATATAATGAAACAATAAATGAAGGATGCAACTACCAAACCCCTATCATACTACTCCTAAATTACGGCCTTTGTTAAGAATACTTAAAAAACTATTGAAACTTGATCTGAATCTTCATGTTAAAAGTGGTCATATAACCAATGGAATGAAACCAAGGTTAAAGGGCTAGGTAGCAAGGGTGAAAAGAACTTGGTCTATAGAAAAGGTATGATAGAATGGTATATTATAGAATGGTATGGTATAAGGAAGAATGTTAATATTATGATACAATTAAAATGGTCCTCATAAACAATATACCATGTCACTCAAGTGAAGAAACCTTTGAGGTGTATAATGTTCATCGGCTCATCAAGTTCCTCCCCATCTGGTGTAGTAATACTTATGCTCTAGTGCCATAGTGTACAACAATGATGAAAGGGTCTATCCAATTAGGTTTGAACTTGCCTTTTTATTTCTTCTTGACTATGGTATTTTTTTGGTTTAATTTAAGTATAAGATCAACAAGTTCAAATTTTCTATGTTTGACATGTTGATTATATTGGCCATGGATTCAGTTCTGGTATGCTTTCAAGTTGTTAACTATGGTTATGCATTTCTCATCAAGTAATTATAGCTCTTGTAGGTGAGCTACATGATAGTCTTCATCATTTAAGACATGCTTCAAAGAGATGTGTAAAGGAGGTAACTCGACCTCAAGGGGAAGAATGGCTTTAGTGTCATAAAAAAGTGAATATGAAATGGCTCTTATTTGAGTATGATATGCCCAAAGGGCATAGAATATTTAGAGGTGTCAATCATGGTCGGTAACATTGACAATATTTTTAAGGATGTTGACAATGATTTTTTTAGATGTTTTTGCTTTGTTGTTACCTTATGGGTAATATGTTGTGGAAATATGTTAAGTAATTTTATACTTGACACATAGCAACTTGACATCTTTGTTTTTGAGTGATCTACCATTAATAGATTTAGTATTGGAGGGGATACCATAGTGGTAGATGAGATGGTTAAAGATGAATTTGGAAATTTGCTTTCCAATCACGTGAGGGGTATAGCTTCAACCCACTTAGTGAAAGATTTGGTGGTGGTAAGGATATGTATGTGGCCATCAGATGAGGTTGGGTTGATCTTCCCAATGAGATCAAGACCCCATGTAGAAAATGGCCATGGTGTAAGCATTGGTTTTGGAGTCTTGATCAAGACATGAATTAGATTGCCATACCTTTGACATTTATAGCACTTTTTCACATACACAGCTACATCTATATCCATCGTTAGCCAATAGTACTTGGTACATAAGAGCTTTTTGGATAGGAAAACTCTACTTATGTGGGTTCCACATACTCCTTTATGAACTTCCAATAATGCTAATGTAGATTATACTGAATTTAAACAATGAAGTAGAGTTCTATCAAAACTATAGTGGTAAAGGGTTGGTCCAAATAAGGTTTAATGGGTGGCCTGGTGAATAAAGGCTTTGGATTGTTTGTGGGATAGGTCTGGTGGCATTATTTGGTCATGAAGATAGGTATAAAGGTTAGAATACCATATAGAGCTAGGACCAATAATATCATAGATCATTACAATGGTTGAAGGTTCATGAGTTGGTACTAGCATATTTCTAGTAAGGAATTGGTATTCTTTGGATGTGTCTATATGTTGAATCAAAGATCCAATGGTGGTCATGGCATCTATTATTCTATTATTGGCTCTTAGTATGTGTTCAAACTAGATATCAATAATCTATTTTTTAAGAGTGTTTATCATCCTTGATCTGAAAAGGGTTTGTAACTTGATTGTTGATTAAGTGAGAATCACCATAGACATTTAGATGTTGTATGTTCCATTGTATTGCCCGATATAGCCTTGTGATGAGTGCCTCATATTTAGCCATGTTGTTAATATAAGGAACGTTGATCTTGAATGATTTAAGGATTAGATCCCCTGATAGTGTTATTATTAAAAGGCCTACCCTCAATCTATGTGATGTGAATGATCTATCAAAATATAGATTTTAGTATTGCTCCTCAAGAGGTGTTCCAATGATGGTCATAATGGATTCATATTGGAATTAGAATGTTAGTGGCTCTATATCTGCAAGGGCTGCTTTAGAAAGCTAATCGACAAGAACTTGTCCCTTGATGGATTTTTAGTTGATGTATTCTATCTCAAATTTAGTAAGAAGCATGATCCATTTAGCCATGCAGCCTTGTAAAAAAAATTTGGATAGTAGATACTTGAGTGGATCTACTTTTGAAATGATCATGGTCTTATTATTTAACATATAATGTCATAGTTTCAGAGTTGTAAAGACCATAGCTAAATAATCCTTTTCAATGGGTGTATGATTATGCTCATATGTGAATAGTGTATGACTTAAATAGTATACAACATGATCCTTTCCATTATCATCATGTTGAGCTATAAGTGCCCCTTGGGATTTGTCTGTAGTTGATCGGTATAGGAAGAAAGACTTTCTTGGAATTGGTGGTAATAAAATAGGCAGATTTGTTAGATAGTCCTTTAGTTGTTGGAAAGCTTTATAGAATTCATCATCCCAATATAAGAGAACTCCCTTATTTAACAAATGTGTAAAAGGATGGCACTTATTGGCCAACTAATATATGAAGTGTCTGATAGACTGGATCTTGCCCTGCAAACTACGGAGCTGCTTCAAAATGGTTAGTGGTGACATCTGAGTTATGGCTTGTGATTTGGCTAGATTGAATTCAATGCCTCGATGAGACACAATGAAGCAAAGAATTTTTTTTGAAGTAACTCCAAAAGCACACTTATTAATATTGAACCTGACTTTGTAATCATGCATTCTCTCAAATATCTTCTATAGTGTTGTTAGATGATTGACCCTAGTCTTTGATTTTCCTAGTATGTCATCGACATATTATTCAACAATGTCATGCATCATATCATGAATTATGATGGTCATGGCTATTCAGTAGGTATCCCAAACATTTTTGAGACCAAATGGCATAACCTGGTAATAAAATGTTCCCCATGGTATGGTGAATGCTAATTTATGTTGGTCTTTTGTGTAATTTGAATCTGGTTGTATCCTGAAAATCCATCCATTAGTGAAAGGATTTCATAACCCATTGTGGAGTTAACTATCATGTCAATGTTTAGTAGAGGAAAATCATCCTTTGGGTAGGCTTCGTTTATGTCTTTTAAATCAGCACATACTCTGATTTCTTTTAGTTTCTTGTTGACTGGTACAACATTTGAGATCCAATCTAATTAGTCAATCGGTCAAATACATCTTGCTTCTAAGGGTTTTTATAACTCTTTCTTCACTAATACAATAATATGAGGATGCATCTTGTGCAATATTTGTTTTATAGGTTTGGTATCAGGATTTACCACAAGGTGGTGTACAACCAAGGTGGGGTCCAAACCTAGCATGTTAGAGTAGGCCCATGCAAATACATCAATAAATTTCCTTAGAAGGGTAGTAAAGACTTCACATTCCTCCTTAGTAAGGGATATACCTAATTTGATCTGTTTTAGGTCATTTGGAGTCTCGATGTTAAACTATGTAGTATCGTCCACAAGAAGAGTTGAACTATCTTCTAGAATGGTTGGTAAAGATTTAAATTGGTCTATAATGATAAAGTCCTCTGTTAGGACTGGCTCTTCAAGTTCTCTAAGGCATAATAAATTAAAATCTCCAAATGGTAGGGATGGCCATGTGATAAATATTATTGGGAACTCTTACATGATTTGATCAAAAGCATGTTGTTCTTTAAAATTGAACTCAGACCCATAGGCAAGCTCATCACTGGTGTTCTCTTGAGCTATCTTTAAAGAAGTTTAAACACCCCCATCTAATGGCACCTAAAATAGCTTTTCACCACTAGACTAGCCTTTATCTTTACTATTTCCTTGGTTTGAAAGCACCTCAAAGAAGTTTTCACTTTGGGACCTCAATGTTTTATTTAATTATTTATGGCTAAGGGTGTTCACTCATTCTCCAAAATAGGCTTCAAGATCCAACTTGATTGAGAACCCTTGTTTATGGTCTCCCAACAAAACATTCTCCCTTAGGCCTAAAAAATCATAGAAGGCCTCATCATTTTGAAACTCATCGACCAACATTGTTGATTCTTGTTGATCCCAGTCTATAAGTTGAGGATAATATAAAGTAAGTGGATTATGGTGAATAACTAGTCAAAAGGTATAAATGGCATTGATATAAAATAAATTGGTATTATCTAGGTCATTGAATGGGTTATGATCAAACTCTACTTCATTGTCAGCATTGTCATCACTAGTCATTGGCATTAGAACATGAATAAGGTACATGGGGTCACCCTCAGGCAGTTTAAATCCAAAACCATAGGTTCATTTGTACCAAGTGGCAGAAATTGGCTCAAGTGGACCCTGTTGATTTAACCCAATGCCTCTTCCTTCATAGGCATGTTTATCCATGATTTTATTTGAAATGGGATACTTGGAATTTAGGTAATAGTTGGCCAATTTGTCATTATACAACCAAGATTCATCATCTATAAGTGGGTCATGTTCTTGGCCAGTAGTCGATATGAAACTGATAGGTGTTAGACTTTGCAATTTGCCTTTGCCTTTTTTTACCATTTCATGCAAGGTGGTTTGGCTTTAGGTCTTCCATAGGACTTGGGGTTCTATGGAAGTTTAGCAATATGGAATGTATCATGGGTCAAATATTCTCCTAGGCCATTAGCTGAAATAGTATAATGATTAGATATTTCAAGAGTTGATATGTGGGAAAGTGTATCAAGGGTATTTGGGTCAATGCAATTGGCCTCTAAGATATCAAAAAGTATTTCTTTCCCTCTGTCCTTCTTAAGAATTGGATTCAATCCAAAATGGTAGTTATAGCTTTGGTACTCAGCCTTCAAATGTTTGTGATGTTTGTATGGCTATAAATCTCCATGAATAGTAAACTCTATACTTGAATGGGAAAACTTGATACACTGTGCAATGTTGAAGAGATCGCATGAATTTCAAGTATCTAAGGTCTTTTTAAAATCATATTATATGAAGAACTGAGGTCTAACACATGGAATAGTGTATTGTGGGTCAAGGGCCCAATGATAAATAATAAGTTGATGGTGCCCTATGATTCATGTTCTTTATTGTCATAGGCCTTGATGGTGATCATTTCTAGTTAGAAATCAGTTATAGTATACCCAAGAAGCTTGATGAGCTTTAGAAACACAATATTTAGACCTGATATATTGTCTATGAGGACATGCTTCACATTATGCTGCATTATGACAACTTTGATGTACAATGGATTGTTATGCAAAGGTCCAAGGGATGGCATATCACTTTGGTCGAAGGTTAATTATTAGCCTGGGACTAGATGTCCAACCAAAGATTAAAATATGTTTGAAGATATGCCATTAGGAACTTGGGATTGGCCAAGGAACTATATTAAGATATTCTTGTGGATGGTGGACATATGCAACAAATCCAAAATGGAGATTTGTGCAGGCATCTTCTATAATTATTCAATAATATTGAATGTCTTTTATTTCATAGTGATAATGGGCTTGTTCCTAGCCAAAATGGTGGGTTAGATGGGTGAAGTGGCAGTTGGTTGTGGGCCTAGGATGGTAATATTTGGCTACCAAGTTGTGATTACATAATTGAGATTAGATATAAGACCATTATTGCTAATACATGATGGTGGTGGGGGACTAGATAAGATAAGTCTTAGTTGTCCGTGCACTTATTTTTAGTCATGGTGCAAGGATGAGTTATTGATATAGGGTCCAAAAGTTGGAATCCATACTTGTTGGTATGCTTGTATGCGGTTTCAAGTCAAGAAGGATCATCGATATGGGTTGGTTGGTTGGTTGAAATTAATTAGAAATGGTCTTGTTTGATTGGTATTTCATCTTGGATTGATGGAAATAGTGGAAATATGACCTCCTGTAATATGGCCTACAACCTTGTTTTAGTCATGTGCAACTACATGGTAAGTCTATTTGTTGTTGGCATCATTCTAGACTTGGTTCCATCCATTCAGTTGACATTTTTAGTTCTACTATTGGTTTTGGTGGTTTTGCCTTGGCTATTGATATTGTTATTATTATTGTGCTGGACATTTTTGCTACTGTTGTTGGTTATTATGTTGTGGAAAGGGGTTTTGATAAATACTGAGGTTCTGATTAGATGTGGAAGCTCTATAATCCATTGTTATCTCCCCATTTTCTAACATATTCTCAATCAAATGTTTAATTTGCACATAATGATGCAAATTATGTCCATTAACCTGATGATACTCATAGAATTCATTTTCTCAGTACTAATTAGGATAAGGAATACCCTTAGGATAATGTTTCAGAACAGGCTAGCTAATCATATTAGCGGTGGTGAGTTCATCAAACACAAATTCAATGGGTTCTCCAAGGTCACTAAAGACATGATGAGTACGCACAGTTCTCTTTAGAGGAGGGGTTTGTAAAGGCAATGATTGTTGCATTGGTCTAGGCTACTACACTTATTGTATTTACTAAAGAGGTTATTAGTTAGGAGTAGTTCACATATGTAGTGTAGGTTAGGCAAATGGCATTTGAGTTATTTGGACATATCACAATTTAATTAATGCATTCCCCATAACATTCTTATTATGATTAAACAGCTTGGGTTTATCATAATTATTAGCATGTGTTGGTTATGATTCTTGTTCTTAGACTTGATTCTGGTTTTGGTGTTAGCCATTTCCCTAGTTTGTAGTATGGTTTGGATTTAACGAGGTAATTCTAAGGATCCATTTATTAATAAGGTCTATTTCGATCAACAAACCTTTGCTAATGATTTCATTAAAAGTGTGTGCTAATTACAGCTTCAGATGGTAAGATGTCTCACTATGTAAATTCTTGGTAAACATAACGACTAATTGCTTGTCTAGTAAACTATGGGTGAATATGTTAGCAAGTGCTTTCCATCATTGTAGATAACTTACAAATCTTTCACTAGCCTTTTATTTTCCTTGCATCAAATCTCCCAATGAAATGTCATGCTCAAGATTGAAGAAGTGTTGCACAAACTTGTCTAAAAGATCATCAAAATCATTAATTAAATTCTTGGGAAATTTTAGAAACCACTCCAAAGCTTGTCATGCTAGACTCTTTAAAAATAATAGTAAGAGGTATATGTCATTGTAGGCCACTAGTTGAGAAGCAATAAAGAATTTGGTCAAGTGGGCCTTGGGGTCTCCTTACCTCCTATATTTATCAAACTTTGGTGGCCCGTACCCTAGAGGAAATGGTATTTGAAAATGCTCCATGTTAAAAGGGTAGGAACCCACATCTTTCAACTTAACTTTTTTTTATGTTTCTTGGCTTGGATGGTGGTAATTGCATCCTTCATTTGTTTCAATTCTTAGGCTAGGAAATTGGAGGGAACATTGGTCTAAGGTGGAGGTTGGGAACCAAAAAGAGGATTACTTTGACCAAAGTATAGTGGAGGTATGGTTTGTTTTAGAATGTTGGTTTGGTTAGGGAATTGACTAGGAATATGAATACATGAATTATGATGTGATTGTTAGAATTGCACCTATTGCAATGCGATATTCTAGTTAGGATTTAGTATATGGGCCTAGTTTTGGGACAATTATGGTTGAGATGGAAGGATATGGTCAGATGTGATGTATTTTACCTATTGAGGTTCATTAGGGACTTGTTGTCTACTAGTCAAACCTTGTTGATTAAGAGGAACTTGTGAACTAAGGCCCTGTCATTGAGTTTGTGGCACGTTAGGAATAAAAGGCAATTATTCCCTAATCGGTACTTGTGAAACATTAGAACCTATTGACTAAAAATCCTTGTGGGAAGTAGATGCATGTTGAAGGTTTAAAATTTATCATTGATGAATACTCATATGCTATTGATTAGACATCATTTGTGATTGTAATGATATGTTGGTTTACAATTGAAGAGGTATGTTTGTTATTACCTGGTGAAGTGGAACATTGGTTGACCCTTGTTGAGGTGGTAGGATGTTTTGCCTCTGCTTCATTAGTATGTTGGATTGTGCCTATGATTATGTAATATTAGTCATCACCTATTATGGTGGGGTAATATTTTTCACATTTTATTGAGGCACAACATTGGTTATTGCTTGACTACTTAATCCTTGTGGTCGTGTGCTAGAAGAAGCAAATCTATTAGAGGTAGTTGCTTGTAGTTGAGAGATATAAGTTCTAACCCGCTATGTTTGCAAACCACTCATGGTGTTAACTAAAGGCACTGTTTGTTGTCGACTAGTTATTTATGCATTTACACTACTTTGGTCTACATTGGATGATACTTGTGTATTATCCACTACATTTGGCTCACTATTTTGCATAGAAGTAGAAGACACTTATTCAATAGTTAGAGCATTGAACATGTTTTTAACTAAATTTATTTGCATGAATGGGTCTATACCCTAATTTTCTTGGCCTATCAATTCAATTAAGACTCTTATCAAAGGAGCTATCTCAATAAGAGGAGCATTTAACATGTTCATGTTGTTGAAGTTTCATGTTAAGTTCAAATAGGTTTGGTATTTTGTTTGCATTTGTATGAAGTGGTCCTCCATTAGACCTTTTCCTATGATAAGAATATGAGGGTCCTGATACAGCATTGACACTATAGCTTGAGGATTTCTAGAAGAAGCCTATTCAATATTTCGATTATAAGGCATGTTGTACGGAACTCTTACTAAACATAGAAAATTTTTGTGGGAGAAGTCTACTAAAAACTTAGACCCTACTTCTACGGCTTTAAAAAAGACTTTGTCCTTGTTTGAAAGCAAGTGACTATCAAATAAATAAGGGTCATAGGCTGATGGCATGGTAACATACTATGGTTGTTTTTGGACTTATTTTATAACCAAAGGTATACCAACTAGGTATTATTTCATTTGCTCTTAGTTCTACTCTAATTACAGAGGCGTGTTGACCAAATAGTGGGCCAAAGGATCTTGGATTTATTCCCCCAATTGAGTGTTATAAGGTGGATAAGGATCCATCTCACAAACAACATCATTTTCATAGGGGTTCTGAACAAAGTCTTTTTGTGCGACCACATTATTATACCCTAGATTGTACATGACACAACTATGAGTATAGTGAGACATGTTCGAATCAATGGTGAATGCTTTACGACAAAAGGGGTTAGAGTTATACAAACTCTAGAAAAATAATGTCTAAAAATACAAATAGTTTGAACTCAATCTTACTTGGTCAAAGGGATGGAGTCGTATCTCCAAAATGGTTTGAGACAAAACTTGGTATAAAATAGTTTAATGTCAAATGTCTAACATTAAATTTCTCACACAAAAAAGTCAAGTGGATGAACTTAAATAAGAATGACAAACATTAGGTGCAAAGTGTTTTAAATAGGTCTTAACCTAGGAAAATAAAGGGTAGTAGGTATTTTGGCCAAATGTGGTGTCAAAATATAGGCTCAAACAAAGGCATGTGTTAGGTGTTGACATGGTAGATTGCACCCTCTAAAGGGAGGCTCAGCTCTCTTCATCCACATGACACAATGGAGACATCCCTTTTGCTATGGGTGGTAAATGTGAGGGATGAATCTCTAGATTAGGGGTTATCTCCCCTTGATGCACCCTAAGGCCCTAGATCTCCTGCTACTAATAATGGGGGGGGATGAAAAGAGAGAAAAAATACTGAAAATGGGACCTAAGCTAAGAGGTGATGCACCAAAATTATTGGTCAGCTCAGCTTTGGCATACACTTTGAACCATGGACAACAAGCATACACTTCATTCAAGTGAGAAAAACTTCCTTGCATCAGTATTTTAGTAGGGGGTCCCATGAAGATATAGGGAGGAAGAAACTAACACAACAAGTGTTCTAAGACACACTATTGTGTAGCCTATTCACTTGCCTATACTTCTTTAGACACTTCCTATGACATGTAAGAGAAGAAAAGCACTATGTGATAGATATGTTGGAATAAACTTATGAAAGCATGAAAATAAAATGACTTAACACAAGATAAAACCATAGACATATACAAAAGTTCAAGCTCAAATGGAGGTAAAATGCTCTTTCTGATTCAAGGTAGATTCCTACAGGGCTTCGCCATACAAGTTGAGAGATATTTTCTCAAATGAGAAGTTAAAAATATAGAGAGAACTGGAAACAAGGTAGCTGACAAATCAAGGAATGGAAACCCATGTTGATTTAAGCACTTTTGTAGAGACCAAAAGACCATGCTGCTACCATATTCTTCAAACTCCATATGGGAGAGCCATGTTGTATATGTCCAAGTTGTTTCCCTTACTTTCTTGGGCCTACAAAAGTATGGGATACTCTTTTTAGCAACTGACAAAGCCATCCCCAAGATGTTGTGGTTGGACCATGTTCTCTTCAATGATGGATGCAACTAGCTGTGCATTAATGGTGAAGCATGAAAACATGGGTTGCTCTCCTCTATAGTTCAAAAACCAATCTATTTTATTGGTTTTTGTTAGATATATTTCACCAAATGTATTAATTCTCCTTGTTGATTTATCTATGCCACTTGTCTTGGTCTGAGTGGTCATTGATTCTACCTTTTAACCTTGTTGGCTACTGAAACTATTCTATGTTTTACTTTTCTGGCTATTTACTTTGCCTATGTTTTATCTCTTCCTTGCCTTCTCCTTTGCCTTGGCTTCTTATTAGCTTATCTTTGACTTATCGAGCCTTCTTTATTTTGAGCTTTTTGTTATGCTTTCCTTCAGATAAAATGTTTGAAGGAATTCCTTCAAACATTTTATCTAAAGGAATTATTTCTTTCGATTGCTTCTTTTCTCGAATGGCACATGCCCCTCAGGCCTTTTATCTTCATTATTCACTTTCTTAAGGTGCCCTTTACAAGGTCACTTTGTGCCTCAAAATGCCCCTTTGGAAATTTTGATTTGGTCCCACCACCAACCAAGGTGCCCTCTGCAAGGGCACATACCCTTTGGGAATTCTATAATGACCCTTCAGAAAAGTGAAGAAGTCCTCTTTCTTTTACCAGGTGCCCACTAGAAAGACACTTACCCTTCAAACTTTTTGTAAACATCCTTCAAGCCATCAAAATGCCCTCCAAAGGAAATCCATTGTCTTTTATAAACTGATTAGACCATTTTGGGTTATTCAATCGCTTCTACTTATAAAAGTATACAAGTAATGCACCTGCACAAACCTAATTTGCACTAGATAGACCATTTCAGACTTCCCAAGAGCTTCTACTTTGGGTTTTACATCAACTTTAGCTGATAAGGCAAATAAGTAAAGAAACTTAGAAAACCCGATTTGGTCTATCAAGACCAAATCAAGTTTTGCAAGTGACTTTACTTATAACCTTTGTAAGTTTACTTATAACCTTTGTAAGTTTACTTATAACCTTTGTAAGTAAAGACATTTTCAAAGTCCAAATTACACCACCAAGACCAAATCAGGTTTATCAAGTGACTTGACTTATGAAAAATTTACAAGTAAAATCATTTTGGAAACCTGAAATGTACTACTGTAGGTGAAATAATTGATCTTAACAAACCTAAAATATACTTGGCAAACATGAATGAGGGAAATACCTAGCTTTTTCATGAGAAAGGTCTGGTAGAGAACATTTTGCACAAGGTAGCAAAGGGATGATCTAGCCAAAGTATGGATTAGATGACTTTTGTAGAGAAAAAGGAGGGGGTGTCCAATTTTGGCTTGCATAACCAAAAATTGGTCAACACAGTTGGTGACTCACAGGGGAAGCATGTCTGCTATGCTTGGGAAGACTGGTAGCCATAAAGTCCATTGGGCATGGAGTCAAGATGCATCTTGGAGAAGTCAACAATAGCCTTGTAAGGACTTATGAACCAATAAATATTTTACCCCAAAAAATAAGGAAAAAACACACACAAAGGCTAAAAACACTATACACATGCGTAACAGCACTTAGGGAAAATGAGAAAAAAAAGAAAACTATGTACATGACAAAATAAACTAAGTAACAATGCTTAAGGTATATCTTATTGACTAGGATATGTAGCTTTTCACCATCTAACTTGGAGAGTTGGAAAGCTTTGTATTACTTGTATTGGGTGATGACATATGGGCCATTCCATAAAGCGTCAAACTTCGTGTGCCTTCCAGGCTTGGCTTAGTCCTCATCCCACTTCAAGATAATGTCACCTTCTAAGAAGATCTTTGGTTTAGACCTTTTGTCAAAATGCTTCCTTGTTTCTTATTTATGGCTGGTCATGACATCCATGGCTTGGTCTCTCACTTCTTGAAGCTCTATTAGCTCACAATACCTGACTTTCAAGCTGTCACTCTCCATCAATTGTAGTTGATGGCCAAGATCCAAGATTGGTAACTCAAGTGAGATAGGAAGTCTAGCTTATCTTCCATACACAAGTGTGTCTGGTAAATTCTTGATTACCTTCTTTAGAGTGATCCTATTTTCTCAAAGAGTTATCTTTAACTTGGCATGTTAAGTCCTTTGATTTTCCTCCATTGTCCTCTTTATGATCCTAATCAAATTCTTGTTTGTAGACTCAACTAGCCAATTTCCTTGTGGATAGTAGTTGGAATAAGTGATGAGATAGATGTCATACTTCAATGCCCACTCACTTGTCTTTGTTCCAAAGAAAGCCAATGCATTGTCTGAAATGATTGTGGTTGGGACCCTAAATCTTATCGTTATACCTTTATAGAAGTCTAGGACTGCAATCTCATTGGCCTCTTTCAAATCTATGTACTTTACCCACCTTATGAAATAATATGTGGTAGTCAAAACCCACTTGTGGCCAGCACTAAAAGGAGGATTGATCATCCCTATGAAGTCTAACCCCCATTACATGAATGGTTGTTCCACCTGAATAGGATGAAGAGGCATGGCAACCAGTTGTTGATTCCCATCAAAGAAGGCATATTTTTGACATTTCCTCACCCAAGCATGAGTGTCTTTAAACAAACTGGGCTAAAAGCAACCAACCCTCATAATCCTTGCAGTTGTGGCCTTGGAAGCAAAGTGGCCACCAGCTGGTTTATCATGGAACTCAAATAGTACCTTGTCGACTTGGTCTTAATCAATGCATCTCAAGAGTACCCCTAAAAATTATTTTTTGAATATCACTCCATCAAATAGGACATAAGGAAGAGATTAGAGTCTAAAATACCTCCTCTCAATCTTATCAAGACCTTGTGGACACTTACTAGTTCAAAGGAAATGAACCATGTCTTGTGCCCAGCTCTTCATGATTGTAGGTAAAACTATTTTAGGCTCATCGTGGAGTACTAAAACATCCTCCTTTGTCTCTTTCAATTATGTAGCAAGGTGTTCACATATCCCTCTTCCTCTTACCAGCTTGGTGGTCTTGATCTCTACATCATACTCTATTACTTTGGTGATCTAACCTACACTTTCTCATTCAATTCTCAGTTTAGTAAGAAGTCTTTTACACTAGGATGTGGCACCATGATGTGAATTTTATTACTAGACAACATATGTCTAAACTTCTTCAGACTTTGTATGACTACAAGCACTTGCTTCTCAACATACGTGTATCTAACCTCATATCCTTTTAAACCTTGGCTAAAAAAAGTAAGAGGTTGTTCTAAATTCTCACCATTCACTTGAGTGAGCATAGCAGAGACTATCTCTTCACTCCCAAAGGTGTATATATTGAAGTCCTTGGAGAATTTTGGACTAGCCAGGGTAGGAGCTTGGGTGATAGCTTGCTTGATGCCTTCAAAGATTTCTCTTCTTCTTATTGTCCATGTGAACATCTCATCCTTATTTAACATGGAAGTTAGTGGCTTGACAAGCTTAGCAAAGTTAGCAATGAATCTCTTAATGAAATTTATCTTACCAAGGAAAATTTATAGGCCCTTTTTGTGCTTAGGCAAGGACAATTCTAAGATGACATTCACCCTCTCTGGATTAATGGATAGGCCTTCCTTCGAAATGACATGGTCTAAGAGCTTGCCTTCATGGATGGAAAACATGCATTTCATTGGGTTAAGAGAGATGTCAAACTCTCTACACCTTTCAAATATTTACCTCAGGTGCTTCAAGTGTTCACTTGCCTCCTTAGAGAAGATTTTCACATCATCAAGATAAACTAGCACAATGCCATGATCAAACCTTGGAAAACCATGTCCATAGCATATTGGAAGGTAGCTCTAACATTTGACAATCCAAATGGCATTTTATTATAGGTGTATGTTCCCCACTTGGTGATGAAGGTTATCTTGTACTGGTCACATTCTTATACTAGGATTTAATAGTACTTAGAGTAGCCATCTAGGAGAGAGAACCTTTCATTGCCTGTCACTATCTAAAGAATTTGCTCCATACTTGGAAGGGGATAGTGATTTCTCAGTGAGACTCTATATAGGTCTCTAAAATCCACACATAATCTGACTTCTCCATTCTTCTTCCTAACAAGGGCCAAATTGGTCAACCAAGAAGAGTATTTGATAGGGAAAATAATCTTGAATTTGATCAGTTTTGTGAGCTCCTTCCTCATGAGAGGCTTGATCTTTACATTGATTGGCCTTTGCTTTTTCTTGATGGGTTTGGCACCTTACTCCAAATTAATGGTGTGTTGGGCCAATCTTGGATCAAATCCCTTCAAATCACCATACTCCCAAGTGAAGACATCAACAAACTCTTGACATAACATAATGAAAGCATGATTTTCCTCAATGGTACACACCTTCCCAAGTGCAATCCATTTATCCTTATAAATCTCTACACTTTCATAATTTTCCTTCTTGGTTTACATGATTGCTTTGTCTCTCTTGAGTTTTTCATCTTCATTGAAAATGATCTCAAGAGTTACCAAACCTTTGGGAAGCTTATTGGTTTTTAGTTGAACAATCTACCCATCATACTACTGTTGTAGCTTGGACTAATTTTTAGAAGCAAACTCAGCTTCTTCTTACAAAAAAAGTGTTATTTGCTAATCACTTTCAAACACCTACCAATTGGTAACATTGTCTAGTATGGAGGGATTCACAATCACCTTTAAATGATGTTGATTCTTGCTTTGTCTCATCCCCTTTGGGATGTCAAATTGAGCACCAACTGTTGCTAGTCTATTCGCATAATTGTTCTCCTCTCTTGGAATGGAAGTGATGTTGAAATCAACAAAGTTATCTACAAGGTCCCACACTTTGTGCTTGTAAGACTTGAGTAAGTATTTTTTGGTCAAGCTTTGACCTCTCACTTAGTTCACAATCAACTCACTATCTCCAAACACCTACAATTCTTTGTTTCCTCTCTTCTTCGCCCATTTTAGGCCATGATCAAGAGCCTCATATTCTACTACATTATAGGTGTAGGAGAACTAAAACTTAAAAGTTAAGAAGTATTTATCCTTTGAAGGTGAAACTAGCATTCAACAACCACCACCATCTCCCAACTTGCTTCTAGATCCATCAAAGAATAGCTGCCACAAACCACAGTCCTCTTGGTCTGTCTTCATCAATTTCAGCATGAAAACATCTTTCTCATGCATGCATTAGACTCCAAGATTAGATTATTCAATGAACTTGTAAGGATCATGCTAAAATTTATCATTTCCCCATTCATCTAGGAGCAGGTCAACAACTCCTACAAGGTAAGATGATGGATATTGATCTACCTAAACCTCTTCTTGATCAATGATTACATAGTTCACATTCACCGTTTTGGGTGAGTATGGCTCCAGGTGATCCTTGTGGATGGGATCTGACTCAATCTTCACTTTAGTTACATACTTTGTCCTATAAACCATGTAAGACCAGTTGGATACCAAGTATCTACCTATCTTGGATGTGAAATCCCTTGACAAGCAAAGAATGAAGTAAGGAGGAACATCTACCACTACCACATCATGGGGAATTAAGAAGGTTAGATAGACATGGAGAGTTAGATTCAAGCCTCTTGCCACTCCTAGGGTCTTAGCTAGTGATCCATCCAATTGTATAACTCCTTTGGTCATTTGCTCATACATGAGGCCAAGCTTATCAACTATGCATTTGGGCATAACTGAGGTGTTTGCTCCACTATCAATGATGCAATTATGGACCAAGAAATCACCAATAATCAAGGAAAAATAAAATGGAGGGACCTTCAAATCTTTCTTTGCTTGACCAGCCATAGGAGGAGCCCTATTTACTACCAATACATTATCATTTCTTGTTGGGATAGCTTGCTCACCTAGCCCGTACAATTATTTTTGGAGTATATCTTTTTGTCCTGGTAATGCTAAAGAATCCCACAATGAGATGTTCATGTGTAGCTTCTTCATTTGGTCCACTATATTGATTAAAGGATTTCCCCCTTTAGAGTTCTCCTTGGGAACATTTGTAACCTGTGGTGCAACTTGAGGAGTTAAAGCTACAACCATTGGCCTATAATTGGGAATTCTTTGATTTGCTTGTGGTCTTAAGGTTGCTTCAGGTATACTTCCTACATGATTAGGTAAAGGAGACATTTTAGGTGTTTGATTGGCTACTTGAGCTTCATCAATGGCTCTCCTTTTAGATCTAGTGTTGTATGCAACACCAACACTCTGATTACTTATGCTCCCCACATAGTTGACTGTGTATAACTCTCCTTTCAAGTGATTTATAAGAGTGGAATCAAATTGAGACTACCTGCTATCTATCCCAATTTGTGTTGATATCTCAAAATTTGAGAATTGGGCTACATAATCACCTTGTATAGTCATGCTTTGATTTGATAGCTCATTGGCATAAGCAACCTATTATAAGCCATGCTCCAAGGGTGGATAGTTAGGTTGCTCCTGCACCAATTATTTTGAGTGGGGACAAGAGCCTTGGAAGATGAAAGGGAATTTCAATTATAGCTTTGATAAGGCTTGACATGTGTAATTTGACCTTGCCCTTGATTATCATTTTGGAAGGGAGGCCTATTTACTTGCCCAAACTATTGGTAGCCTTGATTTGGCTTATAAGTCTGAGCTTGTTGTCTCTTGAGTGTAAATAACTCATTGGTAGCACTCTACAACAAGCTCTTAACTTCATGGATGTCATTTTCAAGGGTAGTAATTGGATTTTCTTGATTAGACAGAGGAGCTAGAGTGGGCAAAGTAAGCTGAACTAAGGGTTGTAAATCAGGAAAGAGTGGCATAGGAGGTTTAGGAGCTATTTTTCTTACTTAAACAAGGCAATTTTCAACTACTATGGCTATCTCATAAGCAACGGGTAGAGTGTTTCCACCCATAGACTATATCATGATAGCAATGTCATTATTCAGGGCCTTCAAGTAGTAAAAGAAAGCATAGCTTGGGGTTGGCCTCACAAGAATTGGGATCCTATCCCAAGTCTTTTGGAACCTAGTGTTAAAATCTTTCATAAACTCATGTGGGGCTCTCTTCATGGTGGTTAACTACTCAACTAGAGATAAATGGTCACTTTTTTCCCCAAACCTATTAGTCAAGAGAGTCCCTAACTCAATCCATGAGCCAACTGAGTTCATAAGCAAGGTCCCATACCAGTCCAGAAATTTCCCTTTGAAGGACAAGGCTAGCAATCTAATGGCTACATTTTTTTAGTGATATTATGGATGTTACAGAGGTTTGTTATGTTTCTAATATGCTCAATAGCAGTGATTGGGCCCTCTCCACTAAAGGGAGGAACACTTTTGAGAATTGTCCCTAGAATTGGGTCATACTGTTGAAGGTTCAAGGGACTTTGGCCATTGAATGCCACAAAAGGGAAAGCCCTAAGGGCTGACATAGCTGTGAAAGGATTCAACAGGGGTCTCCTTTAGTAGGTATATTTTATGGTTGGCTTAGGAAAATGGCTTGCTACGTAAGGGTGGGTATTTGCAAACCTAAACCTTTTTTTTTGAGTTCAAAGGTAACTCAACAAATTAAAAAGGGACACCCCTAGAAGAAGATCTTGTAGTGACCTTTGGCATGAGATGCCAAGCTAGTCATTTACCAGAGACTTGGTTCCTAAATGGAGTTGTTAGGTGCTGAATATAGCTCCTTTTGGATTTTTTTAACAATATCAAGACCAGCACCAATCTTGAAACTTGTAGGACATAAAAATTATCCCACTGAGTGTGCGAAAAGCTATTAATGTGGTGGATTACACCCTCTAAAGGGAGGCTCAGCTCTCTTCATCCATGCAACACAATGGAGACATCCCTCTTGCTATGGGTGGCAAACATAAGGGATAAATCTCTAGATTAGGGGCTAGCTCCCCTTGTTGCACCCTAAGGCCCTAGATCTCCTACTGCTAATAATGGGGGGATGAAAAGAGAGAAAAAATACTAAAAATGGGACCTAAGCTAAGAGTTGATGCACCAAAATAATTGGTCTACGTAGCTTTGGCATACACTTTAAACCATGGACATCAAGCATACACTTCATTCAGGTGAGAAAAACTTCCTTACATTAATATTTTAGTAGGGGGTCTAATGAAGATATAGGGAGGAAGAAACTAGCACAAGTGTTTTGAGACACACTGTTATGTAGCCTATTCACTTGTCTATACTTCTTCAGACACTTATTGTGACCCGCAAGAGAAGAAAATCACTATGCACTAGATATGTCAGAATAAACATATGAAAGCAAGAAAATAAAATGACTTAACATAAGATAAAACCATAGACATATACAACAGTACAAGCTCAAATGGAGGTAAAATGCTCTTTTTGATTCAAGGTTAATTCCTATAGGGCTTCACCATATAAGCTGAGAGATATTTTCTCAAACGAGAAGTTAAAAATATATACAAAACTAGAAACAAGGTAGTTGACAAATCAAGGAATGGAAACCCATGCTAAGTTAAACACTTTTATAGAGACCAAAAGACCATGCTACTACTGTATTCTTCAAACTACGTATGGGAGAGCCATGTTGTAGATGTCCAAGTCACTGTCCTTGCTATCCAGGGCTTTCAAAAGCATGGGATACTCCTAACAACTGACAAAGCCATCCCCAAGTTGTTGTGGATGGACCATGATCTCTTTAATATTGGGTATAACTAGCTATGCATTAATGTTGAAGCGTGAAAAAATAGGTTGATCTCTTGTATAATTCAAAAACTAATCTATTTTATTGGTTTTTAGTAGATATATTTCACCAAATGCATTAATTATCCTTACTGAGTTGTCTATGCCACTTGTCTTGGTCTGAGTGGTCATTGATTCTACCTTATGACCTTATCAACTGCTAGAACTATTATATGCTTTCTTTTTGTCTCCTCTTTTCTTTGCCCGTGTTTTGTCTCTTCTTTGCCTTCTCCTTTGCCTTAGCTTGTCTTTGACTTATCGAGCCTTCTTTGTTTCTTGCTTTTTTCCACGCTTTCCTTCGAATAAATTTTCCAAAGGAATTCTTTCTTTTGATTGCTTCTTTTCCTAAAGGGCACCTGTAGCTCAAGCCTTTTGTCTTCATTATTCACTTTCTCAAGGTGCCCTTTGCAAGGGCACTTTGTGCCTTGAAATGCCCCTTCAGAACTTTTGATTTGGTCTTGCCACCGACCAAGGTGCCCTCTGCAAGGGCACATACCCTTTGATAATTCTACAATGACCCTTCAAAAAATTGAAGAAGTGCTCTTTATTTTCCCAAGTGCCCTTCGACAAGACACTTACCCTTCAGACTTTTTGCAAACATCCTTCAAGTCATCAAAATACCCTCCAAAGGAAATTCGTTGCCTTTTGTGAACTGCTTAGACCATTTTGGGTTCTTCAATCGCTTCCACTTATAAAAGTAAACAAGTAATGCACCTGCACAAACCCAAATTGCACTAGATAGACCATTTCAAACTTCCCAAGAGCTTCTTCTTCAAGTTTTACATCAACTTCAATTGATAAGGCAAATAAGTAAAGACACTTTGAAAACCTGATTTGGTCTGTCAAGACCAAATCAGGTTTTGCAAGTGACTTTACTTATAACCTTTGTAAGTAAAGACATTTGCAAAGTTTGAATTACACCACCAAGACCAAATCGGGTTTCTCAAGTGACTTGAATTATGAAAATTTCACAAGTAAAGACATTTGAGAAACCCAAAATGCACTACTATAGGTGAAGTAATTGCTCTTGACAAACCTGAAATACACTTGGCAAAGCAGAATGAGGGAAACATCTGGCTTTTTCATGAGAAAGGTCTAGCAGAGAACATTTTGCACAAGGTAGCAAAGGGATGATCTAGCCAAAACATGGATTGGCTGACTTTTGCAAAGAAAAAGGAGGGGGTGCCCAATTTTGACTTGTAGGACCAAAAATTGGTCAACACTAAGACTTTTAAAAAAACAAACACAAAAGCTAGACTTAAAAACAAGGTGGGATATTTAATCTAACAAATTTGAAACACTTTGGCATAAACTAGGCATTCAAATTTAGATATAAATTTGGTCAATTTGTCATAAGACATGAAATAAAAGGCAGTTGGAGGTAGACTATTTTCTCCCAAATAAAGACACAAATAATAGTTTTCAAAGTGGGTAAAGAATTAACCTAAGTTACACAACCCAAAATATAAATATCAGTGTCTAGGCCCAAAATACTTGAGGCATAAACAAAAATCAATGTTTGGATCTAAACTTGTCAAGGTTAATTAAAACTCAACTCAACTTAGGAAAGTAGGCTTCTTTGATCAATAAGCTAGATAAAGGTGAATGGCATAATGGTACTAAACAAATATTCAAAAGTCACACATGGTTTGGTTTCAAAATTGAAAAGTTTGGACATAATCCAAATAAATCTATGAAATGATTCAAGTAGTGTAACGATGTTATCACTATCTAAAGGTATGATCGATGGTCTGTTTCAAGACTCCAAGGCTCAAAACTTGAAATTATTTGGGCAATGTGACGTTACTCATTTCAATCAAGTGATACACAACATTTTTGACAAAAAGTTTAAGGAAAAGGTATGGTGTCAAATGGATGGCATAATGCTTCCTCAAATAATGGAGTGATGTGGAAACAAGACTCATTTTGACATGGCACAAACAAACAAATGGTTTTATACTCAAATACCAAGCAAGTAAAGGAATAATGACAAATTATAACTAAGTGTAAAGTCCAAAGCCCTAAATTTGATAAGGTTACATCATATCACTGAATTCCATCTATATATGTGCTCTTGGGAGGCTTTTAAATGTTAATCTAAAAATAAAAGCACATGAAGTAGTAGGGTTTTTACACCCCCTTCTACCAAGAGATTTTACAACAACATAGAACATTGGGTTACTCATCCCGCATCAACAATATGTCTACGATAAGTGGAGTTGTTTTAAAACTTGAATTTTTTACCATCTAGATGTTCCAAAGTGTGATTAACACTAGAGATGACTCATGTCAATTGATTTCATACCAATTAACTTACTATGCAAGGGTCTATTCCTTTTTATAGTGATTCCATATGTGTACTACTTAGTGGAATCCCCTACTTAACCAGACCTAACTCCAGTTTTTGTTATGATTAGAGAGGTTAGCAACTCAACCCCCTTGCAATCAAAGTATATGTGCCTTGATTTATATACATTTAAATAGAGCAGGGTTAAAACAATGTTGAGAGATGAAACCTTGGGTCAAAGCTTCCCTAAAGAACTCATGAGGAGGCTATGAACTCTTGCTCACAAGCCAAATTGCATAAAATAAATGACCAAGTGAAAAGACTTTAGAGGTCATGTTTAGATCACCCAAACTATATGGATTTTGAGGAGATCCTTAAAAAATTATTTTCACACCTTGGACAAAGGCAAAAATTTCAAGGAAGAAGTGTTTTTGGTCACATGATTTCCCTAAAGGAGATGGCAGGAGAGCATACATGCATCCTTCATTTGTGAAAAACAACCAAGTTACAATCAAAACAAGCATAAAATGAAAAATTCTTATGAGTTATCTAAGTAATGTGAGAATTCATTTTATTGCACCAAGATGAAATTTAAATGAAATTTTGGGCCCCTTGGCATGTGTTTGTTAAAAACTTTGACAAAGTGAAAAATGATTTTAAATAAAAATATTACTAAAGCACCAATTGAAATGAGAATTTTGCTAGTGAGAAAGGTTTTAAATGTTTCCTTATGGCCTTTGGGTCCTATAAAAATGTTATAGTGTCCTTGTGCTTATAAGTACTTTCATGAATAAACAAATCACTTCTCAAATTTAGCTTTAAGATTTACATAGTGCAAAATCACAAAACACATAGCAAAATCACAACTCTGCAAAACTGTAACTATTAGTGTAATAACACAATTTGTGAGGAAAGAGAGTTATAAAAGCAAAATCACTACTCTAGTTAGAAAATCTCTATTCATAGAGAAATATCACTACTCACAAAGTCATTATATTTTGCCTTACCTTGAAACAATCAACCTAACCACTAGCGGTTAAAGGCAAAATTGTAGATGGTTGGGCAATATCGCAATTCATAAAATCATAGTATTGCAATATCACAACTGTAGAGTCACGATATTGTAATATCACAAAAAAATCCTATAGATTTAAAAAAGTCAGTAATACAACCATAATTATATGCTAAATTTTAAAAATAGAGGCAAACCCACAACTGTGTGAGTTATGATATTGCAGTTTCGAGAGTAAAATCATGATTACATAGGGCAACCTCACAACTTCTAGAAAAAATGTCCTTTAGCTTGAATTTTCCACTTATTTTGGTCAGTAAGATCAAATTTTGACATGAAAATCATTAGGGGAATGTTATAAAAGGCTTTAACAACAACTTTATGGGGTCCATATCCCACTAGGCGTGCCATTTGTAATCATAGGAATCCAATAAGGGAGGTTAGATCAAGTGTTAGTTTAAGCAATAAAACTCAATAAAAACATGTGAACACTTACACTTACTAGCTTAGTTGTTAAGGGTGAGCTTAATAAAAAACATACAAATGGAATCACAACTAAAATGTAAAATACATACAATCTCTTGCCTTCCTTGAGAGCTTCATATGCATTGTTGGGTGGTTTGCTCAATTTTATGGTTCAAAGAGTCTTTAGCAATGGAGTTTGTGTAGCTCCCTCTATCCTTGGCACCATTGTGGATTGTGTTGGCTTGGTGTGGCTTGGCTCAATATTTTGGCATTATAACTTTATTGATATGAATCTCATGTAACAAAACTTGTATTATAACTCTACAATTTCCAAGCTTCTAAATTCAATGGGCAATGGCTAGTATTTGTATCAAATGGATCTAACCCCAATCCAAGGTGAGTTAAGGTGGAGTTAGGCTTGGAATGGGTTCAAACCTAAACTAAGTGAGTCAACATAACCCTAGTAGAGTTAAAAGGTGTCAATTACTCATAATTTGCAAAGAATAGGCATGGGTCTCCAAAATGAGATATTTTAGGATATTTCCAAGGAGCTTGACAACTCACAAAGGTCATGATGAAAGGCTAAGATATTTCCCTTTTTAAATTTACTTTTCTAGTTATTCATTAATTACACATGGATAATTCAACTAGGCTCTTAATTTGGTTTAGCTTATTAATTAATTATGATTAGTCATTTATCATTTCCAAGATTTGATATTTGTTTATGTGCCCCATTTAATAGGTCCATAGGCCAAATTAATTGTTATGATGTTGCAAGGTGCTTAGAGATTATGAGAGGTTATGACTGCATATGGTAGGATACCCCAATTAGAGATGCCTCAACATGATTTTGAGATTTGACAAATGATGCACAAACAAATTTGGGATGTTCAATGATTATTAGGCTTAATTTGCAATGGTTGGTAGAAATTGGTCTGAAGTTTGGTCGAAGGTCATTGGTGGCCAGTTTTAGGTGTCTACAATGTTTACATTTCTTATATTTACCAGACACTACATATACTAGCTATATTAGTATAGTCATTTTTATCATACTACATGATTCACTTGTTCTTGTCGAGTGCTTGCAAATTGGTACAAGATTTAGGTCCACTACACTAATGCAGACTTACTATTATCTACCCACTGGGGCATATACATTGATCCATGGTTATTCACTTGACACATTCACCCACTTGGGGGAATCTTATACATAATTTTGTTTATCAGTTACACTGATGCAGACCTGCTATTATCTACCCACTGGGGCATATACATTGATCCATGGTTATTCACTTGACACATTCACCTACTTGGGGGAATCCTATACACAGTTTTGTTTACCAGGTTCAATCCATTTATACTCCACATCCCAGCTTTAACATTATTTTATATTGATATTAATCATGTTACTCATACTCAAATTTTTTGCCAATTATTACTCCTTTAGATTCAACATATGTACATCATAGTTGTTACACATATTTTTATTGCATACTCATACATGATTTTATTTCCAAAATTCATAGTTTAGACTTGATTGTAATTCTATACTTCTATTTGAGGGCATTTGAATATGCCATTGCTCTTTGGATCTATGTCACTTCTTTACACATTATGTATGCCTTGGATATGAGCCCATGCCCCTTATGTGTGCTTTTTTAATTGTGTATGTGGACATTTGAACATGTCTTTCTGTGTGTCTCTAAGCCAACTTGTTTATTTCTTGCGTATGTAGACATTTGAACATGTCCTTGTATGTCTTGTTTTCTTAGATTTAGTGACATGTGCCCATGTCCTTTATATTATGGCCCTATAATAATACTTTTCATGACCCTACTCCTCCCTATGGTTACACATCAGCTCACATTCATACTACCAACCTTAGTCATCTAACTTTGAGACTCTACCACTTGCTTGGACCTCTCCTGCATCATATTCTTACCCTCCATAAATCCTAAGTCCATATTGGCCCTTTTGCATGCAAGATAGGCCTTTTATAGACCCCTCGGGGCCTTTCAAGAGCTTGTTGACTAGTTTAGGCCCTTGTTTGACACAGGCATAGCTTTTGTGAAGGAAACCCATGGCCTAGGTCACACGTTTCTTTCACCAAAGATGTGGCCTAGGAAAAATGTTCCCAAAAGCACCTGTTTGGGCCCAAACAATAAAAAATGACCAGTTTTAGGTCTTTTGGTAGATTGGGATTAGGATATATGCCTCATTCTCATTCATTTGAGCCTCTTATCTTCTCTTTCCACACTCTTTCTTGATTTTTCTTCCCTCTCTTGACTCTCATGCCTTCCTAAATCTCTCTTGATTCATTCTTGGCACTCTTAAGCTTCATTGGTGACAGAGGATCCCATATGTTGCTACACATTTGCTTGGAGACTCCATTATTGATCTTAGTTATTCCTGATTCCTTGTGGCTTGCTTGTAGCTTCTATATTTATCATTGCACTTGATTTATGCTCTTGGTTGGAGATCTTACAACATTGCAAGTTCTCACTTCACCTCCTCCTTTGCTCTTGGCGTTTGTTTTGGACTTTAGCTTGCACATATCTTGGTCTTCACTCTACATTTCTTCCTAACTTGGATTATTACTTGCTAGAACATTTGAATATCTTCTTTGAGCTTGATCTTAGGGCACTTTTCTATGCAAAGTGAAACTCCATTATTTTGTGTAGTGTATATGTTAGGGTTTGAACTATTTTAGTGAAATAGTTGTTTTGTGCATTGCTTAGAGTAGTTTATAAAGTTTATTGCATTTGTATATTGTTAAATAATACTTTAATTGCTTTAAATATTCCTTTATTTCATATCATTTCTCTCTTTGAAAACATTCTTCATTACATAATAGAGATATACATGCTTAAGACAAACTAGAAAACTTGCTTAAACATTCTCTCTCTCTTGCTAAAATAAAACATTGCATTGTTAGAAAACAATAGTATTGATTTGGAAAGATGGCTCAAATATAGAATAGGCATGCTCTTGAACCCTTTCTTGAAGGCATCTTTATTACTTAAAACATCTTTCATTTGGCCTCAAAGTGCCTTAGCTTCTAGATTTACTTTTCAATTATTATCTCTCTCCATTTGGTATTGTGGCTTTCGCTTTGTTTATGCAATCAATAGTCTAGTCTTAGCTACTTGATTTACTATGGTTAACTTTGATAGAGGTGCTTGCATATTTTATGTGCTTGTTCATGTTAGTCTAACCTGGTTTATAAGTCTATCTATAGCTTGGTGCAAGCTAGCAAACTAGATAGCCATTGTGATCAAAGAATTTGACAAAGAGAGGAGGTTAGATCAAGTGTTAGTCCATAAAACCATGAAATCAGCACACTAACATACTAACATCTCTAAGCCTAGATCTTAGGGGGAGCTTAATGAACAAACAATAGTTGAAAATCCAAATAAAATGCAAAGAACTACAATCTTTACCTTCTTTGAAAGCTCCAAATGATTTGTTCATTGGCTTGCTCAGATTGTGCTCAAAAGGTCTTAATCAATGGAGCTTGGTTATCTCCATCTCCCCTTAGCACCATACTTGGCCTGGCTTGGCATGATTGTCATTATAACACTATTCATTTGCTTTATGGATCAACTCCAGCATTATAACTCTACTATGTTTCAAGCTCTCTAAATGAAGAGCTCTAGGCTTGTATTTATAGATTTACCAACTAACCCAAACTCAAGGTGAGTTAGAGGGTAATTAGGGCTTGGAATGGGTTCAAACTTGACCTAGGTGAGTCAAAAGTAACTATAGTAGAGTTATCAGTTATCGAGCACTCATGATTTTTAATAAAAAGGCATGGGTCTCCAAAAAGATATTTTTAGATATTTTCTAAAAGTGATAACTCACAAAAGGTAATGATTACTTTTGAGATGTTCTTGATATTTGAATTTTATTTATGATAATTGATTTTATTGTTTATGGATTAATTCAATCAGGACTTGATTAGGATTTGATTTACTTTAACATGGTAATTAATCCTTTTTATGCTTTTGAACATTTTTAAATAATTTTGAATTAATTGATGGTGCATTTGTTCAATTTAATTGATTAATAGGCCAAATTGATTTATTGCATGGTTATAAATCCAAATTTGAGATATTTAAAAATTCTTAGGTTAAATGGTCAATGACTGGTAATAATTGGTCTAAAGTCATATAAGATGCCATTGGTGGCCAAATTTAGGTGTCTACAGTTTGCCCCTATTTGGGAAGGTGTTGCAAGTTGTAAGCATAGTAACATTTTCTCAAAGAAAAAATATTCTTTTGTACTTATGACTTCAACGGTGATGAATGACCTATAGTTACCCCCTTAAGGGAATGATTGTCAAAGAAGTCATCAAGCAGTCCCTCAAAAGAAAGAAGAGAGTGATTCAAACAAAAAAAATGATGGGGTAATAACATAATGATTTGTCCAAAGTTGGTCAAAATCATTGAGAATATAAGTGGGATGGTGTACAATCATTTTCCCAAAGGTGGTTATAAACATTGTATCCCAATAGTGGAAATGTGATATGATAACACAATGATTTGCTGCAAGGCAGTTATAATCATTGAGAAGATGGAGCTACCCTAGTTAGGATAGACAAACATGATAATAACATGCCTCTATTGGGTAGAAGAAAGTAAATTAGTGATAAAACAATGATTTGGCCAAAGGTGGTTAGAATCATTGAAAGATGTAGGTGGGATGGTGTACAATGATTTTCCCATAGGTAGTTATAATCATTAGACCTCGATTATGGAAAACATGATTGATTGGTTGTTGATGATGATAACTTGACACAGAGGGTAATGATGAATTAAAACAACCTGCTAGTAGGGAGATGCTAGTCTGAACTAACAAAGGTTAAAATTCTTTTTTGGTTAATTACTTTGTTTGGGATATGATTGGGATGTTGTTAATATCAGTGTTGAGGAGATGTTGATACTACCATTTTTTAGTAGACTTCTTGAAGCTAATTTTTGATGTAGCACTATACAGTAGGTATCATGATAGAACACCATGAGGAATGGGCCAAAAGATGCATAAATATTGACTCTTGTAATCCAATATTCAAAGGAAAATAATGCACCAATGATAAAAAAACATGATGACAATGTAGACGTATGAATATGGATGGATTCAAGTATAAATGCATAAGGAATCACCAAAAGAATGCACATAGACTGAATCAAGGCAACAATGCTGAAAG
The DNA here is from genome assembly GCA_037957365.1 of Torreya grandis. Lineage (NCBI taxonomy): Eukaryota > Viridiplantae > Streptophyta > Pinopsida > Cupressales > Taxaceae > Torreya > Torreya grandis. Next base: position 3,872,319 of record JARHVA010000598.1, on the reverse strand, counting down.
CAAATAAATAGGCACACAAACAACAAACAAACAAACAAGCAAAGAAACAAATAACAGTTAGTCACAATGTTAGTATAAATAATGTGATGAACATTGCCCCTATAAAATATGTGGTAACTTAACAAGGCAGGGGGAAAATAGAAGAAAAGGAAGGGGGTGTTCGAGTTGTCTCCATATGCACTAGGCAAGTGGATGCTACCTACATAATTCCATGGACATAATATCCAACCAAAACTTTAGGCCAAATGTAGGTCTCCCTGGAAATGGGAAGAAAATGATAATTGAGGAAAAATAAATAATGGATGTGATAGAAGAATAGGAATGGTCTTGCAAAATGGCAAGTGTGTGGGATAAAAGGCCAAAAAGGATAGGGAAACTAAGTGACAAGTGATTTTCTTGGGACTTAGTGAGGGTTCCCAAAATCCTTCAGGCAAAGAAGTGGTCAATGTTTTTGGTTTTTTTTTAAGAAATGATTTTACAAATGTTTTTGAAATTTTTGAATATCTCAACTCAAATTCAGAATGATGAGATATTAAAGCATTCTTAGGTTGCTCGTAAAATGGCAAGAGCATGGTTTAGGTTGCTTGAAAAATGATGAGAGTATGGCTTAGGTTGCTCGTAAAATGGTAAGAGAGTGGCTTAGGTTACTCATAAAATGGTGAGAGCATGGCTAAGATTGTTCACAAAATAATGAGAGCATGGCTTAGGTTGATCACAAAATGACGAGAGCATGGATTAGGTTGACTGAGCTAATCTCAACAAGTATCGAGTGCTGCTTACATAGTCCTAAGATGGGACCTCAAGGTAATGTAGTTTTGCCCTACATCAAAGAAATATAACTAGTGTAGCAACCAATTCAAACAAAATAGGCACGGTTTATATGAAGCATAGTATAGCATAATAAATGGCAAGTTGGTATGGTCAAGGTATAATAAACTAGTGTTGTCCCTAGTTTGCCCATAGGCAATTATAACAAAGATACAATGACATAGGTCAATGATACTAATATTCCCATAGGCAGTTATAATTAGTAACAATATCAATGGGACAATGATTTGCCCATAAGTGGTTATAATTAGGCACACTTGGTATAGATAATAGAATAAGAAATGAAGGATGCAACTTCCAAACTATTGTCTTGCTACTCCAAAATACTATCTCTATCTGGAATACTTGAAAGAACTGTTGAAATTGAATCTGAATCCTTTTGTTGAAAACATGAATGGAACCAAGGTCATAGGGCCAGGTAGGGAGAGATAAATCGACTTGGTTAATGGGTAAACTATGGTAGAACAAATATGCGATAATAAAAATTGATAGGTTGGTAGGATAACAGGATGGTAAAATGGTATCGTATAAAGAAGAAATGGATAAAATGATACAACTTGAAACGGTCCTTATAGACAATACACCAAGTCACTCAAGTGTAGTACCTCTTCAGCTGGATAATGTTCATCATCTCATCAATTTCATGTTTGTATGGTTTGGAAGGATTGTATGCTCCTATTCCATAGTTTGTCATAATGATGAAAGGACCAACCCAGTTGGGTTTGAAATTGTCTTTATGCTTCTTTTTAGTCATGTTATTCTTTTGGTTCTATTTAAGGGCAAGATCATCGTTGACCAAATTTGACCCCAAGTCAAATTTGAGTTAACTCCTACTATTTTTAACTTTTAATAGGATTCCCATGTGTCTTATAAGGTGTTATGTTAGTATATTGTCTTACTCATCCTCTCCCTAGTCCTTGTTGAAGTCCACTCCCTATGCATTAGGCTAGACAACTTGAGTCAAAGGTTGGTCAACCCTAGTCAAAGGTGGTCAAAGGGTCAATATGTGTTGAAAAATTCCTAAGGTGGTCCTTAATATGTTTTAATATGTTTGTAATTCATAAATTGGCTATAGGTTATGTCTCATGTGGAAAAAGGGCCTTTGGTTATTTTTTAGCCCATTTAATGACTTGTACAATTTTTTTACGTAAGAAAAATTGACACCCAGGTGAGTTTCAACATTTATCATGTCAATATCATGTCATAAATGGTTATTTGTTAATAAATAATAAGTTATGTTTAGTGGGTGGCAGTTTTCCCTCAAAAATAGGAGCTATTGGGCACTTGTACAAACTTCTCAAGTCTACCATCACCTAAAAACGTGGTAATATTGAGTATTCACCTCCTATCATCCATTTAAATGCCTAGTTTTAAATAATAATGAAAAAAGTTTCATCCGTAACTTGTTTTCTTCCATTTTCACTTGGTAAGCAAAGGAGTAACTTCATGCACTTGGTATGGGTCGTAAAGGTGGAATTGGGAGGATTAATTTTGGGGGTGGATATTACTATAAGTGTAATTAATTTTCATAATAAGAACTTAATATTAGGTGCATTATCCTTTATGAACCATCAATTTGATCCTAGGTAGCTTTTTATGCATGTTCAACCATGAGGGGGTCACTATTTGAGCTTGTCTCAGAATTTATCATGTTGAATTGATCAATTTGGGTGTTTTAGGTGTCTCCACATGATTTTTAAGATGTTTCCATGCTTCTTATTTTTTTACAGAGCTCAATTTTATGAGAAAACATCTTCTAGGCTTGCAAAATGGCTACTTTACATTCACAGTCATCTCAGTGATTTGAAAATGTTCTTTCACATTGGAGATGATGTTTTGATATTTTTTTGGAAATAATATTGGTTTATTATGAGCATTCAAGTGTTGAAAATTTCCCTTGAGGTGTTTTGAAAGCATTCCTTGCATATTCCTTGCCATTTTAGGATTTCCTTGTATGTCTCAGTCATAAAACTCCACCTACATGAGCATGCTAATGTCACAAGTGTGATTTTGAGGGTTTGAAATGGTTATTAATATCGTGGGACCATTAATGTGCATTTAAATGTTGTATGGAAGCATGAAGGAACTTCAAACTTGCAAATTTGGAGAGTGTTCTCAGTCCTGCCTGTATAGAGGAGATGACCATCTACAACTAATATGCAAACCTGCCTTCTAGAGGTTTTCAAAAAGATTGGTCAATCCAATTTAAGGCTCCTTGATATTTTAAGTCTTATAAAAACCTATTGATCATCCTAATCTTGGCAATAAAGTGTCAAAGTATCAATTGGGACCTTGGACTGTATTCAGGCCCTTTTGCTCTAGAAACACCAAACAAAGGCCAAGGGGTTTTTTCAAGCCTTTAAAAGTGCAACTATAATGGGATTTGAATCCTAATATTGGGTGGAGGTATATTATATAGACCAAAAAAAGACTTCCCAAATTTTTAAGGCAAAATTAATGGTGGAATGTGGTCATTTAGACCCTCAGAGATGGCTAGAAAATTAGTGAAATAGGGTAGTGATGTCTACAAGACAGTGATCAAAATGTTAATTTTCATCCCATTTTGATTATCTTGGATTATGATATCAAGTTTAATGATTATATTGGTTCAAGTGATGTTTCAAGGTAAGAAAGCATGAGAGAATGTGAATCCATTGTCTTGAACCCCAATGCATACTCCTCTATCTGTACATAGGACTGTGAGGAGCCACCTACAGGCAGATAGGTAAAGAATTTTCAAATAGGCATGATCATTAATGAGGTGAAGAAGATTTTATATTTTTAATGCAAGTAAATACATTCATGCCATCATGACACCATGAAAAATTTCATCTTGACATAGAAGGCATCTACAGGCCAAAATGAACGAAAAAATAGCTACTTATAGCTAGGACAACAGGTGTGGAGTAAGGTGATGAACCTTGTAGGAGTTTTTAGGCACTTTAAACTCATGTCATTCTCAACCCAAATCACTTACAGGTAGGGTGTTAAGACTATCTCAGTCTAAGAGGACAGTGAGCAATTAAAAGGCCTAAAAGTGTCAAGAAGGCTAGGTTTGGAGAATGTTTCAAATTGTAATAATGAGGTGAGTAAAAATATGTTATAAAATGCATTTAAACCCTCATTATAACCTCCAAATAAAGGTGTATAAAACAAATATCCCTTGTTCACTATCACAATCAGACAAGGTCTTAAGCAAGAGAAAAGCATGTGAGAGTTTGATACCCAAGGAGGGAAGGAGAAGTTATAAATAGTAAGAGGTGGATTAATCATGATAAAATTAAGGAAATTATATGTCTATAACATCCTCAATCTACCCAAGACACTTTTCTCATAAGCAAAATAGGCTCAGTCCGTATAGGCAAGGTTAGGAAAGCCTTGTTCCAAGAGATGAATTTGGGGATTCCACTTAGGAGAGAGGTTTTAAGTGGATTCCTAGGTTAAAAAATCATTAAATTATGGTAAGGAACATGAATGAACACCTTTTATTCATCAAATAAGTTTGGAAGGAGTATCCATGAGGAGGTTTGGACAAGAACATGCAAAAACAAGGTTTTTTACCCCTTTTTTGAAGAAATTGGGATGGTTAGACCCCATAAACATGGAATTGGACCAAAAAAATTGGTAAAATTTATAATTATTACCCTATGGATACTCTAAAAAACTCACTTTTCATAAACAAATAGGACTAATAATCACTATTTTATCTCAGAGCCGGGGCAGTCCCTTCATGCACAAGAATGGCAATTTTGGGGGAAAGTGATGAATTGATGATCTCAAGGAAAAAAAGGACAAATAAAGGTTGGATAAGATGGGAAACACATGTAATAACCTAAAAAACCTTGACATAATTCTGGAGATAAAATAGGGCACCCTACACAATAAGGTTTACAGTCAAGTGTGAAGGAAAGCCATAGGGCTAGAAGCCAATTTAGAGGTCATATGTATTTTCAACATAATATATGATTTGAAAGTGATAAATACATATTTTTAGATGTATTTTAGGTGTGTTCAATCCATAAAATTTCAAATAAAACCATTGGAGGGTCAAGAGGAGCTCAAAGAGGAAGGCGGACCTATTGGCAAGGTCTAGGCCTAAAACCAAACAGGGGTCAATTTCCATTTCAAGCTTTTGTAAATCCATTATAATGGTTGGAGGAAATTTTTAGGGTGTATATAGAGACTTTAAAACCTTTATTTTGCAAATAAAGTCTCCAGGAAGCCATTTTTGGCTTAGAAAGCATTTAGATCCCACTAGGAAGCAAAAAATGAGCTCGAATGTCAAATTCAAATGCTTTAAACCTCCACCAAGCTTTGCATGGGACCTTGAGCCATTAAATGAAGTTTAAGGAGGTAATTTAAGATCCATAAGTGTAATTTTATCATCACTCCAAAACCCTTGCAAACCCTTCTCAAAGACTCGACTAGGAAAAATTGAAAATTAAGAATCAGGATGCATTAAAAATGCCATGAAAATTTGAGGAAATATATAAGACTCTCCCAGGCACCCCAAAATGTAATTTTTTTGTACGAACCTATATAGAATAGGGGCAAATAGGGCTTATTCTGACCATTTTTGGTGTTTTGTGGGCATGGTAAACTTTCAAGAGGCCAAATCACTTTTGGAGGAAGGTTAAGGAATTTTTATAAGTCCTCATGGTCATTTTATCAGGTTTTTAATCTCATAAGTTCTCCTAATAATTATATCAATTTAGCTAGTCCAGTGAGCTAGCTAGGGGAGACTTAGAGAAAGTGGTGAATCTTGATTTTGGGAGCCTTTTAAGTCCAATTTATTGTATCTGATGGTATAATCACTCCTTACACATGTAATTCCTATACTTTTATGGATCATATTCTAGGTTTGAATATATTGAAGGTAATAAGTGTGAGAGGTGAAGGGAAAAGAGCTATTTTGAAACTACCAAGTATACTCATGCATGGCCAGAATGATAGGAAGAGTTAAGAGCCTCTCCAATGCATGTGATATATTCTTAGTACACCCCCCTATTTAGAACAATCATCAAACTTGATTAGTTGCAGTCATAAGTTAGTTTTAGAAGGCTAATCATGAAAGGTAGTTTTATGTGCAAAAAAAGGAGTTTCTTGACATTTTGCAGGTTCTAAATGATTGAAAAAGACACTTGTTGCTCCCAATGTTGCATGGCTTGCCTCAACTCCTCATCCACATTCATTTTAATGTACTTTTTATTTTGGACACTTTTTCTTGTGCCTCTTGGACTCCCTTTCTCTCTCTCTTCCTCAAAGTTCTATAAATTGAGCCATTTTTGGCTATTGTAAGAGACCATATTTTTGGTATGGTGAAGCCCTGCTAAGATGACATTACACGTTACTTTTAAACATTAAATACAAGTCTAATTCTAAGTTGTGAACATTTTTTCTTAGTGTGTGAGTGATGTATAGTGGAACTAAGTGATAGTATCATCCTTACTCCCTTTATCTTTCATGTTTAAGCAAGAGTTCTAATGCTAACGGGTCATATGAAGTGTGTTGAATGTACTAAGATCTCTTTCAAGTATGCAATTGTCTCTCTGGTGTGCAATTTTCCCCTAGGTCAAGTATTTTATTGATTGCCTCAAGTATGATGCCTTCACATTGAAACACTATGTTAGGATCCTTCAATGCATGGAATTGGTCTTGCAAAGCATTATTGCTTAGTATAAGTATGATAGTCTCTAGAATATATCTTGGTGGATCACCTCTCTAGTATAGTTTTCATTTTATGTAAACTCTTAACTCTTTTCATGAACAAGCATTAGGATAGATGATAGACACTTAGAGAAGAATTCAGGGAGCTAGCCCTTTCAATCATAGAGATTCATCTCTCCTACAAGTTCCCACAAACTTGAGAGATGATTCAATGTTGCATCAAATTGAGGGAGATGCATAAAGAGTCCTAGGGTGCACAATTTGATGATAACAATCACCAAGTTCAAATTATATATGTTTCACATGCTAATTATAGTGGCCTTGAAGTTGTTTTTGATAGGCTTGGAGATTGTTTACCATATCTATACATATCTCATCAGGTAACTCTAGCTCTTGCAGGTGAGCTACTCAATAGTCATTATCATCTAGAACATGCTTGAATGAAATACGTAGAGAAGGTAACTTGACCTCAATGGGAAGAATGGCTTTTATACCATAAACAAGTGAGTATGGAGTGGCTCCTATGGGTGTACAGTGATTGGTATGATATACACAAAGGGAATGGAATATCTAAAGGTGTCAATCACGACTAGCATCATTGACAATATTTTTGAGAATGTTGGCAATAGTTTTGTTTGATGCTTTGACCTGGCCATTGCCTTGAGGGTAATATGTTGTAGAAAAGTGTTGTGTGATGCTGTATTTGGCACATAGCTTTTTGACATCATTTTTTTTAATGAGGCTCCATTATCAGATATAATTTTGGAAGGGATACCATAGTGGCAAATGAGATGGTTAAAAATGAACTTGGAAATTTGCTTTCCAGTATGTAAGTGAGGGGTATAGCTTCAACCCACTTAGCGAAATATTTGGTGGCAGTAAGGATATGTTTATGACTATCGAATGAGGTGGGATTAATCTTCCCAATGAGGTCGAGGCCCCATATATTAAATGGCCATGGTGTTAACATTGGTTTCATATTCTTGGTCAAGACATGAATCAGATTGGCATGTCATTGACACTTGTCACACTTATCTACATCCATCATCAACCAATAATAACTAGTATGCAAGAGATTTTTTGATAAGACTACCTCATTGGTGTGGGCTACACATACTCATTCATGAACTTCCTGTAATGCTAGTGTAGATTCTATCGAAGTTAAACAATGATATAGAGTTCCATCAAAACTATGGTGGTAAAGGGTTGATTTGAGTAAGGTATAATGAGTGGTTCAATGGATGAAGGCTTCAGATTGTTTTTAGGATAGATCAAGTGGTATAATTTGGTCATGGAGGTAGTTGTAAAGGTTTTAGTCCCAGATAGAGCTAGGACCAACAATATCACAAATCATTGTGATGGTTAAAGGTTCATGAACTGGTGTTAGCAAATTCTCGATGAAGAATTGATACTCTTTAGCCATGTCTATTTGGTGAATCAGAGATCCAATAATAGCCATAGCATCTACGGTTTTATTATTTTCCCTTGGTATATGTTCAAATTAGACATTAGCAATCTGTCGTTTGAGAGTGTCAACCATGGCCTTCTATGGCACCGTTTGTCATCTTTGGTCTGAAAGTGGTCTATAACTTGATTGATGATTAATTGAGAATCACCATACATCTTGAGATGAGATATTTTATATTATACCACTTGTCAAACTCCTGTAATAAGTGCTTCACATTCAGTCATGTTGTTTATACAAAGAAAGTTGATCCTAAATGATTTAGGGATTAGATCCCCTTGTGGTGTAATAAATAAAAGGCATGCCTCTAATCCATGTGCAGTAAATGATCCATCAAATTATAGCTTCTAGTGTTGTTCTTTAAGAGTTATGCCAATGGTGGTTATTATGGATTCATCAAGAAATTGGAATGTGAGTGGCTTTGTATTAGTAAGGGGTGCTTCAGCAAGTTGATCTACAAGAAATTTCCCCTTAATGGCTTTTTAGTTGATTTACTCAATGTCAAACTCACTGAGAAGCATGATCCATTTAGCCATATGACCTTGTAAAGGTATTTTAGATAGTAGATACTTGAGTGGGTCTACTTTTGAAATAACCATGGTCTTATTGTTTAATATGTAATGACACAGTTTCTGAGTTGTGAAGACCATGGCTAAATAGGCTTTTTATATGGGTGTATAATTATGTACATACATGACTAGTGTACAACTTAAGTAGTACATGGCATGCTCTTTTCTTTTATCATCATGTTGAGCTAAAAGTGCCCCTAGGCAACTGTCGATAGCTAATAGATATAACAAAAATGGCATTCCTAGCATAGGAGGCAACAAAATAGGTGGACTCACTAGATAGTCCTTTAGCTGCTAAAAAGCTAACTGGCAGTGATCACCATAGTGAAACATGACTCCCTTATTTAGAAGATGCATAAAAGGATGGCATTTATCAAGAAATTATGATATGAAGTGTCAGATAGACTGGATCTTGTACTGTAAACTATGGATCTACTTCAAATTAGTCAGCGGTGGCATCTCTATTATGGCTTGGACTTTAGCTAGATCAACTTCAATACCTCGATGAGACATAATGAAGCCTAGAAATTTACTTGATGTGACTCCAAATGCACACTTCTTAGGATTACGTCTAACTTTGTACTCATGCAGTCTTTCAAATATTTTTTGTAGCACTACTGGATGATCGACCCTGGTCTTTGATTTTCCAAAAATGTCATTGACATAGTCTTCAATAATGTCACGCATCATATAATGAAATATGATGGTCATGGCTCTTTGATAGGTGGCTGCTACATTTTTAAGACCAAACAACATAACCTGATAACAAAAAGTTCCCCATAGAGTGGTGAACACTATTTAGTGTTGGTCTTCTAGTGCTATCTTGATCTGGTTATACCCTGAAAAGCCATCCATTAATAAAGGCATTTCATAACCCGCTATGGAGTTGATGATCATGTCAATGTTTAGTAATGAAAATTCATCCTTAGGATAGGCTTTTTTTATATCACAAAAATTAATACAAATAATTATTCCTTCTAGCTTTTTGCTAACTAACACATCATTAAAGATCCATTTTAAATAGTCAATCGATCAAATAAATCTTACTTTAAAGAGTTTTTCCAACTCTTTCTTCATTAATACAAAAATACAAGGATGCATCTTACGTAACTTTTGTTTTACTAGTTTAGCATCAGGGTTTACCATAAGATAGTGCATAACTGAGGTAGGGTCCAAACCTGACATCTCAAAATATGCCCATGTAAATATGTTAATAAATTCCCTCAAAAGGGATATAAGGACTTCACATTCCTTCCTAGTAAGGGATGTGCCTGGCTTGATCCACTTTGGGTTATCTGGGGACCTAATGTTCACCTCTGTTGCATCTTCCACTAAAAGTGTTGAACCATCTTCAAGGATAATGGGCAAATATTTTAACTGATTTACAATATTAGTCTTTTGTTAGGATTAGCTCTTCGAGTTCCCCTAAGAAGGATGAATCAGAGTCCCCCAATGGGAGGTTTGTTCATGTAATAAAAACTATTAGAAATTAATAAATAATTTGATAAAAAGTTTGTTTTTCTTTAAAACTAAACTCAAACTCACAAACAAGTTCATCGTTGGTGGTCTCCTAAGCTATGTTTGAAGAAGGTTGAACACACCCATCTAATGGTGCCTAAAATAGGTTTTCACCACTAGATTGGCCTTTTTCTTTACTTTTTCCCTCATCAAAAATCACATCAAAGAGGTTTTCACTTTGAGACCTCAATGTTTTAATTATTTGTTCTTGGTTAAGGGTGTTTACCTGCTCTCCAAAATAGGCCTCAGGATCCAACTTGATTGAGAACCCTGATTTATGGTCCCCCGACAGAACATTGTCTCTAAGGCCTAGAAAATCATAGAAAGCCTCATCATTTTGAAACTCATTAATCAGCATGTTGGATTCTTATTGGTCTTAGTCTATTAGTTATGGATAATACAATGGCAGTGGGTTATGATGAATAACTAGTTTAAGGGTACAAACAAAATGAAGGTTAAATAGGTTGGTCTTGGCTAGGTCATCAAAAAGGCTATTATCAGACTTTGTTTCACTGTCAACATCATCATCACTAGTTGATGGTGATGAAACATGATTAAGGTACATAGGTCACCCCCAGGCAGTTTAAATCCAATTTCATAGGGCCTTTTATATTTGGTCATGGAAATTGGCTCAAGTCTTCCTTGTCGATCTAGTCCAAGGCCACCTCCTTCATAGTCTTGATTCTTCATGATCTTATTAGGAATAGGATACTTTACATTCATGTAACAATTAGCCTACTTGTAGTTGTACAACCATGATTCATCTCCTTCAAAAGGTTTTTGTTTTAGGCCAGATGTTGGTATAAATGTGATGGGTCCTAGACTATACTTTTTACCTTTGCCTTTTTATTTCCATTATGGATGAAATAGCTTGGCTTTAGGTCTTTCAAAGTATTTTGGGTTTTATGGAAGATTTGTAATATGAAAGGTATCATGGGTCAAATACTCTTCTGGGCCATTAGCCAAGATGGTATAATGATTGGATATCCTAGGAGGTAGCATGTGGGAAAGGGAATCAAGGGTATTAGGATCAATGCAGTTGTCCTCTAGAAAATCAAGGAGTATTACCTTTACCTTATCCTAATTGGCCACTAGATTCCTATTAAAATGATAGTTATAGCTCTTGAACTCAACCTCTAGGTGTTTTTAGTGTTCGTAGGGATGCAAATCTCTCGATATATAAACTTTCATCCCTAAATGGGAGAACTTGATACATTAGCACAACATCGATAGGACTGCATGAATTTCATATAACCAAGGTCTTCCCAAAAGCATATTGTATGACAAATTGAGATCTAGCATATGGAAAAGTGTATCATGGGTTAAGGCCCCAAGGACAACTGGCAAATAGATGGTGCCTTATGATTCTCATTCCTCATTGTCATAGGCTTTGATGGTTATCATTTCTACTTGAAGATCTACCATCTTGTACCCAAGAAGCTTGATAAGCTTTAGAGATACTATGTTTAAACCCGATCCATTGTCTATAAGGACACATTTCACTTTGTGCTACTTTATGTAAACTTTGATGTATAATAGATTATTATGCAGCAAGCCAAGGGATGACATGTCGCTTTGGTTGAAAGTGACTTGTTGGGTTGGAGCTAGGTGTCCAACCAAATCTTGGAATTTTTCAGGGGATATGTCACTTGAAACCATGAATTGGATAAGGAACTCATTTAAGATGGTTTTTTGGATTGTTGATGTATGTAACAAATCTAAAATGGACGGGGATTGCAGAAGCTGGAAAAGAATGGGGATTTCTTTAAACTGGAGCAGATTAAGGGCATCTGGAGGGATGTCTTATGTTGTATTCGAGAGTACTTCATACTTGATGGAAGAAGCAAGAGAGTCCACAAATTCCACTTTGTATTCCTAAATCATTTCAGACACAAAGTAAGAATTTCCTTTCCCTTTTATCTGTGTTTCTCTTTGATCCAAAGTTTATTCGCTCACAGGAAGAAGGAAACGCGTCCTATTATGCATGAAAGATTAATTTTGATAATTGAAGGCTATTGCAAGAACAAGGCCATGGTTACGAACCCTTATTTGGGGAAAAACAAGGATTCACGGAGTAACAAGAGTGAAATTGTTAAAGGGAAAGATAAAATCAAGCCCCTTAGTGTCAAGAATCAGAATGTTGACGAGGATACAGAGTGGGAGAGAACTGATAAGTCTGGGGAGGAAAGCTTGGAGGAAGAGGGAGGAATAGAAAGCAGGAATTCAAGTTCCAGTGAGGAAGAAGAAGTTCAAGAGAAGAATGAGAAAGGAGTCAACATAGAGGAGAAGTCTGAAAATAGTGAACATGACTCTAAGGAAAACCAGCAAGTGTTTGATGATGATAAAGTCCTGGATGACCCTGTTGAGGACCCTGTTTCGATAAATGAGAGGGAAAACACAGTTCAGGCCGATAACCAAGAAATGGACTTGGGAGCTCAAGCTGAAAGTAAGGAGCAGAATCAAAGGGGAAGAGAGGACCACATTGAAGAAGGCGAGAACAGTCCTAATAAGAACACAAAAGAGTGGAGTGATAAAAGGCAGAACGATGGAAGGCACACACCTACGAGATGGGTTAATTACAAAGCAGAGGCTATCCTCCAACTCGATTCATGGATGTTTAAGGAGATAATGGATCTCAAAAGGAAAATGGAAATAATGGAAGACAACCAAAAGGCAGTTTGGAACAAAATCAATAACATGGAAAAACAAATGAGAGACATTCCCATCAAACTCAAAGACTATGAGAACAACCTAAGGGAACTCATCAAGGAAAGCAAAATGAAGATGGAGGAGGTTACATCTAACATATGTGTTGCAGCTGTTAATATTGGAAAAAGAGCTAATGAGGAGATCAAATCCTTGGAGGGGCCTAGCAAGAGGACGAGACAGAGCTCAAGAAAGAAAGCTATGCAAGAGGGAGCCATGTCGGTGGCTACTGCCATTCAAGACACAGCTGTGAAAGGTAAGGAAGCAGTGAAAATGATTTTGGAACTGGAAGAATAGCCTAGTTCTTTTAGTTGGTCATGTTATCTGGTCCTGTTTCCTAGTTTTTTGTAATCTTTTGACTATGGTGTAGCCAGGTCTTTGTAAAACCTAGGTTATGACTTGTGGTCTTTTCGGTGGTTTTAGGTCCATATAAAATCTGTTTATGATACTTATTTGTAGTAGGTTTTAGGTTTTGCCTGTGGTCGTAAATGCTTCATCTTTCTATCGTTGTTTCAGGGTTTCGAGGTCCCTTCAAAACCTGTTTTTACCTTAATCTAAAACAAATCTAAAATGGAAATCTATGCTAGCATTTTTTACAAATATTCTACAAAGTTAAACTTATTTTCTTTCCAGTATTAAATCACTTGTTCTAAGGTATAATGGTTGGTTGGGTGATGTGCTAAGTGGTAGATGGTTTTGGGCCTAGGATGGTAATCTTTGACCTTCAAGTTGTGATTGCACAATCAAGATTAGATACAGGACCAATATTGCTAACAAATGATATTGATGGTGTGAGACCAGATATGATAAGTCTTGGTTATTGGTGCACTTGTGTATGGTCATGAGGCAATAATGAGTTATCAATAGAGGGTCCAAAATTGGTAATCCCTACTTGTTGGTATGCATATATGTAGTCCCAAGTAAAGGAAGGATTATCAATGTGAGTTGGTGGATTGGCATTGTTTAGCAAAGGTCTTGATTGATTGGTATTTGGTCTCAGATTGATGGAGATAGTGTTAATGTGAACTCTTGCAATATGACCTATAACCTTATTGTAATCATATGCAACTGCATGGTAGGTCTATTGGTTATTGCCATTCTGACCTTGATTATATCCATTTTTGGATGTAGTTGGATCTGATGTTGGTGATTCTATTGATTTAGCCTTAGTTGTTGAAATTGTTGTTGGTGGTGGTGTTGCACTAGCCGTTGTTACTATTATTTTTATTGTGGTTGGTTGTTATGTTGTGGAAAAGAGTTTTGAAAGATTATAAGGTTCTAATTGGAAGTAGAAGCACCACCATCTAATGTTATCTCCCCATTATACGACATATTTTGAATCAAATGTTTAATTTTCACATAATGATGCAAATTATGTTCATTAACCCAATGATATTCACATAATTCATTTGGTGGTGTTAGTAAGGATAAGGAATGCCCTCAAGATAATGTTTTGGTATAGGTTAGCTAATCAAATTAGTAGTAATGAGCTTGTAAAATATAGATTTAATAAGTTCCCCAAGGTCACTAAAAATGTGACGAGTAGGCATTGTTCTCTTTGAAAGAGGGGTTTGTAATGGTAAAGGCTACTACATTTGTTATGCAAGCTTGGGTTGTTGTGCTTGTTGCATTTACTAAAAAAGTTGTAGGTTAGGAGTAATTTTCATATGTTGCATGGGTTAAGTAGATGGTGTTTTCACTATTTGGACATATCACAACTTAATTACTCCATTTCCCACAACATTCTTGTTGTGATTAAAAGGCTTGGGTCTATCATTGTTGGCATGTGTTGATTGTGATGCTTGCACTTGCATTTGATGTTAGTTTTATCCATTTCCTTGATTGGTACCTTGATTCTAATTTGATTAAGTAAGTTTGATGATCCCTTTGTTAATAAGGTCTTGCTCCATCAACAAAACTTTGTTAATGATCTCTTTAATGGTATGTGCACACTACAGTTCCAGATGATAGGACATCTCACTATGTAAATTTTTAGTAAACACAATGACTAATTATTTTTATGGTAAACTATGAGTGAATCGACTTGCAAGGGCTCTCCATCACTATAGATAATTTGCAAAACTTTCACTGGCCTTTTTCTTAGCTTATGTCAAGTTGACCAATGAAATCTCATGCTCGAGATTATACAAAAAGTGTTGTACAAACTTGTCTAAAAGATCATCAAAATTTGATACAAAATTCTTGGCCAACTTTAAAAATAACTCCACGGTTTGTCCTACTAGACTCCTTGGGAATAAAAACAAAATTTATATATTGTTATATGCCACTAGCTGACATGCAACAAAGAACTCGATCAAATGAGCCTTGCAGTCACCTTTTCCTTTGTATTTGTCAAATTTCAGTGGTTCATATCCTGGAAAAAATGGGATCTACAAGTACTCCATCTTAAATGGATTAGAACACACGTCATACAACTTAAAATTTTTTGTTTGTTTCCCAACTTGGATGATATCAATTGCATGCTTCATCTGTTATAGTTATTAGGCTAAGAAACTAGAGGGAACATTAGTTTGAGGTAGAATATTGGCCTAGGTAGATGGTTGAGTAGTCACAAGTGGAACACTTTGACTGAGGTATGATGGAGGTATTTGTTGGGGGATGTTGGTTTGGTTTGGAAATGGAACAAGAATACACATGCATGGATTATGGTTTCATTGTTGAAATTGCACATATTATGATGTTATATTTTAGTTAAGGTTAGATATGTGGGCTTGATTTGGGGGATTTTGAGGTTGAGATGGAGGGATATAACTATATTGTGCCTACTGAGGTTGAATAGGGACATGTTACTAACTAATCAATCCTTGCTATTGAGGGGGTACTTGTGAACCAAGACCCTATCTTTGAACTAGTGGCATGTTCTACGCAAAAGGCAAAGGTTGCCTGATCAGTACTTAAGGAACATTAGAACCCCTTTGTTGTATGAATCTCAATTGGGAAGTGGATGCATGTTGGAGATTCAACATTTATTGTTGACCAATAGTTAGAAATTGTTGATTAGACATCATTTGGCTTTGAATTGGTATATTAGTTTGCAAGGAAAGAGGTATGTTCGATGTTATCTAGCGACGTGGAACATTGGTTGCCCCTATTGAGGTGGTAATATGTTCTGCCTCTATTACATTGGTATATTTGATTATGCTTGTTTTTGTGGAACACTACTCGTTACCTATTGGGGAGAAGTAGGATTCATCACATTCTATTATTGAAGCACGTCATTGGTTATTGGTTGGTTATCTAACCCTGTTGGTTGAGCACTTTAAAAAGCAACTGGTTGAGGATTAGTGGTAGTAGTTGGTTGAGGTTGGGACGTAGAAACTCCTACTCCCTAATTTGGTGAACTAATCATGGTGTTAACTAAAGGTATAGTTATTTGTGGACTAGTTATTTATGTAATTACATCACTTTTGTTTGGTTTGGATTTTGGATATCACTTGCCCATTGTCCACTACATTATGATTAGTACTCTGTGTAGAAGTAGAAGACACATTTTCAATGGTTGTCATATGAAACAAGTTGTCAATTGAAGTGTTTTGTGTGAATGGGTTTACACCCTAGTTTTTTTTACCCATTAATTCTATTAAAACCCTTATTGAAGGAACTAAGTCAATAAGAGGCCTATATGACATGGTCATATTATTAAAATTATGTGCTAGGTTTAAGTAAGTTTGATATGTTTTATGTATCTATACAAAGTGATTCTCCATGGGGTCCTTTCCTTTGATAAGCATACTAGGGTCCTGATATACAATTGGGCCTAGATCTAAAGGATTGCTAGAAGAATCCTATTGAATATACAATATGTTGTGAGGAATTCTTACTAGACTTGGAAAATTTTCATGGGGGAAGTCTATTGAAAACTTAGCCCCTACTTTTATATCTCTAAGCAAAATATCCTCTTTGTTTTCCAATAAGTGACACTCAAATAGACAAGAATCATATGTGGATGGTGTAGTAACATATTAAGATCATTGAGAAAATGGTTCTTAAATTGTCAGTACCACAGTTAGGTATTGCTCTATTATCTCATGATCTTGCTCTAAGTATGGAGGCATGTTAACCAAATAATGAGCTAATGGGTCTTGGTTTTGTGCTCCTATTTGAGTGTTATAAGATGAATAAGGATCCATATCATAAGCAACATTGTTTGCATAGGGGTCTTAAAACATTTCTTCTTATGTGACTACATTACTAAATCTCAGATTGTACATGAGGCCACTACGAGTGTAGGAAGACATGTTGGAATCCATGGTAAATGTTTTGCGACCAAAACAAATAAAGTTCTACAAACCTTGAAAAAATAATGTCTAAAAAGAGTTTCAAACTTCGTCTAACTTAGTCAAAAGGATGGATATGTATATCCAAAAATATTGATGTAATGATTTGTGATAAAACAAGTTAACGTTAAATGTCCAATGTTACACGTCTCACACAAAAAGGTCAAGTAGATGGATAAAAAATCAAAATTTTGGATTCTAGGATCAAAGTGTTTCAAATGAGTCTAATCTAGGAAAAACAAAAGTTATCTTTTGGCTAAATGTGTTGTTAAAAGATAGGCTCAAATAAAAGTATGTGCTAGGACTTTTGCCCAAACGACATCAAAAGCTAGACTTGAAACAAAGATGAAATGTTTAATCTAATAGATTTGAAACATTTTTCAATAAAAACTAGACATTTGACTCTTAAACATAAACTTGATCAATGGGTATGAGGTATGAAACAAAAGGCACTTGGAGATAGTTTATTTTCTCCCAAATAATGATACAAACTAGATTCTTTTAACAAATAAGCTAGACAAAAGTGAACGGCGTAAATACGCTAGACAAATACTCACAAAGGTATACTCAAACTGGTTGGAATTTTGGAAAAAACTTGGATCTATGAAAATAGGCCTATGAAACAAGTTTTGAAATAAATTGAGCAAAATAAAAATTCTAAAATGCTCAAAATGTGTGACAAATGTTTGCTTTAAGACTCTACAGCAAAATGGTTTAACATAATTTCAGTAGCTTAACACTACTCTCCTCAACTCAAGTGACACACACACAAAATTTAACAAATCTCTAAGGCAAAAGTGTGGTATCAAATGGACTCAAGACAAATGGTAAAATAATATGGGTAGTACAAAGTCTAGCCTAGGACTCATAGCGTGAGAGATACGCAAGATGACTTGAGTCCTACCGAAAGATGATAATGATTATGAGTCTAAAAATGACCCTTAATCTAAATTATAAATTGAATCTAAGTTCTCTCAAGTTTAGTGAAAATGGTGAACCCACTTAACACATCAACCTTATGAACTATTAAAGGTGAAATTTTGAATTTAAATTATCAACGAAAGATTTAATAAAATTAGGTAAATGGTCTAGACTCAAATGGGCAGCATAACTGTGCTAAAATGAAAGATATGACACAAATTTTATGATAAATTTTTGAACAAGGAAAGAGATGATTTTCAATTAGGCAACATAATGCTTGATTGTTCAAGAAAATGGTGGACAATATGTTTGGTTATGGTTTTTTGTTAACAATAATTTTGACTCTAAACAAGACCAAGTAATCTAAGACAAACACAAATCAACTAATTAATTGTCTTGAGCCCTAAATAGATAAGGTATGACAGAGTGGATTTAACTAAACTAATAAATTTTTGAATGTCTAGATGGATCAAATAGATTTCACGTCGGTATACAAAAGAAGCACACATCATTTAGTTTTGTGTCATATGGCTTGTTGTAAAAAGGTATTTCTCTTTTTACAACCACTACATCCATCACTTGCTTAGTGTAGTGTGATGTCCAACATGCTCAAACATCTTAGGCTTAGCCTCTACTAATGGAGATGGTTTAACCACTCAAACCATCATCCCAATAAGAGGATCCTAATTTATATACCCCTCATGGAGAGGAGTTGAATATAATGTTGGGAGATGAATTACTGGGTCAAGGCTTCCCTATAGAACTTATGGGAGGTAATGAAGTCCCCCTCACAAGCCAAGATGCAATGAAATAAAAACTAAGTAAAAGAGCTTTATGGTTGTTTCTAAATCACCCAAGCCATGCAGGTCTTGGGGATAGCCTTTTCAACATCTTTTTAAAGTCTTTGGACTAAGGCAATTTGTAATGAATATGGTGCTTTTGATCCTACAAGTTCCCTATAAGGGACGGGGGGAGAGCATATATGCACAAATTCTTTTTTTCTAGACAAGTAATTCACAAACAACTTGCATGAAAATGAACTTGCTCAAAAAAACATGTAAACTAATATGATGTTAAGTTCATTTTAAGGCACTAAAATGAAATGTGTTGTGAATTTTGGCCCCTTGGCTTTGATTAGAGACTTGTAAAAACTTGAAAAAGCATCTAAGGCATAAAAAAAGAATTAATTTCTTTTTAGATACCCAAAAGATGATGTGAGCAAATTTGAAACAAGTTTAGACTTGATTAGGTTTTTTTTTATGCACCAATTGAAATGTTTGGATTAATTTTCATAACCAATTTGAAAGAACTTTCATAAACACAAACTAAGCAAAAAAAACATAACCATGTTCATTTTAAGCACTTAAGTCCAAATCTGTAAGAGTTAGTAAATTCATTTTAGATCCAAATTGAAATATTTGAAATTTGACTAATTATTTTTAAAATACCAAAATTATATGTGTGATTAGTCAATAATATTCAAATTGATCTTCGAATAACCCTTCAACCTGCAAATGTTAGATCATAACCCCCTGTTTAGATGCACTTTTAGTTGTGAACATAAGAACTTTGAAAAAGGTCTTAGGTTTGTGCTTCCCCTATGAACTCGAAAGCAAAAACATTATGCTCATAAATACTTGTTAGCTCAATAAAACACAAAAAATAATATTAAACTTATGAAAATATATAAACAACAACTTAAAAGGCTAAAAAGCATAAAACTGAACATAAAAACTTGTAGTCTGTATTTTTGTCATAACTTTTAAAATATACATCATTTTGTCACAAAATTTTTGTAACTTGTTTATAAGTCCAAGGCACAACTCTCTAAAAAAATTGAGGTTTAAAATATAAATTAAAAAATATCATTAACTCTTTATTAGTCATTTTTATCATTAAAATAGAAAACAAAAAGTGACAGTAACTAAAAGAGTCGTAACTTCTAAACTACAAATAAAATTTTGAGAAATTAGAATTAAAATAGTAATTAAAACCTATAAAAAATTTAGAAAAAAATAGTAGATAGATTAAAAATATGAGCTATTTTAACAACAATTTTTGTTCAAATATGTGGGGTGCATAATCGTGTCCTATCAGACGTGTTATTTGTGATCAAGAAATTTGACAAAAAAAGGAGGTTAGATCAAGTGTTAGTCCATAAAACCATGAAATCAACATAATAACATCTCTAAAACTAAATATTAGGGGGAGATTAATGAATAAATAACAATTCAAAATCCAACTAAAATGTAAAGAACTACAATCTTTACCTTCCTTGAGAGCTCCAAATGATTTGTTTGTTGACTTGTTCAGATTGTGCTCAAAAAGTCTTAATCAATGGAGCTTTTATATCTCCAACTCCTATTCACACCATGCTTGGCTTGGATTGGCTTGATTTTAGAATTATAACACTATGCATTTGCTTTATGGATCAACTCCAACATTATAACTATACTATGTTTCAAGCTCTCTAAATGAAGAGCTCTATGCTTGTATTTATAGATTTAGCAACTAACCCCAACCCAAAGTGAGTTAGAGGGTAGTTAGGGCTTGGAATGGGTTCAAACTTAACCTAGGTGAGTCAAAAGTAACTCCAATGGAGTTATGAGTTGTCAAGTACTCATGATTTTCAATAAATAGGCATGAGTCTCTAAAAAAATATTTTTAGATATTTTTAAAAAGAAACAACTCACAAAAGGTAATGATTACTTTTAAGATGCTCTTGATATTATAATTTTATTTTTGATAATTGATTTAATTTCACATAAATTAATTCAATTAGGATTTGATTATGATTTGATTTGCTTTAACATAGTAATTAATCCTTTTGAACAATTTTGAATTAATTGATGGTGCATTTGTTCTATTAATTGATTAATAGATCAAATTGATTTATTACATGGTTATAAAGCCAAATTTAAGACATTTAGAAATTCTTAGGCTAAATGGTCAATGGTTGGTTATAATTGATCTAAATTCATATAAGAATCCATTGGTGGCCTAACTTAGGTGTCTATAACCACTGTAAATCTCCTATAGCCCATAGATTCCCTGAGCCTTCTAGCCTCTTAGTGGTTTGCATTAGCACCTTACCAAACACTAGTGGTTCCATTTAGATTCTTGGAGCTACATTCTAGCATGCCTGGTGGGACCCCACATAAGGTCTCATTATAATTCTATCCTCTTTAAAACTCTTTTAGATAATCTGATAGCCGTAAGGCTTTTTTTCCAGTTGTGTTTTGGCTCTCTCTCTAGTTGTGTGATCTTGTTTTTGGTTTTGTGTCCTTATCCTTGTTGGTTCTTTAACCGGTTGCCTTTTTTGTTATCTCCCATGTTTCTCTTATATCATTGCATCCATGGCTAACCTCCCATCCTTGGGATGCCAATTCCATCAGATTCAGGGTCTTGTCCCTGAGCTCACTCATGAGCACGCTAAGGATGCAATGGAATACAATAGTCACCATAGGACCCAAGAGGTTATCTTGACCCAACATAGTGACCTTGACCCTCTCATATTCCATAGGGAACAAGATTAGCAGATGCATAACCAATAGGCTCGCTCACCTTTCTACAAGTCTGAGCATTACTTGTCTGAGGATACCTCCCTGAGACTTGAGCCCAATTTTCATTCACCTATTAGGGATAAAGATGACCCCCTTTTATGATTGAGGCCTAATTAGTTACATGTAATCATTAATGATTATTCTAAGTGGCTTCATGTGAATTAAGAAAACTTTCCTTCCCTTAAGAGTAGGCGGTGTACTTCCTTTGGAGATAGAAATTGCACTTAGTCTGGTTCGAGTGACTCGACCGATTCTCATGTGAGACCCCCACCTCTTTCTCGACAAGAGACTCTACAACAAGAACCCCCTCATGTCCATGTTGTGAGTCATAAGTATTCCAACTCAATGATGTATCTATGTCATGCAGAGTCCTCCCATCTTCCCAGTCTATCCTTCAGAGTTTATAATGAGCATGTTAATTTTGATTGCCACTTATGGACTAGAAATCCATGGTATGTGTATTAGGAGCATCAAAATCCATCGATTGACCTTCATTTGATGGCACATGACCATCATTGTGGATATTTTGGTCATAATGATCATTTTTATGAGTATGCCACGTCTTCCCATCATCTTCATGGGGACCATCACACTTCTTGTAGTCAGTCTCCACCTCGTGGTAGAGATAATTTCCATCATGAGCATCCTCCCTATCATAAGCCACCCTGACATCATCCTCCCCATAGTCATGGTCATGGTGATACTTATGGGCATAGGAAACATCATTACCATCATAAACCTCCTTTTGGGGTTCAACTCTAGCCTGCTATCAACCGTGCTTATGAGGATCTCTATCAAAATCTTCTAGCCCCTTGGGTGTGTGTTATTCCCCTTCCTACTCCTATCCTTGAACTACCTAAGTTCAATGGGACATGGGAATCCATTCCCATAGAGCATATTACAACATTCATGATGGCATGTATAGATTGGGAACATGATGAAAGCGTGATGTTGAAGCTCTTCACTCATTCTCTACAAGTCGAAGCTCTTGTCTGATTTCAAAACCTGCCTCCAGATTCTCTCTCTAGTTTCTAGCTCCTTCTAAATGAATTCCTCTAATATTTTGATATTTCTAGACCCTTTAACCTTGACATCTAGTAAATCACCTCTATGGTGTAGGCTAAGGGTGAGTTAAACTTTGATTTTGTGCATCAATGGTGTTTAATTGTTCATATGTTCGGGACTAGGTTCTTGGATGACCAGCTTTATGATATGTTCACCTGAGCATTGAGGTAAGAGGTTCACCTTGAAGTAGGAGGTTCACCTTGAGGTCCTTGAGCATGAACCTACCTATCATGATGAAGTTGTTAATAGTGTATGATGATCAAAGTGTTTGAGGTGCATTCAGGTATGCGGCCTGTACCTTCCCAAAATTATTCCTCTTCATGCAATTGCAATTGAAATGTGATCAGTGATGGTGTCATTGATTCTCCTCTTGAGAAGAAGGATAAGAAGGACAGTCATGAGGTGAATGCCTTGAGCAATTAGCTAGCTAAAAAGAAGGCTTCTGAATCAAGCACAACAAAATAACGGATGATGTTTTTTTATGACCCTGTCAAGTTTTGTAACTTACATCAGATGAGGGGGCACGATGATGCAAATTGTGCCACCCAAAATTTTGGTGGGTAAGCCTCACCTTCATCATAGATTTCTCCTCTTATGGAACCTAATCATAAGTTGAATGTTTTCAAGGATCCTCTACCTAACCACAATAAGGAGAAGAAGAAGAAGAAAAAGTAAAAATAAAAGGCTAAGGCCCCATGTTCTCCTTCTTTCTCTTCCACCTCTTTTGACTCCTATTCCCAAACTAACCTGAGAGGGAAAGCCAAATGTGAAAGTAGCAAGGTTATTACTACTATTGACATAGCCTCTACTAGGTACATGTGCTTTATCAACATGCACTCTGGTTGAGCCATCGAACCTATTAGAGAGACTAGTGGTGTTGGGGCCCCTGTCCAGCCCATGGGGGTAAGGAATCCTAAGGTCAGATTAACTTTAGGCGTAACATCCCTCCCCAAGCTAGACAATGTCCTTGCTCTATTATAGAGGAGTTGCAAAGCCTCTTGGTTGGGATGGACTTTCTTTGCATTTGTTGTAAGCAAAGGGGACTCATCTTCGATGAGCTTGGTATTTCTCGTAAGGGCCGATCCATGATGATGTCGAAGTGTTGTTCAACTCCAATGCACATGAGTACCCTCATCCTTCCATCTTATCTTTTGACCTAACCTCTTTACCATACACTTTGGTTCTTATAAAGAGGGCTTGATTCCCTCTCTATATTGAGACTTTTGTTGACTATTTGTGAATTAAGAGGTGCATCATTGATGGATTTGTGTTAAATATCATGCCCCTACATGTGTTCAATGAGCTTGAGATCAATCAGAAGAAGCTCTTTGATTCTCATCGTAATTGTGTTAGTTTCAACAACAATATAATTACGTCAGTGGGGAATATGAAGTTCTAGGTCAAGTTTGACCTCAAGATAGTCAAAATTGAGTTTTATGTGTTAGAACTTGATCATTCATATAACATGATTCTTGGTCATCCTTAAACTGCTACCATGTAGACCATTTTATTAGCCACATTTTGCATGGTGTAGTTTATGCATAGGTTCACACCATTGAGGCTAAGTTAGATCCCTAGACATTGCTCTATGTAAAGACAAATCCCTCAGGTGAGGCTTTGGCTGTCTCTTTACGGGGGTCTATATATTCTCATACACCCCCTATTTCTGAGTCTCATTTCTTTAAGGATAACCGTTTTGATCCGATTGAGTATCAAACAGTGTTCACTCCTTCAGAGTCCAACATGCACCAATAGACTCCCTCTTCCACTCTATGACTCCAAGCTAGCTCATCTCTTTTTGGAGCCTTCTTCCAAGATATCTCCCTAGTCATTGAGCTTCCCCTTGCATCATACTTTTCCCATTAGAGTATTGGCTCTCTCAACATATCTCCTACTGAGACCGCTAGAGTAGCTGAGTCCGATCTTGAATGTTATTCCATCCATGGTATAACACGTAACCTGATCAATGAGAGGAGAGCTTACAAGATGCTCATGTTTGTGTACCCTACATGTCATCATCCTCTTAATTATTTGGGTTTAGAGCTCTCATTCACCAATAATGACCCCACCTTCAGCACTCTTGTGTTCTGGGTCATGACTAGTGAACCTAAAGATATGGATGCTCCATCTCCTTCTTTCTACCTTTCCCCTATTGTTTGGCCTCTTCATAGGCTAAACAGTGTCTTGCCTCAAGGGTAGGCCTCTAGTTAGGGATTAAGGGCAGGCCTAGGCCTGGGCCTGTGGTGCTTTGGTGAGCATCAAAGCTTACTAGAACACCCTTCCCATGCCCCTCCTCAATGGATTTCCCCTCTTATAACATCCATGATCAAACCCTGGTGGGTCTCCTTTGTTGTCTAGCTTGTGCACTCCTCCTTAGATGCACCTTAGGATAGAAGCATAGTCTTTTGCTTATTTTTGTTGGTCAAGCTACTGCTTGCTAGTAATTACCCCTCTCCTGACTCCATCTTTCTTTTTCCACAATGCTTATAGGTGATATAAGTTAGTGTTTTTGGTTACTTATGAATTGTTCTGGCCTTCCCTAGCTGATCTTCATATATCACAAGCCTCTTACCACACCTCCTTCCATCTCATTGTGGTCGATATTGAGACGCTCTCTCACAATTGACCCCCACACAATGGTAGTGCATCTTTCGACTAAGATGTCTCTATTGCCTCTAGTACTTTGATTCTTATTCATGTTTGCATGAGAGAAAAATATGACCTTAGATCAATTATGTTCATCGTGGAATAAGAAAAACATGTTTTGATAAGCTCATGAACATTCTTTTTTTGTTTCCCCCTTTCCCTTTTGCTATGGGTAAGTTTTGAGCCTCGTTTAGGTCCCCTTGGCCTATTTTTGGCCCTCTCTAGCCCAAACCATGGGTTTCTAGGCTAAACCACGACCTGGTAGGGTGTAGGCTGCAGGTTTGGCCCAAGCAGGCTCTGACTTGGGCTAGAAGCTTGTCTTTTGCCCTTTTTTGGGCCTTTATTTTGCCCCATTTTGGCTCCTAGAACCCCAAAACCTTCATTTTAAAGGTTTTGGCCCATTCCAAACATAATGGAGGGGTCCATTTCTCTCTTTGAGGCCTCCTTGGGTGTGTTTTGAGACCATTCCAATCTCTTAGACCTCAGGTCCTCTAGCCTGTCAGGCCTGTGTACTCCTTGTCAGATACACCTTATGGGCCCTTTTTGGGTGTTTTGCCCATTTTTTACGTTCCATATTGTAAAAACTTTATCTTATGGGTTTTGGCACGTTTTAAGCACATTGACAACCTCTCTTTTTTAATTTAAGGCTTTTTTGGGCCTACTCTAGCCATGTTTTGGTCCCTAAGACCCCTTTTGGGTCCTCGTTAACCTCCCAAGCCTGTGCCTCGTTTCATGCTCACCTAGGGATAGAAGTTATTTGTTGTGATTATTTTAGTTAGTCATTTCTCTAATTTTTTGTATTCAATCCATTCTAACTCCCTCTCTCTCTTATTCATCATGGTTGCAGGTAAGGTTATCAACTAGCTGCAATGGTTCAGAACTTGCTCTAATCTTACTGACTGGTCTTCATCTCCTCTGAACTTCCCCTCACTTTCCCTCATTGCCTCTTGCCATGGCCGATGTTGGTCAACCAATATGATTGTGGCTTGATTTAATTATTTATTTCCCTCATGCAACTCACTTATACTACTTCACTTTGAGATCACCTTTTGGTAGTTGTTAATCTTGCATCCTCGACCCCCATCATGGTGTACCTCTCAGTGGTGATTCACATAGATGGTGAGAGTCAAGGAAACCTAGGACCAATAGATATGGCTTGGGTTATAGATGATCTAATGGGGATATGAGTTTGTTTCAACTAGTTTTTTCCTTACTAGTGAGACAAATAATGTCATTAAGTATCTTGCAATCATTAGTGCCTTGAATGATGCCCATGAGTTAGTCACGTGTTATGTGCAGTTATTCTCTAACTCACTCTTAGTTGTGTCTCAACTCACTAGTGTTTGGGATATCCTTAGCTTTGAGTTACTCTCCTTCTTCTAGGTGACGTACAATTTGCTCTCTTTCTTCGAGGATGTCTAATTTACCCATATCCCTCATAGGGAGAACACTAGGGTGGAAATCCTAGTGAATTTCATTTTGGATAGTATGATTTGATTTGATATCACTTGTGTCCCTTATTTGTAAGAGTAGGAGATAGAGTTGGATTTGTATTTTGGATTATGCAACATTTACACTCTTACCCATGGATCTCGTCATTGACTCTTTTCACTATCATCCTTATCTGGTAAGTGTAGGTAATGTTTTCTTTTATCTTTTCAATTCCTATTTTCCTTTGCTTTGGTGTGGATTCCAGGTACTCCATAACACTCCTTATTCATTCGAACATTGATTGCTTATACATCAAGGGCATATGTAATCATACTCCTATGACCCTACTCCTCCCTATGATTACACATCGACTCATGTGTAGACTACTGACCCTAGTCATCCCACTTTGAGACATTTACCACCTATTTGGACCTCTCCCATATCATATTCTTACCCTCCATACATCTTTAGTCCATATTGCCCCTTTTACATGCAAGATAGGCCTTCTAAAGACCCTTTAGGAGCTTGTTGACCAACCTAGGCCCTTGTTTGATCTAGGGCATGGCTTGTGTGATGGAAACCCATGGCCTAGGCCACACATTTCCTTCACCAAAGCCATAGCCTAGGCCATGCCCAAAAGCACTTGTTGGGCTCAAACGATAAAAAATGGCTAGTTTAAGGTCTTTTGGTAGATTGGGGTTGGGATATATGCCTCATTCTCATTCATTTGAGCCTCTTATCTTCTCTCTCCACACTCTCTCTTGATTATTCTTCCATATCTTGACTCTCATGCCTTCTTGAATCTCTCTTGATTCATTCTTTGCACTTTTGAGCTTGATTGGTGATAGAGGATCCCATATGCTACTACACATTTGCTTGGAGACTCCATTGTTGCTCTCAGTTATTCCTACTTTCAACTTATACATTTGGTATTTCACCTAGTTTATCTACTTGGTTAGAGCTCTTACACCATTACAAGTTCTAACTTCACCTCCTCCTTTGCTCTTGGCTTTTGGTTTAGACTTCAGCTTGCACATAGCTTGGTCTTACTCCTACATTGCTTCCTAGCTTAGATTCCTAGTTGGTAGAACATCTACACATCTTATTTGATCTTGATCTGAGGGCACTTTGCTATGTAAAGTGAGACTCCATTGTTTTGTGTAGCCTATATGCTAGAGTTTGAACCATTTTACTGAAATAGTTGTTTTGTGCATAGATTAAAGTAGTTTCTAAAGTTTCTTGCATTTGTATATGGTTAAAGAGTACTTTTATTGCTTGAAATATTCCTTTATTGAAAATCATTGCTCTTTTTAGAAACATTCCTCATTAAATAGTAAAGATATACATGCTCAAGACAAACTAGAAAAATTGCTTAAACATTCTCTCTCTTTTGCTAAACTAGAACATTGCATTACTAGAAAACAATAGTATTGATTTGGAAAGATACCTCAAATCTAAAATAGGCATGCTCTTAAACCCTTTCTTAAAACCATATTTATTACTTAAAATGTATTTCATTTGGTCTCAAAGTGCCTTAGCTTCTAGATTTACTTTTCAGTTGTTATCTCTCTCCATTTGGTATTGTGGCTTTCACTTTAGTTATGCAATCAATAGTCTAGTCTTAGCTACTTGCTTTACTATGGTTGGATCTGCTAAAGGTGCTTGCGTACTTTATGCACTTATCCGTACCAACCCCAACCTAGTTTACAATTTTATCTATAGCTTGGTGCAAGCTAACAAACCGGATAGCCACTATAGATCTCCTATAATCCATACAACCCCTGAGCCTTCTAACCTCTTAGTGGTTTGCTTTAGCACCTTACCAAACACTAGTGGTTTTGTTCAGATTATTGGATCTACATTCTTATGGTAGGGTTATCAGCTAGCTATGATGGTTTGGGATGTGCTCTATTCTTATCAACTGGTCTTCATCTTCTCTGAACTTCCCTCCACTTTCCCTTATTACCTCTCACCATGACCAGTGTTGGTCAACCATTGCGATTGTGGCTTGATTTTATTATTTATTTCCCTCATGCAACTTGCTTATACCACTTCGCTTTGAGATCACCTTTTGACAATTTTTAGTCTTGATTCTTTGACCCCCATTATGGTACACCTCTCAGTGGTGATTCACATAAATCGCAGTAGTCAAGGCAACCTAAGATTGGCAATTGTAGCTTGGGTTATTGATGATACATAGGACCATGAGGTTGTTGCAGTTGGTTTCTTCCTTACCAGTGAGACAAATAATGTCATCGAGTATCACAAAATCATTGCTGCCTTGATTGATACCCATGAGTTAGGCACGTGTTATGTGTAGTTAT
Source organism: Torreya grandis (assembly GCA_037957365.1). NCBI lineage: Eukaryota > Viridiplantae > Streptophyta > Pinopsida > Cupressales > Taxaceae > Torreya > Torreya grandis. The sequence goes on along the minus strand of JARHVA010000598.1, from coordinate 3,843,318 downwards.
TCTCTAACTCACTCTTAATTGTGTCTCAACTCATCAGTGTCTAGGTTGTCCTCAGCTTTGAGTTGCTTCCCCCTCTTCTAAGTGGTGCATGGTTTACTCTCTTTCTTTGAGAACATTCAGTTCACCCATAGCCCTTGTAGGGAGAACATTAGGGTTGGTGCCCTAGTAAATGTCATTTTAGATAGTATGAATTGATATCACTTGTGTCTCTTCTTTGTAGGAACTAGAGCTGGAGCTGGAGTTAGATTTTGGATTACATAACATTTGCACTCTCACCCGTGGATTGTGTCATCGACTCTTTTCACCACCATCATTATCTGGTAAGTGTAAGGAATGTTTCCTTTTATATTTTTAGTTCTTGATTTTATTTACTTTGGTGTGGTTTTCAAGTACTACACAACACTCCTTGTTCATTCAAACATCGATTGCTTGTACCCTAGGGGCATATGTAATCATACTTCTCATGACCCTACTCCTCCCTATGATTACACATCAACTCACGTGCAGACTATCGACCTTGGTCATCTCACTTTGAGAGATACACCACTTGCTTGGACCTCTCTTGCATCATATTCTTACCTTCCATACATCCTTAGTTTATATTGGCCCTTTTGCATGCAAGACAAGCCTTCTAAAGACCCTACGGTGCCTTTCACAAGACTGTTGACCAACCTAAGCCCTTATTTGACCCAGGTCATGGCTTGTGTGAAGGAAACTTGTGGCCTAGGGTTCAAGTTTCCTTCATAAAAGTTGCAGCCTGGGCAAAACATGCCCAAAAGCACCTGTTTGGGCCCACATAGTAAAAAATGGTTAGTGTTAGGTCTTTTGGTGGATTGGGGTTGGGATATATGCCTCATTCTCATTCATTTGAGCCTCTTTACTTCTCTCTTCACACTCTCTCTTGATTCTTCTTCCCTCTCTTAACTCTCATGCCTTCTTGAATCTCTCTTGATTCATTTTTGGCACTTTTGAGCTTGATTGGTGACAAAGGATCCCATATGCTGCTACATATTTGCTTGGAGACTCCATTATTGCTCTTAGTTGTTTTTACTTCCTTGTGGCTTACTTTTAACTTCTACATTTGGCATTGCACCTAATTTGTGCACTTGGTTGGAGCTCTTACACCATTACAAGTTCTCATTTCACCTCCTCCTTTGCTCTTGGCTTTTGGTTTGAACTTCAGCTTGCACATAGCTTGGTCTTCCTCTTACATTGCTTCCTAGCTTGGATTCCTAGTTGGTAGAACATCTGCACATCTTCTTTGAGCTTGATCCAAGGGCACTTTGCTATGCAAAGTGAAACTCCATTATTTTATGTAGTGTATATGCTAGGGTTTGAATTGTTTTAGTGAAATAGTTGTTTTGTGCATTACTTATAGTAGTTTCTAAAGTTTCTTGCATTTGTATATGGTTAAAGAGTACTTTAATTGCTTGAAATATTCCTTTATTACATATCATTGATCTCTTTGGAAACATTTCTCATTGCATAATAGAGATATACATGCTCAAGATAAACTATAAAACTTACTTAAACATTCTCTCTCTTGCTAAACTAGAACATTGCATTGTTAGAAAACAATAGTACTGATTTGGAAAGATAACTCAAATCTAGAATAGGCATGCTCTTGAACCTTTTTTTGAAAACATCTTTATTGCTTAAAACATCTTTCATTTGGCCTCAAAGTGCCTTAGCTTTTATATTTACTTTTCTAATGTTATATCTCTCCATTTGGTATTGTGGCTTTCAATTTGATTATGCAATCAATAGTCTAGTCTTAGCTACTTGCTTTACTATGTTTAGATCCGCTAGAGGTGCTTGCATATTTTGTGTGCTTGTTTGTGCTAGCCCCAACCTAGTTTACAAGTCTATCTATAGCTTGGTGTAAGCTGACAAATCAAATATCCACTATAGATATCCTATAGCCCATAAAACCCCTAAACCTTCTAGCCTCCTAGTGGTTTGCTTTAGTACCCTATCAAATACTAGTGGTTCTATTTAGATTCTTGGAGCTATAGGCCCCTTGGCTTATTTTACGTGCCTCACATGTTTTGTATGTATGTTTTTTTGTATGCATCGTGGCCATGACACTTGTCTTTACTTGTTACACACATAAGTTTTCAATGCCATGATGGACATCATGCCCCATCCCCCTATCTAGCTACTTAGTTCTATTCAGATTTATTATTACACACATTGATTACATCTATCTTGACACCCTTGTGCAATGTTAGACATGACATACATCTTACATTACATACTTATGCTTATATTATTGTTGACCAATTTTTGCCCCCTAGCAAAATTGTGGTCAACTTCTTCTCTGGCTTTTCAAAGCTAGTCACTTTTGGGTTGCGAGTTCATCTTCAAGTTCATGCTCAATTCAAGCTTGGTCCGTGTTCAATGAAAAGTTCAATGCTAAGTTCAACGGTTTCGTTCAAAGGGCTACCCTTGGCTGAAGGCACAGTCAAAGTCAAAGTGCCCTTTGGAGGGTAGGCGGACACTTCAAATATTTCAAAGGATTCAGGCCACTACAAATGCAAAGGCCGACAAGGGATCTGATATGATGCCACATGGGCCCAATGACGTCACAATGGCTATCAAATTTAATAGAATTAAATGTCTGTTAATGTTTAAAAGCATGACGGCCACATAAGCGTCAATTTTAATGCAATAGAATAATTGTTTGTTTTCAAATGAGAAGCGCTAGCCGAGAAAAGAGCTTAGAATCAAGCGACCTGCCAAGGAGTTTACCCAGAGGGGCCAAGCAGCCAAAAGGGGACAAATTCCAAGTGGCAAGCAAAGATGATAGGGCAGGGAGCAATTGAGCGATCCAAGTGGCATAGACAGAAGGCATTTACTGCTTGATGGTGTAAAGAACAATTGGACAGAGCGATAAGTAAAGAATGAGTGAACAGTTAAGTCCAAATGGCGTAGATTGAAGAAGTGACTTCGGCAGGTGAGATATGCCAGCAAATCGATCATTTGGGATGATAGCGGCCAACATCAACAACTGATTTCTCCATTTGCATTAATTGAAAGGCAAGCCGTGTAAGTCACCTAAGCAGAAAGTGCAGGTCTCGAGCATGCAAATGAACAGCGCATTAATATTTTTGAGCGACTTGTTTTCTTTTGAAAGGGACATGTATGCCACTTGTAAGAGCAGGAGCGCCAAATGGGCCTCTTTGCTTCCTATATATATTGCAAACTTAGTCATTTGTAAGGATCTTTTTACGAATTTTACAAGGCACAACCCTGTTAAAATTTCCACCTAAATCAAATAAACACAGTATTTTTTTACCTCTTCTTGAATAGATATCCGGTGTATGTTTTGAGTGTTGATCTGTGTTTAGTCATTGTCTTTGATGCTCCCATAGGTTTAACATCAACACACCATCTATCTACAAGTCACCATCTGCAGCTGATAGGAGAAGAGTTCTATTTCGGAGTGCAAAATAGAGGGGATTATCTACAGAGTGCTTATAACACCTTTGGATGAACCTCCTTTTTTGTATCTTTCATTTTACCTCCTTGTCAAGTTTGCAGATTGCTTCTTTTGTCAAGGGTGCAACGTATAAGTGTGTTTTGTCTGATTTTGAGAGTGGGTGTGAAAGGGTCATATTGTTTTGGTGTATCACCTCCTTAGAGTAGGTTTGTTTTCTTGCATTTCTTCTCCCTTTTCATCCCCCCCCCTTTATTATAGCTGTATATATATATATATATATATATATATGCCTGTATGTATTTTTTGCACTGCCTGAAACAAACAATGATACACCAAAGGGAGCTAGCCCTTAACTAGAGACTCTCCTCTCCTGCTTCATCGTCACACAGGCGAGAGAGGAGTTTCCATATTGCGAGGAGAAGGTAAGAACTTGTTTTTCTGCCACTGGGTGCACTTTCCTGCGTCAACAATTTTGGCACTCCTAGTGGGACACAAGTTTTAACGCAGTAGAGTTTCATGATTGATGCTGGTCCTGTTACAGCAAATTGAATCTTCAGCATCTGGCGACTTCAAGTTAAATCAACTGGTTAAGCAGCCTGGTGCCATTCAAAAATCATTTCTTTTATATGTATAATTCTTTTGCACAAAATCATGGGCCTTATATTCCTTCATATTATCATGATCAGACTGAGCCTCTTTATGGCGTCCCCTCAAGCAGCTCTCCTAGTTGCCCTACAACGATTAGGGAAATGAGGCTGGAGTTTGAGAGGTAGATAATGGAGATCAACAGAGAGGAGGAGTAGTACATATATTAGCAGGAGCTGATGTATAAAGAGGAGTGTTTGTTTAGGCAAGCATAGGCTTCACAATTCATGAAGGAGGAGGTAACAAAATGGAGAAATCCATCTTTTCAAGGCAGCCATCCTTGTGTGCCCTCTCATATTCTGAGAAAAGCCCCCTCTTTTACACCAAATCCTTTTTATGATATAGCACTCGCTCACTCCAGCTCATCTAACGCATCTACTCTTAATCCCTTGCACCTGGCTTTCCAATATCAAAAGGCATCAGAGCAACCCCCCATGGAGATCAATCTTCCCAATCATTTATATTATGCATCTTCCATTGGGGGGAATACCACCAGCTAGCACGTCCCTCTTCTAGAGTCTCTACCAGTGCATCAACAGTCTCTTCTTTGCATTCCTCAACCTCCAAAAATCTTTCAGCATGATGTGCATATTCCAAGTTGGAGGAAGGAATGCCAGGAACCAGCTCAGAGCTTTAAAGAGGTTAATGCTGGTGATCTCCAAGAAAAGCTCCTTCAAGAACATATAGCCAAGAGAATTACAGAGTTAGAGTACCAAATGAGATTCCTCAGCCAATGTGTGGTGGATCTGTTTGAACCCAACCCGACCACACACCTCCAAGAGAGTTATCAGGCCACACCTGATATTGATGAAGTGTCAACCAAGTGGAAGGAGGAGAATCATTCGATTTTAGCTCAAGGACTGCCTCCTCTTCCACATGTTTTCTCCACTTCACCCCTTCTCGAGGAGGAACCTATTTTGCAGGAGGTGAGTGAGGAATAGAAGATCCAATCTACAGTCCTTCAAGAGGCTATCACGAGCGACGACGAAGAAGAAATCATCATTGATGCTCCTTGTGAAGTCACCATCAACAGTGGAGAAGATGCAGGTCTTGCACATATGCAAATGTTCTAGCAATACAAGGAGGAATAAATGCATGGTGAGCTCTCTTCTCTTATGTTTGATGAACTTCCTCGCTATTTTGATGATGAGGATGACTACGCTGAGGAGCCTAAGTTGGAGGAGGATCAGGAGAATATCTTTGAACATCTAGAGATCTTGATCTTTGAGGAGGAAAAGCAGAAGTCTGTCTTCTTTGAGGAAGGCCTCGAAAGAGCAGAGGGTGAGTTTGACAGGATCTCCAATGAAGCAAAAGGAAACGGGTCAGACCATGACACACTGTAGAGGAGCTATACATATCAAAGGGCTAACGGTGATAAGCCAGCAGCCACATATTTCTTGGTGAAGAGCACCAATTTGAAGGACCAGCATTCAACATGCTTCCATGGACAAGCAAAGTATATATATGTCAGAAGCATGTTTGAATCTGATCCACTCAGATTCCATCCAACTCAGGTGATAGGCAAGAAGAGCAGGTCACCAACCCTCTTTTCCTTTCAGCTATTTGCCTGGCACCATAAGTCTTCTCGCCAGGAAGGAGACTTGGGAAGTTTTCCTTTCAATCTAGGAGGGAGGCGAACATTCTTGGTTAGCTATATATAATAGTTTGCTTTCAGTTGTTTTTTCCTATTTTCCCTAAGTGCAGTTTACACAGGTAGTGTTTTTAGCCTTGTGTGTTTTCCCTTCGCGTGTGGGGTAAAAGTTTCATGTTTGATTCTTGGATCTTTTGAGGCTGTTGCTAACTCTTTCATAGCTGCATCTGACTCCGTGCCCAATGGACTGCAAGGCAACTGGGTTTTAAGCATAGCAGGCATGCTTCCCCTGTGAGTCACCAATCTGTTAACCAATTTTTTCCCCCTAGCAAAATTGTGGTCAACTTCTTCTCTGGCTTTTCGAAGCCAGTCACTTTTGGGTTGCGAGTTCATCTTCAAGTTCATGCTCAGTTCAAGCCTGGTTCGAGTTCAATGGAAAGTTCAATGCTAAATTTAACAGTTTGGTTCAAGGGGCTGCCCTTGGCCGAAGGCACAGTCAAAGTCAAAGTGCCCTTTGGAGGGCAGGCAGACACTTCAAATATTTCAAAGGATTTGGGCCGCTACAAATGCAAAGGCTGATAAGGGATCTGATATGATGCCACATGGGCCTGATGATGTCGCAGTGGCCATCAAATTTAATAGAATGAAATGTCTGTTAATGTTTAAAAGCATGATGGCCGCAGAAGCATCAATTTTAACGGAATAGAATAACCGTTTGTTTTCAAATGAGAAGCGCTAGTTGGGAAAAGAGCTTAGAATCAAGTGACCCACCAAGGAGTTCGCCCAAAGGGGCCAAGCAGCCAAAAGGGGACAAATTCCAAGTGGCAAGCAAAGATGACAGGGTAGGGAGCAGTTGAGCGATCCAAGTGGCATAGACAGAAGGCATTTACTGCCTGATGGCGTAAAGAACAATTGGACAGAGTGATAAGTAAAGAATGAGTGAGCAGTTAAGTCCAAATGGCACAGATTGAAGAAGTGACTTTGACATGTGAGATATGCCAACAAATCGATCATTTGGGATGATAGCGGCCAGCATCAACAACTGATTTCTCCATTTGCATTAATTGAAAGGCAAGTTATGTAAGTCACCTAAGTAGAAAGTGCAGGTCTCGAGCAGGCAAATGAACAGCTCATTAATATTTTTGAGTGACTTGTTTTCTTTTAAAAGGGGCACCTATGCCACTTGTAAGAGCAGGAGCGCCAAATGGGCCTCTTTGCTTCCTATATATATTGCAAACTTAGTCATTTGTAAGGATCTTTTTACGAATTTTACAAGGCACAACCCTGTTAAAATTTCCACCTAAATCAAATAAACACAGTATTTTTTTACCTCTTCTTGAATAGATATCCGGTGTATGTTTTGAGTGTTGATATGTGTTTAGTCATTGTCTTTGATGCTCCCACAGGTTTAACATCAACACACCATCTATCTACAAGTCACCATCTGCAGCTGATAGGAGAAGAGTTCTATTTCAGAGTGCAAAATAGAGGGGATTATCTACAGAGTGCTTATAACACCTTTGGATGAACCTCCTTTTTTCTATCTTTCATTTTACCTCCTTGTCAAGTTTGCAGATTGCTTCTTTTGTCAAGGGTGCAACGTATAAGTGTGTTTTGTCTGATTTTGAGAGTGGGTGTGAAAGGGTCATATTGTTTTGGTGTATCACCTCCTTAGAGTAGGTTTGTTTTCTTGCATTTCTTCTCCCTTTTCATTCCCCCACTTTTATTTTATATATATATATATATATATATATATATATATATGTATTTTTTGCACTGCCTGAAACAGACAATGATAGACCAAAGGGAGCTAGCCCTTAACTAGAGACTCTCCTCTCCTGCTTCACCATCCCACAGGTAAGAGAGGAGTTTCCATGTTGCGAGGAGAAGGCAGGAACTTGTTTTCTTGCCATTGGGTGCACTTTCCTACATCAACAATTATCTTATATTTTGATGTTATGCATGCATATTATATTGTATTATCATGCAGTTGTCATATATGTTACGACTAACACAATTTTTGTAGAGCTTTTTATTTTGAGGATAGTTTTTGCTCAAGTTCAATAACTACCCTAAAAAAAAGGGCATTCATAGGGGTTTGTCATAGAGATTAGGCTCCTATATTGGATTCACAATATATTTTTCAACACATAGGCTCAGTTATAGAAAATTAGACACATGTAACCACAAAGGGAAAATAATGACTCAAAAAGTAGTATAGTGGCACAAAATTCAGATTAAAAAGATATTAACACCCAAATAAGGACACTAGCACCACGTGGCACTATTGTTTAAGACATGACACTATTATCTAGAAGCCTTAGTTTTATAACAACTTAGATTGGCCAGAATAATACATGTATAATATAGGTTTGCATAAATCCAATTATAGGTTTATCAATTATACTTAGTTTTTGCTCAATTTCACATTAGCTTAGCTCAAATTCATATTAGTTTGCTCAGATTAGGGGTATCATGCATGACACAATTATTCCTATATTCAGTATAGATACTCAAATACAATTATTACAACTTAGTCCATAATCAATATACTTAGATACTAGATTAGGGGCATGGGTGCAACACATTATTTCTATATGCTTAGTTACAAACTAGTTGATAAGATGGAATGATAAAATCTATGTCATTCTCTGTGTTGTATACACTTAACATCATATTTTAGGTTATCACTAGTTTCATGCCTTACTCCATCTATAATCATTGGCATTCTCGAGTAGCCTAGAGTTGCCTAATATACTCGAGTGGTCACAAAGTTGACATACATAGTTATATATACTTAGTTAGACATTTAATACTTTGCACAGTTCATTTTAGATGCATATACTACACATGGGTGACAATGAGGGAGTCATAATCTACTTGAGTTCTTGAGCCACCACATGAGAGGGTCAAACACACTATTAGTCCAATCTAAATTATTCATAGGTCATGATAAACCAAGTAGGGGTGGGAAATAGAGTCAAAATCAGATTGAGCTCTCGAGCCACCCACACATGAGGATTAAACAAACTATCAGTTCAATCCAAGCTATTCAATGATTGATCACTATACACACACAGGTTGTCACTAGGTTCATGCATTGGTTCACTTACCCAATGAGGTGTATTTGTTCATTTTCTCTTTGCCATATTTTTACTCAGTTTTACTATTTTACTCAACATAATCTCTTGCTTTTGATATCTCTTGAGGACTAATTTATGCACATTTCATTTGCAAGTCATGCATTAGATCATGCTTCACATATGCAAACTCAACTTCACAGGCTTCACTTCCTAAGTTAGTCCATACACTCTTTTTTTTCCTTTATACTAGTCATTTCATTTTACTGCATTTATAACATAAAGGGAGGGGTACATGTAATCATCTAAAAGTGGCATTTGAGTGCTAAGAGTGTTATTTAAGACTACATATCCATAGCTTAGCCCTAGACTTATTTTAGAGCCTATTATCACACTTATCCAACCTTCATGTGGGCCACAAGTGTCCTTAGTCAGTTCAAATGTAGTCCCAAATCCTTATTTCCTGATCTTGGGCCTTCATGCCTAGTGTTCTGTTAGCTAGACATTAGCACCACATTAAGGACACTAGAGCCATGTGGTGCTAGTGTCCCCAAAATGATGCCTATGTCCTTTACCCTAGCTTTCCTAAATAAATATATTTTCAAAAGTAAAACCCTCCCAAAATCAACCTAGACATATTTTATTATTCGCACAAGCAACAAAACATTATAAATACATCACTTTTAGCCTTATATCCACTAGATGAAAATTAGATATAAAATACCTATTCAAACACAAAACAAGATGAATAAAATCAAGGTTATCAAATCATATTCTATCCTACTTATGCATACTACCATCTACAATAACCCTAAGCTCAATTTTTTTAGATTTCCAATCTCAAGCACATATAAGGCACTCAAGGCCACTATTATACTAGTATCACTTGCACTTGCACCAACACTTAGGTGGAAAGAACTACGTTAGGATTGATCCCTCCTCAAAGTATTAGTATGTAGGCAACTCTCTTCACAGTGGGGTGTTGAGGATGTCCAGCCTATCTTACTAACGAACACATTTTTTAGCTCATACACTACTTACAAAGAGGATTAGGGTTTGCATCATAAATTAGTCATAACAAACACAATACAAACTTTTAGAATTTATATGCACATGAACAAACCCCATAAACCTAGGCATAGGTGCACTCAAAAGTTTGAGACAATCTTGCATAGAGGACATTAGTGCCAATATCAAGACACTAGAGCCATATGATACTACTGTCCAAATATGGCACTACTATCCAGAAGGAGTTCTGATACAAGGATCTAGTTGATGGCACTCAGACTTGCTTACATCTTAGTTTTTAGCACTCAGATCATCAGTATCAAGTGTTTTCTAGATAAGTCTTTATTTACACTATTTATTACTATTTTTAGAAAGTCAAAGCTAGTCAATTTTATAATAAATCAATGGCTATTTTATGCATATTATTTTCCTGATTTAGTCTCCTCAATGCTTTAATCAAACATAAGATTTACATAAACTAAACCCTAAAAGGTTAAAATATAAAGTACATTTATGCTAGATATACAAATGATATAAAAGATAATTCTTAGTTGTTTATGATGCTAATACAATGCTAGATCTGGTACAGGTGGGAAGTAGACAATAAATAGACTTTGAATCAATTATCAAATTATAGGTTTAGTGCCTCTAGTCTCTAGACACTTGCGTTAACTTGGGACAACTATGTTGACGCTAGTGTTTGATCTCGATGCTAGTGTCTTACACAAAATACTCTTTGAAACATGATGCGACCACCTGGATGCTTTTAGATTTGGCTTCACCTTCATTCTGGGGCATTTAGATTTGAGTCATGGACCGTCACTCCGGGTAAAATAACAAAACCCTAACTTTGCATCTTCAATGTGACCTTGAAAAAAAATGGGTTAGTGAGCACACGGTGTCGAGCTGACCCATAATAACCCCGTTGTCAAAGGGTACTGCATACATAGTCAATACTCTGGAAGAGGGCCTCTGACTCATGTAATTCTCCCTTACATGTTAGCTTGTGTGTGAATCATGTAATGTGTAAAACAAATACAATAATGACCTAGCTTGTAACTTGGAAAATATGACCTTATGACTGCTCCTTTAATTCTTCAACCTTGTAGCTGGGTTGTTCCTTTGATTGATATCAAAATAGAGTAGAATAGGAAAGCTTTTGGTAATTTGAATGCTCTTTTGGTTTGATTGTTAGGTTTCGTTGGTGAGGAATGAACGAGGGTTGATATTGTATCTATACCAAATCTATCAAGGGATAACTCACATTAAAGCACTTAGGCCGACTATTGTAATATGTTTCATTTGCAAATTAGATGACTTTAAGGTATTGAAAAGTTACGTCAGACTTGGACAGTAATGTTGACGCTACCGTTTGATCCAGACATTAGTGTCCAAAGAGAAGGAGAATAGACATAGGCTCAAAATTTGCAGAGGTATAAGATAAATATTTTTTAAGCATTTTGAACAAGATGGAATGTCTATGTCATCAATATAAGGCTAATCAAATTAAGAGATAAACCAAAAAATATACAATAAAACACTTGCAAAACTTACAAAAACAAAATATGTATAAAACTAAAAGCAACAATTGAAACCATAAATTTACCAAATATACAAAATTACAACACTACATAATTAAAAAATATCATTTCCACAAACTATAAAAAAAATATTTTGCAAACTTAAAAAATTATTACAGCCCTAACCTCTAAAGGCTTCAAGAAGAGACTTTCCACATACAAATTAAAACTCTTTAAAAAATTCCCCGATTTCTTTTTATTAATTAATTTCCTTGGAGCCATCTAAATCGATCGATCGAAGAGACATTCACCAAATTTTGAGATCGATAAATTGACATTTCGAAGTTTGGAGGTTCCGACTATTAACTACGGATCCATGGAACAGTTATTTACAAAATTAAAGCGATTGCGAACTTTATTCCAAAACAAATTCGCTCACCTTTTTCACTCTGCTTTCTAAAGAGGGCGGTTGGAATCAAATGGATTGTCCTTTCGATTTCCTACAAGTTGCGGGTATTTTTTTATGGGCGAATTGAAAGCCCAATTGCGATTTCTCTCAATTATTTTTTTAAAGAGGCAGGGGCGAATTTATAAAAAGAACCAAATTTTATAATATTAAGGCAAAATACTTAATTCTCTTCAGTTAACAATGGGAAGAACAGGTGGAGCTTGATTTTCGCTTCATTAGTTCTGGGAGATCAACCGTATCAATGATTTTCGCCATAGATATTGTCGATGAGAAATCTTAGGAATATCATGACTTTCGAAAACTATAACAGGAATTTTTGTCCGGGAGTTTTCTCTACAACATGCCTAAAAATGCAAAGAAATGGAAGACAAATCGGTAATCACTCTTCCAGTAACGTTGGTTTGTTCATAAATCACATTCCTTAAATATTTTAGTTGTTGCTCTATTTATACGGATTATAATTGACAGAGATGAAGATAAGGATTTAGGGCGTTCTGCAACGAAGAAAGAGAAGGCTAAGCTTTTAATTGAAGGAAAGATGCCATGCTGGTATGAACAGGGCACCAGAATATTCGAAAGAAAAGCAGATACGTTGAAGGCATGAGGCCATGGGTACTCTCTGGATTCTCCAAAAAATCAATTAGATTTGTACTTGCTTGAATTTTATCAGTTAAGAAAAATTTCCACGGGCTTATGGGTTACTAATATATTTCCATAAACAATTTAGAACCTCAATGAATAATGCTCCTTTTTTTTTTTAACATGGAAGATGCTTTATGGGTGCGGCCAATTAATGATCTTTTTGTTACATGGTTAACGATTATTTTTTTACATTTTAGAGAAAATTTGAATCTCCCTCTTAAGCCTGGATTCTTGTGAAGTGAATTTTGAGATTGAGAAGAAGATCAGCGGTGTGGGTTGGGACTGTAATTTGGATTTGTTTATAGTCTAAGGTCCGTGGGTTTTGGTTTTGTAAGTGTTCTGGGGTCAGAGTTATATCCCTGTGATGAATTTTCGGCTGTAGCCACTACCACTTTGAGGCCAACGTGTATTTAGCACCATGTATGCCCCCCCACATTGAAAATCATCAAGCCATCCCACAAAAATTCCAATTTCAATACACCCATCAAGGCCCAAATTCAAGAATCTCATCACCCAAATCAAGAAACCAAACACCCTAATCAAGAATCTAAACACCCAAACCAATCAAGACTCAATAATATATGTTCTGCAGATGGTACTGGTAATCTCATATCCTCAAGGCCTCTGGATCCCACAGCAAGACATTTCCTACTGCTATCACCTTCCCTCAACTCGAGAGAATTTTATATACCTTGAACTAACAGGTGTGGACTCCACAAAGGCCCTGAGAGACAACTCATCAGTCCACTACACTAGTTTATACAGCATAAAAGATGTGGCGGATTACTTGAATAAAATGGGTATCTTGTACAAAGCCATGGGAAAAATACTTGGTATGTGCCCTCAAATCTCAATTTTGAATATTGAAAAGGGTTTGGTTCCAGTCTTCAGTTTTTTGATTGATGAAGTAAGATTACCCAGAAGAGATACAAGAAAATCCATACGCATATGGCCAAAGTTGCTCACTTGTAGTGTTGGAGAACAACTTAGGCCTAATTTGAGGCCTAAATTGGGGTGTGTTATTGATAGTTTTACTATTGGTTTCCAGTGTGGAAAAAACTTTGTTTCTAAGTTAAAGTACTTGCAGAGTTTGGGTATTGCATACAAAGATGCTGTGAAAATGGTGGTGTGGGCTCCTGGGATTTTAGCTTGAATGTTGAAAATAATGGAATCTTCAGCCATAGTTTGATTTTTTAATCAATGAGATAGACGATAAAATTGAGCATTTGTTGGAGTTTCCGCTTTACTATGGTTTCAGTTTAGAGAAGAGGATAAAACCTAGGCACAAACTTTTGGTCAAGTACAATATTTCATTGCCTCTGTGTGATATGCTGATTAAAACTGATGAGGAATTTTTGAATAGATTGGAGCATCTAGCTGGATAAATTGTAAGTTCTTGGAACTCTTTTTTGGCTTTGGGTTTAAGGTCATGGAGTTTTTGAATCTGATGTTTTCAGCTTTCACCACTGGCTAAATTGAAATGAACACTGAAATTATATTAATGTCCATGAATGACAAAAGTAGGTCAATAAGACTGAAGTGTATGGTCTGTAATAACAGCCCACTAGAGTACCCAAATAGGAGGGCGATTCTGCAAACAAAATAAATTGAAATCCATGTAACCAAAACCAGGTGGGGTGCATTAGAATCCAACGTCTTGCAGTGCATCTTTCTCTTCTTTACAACTCTGAATACTGCACTGTCTAAACAATGTAATTATAATAATCTGGGGTGCTAATGGATAAAAAAAAAATTAGCTTTAGAACAACTTCGCTTATGTGATTTGCATTTTGAGGCACTTATTGCCTATCATTCAGTGTAATGTCTGCCTTTGCTTGATGCTGCAAGTTTCTGAAATATGCTTTGCAGCTACTTCTTGGTATGTGATTAGATCATTAGACTCTTAGAGTAATATAAGCTGTATGTTTTCTATAGTTCTTTTGAAGATTGCCCTCATATCTCATTTCCATTGTTGCTATAAATTATTTGATATGCCTATATTCTATCTTGAATTCGTTGCTGTTGATTCTATAGTTGGAACTTAGAGATGAGTAGAATTAAAGTGCTACCATCACCATTGTAATCCATTTTTCATATGAATCTGGATGCCCTAGCAATAGTTCATGTTTGTTTGTTGATTGCTTTGGTCAACGACTTCCATTTCTCGTTAGCTAGATCCTTCCCTACACAATATGTTGAGGAGTACATGGCCAAGATCCACTAATAGTAGTTTAGGGCTTTCTTCCACCATGTATTATTTCAATCCACGGACAGATGAAACACCACTAGTTCCACTTGCTAGCAATAATATGAAACATAATCAGTGGGTTAGTGCATAAAGCTGTAGGCCCATTTATGTCTTCATCTGGCACATTGAGTTTAACATATCAATATAAGTTATAACAGCTATGCGATATGTAGCCTATATCATGAGCATTGGATAAAAATCCTTTGTACTTCTTCCAAAGGAACTTGTTCTCATCTCATTGTCATACTTGTTGAGGGCATCACTTGATATCTTAGGGATATTTAGCATCCTTGTTTCCTAGTGAAGATAATTGGCCCTTTTGCTACTCCACCATCAGAAACATAGTGTTTGCTTCAAACATGAAAAAACATACATAATATATACAAATATTTGGTCATCATATATGCCATATTTACTATCTGGCCATCATGAGCAGATTCATACCAACATAAAATTAACACACATCAATAGAGTTTTGCATTTATTCACAGCTTCCTTTGCTTACTTCTCACTGTAATAACTGTTTAAATTATAATCTGGTACATACATAGCCTATGCAGAATTATAACAGCATCAAACTATTTTAGGTTGTATTGGAGTCTTCTCATGTGAAATAGAAGTCGAAAAGGTCACAAGCAAGCTTCCCAAGTTCAATAGATTTCGCTTAACTAACTTGAGTCTCCTCAGATGAATGATGGAACGGAATTGACCTACCACTTAATGTAGTTTGGCCTTCAATAAATGCAGGTAAAAGCAGAGTATGAGCAAAACAAATAAGCAAACAGGAAGGAAATACGATGAATGAGAATGAGCAAATGGGTTGATGGAGAGATATTTGTAGCTTTTCTTTGATCCTGTATTGTTCTGTTGCCTCTTGTTCCAATTTTCTACTGGAATTCTTGTGAATATCCACATTATATCTGATTTTCTGAAGCCTAATCACAGTTAAACTGATATTACAAGGCCTCACCATAGTTCTAACTGTTGTTTCAGAGTCCCTTTTCTGATCATTGCAGGGATTTGGTTGAGTGCCATATAACATCAATATATACTAAAATCATTATCTTAGAAAGCCTGACACCTGGTTAGAGTTTCTATGCACTTTGAAACTTTACGGAAAAGGGGCCAGGGCAGTTCAATAAATGACTCATTAAAGAACGTAGCTACCAGTAATGTTGTTGGTCTTTTCATGCTTAAGACCTTTGATATTTTCAAAATTGTTCTGATTTGAATTCTGATGGAACCTGGAGTTGGTGATTACAGTTCGATACATGACTGATTGAAGCAGTCAGTAAGAGAGCTTTACCTTCAAAACTGGAAATGCACGCAGATCCTTTTCAGAGTTCAGCAGCTTAGTCAAAAAATAAATTTATGTCTTTTACTTCTAGCTGCATGTTTTCATTAGGATAAGTTCAGAATGTGTTGTTCCTAGGGTAACATCAAATGGATTAACAGTCACATTCTTTGGCCATCAGAATGTGTTGTTCTCACATGTTTGTTTTGATGTTAAATTTTCAGCTCTTTGGCCATTATCCAAAGGGTAACTGGGTAGCAATATCTGACGATTTGCCTAGAAGCAGGTCCATACTTTTATTGACTGTATGTACAGGGTGACTTGAAATGCCTCAAATATGGTGAAAGTCATATGCTTCAGTGCAAACATGACCACTTTGAGACATGAAAGCCATTTGTCAATGCTACTGCATGATATCTTTTGAAAGGGTTTTCTCTAATTGTATGGAGCCAGAATTTAAAACTGCTGTTTGTGAAGGCTGATAAATGACTTTTTGAATCATGGCACCTTAATTTTTTGAATCTTGTCATCTTAATCTTAATGGTTACCTCCACTTATTCTTAACAATGTAGTAGTCTTATGAATGCATACATTATCTTCCTTTTGTTCAGGAAATTGGTAAACACTCACATCTGATGTATTATTTTGTAGAAACCCCTGTTTCCCTGATTTCTGAAACTGAATGTTTTTCGGACTGTTTTTGTGTATATTGATTTTTTTTGTGTTTTTGCATGAATAAAAGGAGAATGCGAATTTGTAAGATAAATTCGTATAAATTCAAATAAATAAATATTGAAGCAGTAAACCCTTTTTTCTGGGTAAACTATATTCTTATTGTTCTTCCCAGATGATTACAATATAAAATCTCTGTCATGCATATAAAAATAATATAAAATATTGTTCAAAAACCTGATTTTTCTGCAATCTGAAAGAAAACCCTAGATCTGGTATGGCTGGTACGGTTGCAATAAATAAGCTTTTCTTTGGTTGTTTCAAAAAAGACACAGGGGCCGACGTCGGTTATACTGCCGCGGTCGGTCGGATAATATTGCCGATGTCGGTATGTGAGTCGGCCGATGTTGGTCTCTGCGTTGCCGATGTCGGTCTCTGTGCTCCGTGCTGGCTGCGACTGTTGCGCGCTTCTGCTAACTGCGCACTTCTCCAATCTGCGCTTCGGCTAGGTATCGGCAGACTGGTCAAAAAGACATCGATTTGCTCTAGAAGAAAAACACGCCTTTTTCTGAAACTGTAGGGCCTGGTACAAAACCGTATGGATTTTGTACAGCAGCAATAAATACAGTACGGCTTGGTACGGCTGAACTCTGGAACTCAAGAAAAGTGGCACCAATATGGTAGATCTCTTTCTGGATGATTTTCGGATCAAAATCCTGAATATATAAATCCCTGTGAATCTCTGTGTGAAGTTATCTCTCTGCTTGGCAATAGATCAGTTGATATTTCACAACCTTTGAATTGCACACACTAAAGATTGCACGATCTCCAATGCAAATCGAATACTGTAAACTCTTGGCTCAGTCTTCTCAAAAAATATTTAGCAAAAATTTTGTTTTCAACATGAATGGCACGATTTCCAATGAGAAACCCTTATATTCTTTAAAAGTGCGCTTTCCCTAATTAGGGTTTCATAATTAAAAAATTAGGGTTTTCTTCTCTTTTAATTTTTCCATAGTATAAAGATACAATTTTAATTATAAAATATAATTAAAACGACCCCCTTCATAATGAGTGCCCCCTTGGGTCAAAATGCCTAAGTCATTAAATTACGCCAAATAATTAATATTAAATTAAATCAATTAAATAATAATATCTCCCTCAAAAAGTATTCGATTCTCGAACCATCTGAAGCTGGTGAATAAGGGAGTGATTCCGCACATGACCAGACCATAACAGGGGTGCTCCGCTGAGTGTCAAATATCCCTAAAAAATAGGAACTCAGGCAAACGGTGTTCGAAAGAGCCCGAACGAAAGCCAACTGGAAAAATTCCGATAGTCGAAGCCAAGCCAAGCTCCATCAAGACCCTCTATCTATCCTATCAGCCTACGAGGGTCGCATAATAGGCTAATCATCAACTTTGAGAGATGTCAACTGGAAGGGGACATGACATATTTCATGCACGAAGGAGTGTACTGTCAAGCAAAAATACTGTTTAGGTTAGATGCCGTGTTCAAAGGCTATCTACTCCATCAAGATTCACTTGGGACGTGCACCCAGCTTCATGTGGGTGGCCTATATTACCACGGCTGTAATAACTCACAAAGCATGCTCAGCAGGCTTGAGCCAGGTCATCATCATTGCAATTGCTCTGCCTGGCCAAAAGACCATGGTCTGCGGGACAATGTATACATTGTTTTGCTTACTTCAACTAGGATCATTATTATATAAGATCCTTTCTATATGAGATAGTGTTTCTGTTGATATCATTAATTTGTCTTTGGCTTGAATTGTTGCTTTTAAAATTTTAACAATGTGGCCTTTGCCCTTGATATAGATACGGCAACAATATGCCTTGTAAGATTCTTTTGAGTCTCACAATAGCCACTTTATCTGGTTCAGGTCTGATATCTGACAGCAGACTTTTCACAAATTAATCATATTGTGATTTAAGGATAGCATATAGGGTTTAATTCTAGAGATACTTCTGTAGAATTAGATAACAGTATTACTGTTTGCCTGTTTCTTGAATTTATAAATTGTATATATAAGAACATTGGTTTGCTTCGATGCAGAAACTTAAAATTGCAATTCCTATTTATCAATACAAATAAATAAGTACTAGAAAGAGGTGAGCAGCCCACGGGCAATGCCAAACTGCCCCACTGAAAGTCTCTAAAGCTTGTACCTGATTTATCTTTCCTCATTCAAGATCTACAATTCAGTTTTGCAACTGTTATATGCACTATAAATGGTTATAACAAACTGATCGGTTAGATCATGTAAGTTGCCAGTTTCAGTGCGACTTTTATTGTACCCATGCATATTGGCAGTTGTAGTTTGAGACACTCACTAATTAGATTCCAATATACTTGGTTGTTGTTTTGACATTCATACCAGTTTCAGCCCCCAATTGTGCATTGGTTGCTGCATGTTCTGTAACACACTAAATTAAAAGAACTGACATTCTCTGTTTCATTGCTAGCTAAAATGGAAATATTGTTGATAAGAAACTTAGGTGATTGAGGTTCTGGTTCCCCCAAAAATTAAGTCTTCTCATGCCCTTGGACATATTCCTCTGCGTGGAAAATAGGCATATAACTATTGATACCAAGGAGCTTTGTATTCACCAAACAGCATTAGGTATTTCTTAATGCTGTGTTTCTCTGATCATTAAGATTGTTGAGATTGAGATATTAATACCATTTTAATTGGAGGACTATCAGGGTTATTCATGATTCTTATGTTCTTTAGAATCTGATTCTCATAGTATAAAGAGTATAACAAGATTTGATCTTATCTCAACTGAAGTTGCTATTGACAAGATTCCTTTGTTAGTTTCAATTTCTTAGTTGATGCTTCTTAAATCGGGGAGGGTCTTAATGCAA
The DNA here is from genome assembly GCA_037957365.1 of Torreya grandis. Lineage (NCBI taxonomy): Eukaryota > Viridiplantae > Streptophyta > Pinopsida > Cupressales > Taxaceae > Torreya > Torreya grandis. The sequence goes on along the minus strand of JARHVA010000598.1, from coordinate 3,823,818 downwards.
ACAAAATTCATACTTTAGTGGATACAGTTCTTGAGGAGAAGACATGGGAATTGAGCTGAACCCAGTTTGTTACTCTCACATTACTCTGCACATCAGGTTTACAGTCTATTTGAATGGGCCAAAGCCAATTTATATATATCGTTGGCATGGTAACTTCTTGCTGTTTGGTGAGGACTAGGTTAGTTAATATTAGATATTAATGGCGACACCATTGCAGACACTGGAATCTTCAGTCTCAAAATGCACATGAAAGTGCATTCCTGCTGAAACATGCATATGATAGATTGTTTTGGACGGAGGTATGAAAATCTCAAAGGGCATGCCCTGGATAACATAAAGTATTTTTCATGCATTTGTCATCTTATTTGCCCACACACACACACACACCAAAAAAAAAAAAAAAGTTGGCTGTTTCCTGTTCCGTTTTCCCATTTCCAAGGGGTCCTGGGCTTTTCATTTCTGTTTCGGTAACCGTACCCATTTCCTTATTTTATGCAACTTAGCACCAATTCAAGGATTATCCACTATTAAGTCCAGATAGGGTCACTTGCAAGCTTCTCTTTGATGGAAATATGGAGTGTAATGCTGCATGGAGTCTGGAGGAGGTACTTATTCCCTATATGATATTAAACTGTTTATGGAGTTATAACTGGGTAATGTTTGCAATTGTTCTACATGTGAAGCACTTGAAACATACTGTAGCTGTTAAGATCACCAAAACGTGAGTGTTGCAATAGTTTCTCCCAAAGTTCTTATCTGGATGATAGTATCTGACAACCTGATATTATCATTGCCAATCCTCTGACCGCATACTCAATTACAAGGGTAGTTGAGAAAGGTGTGATAAATCAATAATTAAGCTTATAGTCTGATCTGGGTATTGAAGAACATCTAGTTCACCTGTCAGTGGTACTAACATTTTTTGTTGTAACTGATGAGTTTTAAGCTAGTCTCCACTTGGCCTAGATAAAAGTGAAGCTGTTTAGGTAATTATTTTAGAAGGTTTCTTGTAAATATAGTTCTCAATTCTTGTTCTTGAAGCATACTAACTGGTAAAAGATATCATCTTTTGAAAAAATGGCTTAAGATAAAGTTCTACAAACTGTTCCTCTTTTATTTGATTGCAGTATGGTTGAAAATATGCACTCTGGTTGGAGATGGGTAGTAGCCTATGTAAATAGGTGGATTCTGTTGCAAAGGTGGATGTTGCCCAAGTTCCTTTAGACTATAGAGGAATGATAATATTTACGTGAGAGACATTGGACTAGACTAGATGTTTATATCTCCTATGGGTAAAAAGTACCAAAGTAGTGGTTTTTGCTCTTCTATCTCAATAATGAGAGGACATACATGCAAGAGTGCAACTCTATGTAGCCATCTTCCAAGTAGAGCTTGTTCTATATATGTTGCTATCTCTTTTGTGTTTGCAAGACTGTTTTTTATGCCAAAAAATAAAATCCTTCTAACAGTGTTTTATTCTTGGACATCTGTAAACATCCTCTCTAGAAGATTTGAAACGCTGGGAGAGTAAGTGTTGAACCAGATTTACCAGAGATTACTGAGACAACCTCTGGTAGTTTAAAGATGACTCTTTTTGATGCATGTTGTTCTCAAAGAAGTCAAGAATATATAATCCATAGTTCTGTACTCTATAAAAGCTTTATAAGGAGAACAACTTGTAACATTAGATTATTTATTTTTCTGGAATTCAACACGTGTTTAAGTCATCTCAAGATGACTTCCATGAGTATTCATTACCCTAATGACATTTTTCTCACATTTTTGGTGATAATCACAATGCAAGGAGACCCTGCATACTAAAAAGAACCAAATATAACAGAGAACTTGGATTATTGTTGGAAGCAATAACCACAATTCAAAGCTATTCAAACAGATGGCCAAAAGCATTTGCAAACATTGAATGAGATACGGCTAGACAACTAACTCCATAAATAACCTAGCCAACAGAAAGCATGACATAAATAAAGTGTCATAAGCAAGCAAATAACTAGATAGAGCCAACTGTAGTAGACCTTTTGTCCGCACAGACTGCAAATGGTAATGTATAACAACAAGAGTAAAGGTGCAAGATTTGCAGAAATGGGCTAATGCACCCACAAAACTGAAAGGGACATACCTGTACAATGTATGGGTTTGACCAAGAGATGATTCCATTTCTGTTTTCGAGGCACAGTTGGGTGAATAGTAAGAAACAGTCCAGATGTGTTATCGGATATAATTTTGATAAGTGTTGGAGTGATTTTAAGTTCAATGGACCAGTGTAGACCTATTGTGGGGCTGGAGTAGTCCTAAAAATAGGTTAAATAGACAAGTTTGCCAAATAAAGTAAATTGGGAATGAGGGTCTTGTGCTAAATTTAGGTGTCTACAATATGAAAGAGAACACATCGTTAAGACACTAAAAAAAAGACTTTATCAAAAGAAAGTTCTTATACTAATAGATTGGCAAGTTTCATATTATTTAACCATCACATGGTTTTGTAGGCAAGCTACCTAGTTTGCTAGGAAAATCTCCATTAGTATTAAAAAAGTCAAAATCGATATTCAAGTTTTGGGTCAAATGACCTCAAAATTCAAAATTGTAAATTGGAAGAACTCAATTTTAAACTCCAAGTTTCCTTAATTGTGTATACTGCCTCCTGTATGTACACAATCTGACATCATTTCATCTACTTATGTTTTTATATGATTCATGTTTTATGTTTTTATGAATCCACAGATGGTAAAACTTTACCATCTTTCCATTGGATTTTCTTATATTTTTTTCTCATGGATCCAACAAAATTTTCAAGTGAAGGGTCATAATGTTGTATAGATATTTATGATCGAGAATAACAAAACATTAAAATAATTAGTTACTTGTTGAAGTACGGGCATATTAGTGATAATAATTATCATTCACATCATAACAATTTTTGGTATATGTTTTTCGCCTTAGGTAATTTATTACATACCAAACATTCGTCGAAGCCATATGTTCTTTGTTGGAAATAGATAAATCTTCACCTATATTATGTTCGATAATGGTCTGAGAATTTGCCTACCCTTTTACACTACATATTGTTTTTCAATTCTTAAAAAATACTTTGAAATTTTGCATTATCAACAACCATAGAAGGGGCATGAATTTTAGTAACAACTGGCATTTTCTCTTTCAAACAAGCACTAAGCAAAGGAAACTGAATCAAATCACTAGGGATTAAAGATGTAGCTTTCTTAATTGGCATAAGATGTAAATATGGATAACACAAAAAGCATGAAAGGAGCTAGGGCTAATGTTAAAGCAATAGTGAACACACCAAAATATGAGAATCATATTTGAAGGTGGAATCAAACCCTACTAGGTGAAGGAAACAACAATCTAACCCTAAGGTTGCTTTTTGTATTAGGTTCACCAAAATGTTTTAGTAAATGGGCACACAAACATATGGCCAAAGTTAAAATCAATAAGCACAATCAAGATCTGAAAATTAGATCGAAAAAGTAAAATCAGACCCTATGAGGTGAAGGAACAAGGAAACTATAAGGTTGATATGTTTGAAAATAGAGGGGTTTAGCAAAATGTTTTACAAAAAAGGTGCTCAATTGTTGAAAACTCTTCACCAATTATGTAGAATGATGGTACAAGAAATTAATGCAAAATATAGCAAACTACCACAAATCATACTTACTGTAGACACCAACATTTGGTATGAGACACTTTGGCAACATTAGTTTGGGCACACTTAAGACATATTTGGACTTTATGTACACATGAATCTTGTGCACACGTTCCCCTATCCGTCTACCTACCTGTTGTCTTGGCCAACCCAAGTTACTAGATACATATATTCGGGTTCACCAAAGGCTATGCAAGAACCTTCCAAAATCCTAAATAGATTGTCTCCATATCTTAGATCACTGATTTTCACTCTCAAGACAATACATGCAATAGTCGGACAATTGTGGTTTTGCCATAGGGGTTTGCCTCTGTCGGTAGTGTCCAAGAACACTCAACAACTATTTTTCAAACTGCGTAGTTTCCATTAAGTTTGTCTAAACATATTTCATGGGTCGGTCATAGTTTGAAATATAAAAGAGCTAGCTATATATACAAATCAATTCTAAGGTTATACTCATTTTGGTAAGTCTTAATAACTTTGAAAAATCCATTAGCGCTCTTTTAAGACACTATCACAAAGACATACATATCTGAATATCCCTCAAAAGAGCAGTCCTAGAGCCAAGTTTGAATACAAACGCAAGTCAAAATTGCACGTCATCAAGTGTTAAAAGCCAAAGATTATATTGCATACTAGATTGATCACAATGGTGTATACACACACCTAGGTAGGAGAACTACGTGCGTTTTGAGCTATCTTCAGATTATTGAAACAAATGCAATTCTTAGTTACTTAGCGGGGAGTGGTTGGGGTTGTCCAACCCAACATACTAATCCCTTTTTCAAGGGACATCTTGGCGTCAAAAGAGAGATTAGGGTTTCAAAGCAAAGAGAAGGAAAACAAAGATCAATACACAAGGCAATCACACACACAAGAGGCATCTATAAGTGCAGTTGTAGCAGTGTTATGGGTCACAAACCTATACAATCAATATGAACACTATTGGCAGGGCCTGGACAGTACTGATCGCCAGAAGGGTCTCACTATTACCTACGATGTCTGCACAGGTTTGAGCTTTTGTTCCCTAATCTGAGTAGTTATAGAGTAGACACAACATTTTTAGGGATAATGACTATCACAGTACATAGTAACAAGTTATCAAAAGAAGCGAAATACCTCTCTTCCATTGTGATTTGTCAAATTTCAATCTTTTAATTGCAATATCAATATCTAACATTCATTTTTGTATAATTATTGCCCTATTGTACACAATCTGAATATTCATAGTTTTGTTTCATTTAGATCACTTTAATTACAAAATAAGTAAAACACAGTGCCTAAGGTGGATGAAACTATAAATGACCCATATCAATGAAAGGAGAAAGATAAATAACTAAAATACACACACTTAGGTTTTTGAATTGACTTCTGATGCTGTAAGACAGGTTCTAAGATTGATCATATTGATTCCCTAAAAGTTGTTTGCATTTATGATGATGACTATAATCGGCCCCCTTCCAATAAAGACAAATTGGAATCGTACGACCAATTTTGGTACGTTTTTTATGATTCTGGGAGACTACTACGATTATGGAAATTTTGATATTTTGTGCTTGAAATTTTTTGGGATGCTTTTACAACATTAGAGGTCTAGGATTCTGGGTTCACTTAGCATAATTGTTTTTAGTCATCCGAAACACTTCTCCTGTGATGTAACCCTAATTTGTCGCAATGCCGCAACGATATAGATTATGTGCAAGGTTAGTGGCCCAACCTCGCCAAATTGGTGCAACTACATACCTTGCGCGCTCAGAATCAGGGCTCAATGTAGTTTTAGTGTTTTGCAAGTGTTCTCAACCCAAATGAGATAAAGGACTTCACCTCCTGTTCCTAAATAATCAAGGGCAACCGTATGCTTTGCTATGCAACCTTCTTTCGGTACAATTGTGTAGGTACAAGTCTTGAATAGATGATGAGGGTAGGCTTGGATCAATGTGCAGGTTCCTTGACAAATGGGCAAATGGACATATTCAATGTGCAAAGCAATTTGGAATGAAAGAGATCCCAAATGTCTTGTGATTAATAGATCATAAATGGATTATGGTACATTTGTAGATATAGGTGTCATAAAGACACGTTCACACATAGGCTGACCATGGAAAACAGTGAGAACCGACAATCAAGGCACGTGAAATCAACATAAGTAAAACGGACCCACAAAAGACAGGGGATCAAAATTAGACACCACTGATTCTGTTCATATCGGAATTGTGGACCGTCGATTATGGTCATGTCATAAAAAGTCTCAAAAATATAGAATAAGTTCAACTGGGGATGATTGGATGGATCTTGATGTAGAAAACTAGTAAATCTGAGATGTTTATGAGGAAATGCAGAAGACACAAGGTTGTGAAGGGAAATGGTCCGAAAAGAGCCAAATGTACACAGATAGGCCAAGTGCACAAAAATAATGAAAAAGATGTAGTGAAAATATGGCGTGTACCAAAATTATGTGTCTTCACATTCTTATTTTGTTTAATGGACACTAATTGTCCAAAGTGATCCTAGGGTCTTCATGAATAACTAATGTGATAAAAACATGTCTATCAATGTGAGAAAGGAATCAATAGAGCTATTGGGCAAAGTATTGAACCAATTCAATTCATAATCAACTAAGCTTCTTTGAAATGTTTGAAGTAAGAGCATCTCATCATGTGCATAATCTCCAAGAGAAGCATAAATGTTTTTAGGTGCCAGCTGGAGGGATTGTCATTTCCATTATATAAAGTAAATTTAGGTGTGATAAAACTATGTGGAAATAGATAACTCACAACCATGGGCGCCAAGGGGTTTGATGGTATAGTATGAGAGTTGCCCCTAGCTTTGAGATATAAAAGTCAATTTTTGTCGTTGTAATTCACCTACTGTCCACATCATAGAAATAATATCAGCAAGGTTGTTTATTCTCATTAGCAATGTGAGACACCTCTATAGGCTTTAGTAAGGAAGTGGGCAATTCTGCATGGTAAGGTTCACAAGCATTAGGCATAGAAGGGGAAGGATGGTAATCATAATAAAGAATAGGTATATCATTGAACACAAAGCAAGATTCTTACAAGCTATTTATTTCATCATATCCACAAGTTTGGGAAAATAAAAAGGGTCTTCCATAACAATGTTCTAAACTTTTCAATGGAATTTTCCCTAGGTTGCGTATCTAGTTTAGCTTCTAGGTTGTAATCATCATCACATTTGTATGTCTTGGTCATTGGCATTCAAAGAAGATACATCATTCACATTTTCATTGCAAGAGCCCATATTGCTAGTTTTGAAAGAATATAAGTACAATAACAAAGATACAAGGGTATAAGAGAATTAGGGTTTCAAAGCTATGTAACAAGAACAATTACAAATCCTATACAAGGCACCACTATGAAAAAACAAGGGTTAAATCCTAATGAGAAGACTCAATAAGGAAATCTTAGAATAAATTAGTTTATTAATTCATCATTGTTAATAATGTAAGTGAGATTTTTTGATAAACAACTCACTCAGGTTCTAGATTGTTGGCAATTGTTGGAGTTAGTTGGAACTCTTGTAACATAGAATAGAACTAAGGAGATTGGGTGGATAATTTGCTCTCCTATTTAATAGGAACTATTGTGAGCATATGGTTCTTTATAAATAATTGTATTCACAAATATTATTAACTAATGAATGGATTTTAGGTTGTTGTGTAGGTCTATTTAGTGGAAAGGTTTTAGGAAACCCTAACACATAATTGAGATTAGATAAGCAAGAGAAGCACAACCAAACCTTAAAAAGAGCATACGAAGCAATGCAGGTTCACCAAAATGTTCTGATGAAATGTGCACAATTGGGTCTAAGCGAAGCCAAGTACACTAATCATCAAAAGGGAATGCACAAGACAAATCCGACTTAAAACATAAAATGTGCAAAACGTTGAATTAAAATGCTTAGAATAGACAAGAGGGGTTATTAGAGTCGGTGCCTTGATTATGACTTACCTATGTACTATAGGTGCCTGAACTTAACTAGAAAGCTGATCTAAAAGCAATCTTGAAGCAGATTTGGAAATTTGGTATAGGAGTCAAAGAAGTTCTAGAAAAATGACCAAAATTGAATTGCTGAAACCGGATTGTCGTTGTCAATAAGGTAAAGTACAATTTTGGCAACAAGCTTTGAGCTTGTTTAGATAGTGTCATAATCTGATGAAACTTTGCAAGTGCTTTTGTCTGTGCCCTTTGATCAGAAATCTCTCTCAGATTTAAAGACTGATGAACAAATCTTCCAAAATTTCTTCTCCAATGTGACAAACCCTAAGCCACTCCAAGAGCATTGCAAGAGCTTTATAAAATCGGATTAGTTATGCATGACGGGCCTACTTCAGTTTGACTCCCGTTCGTAGACAATTTGGAAATCAACAATCATGTAGTCCAATGCAATATCAATATCTCAACCCTTATCCTAAGATATGAAATTCAAACAACTAGTAGATTGTATATGCTATTTCACTACTTCAATTTAAATATTTGCACATGGGGTGTTGCCCTAGCAATACCATTATGCTTTTAGACTTCAATGAATAGCCTTTCAAATAAATTAGAGTGTGTTCTTCTTATGAATATTTGTCTTAAATGCATCAATGCACTCATGTACTTATAGACTTCTCAAGTTCAAATTAAGACCGATTGGTGTGCGTAACCGAGGTATAACTATCATCAAAAGCCGACAAAATAGGCGTAAATATTGACAAAAGCGAAATAAGGACAAAGGGCCCACAAAAGGAAAAAGAGACCGAAATTAAAATGTTGATCTTGGATAGAACCACAATTTGAGTGCTCGATCTTGGTCATGATCAAGATCAAACCATTTGATTTTGGTCAAGAACCAAAATTGACAAGAACAAAAATAGAGGAAGAAAGAAACATAAAAGAGACTCAAAAAACACACAAGAGAGAGAAAATAGAAAGTATATAAAGAAAACATGGCGACATGGAGAGGAAGAAAGAGTTGCAAAGAGAAACAAAGACATCGCAAGTATGACAATATTATAAGAAAAGCTCCAATAAAAGCCTAATATGAACCAATAATTTAAAAATATATAAATACATTAAAACTATAACAAATAACTAATCCTACAACAAAATTAGGTGTCTATAGTAATAATAGTAATAAAAATAAAACTAAGATTAATAAAAGTACTTATTATGTCTATATGTGAGGAATGGAAACACTAGTGGGCACACACTTATAGGAAAACGAAAGGACAACTCATTTGATTCCAACTGGCCTCTTTAGAAGATAATCTAAATAAGGATAGTAAATTTTTCTTAGGAATTTGGTTGCACAATTGCTTTATTTTCATAAAAAACTACTCCAATTGATCTGTAGTTAACAGTGGTAACATCGAAACCCTACGATGTCACTTCGTTGAGCTCATAACTTGGTGAATGTCTCTTCGTCAGATTGATTTAGATGACTCCAAGGAAATTCTGAAAGAAAAGGTAAATTTGAGATTTTTTTTTCCAATATCCTTAATCTGTTTTATATGATGAAAATCTGTGCCCAAAGCCTTCAGATGTTGAGGCCACAGTAAATTTCTAAGTTTGCGATATATTCTTTATAATTTGATGTGTGTTCTTTCTTTCTTAGTTTTTTGACCTTTCTTTGATTACTATTTGGATTTCCACAAAGAACAATGAACTTTGAAGATTTTGGCTGTGAAACTGAAAACTGTTAAATTTATCAAATTTGATGTTTCGAATGTCAAAGGTGTAAAAAATTTATAATTTTGAAAATCTGGATTGTAAACGCTGAGAGTTTTCTTGTTTTGGATTTTTAAGGGGGAAAAAAGTTGTATCGTGAAGATCAGTGGTTTGAGTTGTAGAAGCTAGGGTTAAGTTTGAATAATTTTACAACATAAATAGGTAATTAGGGAAATTTGGATTGTAAAGGTTGAAGCAGTTTGTCGGGGAAAAAATTGGTGTAATAAAGTTGAGAACTAGAAAACTTGTGGACGTGCAAAGATTAGAACCTGAAATGATAGGAATTATGTTTTTTTCTGCAAGAAAAGTCAATCAGAAAACTCAAGATTTGAAAGAAAGAAGTGATGGTTAGGTTCTAGGTTGTAAGGCTATTTTTTTAATGATCTTAGTAGATTATTTTTTTAACGCTCTTAGTAGAATTGATGGGGATAAACATTTTGAAAATTATCGATAAATAGTTATTTTGCTGGAGAAATAGTTAAATAAAAAAATCCGGATTGTAAAGGATGTAGTGGTGGTTAGGTTTTAGTTTTTTAGGATGAATAAAAATCCAGATTGCAAAGGAAGTAGTAGTGGTTAGGTTTTAGCTGTGTAGGATGAATTATTTTCCTATGATTTAGTAGTAATGTTGAGAAGGGGGAAATTTGTGGCAATGCAAAGATCAAGTACAAATGAAGTCCTAGTCATTTAACTACAACATGGTATTTACTGCTGAAACAGTAATAAGAAATTTTGGATTGTAAAGGATGAAGCAATGGTTAGGTTTGAGCCTTGCAATTTCAATAATTTTTTATGACTAAGTTGTAAAGTTTAAAAGTGCAAAATTGTGGAAATGCAAAGATCAAAAACTTGAACTGTGGAAATTAGGTCTGACATGAAGGTTTAGATATTTCCAAGTTTTTTTTACATATTTTTATTTAAATGCTTTGCATAGTTCTCAATGTCTTCATGCGTGCTAGATTTTATGCCTCGTTAAGATGATTGCAATCATATGTAAAATATTGATTTACTTGTGAATTTGGCAGTTGACTTAATGCAGGAGGACTAGGGACTTTTGAATGCTGAGGTATTTACATTCTTGAGGAAATTTTGGTAAAAGGGATGGGGTTTCCTGTTGATGGAAAGGTGGTAGAGCGAGTAGAGCTCTTGAGATGGAAAACTTGGCCTTGGCGCTTAGATATATGGCCATTTGTAATTTTATATGCAGTTTGGCTTGTTGCAATCCTTCCAAGCATAGATTATGTGGATGCGGCTATCATGCTTGGTGCTTTTGGAATTCTTCATATTCTCACCTTGCTGTTTACTTATTGGTCAGTCAACTTCAGATGTTTTGTTCAGTCAAATAAGGTGCGTGCAAGAAAGCCATTTTAGCTACTTTTTTGCAGTTCATCATTGGAAATGTGCTCAAGTTAGACTTCTCTATTTTACTATATTTTTTAATTCTGATTTTTGTGATGTAAACTTTCAAAAGCTACTTTTTGAATTTGTTCAAAACTTCAAACTTCTTAATGATTCTATTGCTTATTTTAAAGGTAATAGGAAGAACAAATAATATAAATTACTAGGGTTCATGATATTTCCCATATTAAACATTACATAGATTGCCCTTTGATTTGATTATTTGAATTTTCTTTCCATTGCTTCAACTTCAAAAACAGTGCTGACATACATAGTTGCAAAAAATATTTTTCTTTATGTGCGTGCTATGAGACTTTGGTGAAAAAATAATTTCTTGTGGATGGATTGTTATCACTTTGGAGGAAAACAACTGTTTGTTTATTGTATTACATATGTTTAATGGCTTATCTTTTTTTTCATAGCTAACATCCATTTCTACCATGGCAGTGTCCAAGGCATGCCAGGAGTGCATCATGCTTTGAGTTCTATTTTATGATGAAAGTATTGGATTTCTTTCAAATAGGATTGTTGCTTGAAATACTTGCACTGTTGCATATAACCATGAGCTGTAAATTAGGTGAATATCCCACACTAAGCTTCACCAACACGGATTCTTTTCAGACAAGGGGTTGTTCTCAAGTTCTATGCCATAGAACAACATCCAAAATGCTTTTTTTAGATGCATCTCAGCGTGTATGACTGTCATCTATAGCATAAAAAATAATATACAGCCCTTTACATGCAATCTCTACATGCTATATCCATTGCATACCTTCATTCACATTCTAAACAACCGCCCTTCACGTGCAATCTCCACATGTTACATCCATTGCATACATTCCTTCACACTCTAAACATGATATGATCCCATACATGACTGCAATTGAAATGTTTGCATAGAAGTGCAATACCAATAGCAAGTTCCTTAACATTTATAAACAAGTACTATGCTTGTGATAGATGAGTCTTGAGCTCTCATAAGTGTTTGTGATAATAGACTAGTTGCAAGGAATTGAAACATGCAATCAAAGGAAACAAACACATCAACAAAAAGAGATAACACAAGACGTACCCTGAAGAACTCAATGTGAAAAAATTCCAACAAGAGTGAAGCTATGCTTCCTCATCTCCACTATGTTTTGCAGTTTACAAGCTTTTGCCTTCTTGGGCTTACAAGGACACCAATCTCAAAAGTATCCTACACTTGTAATGATCTCTACACTGTTTAGTGGAAGACTTGCCTCTTTAGCAAGAGAGACTACCAAACTCAGCGATCTCAGCCATGTAGTGCTCAACTCAATCAAATGCATGGAACAATGAGTTAATGAAGGAATAATTGTATGAATTCCTCAATATCCTTTGCTTGAATGCTTAAATGCCTGAATTCCCCTTTTATGAACTCTACATGTTCATATATATACACAAGAACACCTCTTAGGCTCGCACAAGAAGCCCAAGAGTCGGAAACTGAAGCCAAAATGCCTCTATGGCCTTTAAACTTTCTGTGTGGGTGAAACCACCACTTTATGCAGGGCAGAACTGCCATTTGCATAAATCAGTGGTTTTGCAACCATGAAAGGTCCTCTAACTTTTGGAGGCCATAACATTTGTGTACAAACTCGAAATCACGTGCCTTTTTTTAAATTGCATAACTTTTTGAGAGGGACCCAAATACGCACTCTAAAGGTACTTTTGATGCCAGCCATATGCTGTTTAAGCCCTTACAACAAAAACTAGCTCTTTTCCAGGACTTGGTGTGTCATGAATACCCCTCTTTGATAGTCGATTGTCTTACTGATTGAGTTGGTAGATTTTCTTGACCCAAATTTCTGATCAAACCATCTTCTTGTTCCCTGGTTATTTCAGTTCCATGCAGAGTTTTACTTCCAGTGTGCAAGCATGTCATTTCAGATTGCAATTAACAAATGACGTTAAATGTTGGAAAAAATGTGTATTAACAATTCTATTTTGCAATATGATGGTCTAAAATCTGTGAACATGATGAAAGCACAAATATTTCTACGTTGTAGACTCGTATAAAACACAGATTTATTTCATTTCTTTTGCCTGAAGCATAATATAGGTTAAAAAAACTCTAAATTAAAAATAAATAACAAAGGAGAATCTTGCATGCACCTTTTTCACTTCTACTAAATGTTTTGTACAAGACACCTCAATTTCAACACAATGATCCTAAGACCTTTCGATGACCCTACAAACCATTGCTGTGGATGTTATTTCTGAAATTGTGAGAGAGTTTCCATGATGCCTGATCTATAGATTGTGTTCACCCCATGTACTTTATGTAATAGTTCTATAGAGTAAATAGAAGACTATTTTTAGCTGTATTCGCCCTTTCTCAACTGATGAAAATCCTGCAAGTAAGTTTTAAAATGATAAACATTAATGTTATTTCCAATTACATATGTTATTTCATATAACTTTTCATAATTATATTTGAGCTAATGCATGCAGTGCCATTTCTTGTTTGATTTTTATCTAATGTATTTATTAAGTAGTGTGCATTACCGCATATTTGACACTCCACGGAAGCTCATGCACGTGAAAAAGATTGGCAATGTGCATTGCATTCCAATTGAAAGTCACGAACTTGAAATCATGAGCAATTCCAGTTAGTTTGAAATATATATTATCAAAGGTAGATTATTTTGGATTTCCTGATTTTTTTAACTACCTTTCATCTGCAGGTGAAAGATATCCGTGAGGCAAATATATGTAAAGTCATCCCTGCAAAGTTTTCTGGAACAAAAGAAATTGTGCCTGTTTGTTGCAGGAAAGTGGTAAGTACCAGACTTTGCGAAAGATATACTTTTGTTTTCTTGAATCCTTTATTGCATTAATTTTCTTATGGTTTGTTTGAAATTGTTTTAATCCTTTTCAAATTAATGAAATCCTATTGAAAGCAGCCGCTGATTAAATTGTTCATAAAAAACCTGTTTTCTTTATATCTTTTTTGGTATCCTATTCTAAAATCTTTTATAGCTGGAGAAACCTACAAGTGGAAATATGAATATTGGAATTTTGAAGATATCTGATACTCTGAGATGATCTGAATATTTGAAAACAAAAGGAGAAGAACACAAAAATAAAAGAAAATATTATTGAAAAATATAACCTTATTTGATATTAAAAACAACTTCTCCAACACCACGATGGGAAAAGGATTTTCTCAAGGAGGTATTGACACTAAGGAGGCTGCGGGGACTCCAAGAGCAATATTTATTTGCTTTGCCAAGAACTTGAATATTTGAAAACAAAAGGAGAATAGCACTGAAAAATTGGAAAAATTATTGAAATACAACCTTCTTTGATATTAAAAGCAACTACTTAGACAAGACATGGGGAAAATGGCTTTCTCAAAAAGGTGTTGACGACTTGACACCAACTCAGGGTGCAGATATTCCAAGAGCAATATTTATTTGGTTTGCTAAGAAATTGAATATTTGAAAACAAAAAGAAAATAGCGCTGAAAAATTTGGAATAATAATTGAAATATAACCGTCTTTGATATTAAAAACAACTCTTTAGACAACATGTGGGGAAAAGGACTTTCTCAAGAAGGTGTCGACAACATGCAGGGAAAAGGACTTTCTCGAGAAGGTGTCGAACAATATATATTTGCTTTGCCAAGAACTCAAATCTTTTGCAGACTATGCATAAGTACTTCTAAACACATATTTCTGTAATGCCTAAAGACAAATTTGTAAAGGACTTAGTAATGTATTTGTAAAAAAATCCTATTCCACGTGCAAAAGAACAAATCTTTAAAGCTAACATTATTATTCCCAGGCAATGCTCACTATTCATGATGATTTCCATGATTGCTTGCCTGATTGATTAAACTTTGTATTGGTAAATGTGTGATGATTTATCCTAATGCCTACTTTGTTTATTTACACCAAATCAACAAGGTCGCCAAGTTTGGGGTTTTAGGTAAGTTATGTTATTTGCTAACATTGGGATACAAATTCAGCAACCTACAAATAGCTTTATGTGAAATGGAGAATAGCGGGGTGTTATCTTTGGCACAATAAGGGGAGTTTGCATTTATGGCAAACAAATTTAAAGTAAGAGATTTGAGGTTATATTTGCAGTGTTCCATGTTTGAAATTTAAAGTATTAATGGAGCTGAAGTTAAATTGCAAAAGCTCAATGTCAAATGCTAAAATAAATACATAAAGTGTTACTCATGCAATTTTCCTTGATAATTTAACCTTCAATTAGTGGAATTTCAAGATACTTGTTTTTGTGAAAAGCTCCCAAAATTTGGGAAGGCCAAGAAAAATAAATAATGCATATCTTTATCAGATTAATGAACAAGCCGTGTAGATAACATTCAGAGAGGCTTATTATATAAGTCGGAGAAGTAAACTACAATCCCTACAATCAGGGACAACCTCACAACAACTAAACAACCTACGTATAACAATGTGCTATCATTAGTACAAGCAAAATTATGCATCTACAATGCTTACAATATCAAACCATTGTAGGCATTATTATAAACAAAGCTAAATTAATCTAATGGGCCCTTAATGACTAAATTATTTAGTTAGTGCATCAATAATGTGATAGTGTAGCATACGGGCCTTAAAGAGCCTGATCTAGTCGAGGGACGAACTTAATCAATTTGTAACTATGCTGCCAACGGAACAAAATCACCAAGTGTCTCTATGGTCGGCATTCCATCTCACTAGAGTACATGGGTAGCTAGCTGCTGCAACTGCTGAGTAAATTATGAAGTGGTGCTGAATACTTTTTTTACTTGTTGTACATTGATGTTTCGTCTTGTCTCAAATGTTGTGAGAGTGATCATTCCTAACAAAGACTATATTATCGTATTATATTCAAGACTAAACAACAACATAGTGCTATTTTATATCCTCCTAGGGATATTCCTGCGACGATGTCATGAATGTTCTATGCCTAACCTTCTCCAACATTGAATTATCTTGGGGCATATAGTGTAAACAATACCATAGTTTTCTATCTGCATGCGCATACCACCTACCCCAACTTTCATGGCAACTTCCCATGCAGGTTTGACTTTGGCCTCTTCAAATATGCTAGGTTCAAATATTTGAGTAACAAGACGAGCAAAATTTTCCTACTCAACACCTTGCGCCATTTGTTTTCTTGATCTCATAGATCAACCTTCCATTGTCTGAGGCAATACACCTTCCTGAACATCCTTCAATGTAGTATATACCACTTTGGTCTCTTTTGTTAGCTCACCTCATCTTGCTTTGAAGATTGAGAGTCACTTTTTTCTTTAGTAGATCCCTCCCCAGAATATGACTCTTCTGATGTTTTTGGGTTTGAGCCCAGTTCCATTTTAACTCCATAAGTTGTTTTAGAATCAGTAATAGTTACCCATACATTACTATCCGTGGATTTACCATCACTTGAAAAGAATAATATTTCTCATCTACAACATCTCTATTTGCCATAATTTCGTTTTTAGAGACGTCTAGTAATTTGTCTTAGATTGCTTACTGTAGCTAACAAACATATTGTTTTTCTTTTGGCATCCAAACCACTTATTTTTTCTTTACGAATAAATTAAAAAGCAATACAACCGAAAACACGAAAGTCATTTGCATTAGGTGTTTTGCCTAACCATACTTCCCTATGAGTATCATTCTACAAGGCTTTACAAGGATTACTATTTAGGATTGAAACCGTTTTATTTACAACTTTTGTCTAGTACTGATAAGGTACATTTCGGGTGTGCACTGTGTACACATATTTTTCATTTACGGACGATATCTCTTCATCAATGCATGGATCTCCCTGAGTGCATGTCCTAAGGCATGCATTGGATAGGGGTGGGTTGACTTGTGGTATTTGTGAGAGATTCCTATATGATCATCTGTTATAGTTGCTTATACTCATTATCATGCTATCTAATCAGTCTAGCCATCAATGGCTCTCTTTGTTCTTCTTTCCGCCCCTTCTACTCAATTTCGTGCCTTTTCCCTACAAACTCGGTTATTGTAAGTCAGTTCTGTACTGCTCCTTGTATTTTCTACTATATCGGCCATGGCTGACACAATCTTATAATTTCCGTGGTCCCTTTTCAATTGTATTGGCCATGGACGACATAATTTTATGCCTACTGCCACTTTTTGAACTATATCGATCACAATCGACACAATATTGTTTTCAGCCTTCTTCATTATATTGTATTGATCCAGGCTGAGTCTATAGGCATAATTGATAAGTGAATTTTAGGAGTTTGACAGGTAAACATAGGGTTACCAAATGTCATTTTTATAGCAGCACAATGTGTTCTAGAAGAGGAGGAATTAGGGTATATGAGCTTATACTTGTGAAGGTCTATATTTGCACAAGGTCTTTGAAGTTCATAAGAGAATCTGCCCAACAAGTTTTATGTAGTTTTTGAAGTCCCCAACAAAGGACACTTAGGTCTTCTTCCTTACGTCTTGGTGCCACTTGAGCCAAGGGGGAGATTGATGCACTGACAAGTCATCCTAAGGTAAGTATCCCTATCCCTCACTCTCTTTTATTTACTTTACTAGATATATATGCATATACTAGAGTAGTATGTTGTTGTCTTTCATGCTTAGATTAACTTATGCTTGTTAGTGTATGTTACCCTTCCATGTTGTTACAACCTCATATACCTCTTGGTTACAGTCATTAGTTTAGATACCTCATGGTTATTGCCTAATGACATCTCTTCTATAGTTTACCCTTTTTACATCTCGGATCAAGGCAAGTCTTTGTTCTTCAATTCCTTGCATAGTCTTTCTAATTATATCCTTGATACCCTTCTTACAAACAACTTTTGCTTGCAACCTTGCTTTGCATTGCAGTGTGGCATATTGTATATATGTTGGATCTAGTACGGTCTTCTTCATTTTCCTATGTTAGAGGATATTTATATTTGTTGACCATATTTACCCTACATATATTCTAGTGAACCTGACGTGAATATTACCCATTGCTGTTTTGGGTCATTTCCATGTTTTTCTCTTTCTAGCGTCTTAGTGTTTTCAATTTGTCAAGCATTTTTTGCTTGTCAAATCTCGTTTTTCCTAGCTTCTTAGCTCTCCCAATTTGTCAAACATACCTTGTTTGCCAAATTTATTTTTTCTTTAGCATCCTTAAAGGCTATCGTTCCATTCCTATAGTGAAAATTTTCAACCTCAACAACCAAAGCAAAGCTGACCAAGTCTTTGGCGGTTTCCAAGGATTCAATATTAACAATCCTAATTTTATGTTCGTGACTAACACTAGCAAGAAACTCACAATTCTTATCATTTTGCAATCCCTCAAGAACATCGTACTAGTGATTGTAATATGGCTATGACTAAAAACAAGTGTATCAACCCTAACCCCAATGTTGACACAAGATCTAGGGCTAGAAAGCAACTTGAAGAATATGATATTGAGGGTGAAGCGAATGACTATCACGTGTATCCTCATGAGATGCAAGTCTATCTTCAAGAGCATCCAAAACATTTAGGAAAAACCCAAGAAGAAATTCATGCTCTCATGATGGCTCCTTTTCTTGAAACCCCTTCCAATCAGAATTTTTTTATAGGACTTGGGGGAAGTCAATTCATGACTTCTTCCAATCCTTCTTCATATACCATGCCTAACTTAGATACAAGTATGGTCGATGCAACCTTTAGTGCTCCAACTTTCAACATAAACATCGATGCTAATCTCACATCTAGTGCTACCCAAGCTTCTCACTCTAGTCAACATGCAACTCAAGCATCCCAAACCAATCAAAATGCATCCGATACTACTCAAGTGATGATGTAAGTTTTGAATCAAATGGCTCACATGCAATTAGCTGGTTCCAACCAATTCATGCAAATGCAAAACTAACTTTTGCAAATGAACAATAAAGTTCAACAAATCTAGTGGGGAGTGCCAAATCAATGCTCCTCCCCCACCCCCCAATCCCCCCTTAAAGTCATCTGGGGAATCTCATTCTCCAACCTCCTATTCGCAACAAAGTCATCAAACATTTCAAAATGAACCCTTAGTGCCTCATATTGCAACAACAAACAATGGTGGAATAGCTCCCACCATCACATATGACAAGTCTACCAATCCCAATTTGCACCTTTGGCCTTTGGGAACCTTTACAAGGAATGACTCAAACCTAACACCTTGCAACTACCAGACTATTTGTCAAAACCTTAATAAGCGATGCTTTAGAATGGTACAATCAACTCAATTCTAGCTCTATCACCGATTTGGAAGGTTTAGTAAATGAAATTGGTCCAATAATTCCAATGTCATGACTTACCTGAAAACAACCTAGTTAACTGTTTCAATTGCAAACAAGCAGATGATGAGCCAGCCCATGACTTCTCATGTAAGTCATTGGAAGATGCCTTCGATCAAGCTAAAAGACATAACCACCTCATGTGACAATTTGAGGTGCCTCAACCCAAAAACAATATCATAATGCTTATGAGGTCTGATAAAAACAAGCACACTATTAATGATGGTGTTAGTAACACTTATGGTCATAGTTATGACTCTAAGGGACTATTCATGCAATTATGCTAGGTGGCTCGCAAAATGCGGCTTTCTCCCAACCAATTACGAGAAGTCTTTTTTTCAACCACATCCTCCTTCCAACCATCATAATAGCCATAATCCTCAACAACATCTTATAGCCTTGATGAGCTTAAGAGAAAGCTTCCTAGACCTCAACCAAAAGAACTTGAATATTGATTTTTGGCAAAGCAATCAAAATCTGCCTACGACTCCTAGAGCTTACCAAATTGTTCTGGCCCATCCTATAGGTCAAATTTTAGTCTCAGTCCCCTTAGACTTATAAGAATTTTAAAATCTGAAAAATTTGATGAACTCAACCAGCCCAATACTTTTCAAAAATTTTATGGTGTTTCAATTGTATTGGCCGCCGATACAGGGTTTTGTTTCTACAATTGTATCCCCTGTGTCAATATAGTCATCGGACATTTTGATTGTATTGACAGGGCTGTTATAGTCTTCTGAATTTCCAACTGTATCAGCAGGCACGATACAATTGCTTGTAATT
The DNA here is from genome assembly GCA_037957365.1 of Torreya grandis. Lineage (NCBI taxonomy): Eukaryota > Viridiplantae > Streptophyta > Pinopsida > Cupressales > Taxaceae > Torreya > Torreya grandis. The sequence continues at coordinate 3,803,936 of JARHVA010000598.1, read as the reverse complement.
GAATCAATGGTATCGGCTGGGTTGATACCATGGAAACAAATTAAAAAATAACAAAATTCAGGACTAGAACTCTCTACAATCAAACTTGATGTCATTCAGACTGATATTTCTTATTCACAATCATTTTTAGCTCACCTTAAAATTGAAGAATTTGATCACATTGAAGAACTCTATAATCTTACTAGTCAGATTCCTTTCCTTGAGCTTATGTGAACCTCTTCTAATCATTGCAATTGTTTAATGCAAACTCTTTTTGACAAGAATATTCCTCAACCACCAATTTTGGGGCAAGAAGCTACCTTGCCTTGTTCTAAGATATGTATTAAGCAACGATGTGAAGAGTTATCTATCCAAGCTGATAATAAAACAAATCAAGCCTTGTCTTTGAATTTTCCAATCCAGTCCTATGATCACTGAATGCATATGACACTCCTCTTTTTATTAGTATTCGAGTTGGTGCCCTTGTTGATGAAGGTTTAGGTACTCGTGTCGCCTCTTTAGAATCCATTAAATCCCTGGAGTATTTACAAACAACCTAAAGACCACTTGTAGCATGTGTCAAGGATATAACTGAAGACAAATGCCACCCATGGGGTGCATTTGGATTCCTACTAGAATACCTCCCAGAACGGTTAGGGTGATGGTTATGTTTTTCAACTTATCCTTATTAAGAGAGCCCTTGTTGATGAAGGTCTAGGTACTCGTGTCAGCTCTTTAGAATTTATTAAATCCCTTGGGTATTTTAAAAACAACCTAAAGACCACTTGTAGCACGTGTCAAGGATATGATTGAAGACAAATGCCACCCATGGGGTGCATTTGGCTTCCTATCACTGTACGCCCCATATCAGTTAGGGTGATGGTTATGGTTTTCAACTTTTCCTTATCCTATAACACATTGCTTGGCCACCCTTGGACTCGTCACATGAGGGCCATTGCTTCTTCTACATTCTAATGCGTTAAATTCCCTTACTTGGGAGCTATCTACAAAATTCATGTTGATACCAACCCTTGGAATTATGAACAATTTCAACAATGTGGTGTCTTTAAAATTCCTACCTTTTGAACCTCTCCCAAGCTTTCCCTTTCACGAATATTAATGCTCTAACTATTCTGTCAATTCAATTAGAGGCTATTGTGGTCACCTTGAGTTTGAGGGGAACATCCCACCCAACCTCCTTGATTCTAACAATGATGAACCTGATGAGGTCATCCTTAAAATTGAAACTTCCGACCTTCCTTTGAGCATCATAGTTCAATTGCCTCCTACCTTGCAACCTCGTTCTCACAAGAGGGCAATGGAAGAGATACCCCTAACAATTATTATTTTGAAGAAATTACTTATTACTAGCACTTCTAGCGACATTGTGGTTGAATCCCTTAACGTGGATCTCACCACACTTGACTATGATGATGGCTATACGTTAGATAAACTTTATTTTGGCTATGCCCAAGCAAAAGATAGGGAAATCCTATGTTATAAATCATCCCTTCAACAATCATGAGCAAGCATCCTTCAACTCTAGCATTGATATCATTACTCTTTCTTGCTTGGACATGTATGACGGGTTATTTCCTTTCGATCTTCCTAGTGGCATCTCAGAAGATCCTAATACCGATTCAGTTCCTTTTGTTAGGTCTCCTAGTATGCAGAATATTTGTCGTCTTGAGATGTTGGCACTAACACCACACCCACCAACACTGAGGCTTTCAATGGAAGATTTAGGACATCATCGTCTAGTGCAGTTTTGTACATTACACAATGCTCATTTGCATTTAGTCCAGAATTGTAGAGCATATTAGAGACACTTAAAGCAACAACAATCACATGGAAGCTCCTCCAATGGATAGTTGACCACCGCATTCGTCTTCCTGACTTAGGCGCTTTTGTGACTTTCATGGTATCACTACTTTTACGGTGGATTGTTGAGCCTTTTGATGACAATTAGAGATGCTTCATCGCGAGTCACCACCTTGTTTCTCCTCAGCCAGATGTGCCGCCTCCAAAGACAACTCCCACATACATCCCCAAGAAAGGGCCACGCCATTGTCTTTGGCATGAGTGCTCTTCTCACTCCACAAACTAGTGTCATTTTTATGTGTATTTCAGAGAGAGTAGAAGAGATTATGGCTAAGGCACGATATCAGATCAAACACAAGATTTATGATGTTGTGGATAATACATGTAATGATATTCTCATACATTTATGAGCAATCAATCCATGTTTTATCATGTCTTGGATATTAGGTCATTATATTTGGCATTTGATTATTTCTTGCTCTTTACTTTTCTTGTATCATGTTTTTTTTACTTTATTGCACTTTACTTTTTAGCATGGTATCCTTCCTCTTGGGTTTATTCGGCCATTGCCTTCTTTTTGGACTATTTGGTAACTTATTTTTAGAGTCTTTCCCCCTTGGAGTTATCCAACCATTGCCTCCTTTTAAACTCTTTGGTAGCTTCTTTTTTGTTTGTCTTTCCCTCTTTGGGTTTATCCTTTCCCCACTTGGGTTTTACCGTTATATTTGCTTGTGCTAGACTTACTGTAGGTTTATGTGGTTTAGCTAGTGCATTACCTCCATATCACCTACCTTTGCAGGCTTATCCTATCCTTTATATGCTTGTTATGTGATTTGACTTACATTTTAATCTATAGTTTGTTTGAAGCAAAATTCTCCCATCTTGTGCTTAGCTACTAGCATGTCTTCAGTGTATCCCATTACATTTTGCAAATCTCTCACGATCTCCATCTTTTCATTTCTTATCTTTCACTTGAGGCACACTAGGGTTGGAGACGAGATTGCACTCACTTCTTAAGTGTAACTCTAGGAGTGTCTAAGCTTCTTGGTCTCTCGGTTCTCTTCTTTAGCAGTTAGGTGTAAGCTATCGTGTTAGTCATCTTTAGCACCCATAGTTGGTCTTTTGAATCCGTATGGAGGAAAATTAAAAAAAATCCAAAAATTAGAAACCAAGATATGAAAGAAAAAGATAAAACAAAAGAAAACAAAAAAGGAAATTTCAAAAAGCAAAATATCTTTTAAAAGTCAAAATCACTCCAAAAGACGTGATCATATCATTGGCATGCCCCTTATCTCAGTTGAATCTTAAACTCCTCAGTTGGGCTTAGGACAGAGCTGAGGTCCATTGGAGTGTGGTAGGCCAGTAGATTGGGGTAGGAGGCTTTACACATATATTATCAGTGACACCTACTTTCTCATGCTAATACCTAATCCTTGCAACTGATTGATGGTTCTGTTGGGGCCTTGAGGAGCGGTAAACACATCGTGGGAAGGTAGTATCCTCTTACATTTTCATGCATTTAGCCTTCATGGGATGATCTTTATACTCCACTAGTTAGCTCGAGCTCATGCTAGTTGGGTTAGGTCATGTATGGCCATTGATGTCGAAAACTCTTAGTTTTGCCAAATTTATTAGAGTGTCTTGTTTCCGGTAAAGAATGTGTTGTCGCCCTCTTCTCCCTCCTTCCATTTTTTCCCTTGATAGACAAACTTCTTTCCAAATCTCTTTCATTTTTTGAATTTCGTATTCTACATCTCTTTTAGACATTTTAGAATTGTGACATGTACTAATGTTCAGAGGTTCCCATTTGAACTTGGCACATTTGAATATACACTGCATTTGAGTTGCTATGAGATGTTTCTTAGTCGTTGACTTATTTTTCTAGGATTTCTCTTAGGTTTGGGACCTTGAGTTTTTATTCTTATTTTTTACGGTCATGTGGACCTAATGGAGCCCTCCCTTTATGTCTACCGGGTCCTGTTTCTACCTTTTATGCTTTACTTTATTTTGTACCATCTTTTTCCTTGGCTCGTCTAGACCTAAGCTAGCCTCAACATTGTGGCTATCTAGCCCCTTTTATCTCATTTATCATTTTTGGGTCTTCTTGACCTAATCTAGCCTTTACCATTGTGGCTATTCGGATTTCCTTTCATTTTACCATCTTTTTCAAGAGTTTCACATACTTCCATTTCTAGACTCATCTGTGTATGTGCACATTGCTTTTATCTCTTTTTAGCCTGGTGTCATTAGAGTTACCATATGCAATTTTTTCACCCGCCACGATTAAGACTAAGGTCTGCATCTTTTTAGTGGAAAGGTAAGTATATGTTACTTTTAGCTATTTCATTTATCATCATTTATTTATAATACTCGCTTATCTTTCATGGATGCTATGTTATTTCCCAAAGCAACATCTCATGTTACACAATTGTGACACGCGATGAGCTTTGGGTGGGGCATATGTATACATCTATATATTCACTTATCAGTGATATCTCATGCGAGATTTGTCAATGTATCAATTTGCCTATGTGCACGTCCCAAGGAATGCACTGGGATAGGGGTTGGCCGGCTCATGGTACTTTGTGAGAGATTCCTATACGATCATTTGTTATACCTACTTATATTGATTATCATGCTATCTGATCAACCTAGCCTCCTCCGGTTCTCTTTCCCCTTCCTTTTGCCTCTTTTGCTTGGTTTTGTGCCCTTTCTCTACTAACTTGGCCATGCCGAGTTAGTTTTGTAGTGTTTCCTATATTTTCTACTATATCGGCCATGGCCGACACAGTCTTATTCCTACTGTGGTCTCGTTTTGACTGTATTGACCATGGTTGACATGGTTATATGCTTCCCATCACATTTTGTATTGTATCGGCTACGGTCGACAGTGGCATTTTTTGTGTTTTTAATCATATTTTATCGATCTGGCCTGAGTCCGTCGCCATAATTGATAAGCAAATTTTAGGAGTGTGACCAGTTTATATAGGGTTCCCAAATCTCATTTTTATTGATGTACACTCTTGCTCTGCTATGTTTGCACATGAAAACTTGTCTTTAGTAGAAGATGAAGAATTAGGATATAGGAGCTTATACTTGTGGAGGTTTATGTTTGCACTAGGTCTTTGATGTTCATAAGAAGAGAAGTTGTCCAACAAGATACACCTAGTATTTGGAGTTCCCAACTAAGGATACTTAGGTTTTCTTTCTTATATGTTGATCTTCACCTACATCTCTCATAAAGTGCTACTTGAGCCAAGGGGGAGATTGACGTGTTGACAAGTCAACCCAAGTTAAATATCTTTGCTCTTTTTTTTTAATTTACTTTGGTAGATATATATGCATATGCTAGAGTAGTATGTTGTTGTCTTTCATACTTATATTAGCTTATGCTTGTTAGTGAATGTTATCTTTGCATGCAGTTACAACCTTTGTCATATACCTCTTGGTTACAATCATTAGTTTAAGATACCTCTTACCTCTTATTGACATTTCGCTCTTTAGTTTACCTTTTTTACATCTTGGATCTAGGTGTGTCTTTGTTCGTCAGTTCCTTGCATAGACTTCCTAATTATATCCTTGATACCTTTGTTACAAACTGTTGTTTACAACCCTGTCTCGCTTTGCAACCTGACATATTGTATGTATGTTTCATTTAGTATGGTCTTCTTCCTTTTCCCATATTAGAGGATATTTATATTGTTGACTGTATTCCCCTTACATACATGAACCGTGCACCATGCCATCTCCACAACTGTGATATTCTTCCTTTCCATGACTCCATTTTGCTTTGGAGTGTACGAAGTAGTATATTGCTTATGTATACCTTTTCGTTTGTATAATTCCTTTAAAATGTTTGGAGACGAATTTGCCTCCATTATAAGATCTAAGAGCTTTGACCTATCTACTTGTCTATTTTGCTACCAAAGCTTTTTGTGCAACAAAATTAGTGAAATAATCTAACTTTTTATCTAAAAAATAAATCCACATCTTCATAAAAAAGTAATCAACTAATAGCAAGTAATACTGTGCTCCAAACAATGTAGGTGTCTTCATTGGACCATGCAAATCAACATGTCCTATGTCCAAGGCTCCTTTGGCTCGCCATGCCATATCACTATCAAATGGATGTCAAATTTGTTTGCCCATCTGACACCTTGTACACACATTATGATTATCTTGAATGGGTGGAAGTCCATTCAACATATTATTCTTACTAAGTGTAGACAAATATCGATAATTGAGGTGACGATACCTCTCATGCCAAAGTACACAAGTACTTTCAACCAGTGCTAGTGCATGTGCTTTTGTTGTTTTGGGATTAACCAATTTATACAATCCCTTCTTACCAATGGCAACAACATTCACCTTGTTATCTTGAAGAGTAGTGACAATACATTTGCTTCCTTGATTTTTACACAGATTATGATTCTCAATTATCTCACTTATAGATGGAAGTTTTTTTTGCTCATATGTGGAACATATTTGAACATTATTGAAAGTGTAACTAACATAATTGTTCAATGTGATATGAACATCATATCTTCTAACATAGTAAGTCCAACCATCATCCAAAGAAACATATTCACTACTACTATTACCTTCAATGAATTTAACATACCAGTCTTTGTAACACGTAGTATCGGGATGCCCTTGAGTCAAAAACCAGGTTGTAGACTCTGCTGATTGGTTCTAGATGCTACAAATGCAAAATCATGTCGCCTCTTCTTCATCTCTTTTGACAACATTTGCTTACCGTGATCTATTTTGATTGCTTGCTAGGTCTATTGTCTTTTCCTACAATCTCTCGAAATGTTCGGGATCTTTAAAGTAATGACATTTTCACTTTGATATTTCACTTTTGGAAGAGTCATGTGATGAATTGTTGGTGATTCTTTTCCATTTGCCTTTAAACTGTGCACTTAATGCACTCTTTGTATTGAATGAAGTTGATGCTTCGATCTGATCTTGCCTTTGCTCCTCTTGCAAGAGAAATGTTGATAACTTCTCAAAACTAAGCTCTAGAGTTTCTGCAATCAGATGCAAGGACTAATCAAAGGAATCAAAATATGATAGAAAGTTATGCATCATCAAAGCAACCATATCTTGATCATATATGGGCTTCTCAATACTAGATAGTTGATCGTTGCGATCCTTCAGACGCAATAGATATTCAAAAATAGAACCTCCTTTCGTGTAACTTAGTCGAAAACAAAAGTTTTTTCAAATACAAAACTCTTTCAGCTTCTAAAACTTGATGTTTAGTTTTGAGATTTGTCCACAATATAGACACTATAGTGGCATTTCTAACTTCTGGCACTAATGTATTATCAACCGGCAATTTCAAAAGCATTAAAGCCTCTATATGTCGTTTGTTGCAATCTTCTAAATTAACATGTGGTCTTGGTTTTTTACCAAGAGTAATTTGATCAAGATCCATGTACTCACCAATGGTTAGGATTTTATAGCTCTATATGCTATAATTCTTCCCATTCAATTTTTGTGACTCGGGTAGTAATAGATACTAAATACTAGCGATCTCACCCACAAAAAATATTTTTTTGACCACTAAACCAATCAAATTTGAAAACCGAGACCTTTTTACACCTAAAGAGAAAAAAGGACAATTAACTTATGCAAGAGAAGCAATGCTAACAAAGTCTTTAAGTTATAATAAAAAGGAAAAATGGCAGCCACACATCATACACAAGATTTTCACGGAGGAAAATCGTTTTGAGTAACCTTCTTCCATATTGCATCAACTCAACTGCTTACAATACAATCATGTAACCCCAAGTTCTGCTTTTCTCTAATGCATATGTGAGTATTTGTAGGCACATCAATAGGAAATTGTCAAAGCAATATTACAATACAATGGGTTTAAAACTATGGGCCGTGAAACCACCTATATATTACCATCCCTTTCATTAGGGTAAAGCAAAACTTGAAGTTACATTATTGTATTGTAAAGCAAATCCCTTCTCGGGGGCTTCTACCCCCAAACCACCGAGTGGGGGTTGGTGGTCCCCCAATCTCCCCAAGTCGGGGAATGCCCTAGACCCAATCTCTAGTATATCTAAATCATGCAAAGTATACAACACGTTCCCAACATTCTATCACTTGTTGAACACTTTGAATAGGGAGGTCATGATGACATATTTTTACCAGCTACAGGCAGCCATGTCCATAGAGTATTTGCACCAAGAAAACTTCTTAGTGCTCACAACCTTCGTCAATGAATCAACAACATTCTCCAAAGTTTCAACCTTCTCTAACAACACCTTCTTGTCTTCAATCATGTCTTTAACAAAATGGTACTTTACCTCAGTATACTTTCACCGAGCATGATAAATTGCTTTGTATACAAAACCACAAATTGCACTTTGACTATCACAATCTATTCTCATTGCTTTATGAATGAAACCAATGTTTGAACATAACCTCTGTAACCATACAACTTGCTTACTTGCATGAGTGGCTGCCATGTACCATACATAACCACTTGCAGATCTCCCATGCCCACATTGGCTCCACATCTCCTACATGAGCAACTCAACACTTTAGCTGACTTCTACAACTCCCACATTAGAGCCCTCAACTCCGGATCTATAGTCAAAATTGTTCCTCAACTACCTAGTTCTCTAGTGAATGTCTTAGCCAAGGAAGTATGAGTTATGGCCATGAGTTAATGGACAACATGCTAGGAGTTAAGCAATGTTCTATTGTAGTAGATGTTTTCTTGACTTGGGCTGATTGAAACAAATTTCGATATGTATTATTATATCAATTGACTATTATCACCTCCCACCTATCTATGGACAAGGGCTGATATGATATTGTACATTGTTACCTTTTTATTAATATAGTTTCCTTTCAGCTAAAAAAGATACTCAGATTTCAAGTATAGCTTAGTGAAGTAATTGGTATGTTGAAGCTGATCCAACAAGTTGTCAAATCATGGAAGCATAATTCTAAAAGTTGCAGGAATCTCGTAGAACTTGTGAGTACTCGCAAGTCAGAAGGCTTGACGATCAACTTGCCAAGATTTTCCCAAAAGAACTTGCGATTTTGTTGGAAAAACTAGCCAGACAACAATTTTTTTTCTTGCCATGGATTTGAAGGACATCCGAACAAATTTTCAGCAACCGGGAAGTGATCGTCATGGGATTTATAGGGGTTTTCAACAATTATTCAGCTGTTGTGATGCTATGATGTGCATTGTACTTTTTTGGGGTCTAAAACTAACAATATATTCTCATTCTCATGCATTCTCTAAATTCATTTTTTGTGCTTTTTAACAGTATTTTGTATGTTAAGTTTTTTTTCAATGAATTTATATGTAATTTCTACTTACCAAGTCTTGAGACTAAGTCAAAATTTTGGGCTGGCGAGTTATAAAACTGAGTAGAAGGGTGTCCTTGTTTTTTTATGGTAATCTTATTCAAGGCTCTATAGTCAAAACACATTATCCATTAATCATCCTTTTAGGCACTATAACAATAGGAGAACCACATGAAGAAGTGCTAGGATGGAGTGCACCCTAATTTAGCAAGGTTGAAGCTGTTTCTTTACCTCATTTGCCTCCATAAGTGATTGCTGATAAAGATCAGTGTTGGGGAGAGGGCATTTTGGTAGGAAGCAGATCTTATGCTCTATTGCTCTCTTAGGGGGGCATGCCTTCGGGCTCTTGGAAAGCTTCCTTGAAGTTATGCAACAACTTGTCCATTTGTCTCTATTTTTTTATAAGTAGGCATGCTAGAATAAGCCTTATATTCAATGACTTTATTGTCTTGCTCATCTCTGAAAAGAGGGAAAGCAAACTTTCCACTATTATTAGTTAACTTTTTGTCTTGATTAGCATTTACCAAGGAGAGCTTAGATTTACCTTGATATGCGTTGATGAGACTTTCTGTGTCTTTGACTAATTGATATCAATTGGCTCTTCTCATGAGATGACATCTCTTACATGCATGTGCTGCCAAGTATTACTCTACACATCAAGGGGCACATCTCTCACAACCTCATCAATGAAATACTCATTTATTCCAAACTTTATATTGTATTGTTTGGGGACTTATATATTCTACTCATCGTTTCACCCAATGCAATGAGTGAGGATGAGGATGATCATATGCAACCAACCCAAGCTTAACTATTAACTCTTTAGAAATCAGATCTGCTTGTGAACAAGATTAAAAAAGAGCATCAAATTTTGCTTTCTTTATCTCAATGTTGATATGAAAGAGTTTAGCGAGTTCACCTTTATTCATGGGCTATTTTCTACTCAAACATGCCTCTCTTTAGATGGAAGTACAAGCAATACGTTTAGTCCCAAGCTTGCTTTCTATGCCGATCATTTCTTACAGGTGGTGGACGACATCATTTGTTGCCTTCATTATCTCTAGCGCCATTGGTCCCATGGCTTGAGGTTTCCTCTTGGCTAGATGAGAGTTTGTTCCCACCAATTATGGGTTGAAATAGACCATCGCATTCTCTATCAGGACCAAATCTGTCATCTTTGCTCCCTCCAGGAGGTGGAGACCGACGACCACTTCATTTTTAGATGCCCCATTTATTATGAGATTTGGGGAAGATATCACTCTCTACAGAGACTTAGACAACACTCGAGCTCTTTATTTAGATATACAGACCAACAGTGCCTAGCTCTTTATCTTCGTGAGGTTGTCATTTTCCGGCGCAGATCCCCATAGGAGCTTAGAGGCTCTAGAGCTCCCATATTGATCACCTCTTTCTTTCAGCCCATTTAGGTGTTTGGCAATACTAAGCGTCCTTTGGACACAAGGACATCACATATCAAAGCTGATAGATATGTTAGGCGCCGCTTCTCCCAGCGCATCACTACTAATCAGACTACTCAGATCTTCAAGCCTGCTATCTCTCGGCATCATGGCTCTACTCTACCCTATCGGTGTGGCTCTACCCCTCTCTGGTGACATAGGTTTACTACTTGCCAGTTGCCCCCCAGACCACAGGGGCAAGTTGATATTACAAGTTTCTTCTCTACTACAAGAGTTACATCGGCCTTGGATGTTAGGGGAGAGTCTAGAGGAAATGTTTTGCTTCCTCCTAGGATCCCCCAGCCTGGCTCCTTAGACCTTGTATACTCATTGGACAACATTATTATATGTCTCACAATGATCTTTAATGGCTTAGATGATTCCTCTACTTTAGGCATAGACAAAGACATTCGATGAGATTTGCCTCTAGTCTTCATTGGCACATGCTCTTGGGCCTTTTGTTTGCCCCTCATTACTATTTGTATTGGTTTCTTTGCCACTTGTGTTAGTGGCACGTTGTTCTATTTTGACTTTGTACTTTATTTTTTTGGTTCACCTCTAGGATTCTCTCTTCCTAGAACTTTCTATTGCTAATGGTTGTATCCTTTAGTCCCATTGACCTACTTTTGGTTGTTTGCCCCCCATTACTATTTGTATTGGTTTCTTTGCCACTTGTGTTAGTGGCACGTTGTTCTATTTTGCCTTTGTACTTTATTTTTTTGGCTCACCTCTAAGATTCTCTCTTTCTGAACTTTCTATTGCTAATGGTTGTATCCTTCAGTTCCATTGACCTACTTTTGGTCATTTGTGGACATTAATATGATTTCTTTCTTTCTTTCTCATCCACATTAGAGCTGCTCCCTATCTCCATCCTTTCAACAAATGAAGACTTGATTTTCTTGTTATTGCAGTTCTTAGGATGCAATTACAAACAAAGCTTCAACCTTTATGTTCAATACAACCACCTACAACATAGTGCCCACAATGATTAATAACATTTTTGTTTTTCAAGAGTACAACATCTTTCTATTTACCTTTGCCCTTTGGCTTGAAACAACCTTGCTAATTTCAAGCATGTGAATAGGTCAATGGACCCCCCTTCTCATCCATTTAAAGATAATATGGTTGTGCACATACTTCCTCTATGTTCTTAGGTTTGGGCATCAAGACATGTCTCCTTAGATGGCTATGAAGTCCTTTGAGATACTTCATCAGGGAATCATTGTCTTATGTGTTATTCCCCGTTTGGATTGCTTATTTCCAAAATTCGGAGTATACTCTTAAATTTGGATAGCTTGTTTCCAAAATTTGGAGTATAGCTTCCAAGTTAATCTTAAGGGGGATTGTTTAGTTATTTTAATTAGTCGATTTTTTTGAGCAATTATTATGCAAATATTTAAATGTTTGTATTTTAAATTTTAAAAAAATGATTTTAAAATAGGCGTAAATGATAACTTGAGTACTCTTTATCATCAGAGATTCTCTTTGGTTGGACTACCTCTCATCTTAATTGCATCTGTGGTTAAAAGCGTAAGATTAACAAGGAGAGAATCTTCTATTTTGTTCATCTTTGCTTAATTTGCTTCCTCATTCTCTTCTTCATCTTAATTGCATCTCTGGTTAAAAGCGTAAGATTAAATAGGAGAGAATCTTCTATTTTGTTCATCATTGCTTAATTTGCTTTCTCATGCTCTTCTCTGCCAAAGGGCATAATGAGATCTCATCCAAACATAGAGATAGGTGGAAAGCTTATAAATTTTTAATTTACTGGTTCAATTTTGTTCCCAGTCTGGTCTATTGTTGTGAATAATCATATGGGTGTGATTTACGACTCTTGTGTGTTCAACTTGTTAGTATCTCAGATATATGTGTCCCTTCTTTGACAAGCCTTCTCCTCATGTGGCTTTTTGTATTTTTTTTTGGAACATATGGCTATGGTATACCCCTCTAATTATTTGTACATTATTTGTGTTTAGTTTCTTTTTCAGTTGCGTGAGTTCTTTTTGACCCTAGTACTTTACTATTTTTCTTGACTGTAACCAACATTGGTCAGTTGTGGACGCTAATATAATTTCATTCTCTGTTTACCTTTCGCAGGAGAGGGGAAACCTTGCTGTTTTACTTTTGACCTTTTTTTAAACCTCATTGTACTAAAAAATAAACTAGATTATATGTTTGTGTTATCTACATGCGATTCATGTTTAAGGATCTGAATTAGTTTGCATTGGAAAATGAATTTAATTGGATATTAGTTTGAAAATAAATTGATAAATGTCATGCAGGTTTTGACTTTGAACTAGTTTGCATTAGAAAATGAATTGGATTTTTCTGTTACGAGGGTAAAATGGTTACATTTGATGCATGTCTGGTGTTTTGAATTAGTTTTCAATAGAAAATCTAGTTAATATAATTTTCTACCAGGAAAATAAATTGATATCATGTGATGCATGTTTGTTGCTTTGAAATAGTTTGCACATGGAATTAAATTCAATGGCTTTGCCAGTTGAGATATGAAAATTATGTGATAGGCTGGAAGGACTGACAGTTGAGCAGCTGGCAGGGCCATCTCGATACCTGACAACAGATGTCGAAGAATTTTCCTTTGACTTTCGAAAACAGCGGTTCATTTTTTCTGAAGAAAAGCAGAGGTTTTGCAAACTGTCATATCCATCAAAAGAAACAATTGGGTTTTATATCAGAAACACTGGACACGGATCGGATGCGAAAGTCAATGCAGCCATGGAAAAATGGGGCCGGAATGTGTATGTTACAAATCTTTTAGTTATATTTATATCTAAGCAAAATTGTGAACTATTATTCATAATTTAATGAACCTGTCATGGTTAAAACACAGTTGTTTATTATATTGAGAGGTAAGTTGTCGTCATTCTTTTCTTTGTACTACTATTGTAATTTCAAAAAAGTTAGTCCTAGTTGCTTAATCATATATACACAATTGGGAAATCAAAATCTCTATGCCAAAAATTATAGCTTGCCTTTAAAACAGATTTCATGGAGAAAAATGTTTAAGAGCATTGCCATCTTAAAACATATAAAAATAATAGACAGGCTACTGGTAATTATATAGTGCAAAATATGTAGAAATCTAAAAAAAATTATATATATATCTTTTATTCATGAGTTCAATTAAAAAGTAGGGAGATTTTAATACAAACGTCTGTGGTACCATGCTCCACCAACTAAAGACAGCTGAACTATGGTCCTCCAACGACAGCCACTAAGTAAGCATTAGCTAAAAAATTCACTGCCTGAAACTTCCTCACAGAGTATTTTTCCAACCATGAATGATACCTGTGGTGTGTCAGCCAAGGTAGCCAATAGGCAAAATGATTGGGGACCTTGTGGCTTGTTCAAGCTGTTTAGGAATATATATACCTGTGGGAGACGGCTTATCGCCTGGCTTCTATGTATTATTCTAGTTTGATTGGTGGTCTCTGGCTGTTGTTGCCCCTCAGCTTGATCCGGAATGGATTGAAGTAATGACTGGAAAAATAACAGTCCATAAAATGACCATAAAATCTTTATTCAAAGTTGTATTGGCATGAATATCCCATCTGTCAAGCAAAAAGTGCTCACCAAGTTTCAAGTTAAAATTCCACAATTTTTTCTGTCATCTGCCATAGCACATGCTCTTGATGACAATGGCAGAGAAAGAACGAGAGGGAATGATGATTATATCAAAGAATATGTTTTCAATTTGGCTTTTCTCAGCTAGCATTTAGTTCAAAGTTGGTGCAAGGTGTTGAAAGTTAATACTGTGGTTTTAGCAGTTTGGCATTTGGTGTCTGGTTGTGGTTGGTTAGGAGTTGTGGATCCTCCCAGCCTTAAGCATGTTAATGTGATAAGACCATCTGTACGGGTTTGTTTAGGAATTCTGTGGTGGGCTACTGATGTGGTCTTTAGAAATTGGTTGAGGCCTGAATTTTTATTTAAGGCTTTGGAACTGCCAGAACGTTTATTTAACAATGGCTGTCACTTAGTGTCTACTTTCAATCCACACTTTAAGCTTTTGAAGGACAAGTTGGAGATGGATGTTGACTATTGGCAAAACAAGGCTCCGATTAGAAAGTTCATTGGCATCTGACCCTGGTTTGTTTAAGAATGCATGATTCTATATAAATTTCTTGTCAACTGGTTTGACCCACTGTGGAGCTTACATGCCGCTTCTCCTTGGGTGTGCTTGTATGGCTTGTTCCAAGAGTTTCAGAATGAACATATTTTTGAGTGTTGGGAATTTCTTGGGAGGTCATATCACTATGAACAGGTGTAATGTCTTATATATACATTGCTATCCCTTGTGGAGAAAATCAAACTATCAATAGAAGACTATGAATGGACAAACAGTTGGAGTATAATTTTACCAGTGTATTCCTTTATTTTGTAGGCAATTGCATGCAAATGATTGCCTTCTTCGAAATTGCTCCTTGTACTCAAAAGGGGTAGACAGCTAACCAGAAGATGACGTTGTGACTTCTGAGAAAATGCCTAGAAGGAGAGGGTTTTGGGTACCCCATTGGTTGATGCTGATATGACATAGAAAGACCCTATCCTTGCAGATCACCTTGTATGGCTTGTTCCCTGCAACGTTAAAATTACATGAAATATCGTGCAATTTTTGAAAAAATAAAATGAGACGAATAAAAATATTTAGAAAAGGATTTTAAAAATACGTGATGAGTACCAGCTGCACAGCCCTGGGGTTGGGTAGCAGCTACACTTCTGCAATGAAAGATGATATATATCTCCATGAGACACTCCAAGATTTATATTTACATAATGTAACTGATACATTGTGACAAATGGGGGGAGGTTTGCAGTATTTATGAGAAACACCCATCTTAAACTACCATGGTATTTTCCCCCATGTAAAACTGCCTACAATCTGACACAAAGCATATGTCTCCATATATTAACTAGGCAAAGTGAGCTTACGACAAAATACCTCACTAATTACAAAGCGTTGTGTTTAGGAACACAACATGTCATCGTGGTTTGGAAAACATCCTCTCAAAGCTGGAGGACCATACTAATGCTCATCCATGTAGTACTACTTTGCTCGATGTATGGGATATTCATGCAGATGTGATTGCAAAACTGCCATGCTGGTATTGGTTTCAAAGGAGATGAAATGTACAAGGCATCTCATGAAAGTTGCCTTGCCATGGTTGAGGTAGGACACTAGCCTAAAATCAAGGAGGCATTGGTAGGGCAAACAATTCTGAACTGTGCTCTGAAATAAAGATATTCTTGAGGAACATAGGGAGAAAGGCCCCTAATAAGCGAAGAATTACTTGCAGACAAATAAAGCTGATATGGTGTTCATTCAAGAGACCAAGTTAGGAGTAAGATCAATGTAAAGGATAGCCAGGGAGATGTGGAAAGTAGCAGTCTGCCTTGCCATTGGCTTTATCAGACAAATGTGTGCTTTTACTGACAAGATTCTTTGACTTCATCTTACATAAAGATGATCGGCCTTGTTTTATGGTTAAAGGCTTAATTTGAACTTTGGTGGCTTCTTTCATTGGTAAAAATAATTACACACCTACCAAATCAACGGTAAAAATTGATTGCTGGAGGTTTGTAGAGGAATTTTGAAGGATAAGTCTTGGGCCAATTGGATCCTAGCTGGAAATTTGAGCTACATGCTCAAATTAGAAGAAAAGGGAGAAGGCACAATTCGAATATGAGTGATTTCGCAACCTAAAATGGAGTTTGGCTTTGCGAGATGTTGAACTACAAGTATGAAGGTTCACTTGGAATGATTGGGTGATAGGAAAACACTATCTCTCTAAATGATTGGATCACTTCTTGGAATTCAACTCTTTGTTGGATGAATGAATCTGAATTTTTGAAAGGGTTTGGCTTTGATCATCAGCTGATCAACCATAAATTAGTATAACACCCATCTTGGGAAAATTGCTATTTCAAATTTGAATTGATGCGTCTTGTCATGCCCACAATTTCACATGAAGAAATCCACACAAAATAGTTCAATTTGTTTTGAGTATGTACACTACATACACGAGGTGACCTTCAACACTTCCAAGCATCCACTAAATTGTGCCATGCAGAATGTTGGGTGTGGTTACCAATGTACCAGTTATAGCATGGACGTCGTAGCGTCCATGCTGACCTTGCTTGCACTATCTGACCCATAGTGGCCCAGATGGCCTATACAACCTCAATGACCCTGTCGGGCCACACAACCTACATGGTCTTAGTTCGAGCTCATAGTTAATGCAGGCGGGACTCTTGTGTTGTCTAGGGTAGAACGACCCACCCCTGTGGTCATCGGGGTTCAAATAGGACCTTGGGTGGTTTCAACTAATTAGCAAGCTTGGATTTGTCACATAAGTCACAACTAGAATCTAATTCCAAGTTGAATTGCTTTTTTAAAGAGGGACTTATAATAAAGTCAACAAGGTCTAATGTGACCTTGAAAAGAGCCTAAAATATTCCATGCTAGCCCTTATAGGATTGAGAACTCGATCTCCACCACTGGATCTGGGCTTTCCTAATCATCAGATTGACTGGATCGCTGAAGTCCTAAATATCCATATGAATGCTTGTAAAGGCTTTCTGATTCAACCAAGGATGAGAAAAAGGTCTAGGAAAATAGGATCATAGTCTGCCACCCTTGGTGGGACCATGTGCAAAAATAGATATTTCAAGGAAGTCTTTGATATGGAATTTGATAATGGCAACACAATGTTGGGTGAGTTATGAGTTAAACAACACTCATTGCATGTCTCTACGAATCTTCGGGTTTTCCCATAAACAAAATAGGTGTCTAAAGTGTAAAGGCTTACTTGGCATGAATGGTGGGGCGATTTCATTGATCACAAAAGCTTTTGAGGAAGCCCCCCCCCCCCCACCCCCCGGGGACCTCCCTCTAGCTTTTTGGTACGTTGTTTTGGGTCTTTGGAACCTCTGATAGCCATTAATGGTCTTGCTTAGAGCTTGAATCTTAGAAAGGTAAGAAAGTCTAAGTTTTAATTTTTAATTTTTGACATTAGCTTCATTGCGAAGAGGGTTCAAATCAAGGGGGGTCCCTTAAGGTTCACCACACCCTCGGGCCTCGTAAGTGCCCCCAATGGTTCGACAAAAGATCAATACTTACCTCTTGAAAGAAATTCAAAATGCTCGTCATTGTACTAAATACAAACCAACCATATAATAAGCCAATTGGCATTTTAGGTGATTGGCATAGTTAAAAACTTGATCACAAGCTAATCACTAGGCAATAAGAACAAGGTCGTGGTCTTATGACCTACGAACCAATAATGCTACGAATTATAGTTTAATTGCTGTGAAACTTTGCTAAGGCCATAGTCTATGTAATAGACCGTTGAGCAACGACAGATTGTGCGTGGTGCTGCCTTCGGGACACACAGTCACCATCGATCTCGATGCCTTGACCCACATAGAGCTGCCTAGCGACCAGTAGGGCATCACTGCCACCGATCCAATTGCCTCTGAAATTGAATACCCCATTGATTGTGGCTTAGCTTAAATCTTCGCCATCGCGTATAAGTGGGGCTACACATTCATTGCTGGGTACTAGGTCCTTCCCTTGCCCTATTGTGAAGTTTTGATCCACGAAATGAGTCTTAAGACACTTAGCTTGATGCCTTTGCTCAATCTCATAGTTGGATGACTGTCAAACACAAGTTCGTGACTGTCCTTGTTCCACCCTAAGGGCCGCCAAAATATAGTTGGTCATGGCAGACTGCTAGCGGTTTACAAACTGCAATCACATGCCCTATCACCAGTGGTTAGCGAGCCGCCAACCTTAATATTTTTGCCTATAGCCAGGTGGCGGTCACAAGGTGGACCATCTTCTAGCCCCCTTGGGCCTGCCCTATAAAAGGGTCCATAGCCGTATGAGCAGAGGGGCATTTGGTAAAAACAAACCTACTGAGAAGTGACTTTCAACAATTCACCAAGGGCACTAGACAACTCAAAGAATTCAGAAATGAATTCCTTCAGGGTCAGAAAATCATATTATTCATCATAAAATTATTTCAGCCACTTGATGCTCTTCCGTTTAGGTGCAATAATTACTTAAAGTACATGCATTTTAGGTCATTTAGGACTTTCAACTTCTAAAATCCGTGAAAACTAAACCGTGGCTCCAAAAATGATTTTGCAAACTGTAAAATTGATTTAGGTAGAATTAGGAAATGTCTATATATAACAAAAATTACAAAAAACATACTATTCCTTTTAGGCCTAATGGATTGCAAGTCTTTTACTACTGTGTTTTAACCAACAAGATAGCATATTAGAAATAATGTTTCCATTTCAAAGATTCTATATAATAACAAAGTTCATATATTACAATTTACCCCTTTCCACAAGGGGACAAGAAGGAACATCCCAACAATTGCAAGCTCAATAAAGTTACATATTTCTTGCTCTTTATCAATCATTTTACAATTGAAATAAATACATTTTTGAGGATTCCAACAGCCAATCAACAATACATAAAATAATAAGAAGAGTAGTCTCCTGGAGAATCCACTAGCTCCATAAATACATTCTGCAAGGCCAATGCAAAGAGGGGCTCGTCTCCCTTCCTATTGCCACCATTAGCCGATTGCACTAAGCACCCCCGAACCAAGGACTCCCATCGCTGGTCGTGTAGATTAACATACATAGTTTTCTAAGTTATAAAGGAGGGTTTGGTTTACACCAAAAGGAAATGTAGACTTGGCAACACCTCTAGTTTTGTACTTCTTCTTATGAGATAGGAAACACTTTTCATGCTTATGCCAAAATAGACACAAACCAAACACAAGAAAACAAGCATTCGCAGTGAAATATACATCGATAATTTTTAATAAGGATATGAGACCCACTTGGACAAGTTCTCACTACTAACTGTCAAGGGATCAGAGAAGGATGGGTTGGGGAGAATCACTCACCCTTTGTCAATCCTACCTCTACAGTTCAGCCCATGTGGGCAACATAACTTTGCGTTTTAAACACTCAAGTATGATAGTGTAAACAACAATTAAAGTGGGAGAAAAACCTTCTCAAACACCTTTAAGAGGGTTTGATAAAAGAAGTGGCCTTAGGCCAAAAACTTATACAAAGCAAGTAGAAGATTGCAAGCCAAAGGCCTTGCTAATCCTTAAGAAGTTCACAATATTTTAAAGAGAGTAACAAGAAGTTATTTTAAAAATAAATACATTAAACATGAAGGTGTATATGAACTTCCTACATCTGCTTATCTATTCGAGAAGTAACCTCGCTCCTCTAAGGCGTAGCTTGAAACTAGTATCCAT
This sequence comes from Torreya grandis, assembly GCA_037957365.1. Taxonomy (NCBI): domain Eukaryota; kingdom Viridiplantae; phylum Streptophyta; class Pinopsida; order Cupressales; family Taxaceae; genus Torreya; species Torreya grandis. The sequence goes on along the minus strand of JARHVA010000598.1, from coordinate 3,784,027 downwards.
CTCCCAAGATTTCTTCTTAGTCTCTCCAAGCTTTACCTCCAACTCCATTTTCAAAATGGAAAAAAAAGTGTGCACAAGGATGGACTTCCATTTACTTATAGGGGAAAGTTCTTAATCCTTGGCCAATGAGAAGGTGACACTTTTCTCTTCTCATTTCTTTGTGTCTCTCAAAAGCTCTTCTATAGTATTTACTCCTCTTACAATGCCCATGCTCTTTCTTACAAGGTATGAGGGTAAGCATGGCTTTCCCACACCTTAAATGCTTCTCCTCTTCCAGTGCCATTAATGATGACATGGGCTGTCCTAAAAGTCTATTAGGACTCCTAAAATTACTCCTATGCTTCCTTTTGGTCAAAAGGCTCTAATTTCACCCAAAAATATATAAAATTCACTTTATACAACTTGCTAAAGTTGGCTTTCCTATTCTATTTGAATTTTAGCAAGTGGTAAAATAATGTTGACTCCCTTTTCGTCCTTTTGACTTCTTAGATAGTTCAAGAAACAAGACTATTAGTTGGCCTAAAATTAGCAAAATCAAAACTAGAAACAAGAATGTATTTATGAATAGAAATTAAGCTAGGTGTCCACTAAGGGCATTTTGCATCTAATGAATGGTAAAATCCATGACCAATGTCGTCCAAGATCCCTTGCTTGGTCCCCTGTACTTCTGCACATTATAAAATTGCTTTACCGAATGATAGCTGAATCAACAAAACTTGAACAGATCACAAGCAATACACATGAATGTACAAGACATGTATGGAAGCATCACAAGAATCATATTATCTCAACCTATTATATGAAGTAATTCCAAATGTCTAAGTATTCATATTCTTAAGCAACGTGATATTAGTGTAAGAATAGAGAAAATAAAAATAATTAGGAAAGGTAGAAATTAGGCCTTACATGCCTCCTCCTTCCAAGTATTAATTATCTGGTGCAGCAATGAGAGGTCACTAATATGATTGATCAAGGTTACTGTTAGGGATGCCTCATTGGGATCCTGCACCATTTTGTAAAAGAGGTTGCTTATGTTACTTCGTTGTCGCCATAACTCTTGGTTACACTAATATTACAGTCTCTATTTGTGTATTATATATGCGTGTATTTTTTTTAACCATGTCATTTGCATAGTCTCTCCTTACAAGCAAAAACTAAGGGACAAAGAAAAACATAAAAAAGAAGATAAAATAAATAAAGGGGATAGTAAAGTATGGATTTGGGGGTCTACTTAAGATAAAAGTTCAAAAGGGTTAAATTATCCACGATTCTAAGATTTTTCCCTATTTGGAAGGAGCAACATATTGCACATCAAGTTTGTATGTAATATTGCAATTCAAATGCTGCATTGCATACATTATTTAAAAAGTGATAAACAAATCTTTATTGGTGTTTTATTTATATTTCAATAGGCATAAAATAATGCTTCAGGGTTTTATTGATATAGAGTTATAATACTTTAATTATTTGTGTGATACAAGTCGTATTGATTACAATTCATGGTTGAACTATATCTATCTTAGAAACAACCTTTAGAGAGACCTGTAACAAAAGAAAGGACACCATTAATGTTTCAGATCAGCCTACCTGATGATTACAATTCATGGTTGAACAATATTTATCTTAAAAACAGCCGAGACCTGTGATAAAAGAAGACATCATTGATGTTTTGGATCATCCTACCTGATCCATCATCAGAATGCATGTGTGGTAGATTACAGAAATAGAGCTGCGTCTATAAATAATTCCATTAGATACATGGGATGCCTTATTGGAACAATTAAAGATTTAAAGCATTCATTCATTTCTATATCCAATTAATTGTAAATCTCCTTTAAGAGACTAGCTGTTAGAAAGTAGCCTATTAATAAATAAGTCAGAACCAATTCACAAGCAGTCAAACAACTTGATCATGGACAAAGGTTTAAGCTTGAGCCATTGACAACGACCCATTATATTAAAACTTAGAAGAGGTTCCCTTAATTAATTTGTTAGTTAATTAATGAGGGGCAATCAAATTAAATTAATTATGCCAAGAGTTGTAACTACAATGATAGACAAGGGGGTGGGAGGATTGAGTGTAAAGTGTGGGATGTCAATAAAAGACGTCCAACCTTAAATTTGACTTCCATTTGAATGTTATAGAGCAGTTTTTCTTTGTGCTTGGAGAAGTCAATTGGCGCACGGTGGAGTTCGGAGCCTAATCTTTTTTTGAGCCTGACGTAGTGGTGTAGCTTGATTGATGCCTTTTGTCATTAGTCACTAGGAATTTTTTGGAGAAGGTAATGGAGTCGTTAATCAATGTGGAACCTTTAATGGGTGAAACTATGTGACAAATCCTTGATAGGCGCCTCAAGACCGATACATCTCGACAGTTTTTAGATAAGATGTATTTAAGATATTTTTACTAAATTTATTTTGGTTGACCAGTTGTGACTTAATAATTAATAGACTAGTTTCTAACATGTAGTTTCTTAATGGAGGTTTACAATTAATTGGTTATAGAAATTAATTAATGCTTTAAATCTTTAACTGGTACAAGAAGTCATCGCATGTACCTAATGGAGTTATCAATATAAGGGGCTCTACTTCTGCAATCTACCACACATTCATCTCGATGATGGATCATGTAGAGGGATCCAAAATGTCGATGGTTTCTTTTCTTTTATCACAAGCCTCTCTTGAAGCTTGTTGCTTATTTTATAACTTATGGACTATGGAAGCCTTAAAAGTTGATATATTTATCTCACTATTTAATGCCATATGATTTATGATAGTCTCCAAAACTTGCTTTAACTATGTCAAAGTGTCTATTTCTCATTATGCGTGATTTTTTTGTAGGGTTAAGTGATATTTGTTTTTGTTAAGATTACTTTGGGACATCATTGGGCCCCAACCTAGGCATGGCTCCAACATTATTGGGTCGATGCTAGAAACTACCTTAATGTAATGCCCCACTAACAGGGAGTCCACTGGGGGGTGGGCCGCCTTAACATGATGGAGTGGGATTAGAACTCGGGGCACTCATGTACCATTACACCACCACCTGAAGGACATGGTTAAGTGGTGTTTAATTTACAAAGAGCTTCAGTTTTTTTTTCAAATTTATGACAAATTATTGACGACTATGATCATCAAATCACAAAGAGAGAGCATGATGTCCATCAATTGCATAATAAATCATTTCAAGATCAAGGTTGCTTCTCAAAATTCTAGCTAATTTTGTGGTGGGTATTGCTATTTGATCTTGTTTACAAACAACTTACTGGTTGTGAGACATTATGGTCAAAGTCTTTGTGGGGTCTCTTTATCATGCCCCAAAAATACACATGAAAGAAACAAGTAAAAACAGGGCAAATTTTTTTTGAGATTGTACAATGCACACTCAACAATAACACACTTGAAAGCCACCCTCATGGCAAACACACAAATGCATTAACACGAACACACAATGAAACAAACACGATTCACAATGAGCAAGTGGTCACATGGTTGTTGCATGCTTATGTTGACCTTGCTTGAACTAATTGGCCTACCGACATCTCTATGGCCTAGAACTATTTGAGTGAACCTGACAAAAACTGATTTGCACCCTTAACTAAAACGAGGAAGGTTCAATGATCATCTAGGGTTAAACAATACACTCTGATGCTCCATGGGGTTCAAACGGGACCAATAAGGAGGCTCAACTTGTAGCTTAAGCTGAAAATTAAATTTTAATTTTAAGTTGAGATACTTTATTGAAAAGGGCTTATCTAAAGATATATTAGGCCCCATATGACCTCCAAAAGGGCATACAATATTTGAGCCTATCCCCTAGAGGGTGGAGCATCTCACTTCCATCATTGGATTTGCTGCACTTCAACTGTTGGATTTGGAGAGGTAGGAAAAAGCTTAGGAATCCTTATGGAAAGCTATAAATGTCCTAGACATGCTCCATTAAGTTTGCAAATGGTTTGAAGAGAGGGGAAGAGGATTTGGAGGAAGACTTGTCCATAGTCTTTCTTCTTTATCCTCCTAACCTTTGAATGACTTCCACCAATGGGGTCTGTAAGCTTTATTAGCAATAATAATAATGTTTTATTTTAATTGTCTAATAGGTTCAAAAGTTTGTTGGGCATATTCCTTAGTCTCTAGGCGTCTCGAAACGCCTTGAGGAAGTTTCAACACCCCACAAATGCAATAAGGCTAAGGGAGCTTCAAGCTCTCAACGACCATCAATGGCTGCCCAAGGTTTCTAATGTTTAGGTTTAATAAAGTTTATTTTTAATTTTAGATTCAAGTTTTGATTTTCCTACCATGTAGAAGAGGGCAAAAAATTTTGGGGGCCCTTATGGGTCACCTTGCTCTCGGGCCACCATGTGCCCCTAAAAAGCCAAGAAGGGCTCTACAGCCTTGAAGGCCTTACTCAAAGGTCACACTACTACTATGCCACTGACCATATATTGTATATAGTACATCTATAATAATCGTGGCTAATTCATATAGCTGTAGTTTTCTAAAAGAGTAAACTGTCGGCTTGTTGGCTTTAGAAAATTTATAGCTGCGGGCCTAAAAAAAATCATAACCTTTTTTTAGGAAGGCAAATCATGGGTTTAAGTGCCACTTGGTGACCAAAATTACCACCTATGCTTGATTGGGCTACTGTTCGTGTTGCTTGTGCCAAGAATTGCAACCTCTAGTTCAAACACACCACATTAACTACACATCTACATCGTAGATCTAAACCTCTTATAGCGCCTCTCGGCCACTCACATAGATGATTTGAGGTTGTATGGAAGTGTTGCAGGCCGTATGTGTAGGTGACCTCCAATGGCCGCTAGCTTTGCCAGTGACGCCACTACGTGCACTAAGAATCCCAGATCCCTTGAGGATTCTTGAAACTGAGATGAACACCATCCCTTCCCTAAAATTGTGAATCCAAACTCGGCGCCCATGCATGCAACATCATAGTAACATTACACTTACACGACAAACTGAAAGTGTAAACAAAATTCACTTACACGGGTTTGAAATAGAGAAAATGCGACAAATTAAAAGATGCTAAAATAATCGTAAAAGCACGGGAAAAAACCTGCAAATGTTATTTCATGCCAAATAGAGTGCGTAGAAAGAGAAACAAAGTCCAAAATCCAATTATAAGACATGAATAAAGATTCAATGTTTCCAATTACTCTCGAGTTCTCATTAAGTGTCAATTTTTTAGTTTTAGAGCACATATTGTCATATACTCATAGCTCATATACAAAACAAAATTAGAGATTTCAAAATTCATATAGCTTTTAAGGCAGCCATGACTAGATATGTGAACTTGAAGCAAAAGTTGATGCCCTTGTATTTGCAGTGATTTGGCTCAAATGAGCACAGTCACGATCATCCAAAAGCTCTTTTAGGATATCTAAATACTTTTCACTAAATATAGGCTCCTCGACTGTGATCCGTTCTGAATCAGGATAAATTTCATCTAGATCAATTGGTTGATCATCTTCAACACTACTTGAGGTTAGCAATGATGAAATATGGGTTGAAATTGAAAACACATTCATACCAGTTGCTATTAGGGTTGATAAAATAAAATAATAAACACAACATTTGGTTGCAACCTTTAGGTTTACCAAAAAATAATAAATTACTTAACTCTAGCAACCTCTAATAGATTTAAAAAAAATAAATATATTTAAAAATAATAAAAAAAATAACTCTGTCTGGTAAAATATATAAAAATGAAAACCCAAACCTTTACCATATAAAAAAATGAAAATCCTAACCCTAGCCTTACGTCTAAGGAGCAATGTTGAATTAGTGCTGCCGTGCTTAGTTTGATGATCACAAAATGTCTAGTTTGTTTTTTGCAATCAACCAGGAAAGTTTGAAAATTTGTTTCGCTCTTGCTTGAAAGTGAGAAAATGACAAAAAAATCAATTACGAGGGGTTTAAATGCAAAGAGCTATAACTAGTTTGAAAAAACCGTTGGTTTTTTCAATACATGCGTTTTTTCGCAGAAACCCTGTTCTTTGTCGGTTTGCTTGGTTTTGATAGGTTTCTTGAAAAACTAGGCAACCCAGGTCATAACGACATGGCACAGGTGTGGAGCACATTTTAAACGTAGGTACTCGAATATTTCCTTTTTTATGTTATTATACACAACATGAATCAACCAAAGCACAAACTATGGATTAGGAATTTGACATCATCCATAGCCCTGCGGACCTTTCCGTGTGCCACCGTTGTTAAGTAGTGCTACACAACCCCATCATCACCGCCTAGGTGGTCCACCATCTACTTTGATAGCCATATCGACTCAACCCTTTTTCCTACATATGACCATGCTAGATGATTTGGAGGTAAACTTTTTGGGTCCTACCCTACATCAAGTGGCCACCCCTAAAAAACAATGGTCCTATCTCTTTTTATACCCTATGGGGTATTTTAAAAAAAATAAAATTTAGCCTTAAAAATAAAGGAAAATTTCACAAGGTCAAAATATGATAAATTTCATATTAAAATTGATTAAACGGGATTTTGACGCTAGGCCAAAATACAAAGGAAAACAAGGAGATCTAGATCCTCCAAACTTCAAAAATTCATAATAAATCCACTGAAGCTCCTAAAAATATTCTGTGAGATGACACGGAATCGTCGCAGAGTCTAGATCAATATAAAATTAGTTTATGGAAAGTTTGGTGTAATTTTAATTTCCTGAAAATTACAAAACTAAAACAGCTTTCCTAGGGCTTCTAAAGCATTACAAGCCCATATCATCGTATTCAAAGCAACTTAAAGCAAAACATCGTTCTTCTTATCAAAGTATATAATTAGGAATATTATGAGCACAATAACACCTTTTACATAAGTAAAACACTAATATTCATTGTATACAATCATTTCCAAAGAGGTTCAAGAGCAAAAAGTCTTGTAACTACGACCTAATTACACTTTCTAAAGCAAAATAAAGCTAAATTTTATTTTATTGATAGAAAACAAGAAGAATAATGCATTTCATATATAGTCTTCCTCTTTCCTTTTTCATATATAAAATATACTAAGCCCTAACTTTACTATGTAAAACACTAATATTCATTGTATACAATCATTTCCAAAGAGGTTCAAGAGCGAAAAGTCTTGTACCTAAGACCTAATTACACTTTCTTAAGCAAAATAAAGCCAAATTTTATTTGATTGATACAAAACAACAAGAATGCATTTCATATATAGTCTTACTCTTTCCTTTTTCATATATAAAATATACTAAGCCCTAACTTTACAATTTTCATCATTTTCATGGGTGAATAGAAAAGAAGTTTCTTTTCCAAAATTTGCAATCAAACAAATATATGATAACTTCAATTTTATTTTAACAATAATATTTACAAAATTGAGGCATGCAAGCCTTATATAATTTTTTCGAAAACAAGAGGAATCAAATAAGTTTTTTCTGCACGAATCTCCAAGTAGCAAGCTCCCAAATGAAACACCAAAAAAACAAACAAGCAGGGGCTAATCTCCCATCCCTTTTCCATCATAAGGTAGGAGAACTTAGGCACCCTTGAATTTGTAAGGATATGAAGCCAATATCCATGTCACATGTGATGTGGCATATTTCACTATTTATCTGCATAGGTGGAATAGGGCACATTTCATCCTTGGATGCAGATGGAGAAAAAGTTGATGGAGATGGATAGATTTATGTCACATAAAGGTGATTTGAATGTGGGGCACATTTCTTGAATGCACATGGAGGTAAGCCAAAAAGGTGATTCTACTTTTTGATTTAGAGGCACATGGTAGGTGAGTTTTGTCAAAAGGTTGTTTGATGAGCTTTTGTCTTTTGTAGGAGACAAAGACAGTTGTCACATGGAGATCTTTGTCAAAAGATGATTGAATACCTTTTTTGGCACGTGAGAGAGACAACTTTCACTATTCACCACTATTTATCAATAGTGTTTAACAACTTTATGTCCGTCTCCAAGTGTGGAGCCATTTTTGGTCTCTCTCTCTTGTTTCTCTCTTCTCCCTTCCTCTTATGTAATTCTATAAATAAGGATTTTGTCCTTTCTATTTCCAAGCTTAATGGATGATCCAAGCTGCCATTTGCCCTATGGTTTTTCCTTGCACATTGCAAGGTTTTCCACGTATATCTTATGTTGTGATTTCTTGTTCATTGTATTGTTGCTTATTAGCTCTGAAATTTGATTTCTTGCACACATATTTTATAATTTTTTATTAACATTTGGTATTAGAGCTAGACTCTTTGAAAAACTCGTGTTGAGTGTTTTTTGTTGAGTTAGGGACTCTTGTGCAAGTGGGAGCTACAACAATGACAGGTGGAGTGACCACGTTTGAGATATAGAAGTTTGATGGCAGGAATTTCTCCTTATGGAAGATGAAGTTGGAGGATCTCTTCATTCAAAATGACCAAGCTCTAGCCTTGCAAGGTCTTACAAACAAACCCAACAGCATGACAAAGGAGGATTGGAACAAGATGGATAGAAAGGCGATTTATACAATCCGTCTTTGTCTTGCAGATTATGTTCTTTTCAATGTTGCTGAGAATACTGTAGAAGAACTATGGGAGAAGCTTAACAAGCTTTATCAAACAAAATCAGCAACAAACAAAGTATTCCTGAAGAAGCAACTTTACAGCTTGAGAATGAAGGATAATTCATCTGTTGCAGAGCACTTGATTGAGTTTAATACACTCATTAGTACAACTGTGTATCTTATTAACAGGTCTCCTATAGCTGGAGGCTGTTAATACAACTGTGTATCTTATTAACAAGTCTCCTATCGCTGTGTTGGATGGAAGGACTCTAGAGGGGGTTTGGCATGGTAAGCCAGTCAATTACTCTGATTTATGTATATTTGGTGGTGAAGCATTTGCCCATGTGCCTAAAGAAAAGAGGTCCAAGCTTGACTTAAAGTCAAGGAAATGTCTTTTTCTGGGTTATGGCGATGCAATAAAGGGGTATAGATTGTGGGATCCTGCTAACCACAATGTAATTGTCAGCGGAGATGTTGTGTTCAATGAAAAATCCATGCAAAGGAAGGAGGTACAATAGACACTTGAGATTGTGCCTATTGAGGTAGCCAATAAAAAAGAAGATGAAAATCAGCCACCTGTCCATGAAAATCAACAAGATAACAATCAAGATCATGTATATGATGAGGATGTACAACAACTAGATTAGCCATAGGGTGAGACATCACATTTTGTGAGGAGATCCACTAGAGTGACCATACCACTAGAAAGGTACTCTTCTAGTTGTAATTCAGCGTATGCATTAGTTACTGATGTTGGGGAATCTAGTTCATTTCAGGAAGCTAGAGAATTTGAAAATGCAAACAAATGGAGGAAAGCCATGGAAGAGGAAATGAAAGCTCTTCATAAGAATGAAACATGGAAGCTTGTGGATCTCCCACATGAAAGAAAGGTAGTTGTAAACAAGTGGGTGTACAAATTGAAGAAGAACAATGATGGGTTCTTGGAGCGGTATAAAGCTCGCTTGGTGGCAAAAAGTTATGTACAAAAGTTAGGTATAAACTTCAGTGAAATCTTCTCTCCAGTTGTGAAGCTAACCACTGTTAAAGTTTTACTTGCACTTGTAGCTGCATAGAATTTAGAGTTGGAGCAGATTGATGTAAAAACAACGTTCATGCTTGGTGATATCGAGGAAGAGATTTATATGGATCAGCGTGAGGTCTATGAAGAAAGAGGCAAAAAGCATTTGGTTTGCAAATTAAAGAAATCATTGTATGGTTTAAAACAGGTACTGAGGATGTGGTACAACAAAATCGATACCTTCATGAAAAACCAAGGTTTTATCATAAGTGAAGTTGATCATTGTGCATACTTTAAAAGGTTTGATGACAGAAGCTTCATTATCTTGCTGTTATATGTTGGTAGTAGGCCCTAGCATGAAGAAAATCAATGATTTAAAGGCTCAGTTATCTCAGACTTTTGAGATGAAGGATTTAGGAGCAACAAACCAAATTCTAGGGATGAAGATACATAGAGACAAAAAGGAAGGAAGATATGGTTGTCTCAGAAGACATACATAGAAAAGAATCTACAGCGCTTCAATATGCAAAATGCAAAACCAGTTAGTACCCCACTTCACACTTCAAGTTGTCTTCTAAGCAGTGTCTTAGAACCGAAGAGGAGAAGACAAGCATGTCTCATGTACCTTATTCTTTAGCAGTAGGAGGCCTTATGTTCGCCATGGTTAGTACTAGACCAGATATTCCCCAAGCAGTGGGAGTTGTGAGACGGTTCATGGCGAATCCTGAAAAGGAGCATTGGTCTGCGGTGAAGTGGATTTTTAGATATCTTAGAGGTATTTCAGATGCTGTTATTTGCTATGGAACAACATATTTACAGATCATAGGTTATGCAGATTCGGATTTTGGCGGTGACAGAGATGGATGAAAGTCCACTATAGGATATACTTTCACTCTTGCAGGTGGAGCAATTAGTTGGGCATCCAAGTTGTAGCCAGTGGTGGCTTTATCAACTACTGAGGCTGAATATGTAGCTGCAACATAAGCTTGCAAGGAAGCAATATGGTTAGAATGGTTATTGGGTGACTTCATGGAAATGCAAGGAAAGATTGATTTGCATTGTGACAGTCAAAGTGCAATTCACTTGGTGAAGAATGCAACATTTCATAATCGCACGAAACATGTTGACATCAAGTGGAGCAGTTAGTTGGGCATCCAAGTTGCAGCAAGTGGTGGCTTTATCAACTATTGAGGCTGAATATGTAGATGCAACAAAAGCTTGCAAGGAAACAATATGGTTAGAATGGTTATTGGGCAACTTCATGGAAATGCAGGGAAAGATTGCTTTGCATTGTGATAGTCAAAGTGCAATTCACTTGGTGAAGAATGCAGCATTTCATGATCGTACGAAACATATTGACATCAAGTACCACTTCATTAGGAGCATGGTAGAGGAAGGTAGGATCGTGTTGAAAAAAATTGACATTGAATAAAATACTGCATATATGTTGACGAAGCCGGTCAGGATAGAGAAGTTTGAATGGTGCAAAACTTCTTTGGGCTTGTTGAAAATGTGATGAGGGCAGCATTGGGCAATTGACATTTGGATAGAATAATACGTGTATATTGACTCCAAGTGGAAGAATGTTAGGCTATGAAACCAATATTCATGTCACATGTGATGTGGCATATTTCACTATTTATGTGCATAGGTGGAATGGGCACATTTCATCCTTGGATGCACATGGAGAAAAAGTTGATGGAGATTGATAGGTTTATGTCATATAAAGGTGATTTGAATGTGGGGCACATTTCTTGAATGCACATGGAGGTAAGCCAAAAAAGTGATTCTACTTTTTGACTTGGAGGCACATGGTAGGTGAGTTTTGTCAAAAGGTTGTTTGATGAGCTTTTGTCTTTTGTGGGAGACAAACAAAGTTGTCACACAGAGGGGATCTTTGCCAAAAGGTAATTGATTATCTTTTTTGGCACATGTGAGAGAGACAACTTTAACTATTCACCACTATTCATCAATAGTGTTTAACAACTTTATGTCCCTTTCCAAGTGTGGAGCCATTTTTGGTTTCTCTCTCTTGTTTCTCTCTTCTCCCTTCCTTTTATGCAATTCTATAAATAAGGATTCAGTCCTTTGTATTTTTAAGCTTGAAGTATAAGCATAAGCCATTCTTAGCATAAGTTTTGTATTTAAGCTAGGAGTTAGAAGGCCAAGCTATTGAGGAAGTTTCGTAAGAGTGAGTTTTGTTGAAGTTAATAGAAGATCCAAGCTGCCATTTGTCCTGTGGTTTTTCTTTGCACATTGCAAGGTATTCCACATATATCTTATGTTGTGGTGATCTCTTGTTCATTGTATTGTTGCTTATTAATTTTGAAATTTGATTTTTTGCACACATATTCTGTATTTTTTTCTTAACAGAATTAAGATCTCCCAACTCGAAGCATCTAGTGATCAACAAGAAGGGTAACAAGGAAAATACGAAGTGTAGCTTAAGGAGAGATTGTAAAATAAATCTACTAACACAACCTAATCAATCATTTAAGGGTAGAACTATTTTCTTCTCATGGATGCCAAAATATATGCAGTTAAATACACCATCACAAGATATCTTTCCAAAGATATACCAACAAGGGAGGAGAGGAAGGATCTCATGGCAAACAAAGCATGTGCAACCTTGAATTGCCATTCCATGACAAGAACCCATGTCCTCCAATACCTTTCAAGGCATGGGACAGCAATATAACCATCCGAAATAGAGGGGGAACGAGGCACCGGCCCCTATAATGGACAGGGAAGGATGGTCTTAAGAACAAGCCTTGCAAGTTCCCATCCAAGCTCATAAAATAGCTTGTTTTGCAAATGGGTAGATCCATATGAGTCATACTCAAACTTCCCTACAAACAAATGAAGATTGGCCCAATTTTAGGCAGCCTAACCTTGCCATTTTGAAACAATAATTACATATAAAAAAACACCTACCAATGGTGGTCTTAAAGCTCTAAAAAATTTCATTAAAAAGGGTCACAAAATCATGGTTAAAGGTCTGATTTTTTTTTTCATAAACCAAGAAAGTTGTGAGCTCAACAATGGCTTCACAACAAAACCTAATATTCATTTGAAGGCAAGAAAGAAACCATGAAAAACATGTATAAATAAATACAAAGCATATGAGAATTCCAAGACACGTATCCTACCTTAAGTCCACTTGTTAAAACAAAGCTTTTATTATTTTTTTCAAGATTTCCCCCTTCAAATCTCAATTCCAAAGCAACTAAAATCACTAAAGCTTGTTCTTGCAAAATAAGAAGAGCTAAAGGAGGAATAATGAAAAGAGGGTAGAAGAATGGTCTCCACAAATAAAGTTCTCTCATAAATAGGAAATTATTCCAAAGGCTCACCCAAGGATCTTGCTTTGTGTGATCTTCCACCACTTGCTTCTCAAGTCTTCCTTTCCAACATATCTTCTTACAAACTCATAAATTCATCTTACATACCACAAATGTCTCTTATATTCCAATAAATCTCTCTTTATCCAAGGCATTCAAGAGGGCCTTAGAACACCCAAAACTTAACAAAATGTTTAGAATATTCTTTCCTACCCTCCTATACAGTTGAAAGACTTAAAGAAGCACCTAGGAAATAGAAAGCTTGATTAATACACCTCAATAAATGTGCCTCTATTTCAAATCAGAGTTTCACAAGTGCCAAACATTTATGGGCCATCTCACAACCCCATTAAGACTTCTAAAAACCTCTAGGGATCAAGGGTCAAGTGGTAAAGAGATTGGAATTGGAATATTAAATTCAAAATTTAGACGATTTCTAAAAAATGAAAAAAACTAGGTAATTAGAAAACATTTAATATTCTAGGGAACACATTAGTTATTTGATGTTCCATGTAGTTCAAGTCACCTCACTTGGTCTTTTTGTCAGCTGTGCATTAAATATACATATCAAGATGGTTTATATCTATGATAGCCAAAACAACAAAATTGAAATCAATCTCGAGAAATATATACACTCATACAAGGTATGCATATAAACATCCAAAATTTATCTCAATATTCCAACTACATCATAAGAAATAATACCAAAATGTCAGATGTCAAAACGTCAATACACAATCAGAATGATATAAATACGCTAGCCTAACAAGCCAAATCATCCCTAGTGTCCATGTATCAAATTCAAAACAATAATGTCCAGCTTCAAATAATAACAGTACTAACACTCCGTGCCTCAAAGATAAATACATATATGTCGTCACAAGGACAAGTACAGTGTAATGGGCCTTACACACTCGATTTTGATGTGATTTGTGGCTGTGGTACATGTTTTGCCTCTAGAGCCTTTGCTTCTCTTCTTGCTCCTACGTTTTTTTCTATAATTGGTAGGTGTTCCCTTTAGAGCCCCAATAAAATGTATCACCCTTCCGGCTAATTAATTATCATAGGGGGCCAATGTCTAGCATGGTGAGAACGCTTGAAGGTGCGTACCTTTTCTGTAAGTTGACAACATATAGTAATGTTGTGACTAACACCTATTAGATATAGAAAAAAGGGCACCATTACAACATGCCGATTTTGTCTGATATATCTGAACAGAAGCATAATAATAAAATTCCAAAACTAGTGACTAACACTTATTAGATATAGAAATAAGGGCACCATTACAACATGCCGATTTTGTCTGATATATCTGAACAAAAGCATAATAATAAAATTCCAAAACTAGGCATGCAACTAAAAATGTAAAACCACTGTCAGTGTTTACCAAGTTCACAGCATAGATACATGACCACAAAATATTACAAGTACAATCACCATACTTTATTTTAGATGCTATACAAAAACTGCTTGTACAGGAAATCATATGCCAATACTTAGTTCGCATCTTGATTGTTATCCTCTAAGAAGGATATCAGATTCTTTTAAGACCATGCTACAATTCATCTTATAGATTCAATGTGTCATGGAAAGCGATGGAGTTGGATAAAAGAGCTGCCCTATACCTTTTGCCTTTTGTTCAAGGCCGATGCATGTACTCATAATCAATGGAATTATTTCTATGTTTAAGTAGTTTAGATTCAAATCACAATATAAATTTGCCCAAATTATTATGTTGAATAATCATTTACGTATCTAATGCAAGTGTATATGTTCTGACGAGTGTGTGTAGAGTCAGCATGTTGAATTGGTTTAGCAAGGCTAGGTGACGAGCCTCCTGTAAAATATTCACCTTTAAGATGTCTCTGCTTCACCTTTTAGGGTGAGCTTGCTTCTACGAATCATAACCAACTTTTATATGTTACCAAATACCTCCTTACATGCAAGCAGTGAGGCTCTAGTGAACTGGGCCAAGTGTACATTCAAGATGTTTACGATGATGTAGATAATTACAAAGATCATCATCATCAATTTATCCATTCCCCCAAGTATATCCCACTAATCCTTTGCTTCACCTTCAAGGATATCCCACTAATCCGTCACCTCACCTTGAAGAAAAGATCTAGAAATGTTTTTTGAAAAGTCTTAAAGTGGATAAATCATATTTCTGTTCCCAAAATAAAATCCACCATTTTATTATTATCTTCTCTCCTAAGGGGGAGTGTAAATCACCCATATTGAAATATAAAACGAAAGAGCTAAGTGTTTTTTGGAAAGCTTGCATTTAGTGGATCTCGTTTTTAATACAAAAATAAGGATATGAAAAGCTACTGGCAAGTAGATCTAGAAGTTCTCTTCAAGTTGTAAAAAATAACATTGAATTGCTTAATCAGATTGAAAATTTTAGGGTTTTTTTTTGCAAAGGTCGCGATTAAATGACAGTACAATAGATTCAGAATTTTAACTTCCTGAGATCCTATATCCCTCACTAATGCTTGGATATTCTATTATGAGGTTGCAATTTCAAGAATGACAGAACAATAGATCCAGAATCCCAACTTTCTGAGACCGTATCTTCCTCAATACTGCTTGGATTTTCTCTTATGCCAACTTGCCAGAAAGCTACGAAGTTGTCATTTTTATGACACAATAATGACTTTGATTAGATGGTTAAACTGAGATAAATTTGTGCTGCAAGGATGAGCAAAATGAGTTCTGATCTGCTGAAAACTTCTCCCGCTTTGCCCACATTGGTACTCTGAATGTCCAATAACAGAACTATGCTGAAATATAACAGAGATCACACAACACAAGGTATGGAAGGTACTGATACACCCAAATATTCAATACACTCAGAATGATACCTTTATAATCTCTTAGAAATCCCGACTACAATATCTCACTTGATGTCTCAATACTGATATGAGCCTTGTAAAGTAGACGCTTCACCTGTTAACACATTTGACTGACATATTGTCCCATATAACTTTAATACAAGTTACCCAATCTAATTAACGAAAAGGGCTATGCACAACACATGTTAAGTACTACATAACCTCCAATACATCATAATATTTTATGTTAATGCAGACAACATGGGGATTTATTAGTATCCTTGACAATAGCTTATGCAGCTTCTATCATAGAGTGGTCACCTGTGTGTTTATAGTTAATCACCTAAAAGATCTATTTCAGTGTCTCTACCATCTTTCCTTGGAAAAAATTATTCTTCTGCATCATATCCTGCCGCCCTCTACCTCTCTTCAGATTTTCTCATCAAGCTCCAGGGCTGGATACTATCCCTGAGGCCTTTGTACCCATATTGGTGCCATTTGGGTACTGGTCTGGGTATCTCTTGGATTTGTCAAAAATCTCAGGTTGTACCTGGGGTACCCAGGACATATTCAGGGTTTATATTGTAGCATTTTGTGAATTTTAACCTATAAATTCAAAACTCATACACTTTAAAAGCTAGGAGAAAAAATAATAAAACAATTGCTGCTTTTAATGTTCTATATTTTTTACATCATTTTTTAACCTATAAATTTGAAATTCACTGATTTTCAAAGCCAATTTTTTACCCTTTTGAACTTGCATCCCACTCGGTGAATTTGAGGGATGTGAGGGTGATGGTCAAAGAGACTCTAACCTGTTTTCTTTCTCAAAACCTGAACTATTTTTTGCGTTTCAACTGCCCCTATAATGCAAAAAACACAAACCCTCTCATCCCACTGCTCTTTAGGGGTTGCCCATCTCCCTATCTCGCATCGGAGTCTATGAGAGTCAGTTCTTCCTCCTGTGCAACTCTTCTTCTCACGCTGCCCTAGGCCCTGTGTCACTCTTCATGCTTTCCTTTTTTTTCAAGTAACATAATAACTTGGTCATAGCGGTTGCCTCTAGAGGGAAAGTACCTGCTTCGGCAAGAATGATTTCATATGGGACTGAGTCCTTGATTCTGAAATTGTTTGTGATTAGTCGCTTTTGAATCTTTTCTATTTGCCTCCATTTCAAGCTCGTTGTTCCACTAGTTCACACCTCGCAATCATATAATACCACTGGCGTGACAAGTAAACCAAATAAGACCCTGGTGGTCTTCCAGTCCCATAACTCCGCATTCCTGCATTTGTTTTGAAGCGCGTAGAAAGCTCTCCATGTGCCTTGTAGTATTTTCATTCTGCAAGTGTCCCATCTAAGTTTGTTGTGAAAGTCGAGGCCGAGATACTTGTATTTTGACACCACTTCAAGAGACCCTCTGCAAACTGAAAACCGGGGTGTTGTGACTTCCTTTTCACTGAAAAAATCGTAATTTTGGTTTTCTCAGTGTTTACCTGCATCCCTACTACTTTACAAAAGAGCTCTAGAGCTCAGAGATGATCTCTTAAATCTTGGATTGTCGTTGCCATTATGATCAAATCATCATCATAGAGTAGAAGTTTTACCGCATAGTTAGTCAAGTAGACCCCCTCCCCTCTGAATTTGTTTATCCAATCCTCTAGCTTATCAATGTAAAGCCCAAATAAAGTTGGTGATAGAGGGCAGCCTTGTTTGACATCGATGTCACTCCCGATTCAGACAACCCAAATAAGTGAAGACTTAGCTTTGATTTTTTATTTATTTATAATGTTGTATCTATTCATATTCACTAGTTAAGGCTTTAAAAAGATAAGTATGAATTAGTAAAGACTAAATACCAATTTAAAATCTATAAAATAAAGATTCTAAACATATTTTAAAATAATTGTAAACTATAATCTATAAGCATAATATATATTTATAGTTTACATAACTAGATATATATTTTTTATATTTTTTTATAAATATAGCTTATTGCGCTTTATAATAGTAAAAATAATTAACACAACCATAACAAATTATAATGTTTAACTAATTAATATACCAATGTAAAATCATCTAAACATTATAATGATCACATATTATCATATACCAATTAAAGTAAACATTTATCTTTAAAGTAAAATAATATATTAGCATGTAAAAGATAGTGAACTAGTATAGATATCTTAAATACATTTATCCAAAAAACGCTGAGAAATTTTAATCTCAAGGTACTTATCTTGGATTTTTCACATACCACAATTATTAATAACTTCATTACCTTAATGTCAATTATGGAGCTGGGGATTTCGCTGTTAATTGTAAGGTGAATCTTCGAGATGTCAAAGTCCTTTAGTCGGCTCCTTCTTGCATGCCTTCCCCTTCTTTGTCCAATCGACCCAAGGAGGTTGTTGGTTCAATGGCTAAATGTAGAGGAAGTAGATCAGAGGTTGAAAGACTAAAGATGGAAGCAAAGGAATTGATCAGAGATGGATCTCAGTGGACGATGGAGAATTTTCTCTCCCATAAAGGGAGAAGAATGGTTACTGCTCATGAATAGCTACTCCCATTTTCCTTTTTTTCTTGTTTTCGCTCATTCATTTAACCTTCTTCGAATGGTCTATTCCCTTGTGGTATAGCATTTTTTTGTAGTCGAGCCTTTGGTTTGCTATCAGTTTGTTGCCTTTATGCTATTCATTTACAAGTTTGATCGAGCGGGTCTTTCTTTCGTTTGGTTCTATTTGGAGATCTTGTCGTTTTAATCTTTTGCATTTCTATTTGTCGTTCTTTCTGTCGTTGGTTGGGGTTGTTAGATGCTTCCTTTTAACTTAGTGTTTTCTATGGACTAGGCCCCCTATTGTGTCCCAAATGCGGTTCATAGCTCTGATCTTTGTACATGTTAGCATTTATGCCAAGATCTCATAAATAATGTTGAACGAATAACAAATAAAAACGT
The DNA here is from genome assembly GCA_037957365.1 of Torreya grandis. Classification (NCBI taxonomy): domain Eukaryota; kingdom Viridiplantae; phylum Streptophyta; class Pinopsida; order Cupressales; family Taxaceae; genus Torreya; species Torreya grandis. Next base: position 3,765,336 of record JARHVA010000598.1, on the reverse strand, counting down.
AATATGAAGCAATATTACCTCACAAAGAAAGCAAACCATAAGATTGAGCCAAGAGTTTTGAAATGAGAAACCGAATTAATCGGAAAAAAAACCCATGTGAATATTAAAAAGGATTGCCAACAATTATCCTCGCAATACAAACTTAAAAGCAAGAGGAATAGAGAAGAAGAGAGAGCTTCAAGTGAAGAAGAGAGGAGGAGAGGGCTCTTTAACTAGAGTAAGAGGAAGGATGATGGAGTTACTAAGCATCCCATCATGACCTTACAAGACCTCCATAGTGTGTGTTAAATGTCCTATTCTCCAAAAGTGAAGGGTAGTGTGTGACATGTCTTGGGATGAGTTACTTGTACAAGTAACTTCAAGAATATTACAAAAAGAAAGAGGTGAGAGACACCTCATAAATCTGGGATAAAGTGAATTTCTTATAATAAGAAATGCACACTTAAAATATAGATTTAGGATAAGCTAAATTAGCTTAAAGACTTCGAAAATGTGAACCCAAATAAGATTAATCTCCAACACTCATCCTTAAGTTTAATTTTGGGCTACAAAAGTAGAGAAAATCTTTTACAAATAAGTTGAAATTACATAATACTCTCCCTTAATGGAAACTTTTGCATTGAGTGCATCAGTAGAAGTTTGCATAGTCTCTATTTGCTTATGAAAAGAATTTTGAAGTGCATTAATAGTCATAGTTTGACATTGAAGTTGACATTTAAGAATATAAATTTCATCATCTTGAAAGGCAATTTTTGCTGTAAAATTCTTAAATGCAAGAAACATGGCTAGTTTAAAAGCCATAGCAAAAAAACAATAAAAGCCATTTAAAATGTTATATGCAAAACAATTTAGCTTACAAAAAAACGTTATTAATTTGGTGTGAAACAAAGATAATGAAAATGACTTATCTTTTTTTTTAAAAAAAATTAATAAGAATAATTGAATTGAAAAAAAATATTGTTATGTAAAATCTCATCTGTGAGAAAATAAAGTCTATTTGTTTTTAGATGAGAATGAAAAAGCCTTTTAAATCTTAGATTTGGATTAGGAAAAAAAGTAATGCATAAATAAGATTATTTAAAGCATGAAAAAAACAAACATTAAATACCTAAAAGCTTTTACATCAAGGGATAAAACCACAGTTGCAGGGAGACGCATCCCCCAACACCTGGGATGCATCTCGGGTTCGGGTACATGTCTCTCGTATGGGAGATGGGTACCAAGACATCTCCCATGTAAGGAGATGTCTATTTACTTGTGCCCGCGTATCTGATATGTTTGTAGTAAAAAAAAAGCGTACCCATTAGGTAAACACCCATATTATGTTAAAAAACCATAAACACGTCAGAAATAAATCTAAATGCGTAAAAAAAATGAGGAAAAAATGCGAAAACAAGCTTATAAAAAATACAAACTCCATGTTTAATCAATCACTTGTTTGCAATCTTTGTCGCTGGATTCAACAGTCAAAAGCGCCGTCGCAGTTCCCAGAATTTGCAGATATTTGCCATCGCAGGTACAGGTAGAGCCGTTAAGTTTTTATTTTCTGGGCATTGGCTTTTTCGTTTAATACCCTAAACTGCTCGTTCCAATGCCAATAGTAAATACCATTTTACTCCAATTCCAGAAAACAGTTCCCAAATAAAAAGCGCTGACTTCAAATTCCTCATTAAGCATAGACAGTATCTATTTTAATCGTAGATTGTAGTATTTATTATGGTTAGCTTAATACACGAGAGGATGAAACCAGTACGAGAAAAGTTAGCTATATTCTGTATCATAATATGTTAGCTATATTAATACACGAGAGCACTGTTTCTTGTATCCATATCATGTAAAGTTGAATATGTTAAGTTTTAACTGTTTCGTTTTTAAAATTTAAGTTTGTTTAAACTTTATACAGGGTATAAACTTATATTAATACAACCATTTTAAATTTTAATATATTGATATAACCATTAATATAAGTTTTTCATTATGTTTTATTTTAATATATTTTTTCGCTATTTATTTAATTCAATTTTTTAATTTTTATTTTAAATTTTTAATATATATTCATTATTTGTTTAAGAAATTTAATTTTTTAAATTTTTATTTTAATAATTTTTTTAATTTTAATTTACGTTTACGTTTTTTAAATTAGAGTTACTAATTTTATTTTTATTTTTTTGCAGAATATTAGGGGGAGGGAAAGATGCTTTGTATCCATTGTGGAAGTTTTGCGACTGTGTTCGCAAAGGCAATGGAGGAACATCAACGATCACATGCAAGCTTTGTGGGAAGGCCTTCCATGACACTTACACAAGAGCGAGGGCTCATTTTTTCCGGAATGGGGAAAGGGGTTGACGCTTGTACAAACGAGGAAGGACTGTTGAAAGCGATGAGAGAACGAGAAAGAGCTGGTTGCAAATTAAGTCTTTTAAGCTCACACGCTTCAACCACTGATCGAGCTCAGAGTCACCATGTCATACCAACTGCGAGAAAAAAATTAGAGATAGATGTGTCTTATGGGTATGTGACATAAGATGTGGGGTTTTCTCGCAAGAGATCACACATTGGCACTTCAAATCCCATAGGAAGCATATTCAATGTGCATGGTCGAGACGCAATGGATGTAGTGATTGCACATTTCTTCTATGCAAATGGTATTTCATTCAATATTGCTCGATCACCTTATTATGAGGAGATGGTTCGTGTTTTCAACAATGGGCCAATGGGGTATAAGCCCCCTGGGTATGAGAAGCTTCGAACGTCTCTTATTGACAAAGAGAAAACAAGGATACAACAACTAATTGCGCCTGTCAAAAAGGTGTGGCCGACAGAGGGATACAACATTGTGATGGATGGCTGGATTGATACAAGAAACAAGCCTCTTCTAAATATTCTGATAACTTGCTCTAAAGGCCCTTATTTTTTGAAGGCTATTGATTGTTCTGGACAAGAAAAATGCAAACTTCCTTTAGAAGCAATTATGTGATGCAATTGATGAGGTGGGGGCATTGCATGTTGTCCAAGTTATTACAGACGTTGCCCCAGTTTGTAAATCAGCTGGCTTATTGGTGCAAACAAAATACGAACATATATTTTGGACACCATGTTGCGTGCACGCATTGAATAATGCACTCAAAGATATTGATAGGTTTCAGTGGGTTTTTGAGCTTATTGAGAAGGGCAGAAAAATACAAACCTTCATATGCAATCATCACCACACACAGGCCATTTATAGAAGATATGTCAATGTGGAACTTCTCAAACCTGCAGATACACGGTTTGCTTCATTCTTCATACTACTTGAGCGTCTTCATGTTGTCAAAGGGGCCTTGTGTTCCACTATGGTAAATGATGCATGGGCAAGTTGGAAACAATCTATATCAGAGATTGAAATCGAGGTGAGGAAAATGGTCCTTGATGACCAATTTTGGATAGGTGTGAAATTTGTTGTTGAGTTCATTCAGCCAATTTGTGAGGTCATCCGTTTTGCTGATTCAGACAAACTATTTTTGGGGGAGGTTTATGAAGAAATTGATTCTATGTGTGAAAGAATCAAAAATATCACAGACTTAAAGGATCCTTCTTTATATCCTTTGATTGGGAAACAAATACATGGAAGATGGAACAAGCTTGACACACTTTTACATTGTGCTGCTTATGCTTTGAATCCAAAGTGGTATGATACGGAGGTCACTAAGAAGAGGGCTCCATATGAAGATAGACAAGTAATGAAAGAATTTTGGGTTGCAGTAAAAAAGGTTCATGGTCGAGGAGAGGAGGCTTCTTGTATTAAGATTCAGTGGAACATGTTTTCACGTGGTCGTGGACAGTTTTCTACAGTGGAAGCTATTTATGATATGCGAGTGAAGGACCCAATAGAGTGGTGGTGGAACCATGGCAGTGAAACCCTGGAATTGCAATCATTTGCAATACGATTACTCTCACAAGTAGCTAGTTTGTCATCTTGTGAGAGGAATTGGAGTACGCACGGTTTCATTCATTCATTGAAGAAGAACCAACTAGGGTCGAAGAAGGGAAATAACCTGGTGTACATTCATAGCACACTTCGTCTTCTTTCTCGTGTAGACCCAGGGTACAAGGAAGGTCCTTCAACAAAATGGGACCACATTCCACCTGATGGAGCAGCAAAAATATCCTTGGAGGATAATGTGCTTAAGGCATATGACCTCTATGATTTGCCCTCTGTTATATTGCCTGCAGATGAGCCAGAGCTTGAGAGCGATGCCTATCTAGACAACATCTTGGTAGAGGACCTAGAGGATATAATTGATGTGATAGTTCATCCTATTGTATCGGATCAAATATGATCCAAGTTCATATGTGTTTTTTGATTTGTTGCATGCCTATTGTGTGCATTTCATTGTATATGATGACCCCGCAAGCTTAATAGTTAAAACTTAATACGACGATCATGAGATATTCCTTCACTTATTGCTAGCATTGGCATTGCAATAGTATAAATTTTTTTAAACTTTTCATAATAGATATTAGATATATAATTTATAAATAATAAAGATATGTTGTCGTCTCCCCATACCCTCGTCTCCTATTTTTCAAAAAACAGCGTACCCATACCCGTCTCTTGGCAACTATGGATAAAACACTTATATTAAGTTTAAATCTTGATCAAATTAAATATGACAAATTAAATAAAAGAAGACTTGCTTGCTTTGTTTTTGATGAATGTTATTTAATGGAATTGAGCAAAAGATATAATAGGCAAATAGCCAAGAGTCTTGATAATAAATTAAGGCTATAAACACTTGTAGAAAATTCTCTTATAAGAATTAAAAAAAAATGATTTAATGTTTTGAGAGCAAATGCATATACCAAAAGAATAGCCAAAGCAACTTTAGAAAAAAAAACAATAGTTACGTTTTTTACTATTTCAAAAAACGGTGATCTGGTTTTTTCTAAAATTTTAACAATACGTTTTTAGATGATAGATTAACAAAACCCAGAAAAATTAAAAAAAATAAGATTGTCAATAAAACATATGGTTCCTTTTTTAGATGGGTTTTAGCAACAAAACAATTGAAAAAAAAAAATCAGCTCAAAAAAATCTTTGATTGTGCTACCTAGAACATGAAGTTATAATGCAAATAAGTTAAAAAATTAAGAATATTTAGTTTATGGGTTAAGAAAATAAGTAAAAGACACTAACAAATGGTTTGCAAGGGTGTAAACCCTTGCAAAAAAAATGTAAAAATAATTGAATTTCTCCACCAAAAAACTTGAGCTCTTAAATTCAACGATTAAAAACAACTTACTTTAATAACATGTTAGGATTTATGCCAAGATCTCATAAATAACGTTGAATGTATAGCAAATAAAAAAGTAATATGAGCAATATTACCTTACAAAGTAAGCAAACCACAAGATTGAGCCAAGAGTTTTGAAGTAGGAAACCAAACTAATCGGAAAAAAACCCACGTGAATATTAAGAAGGCTTGCCAACAATTATCCTCATAGTACAAGCTTATAAACAAGAAAGATGAGGGAGTTACTGAGGATCCCTCCATGTTCTTACCAAACATCCATAGTGTGTGCCAAATGTCCTATTCCCAAAAAGGTGAAAGGAAGTGTGTGACATGTGTGGGGAGGTGTTACTTGTGCAAGTAGCTCCAAGAATCTTACAAAATGACAAAAGAGGTGAGAGACACCTTATAAATCTGGGATAAAGTGAATTTCTTATAATAAGAAATGCACACCTAAAAGATAGACTTAGGATAAGCTAAATTAGCCTAAAGACTTATGAAAGGTAAACCCAAGTAAAATTAATCTCCAACAATAAAAGTTATCTCCTTTTGGTTGATAGTTTTGGTCCAAAGTGTTTTGTTTTTCAGTCATAGCTCTGATCAAAAGCGTTTTCGTTGATTTAAAAAAAAATATTACCTTCACAAATTTCCCATTTATTGGTGGCAAATCATGTCAATTTAACTACACCAATGTTTCCAGGTCCAAAAAATCTTTCTAAAAAAGGGGCGCTTCAAACTCCATCATATGGCTAAGATTTTACAATTTTTTAATTGACTTCTCCAAGAAAAAAGTAAAACTTTTAAGTCATGTTCAATTGGACATCAAATTTAAGGTCGGAACTAAAACTGTACACATTCACGGATATTACAACCCACCATCACCCAATCCCCCCAACTGCCATTGTAGAATGCCTTTTGGTGTATTTATATACGATGATGATGACGACGACTTTTAATGCCCTTTAGACTAAATTAGTCTTTAGGGTCTACCAAAGTGTGTAGACAATGCAATTTGTCTATATTATTGCTGCTTGGAGTTGTCGTCGTTGATGTTAATATTATAAAAATGTTTTAATGAACACCATAGGTATTCATAAATACCAATAATATAATAATGTTTATAAAACAAATAAATATATTTGCATGCATTTTAATGTTTATATATTTATTATTGTGCGATATGTAGTTAAATGTATATATATTTTGATGTTATGTTAGGTAGTTTTATTTGTCTAGTTAAAAGAATTGAAAATACAAAAAAAATACAAACACAAACAATGAACTAAACTTAAATGAACACTGTTTTCTTTTATATTAGGAATTGAATGAGGCCCACACCCCTTTGGAATGCAGTCAAGGGATCTAGTCCCCAAAACATCTATTTGCCAATATGCTAATCAAGCATACCCTGTTGTAGCTTGCCTAAATGCTGGTGGGATTTGAACTTGGGTTGCTCCAATATGAATGCATTCAATTAATTGTTAGTTACACGACAACCTAGGTGACTCTAAATTTGACATCTTTTTAGATGTATGGATTAATTGAGGAACTCCTCTTGAAGTGGGATAGGGGGTGTTCCGCTTGGTTCACATGGAGAAGTGGTGTCCCCATGGCCACTTGTTGAAAGTGTCCAATGGGCCCAATCAAAATGGAACCTGGGTTAGTGATTACAAACAATTTGTTTCTCACCACTAGCCCAAGCCCTTGGGCCCAAAAAAATTTGACATCTTTTAAAGATGTTTGGATTAATTGAGGTACACCTCTCGAAGTGGGTCATGGGGGTGGGCTTGGGTCCATAATATTCAGGGTATGTTCTTCTTGGTTCAAATGCAGAAGTGCGACCCTTACCTCAAGGTGCCCCTATGGCCACATGTTGAAAGTGTCCAATGGGCCCAATGGGATTGTAACCTGGGTTAGTGATTACAAACTACTTGTTTCTCACCACTAGCCCAAGCCCATGGGCCCAAAAAATTTTGACATCTTTTTAAGATGGTTGGATTAATTGAGGTACACCTCTCTAAGTGGGTCATGGTGGCGGGCCTGGATCCATAATTTCCGGGGTGTGTTCTTTTTGGTTCACATGGAGAAGTGCGACCCTTACTTCAATGTGCCCCCATGGCCACTTGTTGAAAGTGTCCAATGGGCCCAATGGGACTGCAACCTGGGTTAGTGATTACAAACCACTTGTTTCTCACCACTAGCCGAAGTCCTTGGGCCCAACCTAAACTAACATTGTTATTATGGTTAATTTTATTTATTTTGTTTATAATTTTGTACTACTTATTTTTTTTGTACAGACGTACCCAAGTTGTACCGAACCTGTGGTTCCAAAAAAATTGGCAAACCTTCGTACTCATACCTACTATAACTTTTAGTTCAATGCTTATCTTGATGGCAGGCACAAAGATGTTCTTTCTTAGGGAAGGCCACACATCCTCCTGTCCAGTCTTCAAACCCGACATTAGCTAATTGTGCATGCCATTAGAACTTTTATTTGAATGCTAAACCTGATAGCAGGCACAAAGATGCTCCTTTCTTGGCATGTTCCTGGCTCAGGGCCACACATCCTTCAGTGCAGGCTTCAAAACCAGAATCAACCTATTTGTCCTGCCACCTCCCTACACCCCCTTGCACTCTGCACTTCTTTTAAGATAATAGCCCATCTACAGGGAGCACACCGATCCCTACATTTTGAGCCTGGCATCTGTTTTGTTAGCAGTGAATGACTCCACTCTGTTCTTTCTCCTAGTCCCTTCCCCATCCATGCTCCATCTCCTTGCTCAGAAAAGTAGATCTCATTTTTACCATTCTACTTATAAACAATGCTACAGCTAACCTAAAGGATAAAATGGACAATAAAAAATCTGAAACAAATAGCTACAAGTTGGGGGGGAGGGGTGATTATAACTCTTCCTTGTCTTCCACGGAAAGTTGCTTTGGTAAATTTCCCATCATATTCCATCCTCCTCATCGTCCCACCATTTTGCTTTCAGCATACCAGATTAGTAGTTTATCATTATCTTACATGAAGAAAAGGAGACACAAGTCTGTGTTCTTCAAATTTTGTTATTTCTTTAAATTCCTCTTAGATGATTGTTTGACACTTTAAATGTTTTCATCTCATGTAAACTTTGCTTTATGCAAAAACGAGACAAATTAGTCCAGATAGCTTTAACGTTTACAGTTTAGGTCAAATTGCAGGTATTTATTCAATTTATGTGTTTACTTCATGATGGAACTTCCCAATTTGAGGGTAGTCTTGTACAGTCAAGGTTGTTTAGGTATTTATGCCGAGATTTGTTTGCAGGTTTGAGTTTCCACAGCCTACTTTCCAGAAGTTGATGAAGGAGCATTGCATGGAACCATTCTTTGTGTTCCAGGTTATTATTCCAATATGGTCTTGGATTGTTACCACTTTAACTATGTAGATTCGTAGAATAGTTTCTTTTGATTCTCACATAAGTATCTATTGCAGGTATTTTGTGTATGCCTGTGGTGCCTTGATGAATATTGGTACTACAGCTTATTTACTCTTTTTATGCTCTTCTTATTTGAATCCACAATGGCAAAAAGTCATTTAAAAACGTTGACAGAGCTTCGCCGTGTTCGAGTAGATAATCAGACATTGATGGTGCATCGTGGTGGAAAGTGGGTTTTTCCTATCCTTGTCAGATGTGGTGTGCTTGTTTTCTTCCCTGTTATTACTATGAGAATATGCAAATTTTATGTGGCACTTCATGTTTGCAGATGGATGAAACTATCTGGAGTGGATCTTCTACCAGGAGATGTTGTATCTATCGGTCGATTGGCAGGACAAAATGGAGAAGATAGAACCATCCCGGCTGACATGGTGTTACTGTCTGGAAGTGTAATTACCAATGAGGCAATTCTGACTGGGGAGTCCACCCCACAATGGAAGGTATCTGGCCTCTACATTCTTCTGAGTGTAGATGTTGAAAATGATTTAATCTTGCATGATACAGCATGTGGTAGTTGGTTCTGATATACTGTCACATATATTACTAGCATTGTATTCTTTAGAAGTTTGGCTTGAATAACTATGGAATGCACAAGGTCATCTGAAGGGTAATAAAAGTTAAATTGACATTTGAGTGGCTTTTTTGTGCTTTGTTGTGATTTTATTATATTATTATTTTGCCACAATTTGTTGTGGTTGTAGACATTGGCTACTAGACAGGCCCCATTCACCTTTGTCATCTTCCGCTTTGAACGAAATGAGAAATAAATAATAGGATGCAAAATCAGTAGGATACATTTTGTATTATAGAACTGAGTAGCATCGAAACTATTAATATTTTCTAGAAGATGGTAATGGGAAATGACAGTTATGACTTCAGTCTACTCCAACACATGACAGGACCATCCATTTAATGGTGAATGTGCGTGGGAGAAAATGATGGAATTTTAATTTTTAGAGTTACAGATTGTTCAAACTTCACACATTGTCAGAAAGTTCGGTACTCAGCCAAATATTTTTTATGGCTTGTACAGCTATCATTTTCATACAATGTAGAACTGCACTTCGCTTTTGTTCTATATTATTGATGGAAACTAGGAACTCTATTGATTTGGTGAGCTGTGTATGAAAACTTTCATTTTACATAGACGAGCTATAGCTTTTTCAATATTTGAATTCCTGGTATGTTGAATGCAAAAAGAGAAATGGTGCTATTTCAGGTTTCTATCCAAGGGAGGGAACTGGGGGAAAGGCTATCATCAAGGCGAGACAAAGGTCATATTCTCTTTGGTGGCACAAAAATATTGCAACACACATCAGATAAGGTAGTCTATCTCACATGGATAAATTCTTCTTCAAACCACCTCTTACTTATGTATAATTTTATACTTGATCATTGTATTCATATCAGCTGTTTCTCCTCTATGACATGTTTGCATTTTTTTGCGTGCTTTTATTTGCTTGCCATTGTTACTTCTGTAGAGGACAATCCGTTCACAACTTAAAAGCACGTGTAAATATTTTATGGGTCATTTGGCAATGTTTTGAATCCCTTTTTTTAATAGGGCGCTCATCTCAAAACTCCAGATGGAGGGTGCTTGGCCATAATTCTCCGCACTGGATTTGAGACAAGCCAGGGAAAGCTTATGCGTACAATCCTCTTCTCCACTGAAAGGGTTAGTAAAACATATTTTCTGCATTTAGTTTCTGAATGTCCCTTTCTTCGCTTTTTCACTAACATTGTATTTTTATATTTGTACCTTTTTATCGGAGGAAATTAATGAATTTTTTATCCAAAAGAAATGGAATGACATCATTGCACTTTCAGGTTACTGCAAACAGTTGGGAAAGTGGTGTATTCATTCTATTTCTGGTAGTCTTTGCTCTTATTGCTGCTGGCTATGTTCTGAAGAAGGTAATTATACTTCTTAGCTCCCTATTTTTCTAAGAAAAGTTGTGCTTTAATAGAATGGCTAGTTAACTTTCAGAATTGCTTCTATCTTCTGTTTTGGTTCTGCACGGCAAGTGTATATCTCTTTGAGACGGGTGATTGTAATCAAGGCTGATCAATTCAACTATCTCATGGTTCTGTAGCAAAGCGGAGTGGTTTGTTTATACTATTAACTATTATAAAGCTAGTTCCTCACTCATGCTTTACCGAGTTGTTTTACATTTCTGGAATTTTCCAGGGATAGCTATTATCTTGTGAGATACATCAAGGATAGGCTGTGGAGGTTCTTTGGAGGATGATGTTATGTATGCTTGTGGCAAAGGATTTATTTTTAGTTATTGAATATTCTTTTTATTGATATAGGGCCTAGAGGATCCTACACGAAGCAAGTACAAGTTATTTCTCAGTTGCTCTTTAATCATTACTTCGGTGATTCCCCCAGAGTTGCCAATGGAATTGTCAATTGCAGTGAATACCTCTCTAATTGCACTTGCAAGACGTGGCATATTTTGCACAGAACCATTCCGTATTCCTTTTGCTGGCAAGGTTAGTGTGATTCCATCAACCACAATTGTTATATCCATCTTAGCAGTGGTCAACGTTTGCATAAATATATAACACCTTCTATGTGTATTTGTTGATGGTTTGATACAGGTTGATATATGTTGCTTTGACAAGACTGGTACCCTTACAACAGATGACATGGTATTGTGCTTTTGTGAATTCTGTTGTTTATTGTGATATTGATATGCTGCTTCCATCTATTCTGAAATTATGTTTTTTGTTCAGGAATTTCGAGGATTTGTTGGTCTGGATAGCAGTCAGATTTTAGAAACAGACACAAATAAAGTGCCTGGGCGCACTCTGGAAGTTTTAGCTGCTTGCCATGCTCTTGTATTTGTTGACAACAAACTGGTATACTCAACATCATTTTGAAATGGATGATGTTACTACAAATTGGGTGAACTGTCTTTTAGTTTTTGTCTTTGTGAAACTAAGGTTGACGATACTATTGTAGGTTGGTGACCCTATAGAAAAGGCAGCACTCAAAGGAATTGATTGGATATATACATCTGATGAAAAAGCCATGCCTCGGAAGTAAGTAAAAAATGTGTTAATTCTGTATTGATTTTTGAGAATACTATAGGGACAAATGTTTTCTCCAGTGTCTACTGTTTGTTCTTTTATTTAAGTCCGCATATCCTATTATTTTTTATTTATTTTTGCTTGATTAACAAGGTTTATAGGATCCCTCAACCATGGGACACAAACGGAAGCCTATACATCGGGTGTGTTACAACTTGATGTTTTACATGCTTGTACACAATGTTTGTGAGCATGCCTAGAGGTTCCAGGGTGAGATTTGATGCTTGCATATCCTATTATTGTTGATCAGTTTGCCCTAGAACTGCTTTCTAACCATTAAAAGAAACATACAGATTAACAAAATTGACTGTCTTTCAGCTTGAGAGGGAATGCCTTATCTTCTGCAGAACAAATAATTAATGTGAGGAAGTGACATTTTAAAATTAAAATGTGTACTCTTTGAAATGAAAAAGACTTGCTAGAAGAAGATTAACTATTCTCATAGAGATTATGTTGGTTATTTCACATCAATTGCAATATTATTTACTACAGGCTGAATTTACAGTGGCTTGTTCATTGGTATTGGGGTTGCTTCATTTGTGGTCGAAGGTTTCCCCAACTAAAATAACAGACTGGGAATTGCATGCCTCTGAGATAGACCATGAATATTTTACCTGCATTGGTGGAATAGGCCACTGAGCTGAATTATTTTATAAGCCATGTGAATCACTCATTTGGCTGGGAAAGCTGGTTCAGAATGAACACAATTGCTTCTTCTACCACATATTCTGTATTGTCTGTTGTGTTCTCTTCTGAAAGGAATGTAGGATTGTTCATCAGCAAGTTGAAAAGGACTTCCCAATGGAAGTTATTGAAGCCTCTAGTCCACCTGTTAAATCCTCTCAATATTTATTCTTTCACAACATCTAAATGCATTAGCTTAGATAAATAATAAGAGTTCACATTAACAAGCTTTGCAGTCCACATATCATTCCAGTAAGTGGTCCTGCAGCCTGCCTATCAATTGTTTAAGACCAAAAAGAGCACTTCTTGAAAAATTAAATGCATATCTAAAATTGTATAAAGCCTGCCTAAAAGTTTCAGGGTTTCCATAGACTAGCCCCTAACGGTCAATATTTGTTTAATATTTGTTAGGAATATTTATATCTGAATTTACTCCACAGAAAGTCCATTTGAAGAATGCTCTGTGGGAAAACGTATGATGACCAGTTCAAGGCAAATATTTGGGACCAATAAGAATCCGGTTAATCTTTGGATCTGGTATGATTATTTTTTTGCTAAAGATACCTTGGGTTAAGGATCCCAAGACCCAAAAGAAAAAAAAAAAAACATTGGGGTAGCCCTACCACCATATGGATAAATCCATTAGGAAAATAATAACTATTTCCAAATGGTGATTTCATTGGAAAAAAATAAAAAGAAACATAAGGACCTTGATTCAAAAGGGACCCAGACAGAATCATAATCTTCTATCTTTGATTTACATCAGTAACACAATTATTCTGATACCATAAAAAGCAACGCTATTCAACCAATGACAAAACAGAATGGGCCTGACTTCAGGCCAATCACAAAAAATATTTTATTTGGAGTAATTGAATTCACATTAAAAAGCAGAATGCAGAAATATAAACTGAACCATATGAAATCAAAGTGCTAGGATCTTTGCTAATGCTTTGAAAACTGGAGTGTATCTGATACATGGTTCAAACATTGCTGCAGGTTTTTAATACAATAAACCTTTCTGCCACCTGAGGGTGGAAAATAAGCCCTTAAAAGGGTGGAACAGCAACCCGCAAACCATGAGCCATCTTCAAAACACAGCATTGTAAGTACTTCAGTCGGTTGGTCATTGAAATCAAGCAGCACTTGTGTTTATGATCTTGCAATCATTCAGACTACGTTACTTATCCTTCACCCCAGACCCCTGGATCCCGGTATGAAACGTTTCTGATATGAATACTGGTCCGATCCTGGCCGGATACGGCCAGGATCCTGCAGGACAGTGGATCCTCCCACAGGATCCTGGCCATATCTGCGGTTCAGGGATGTTTTTTTTATTATTTCACTTTACAAAATTTTAAATGTGGACCTCAAAAAACAGTTGAAAATAGACGTATCTGGGAGGATCCACAGTCCTCCCACAGGATCCTGGCCGTATCCGGCCAGGATCTGCAGCCCAGGGATGTTTTTTTAATTTCACTTTACAAAAAGTCAAATATGGACCTCCAAAAAAAATTAAAATAAAATAATATTTCCAGTTCTGCTTCACATGCTCTGTTTAGCACCATTCATAACAGCGGAAACGAATACATTCATACTCAATGTCTTGGAGCCATGTTCCTTCAGATGATCTATTGTTAATGGCCTTCAGCACTTGAAAGATCTAAAGTTATACATGTGTACTAACCCTAGTATAGGTGGATAATTCTTGGGTAGAGCTGCTTCCAATATGTAAACAAACCTGCCAATCTTATTCCTCAGGGCCTCCAAGACTCCTTCGCAATTACTTGATCCTTTTTCATTTTCATCATTGTTTGGAGGTATATTTTCTAAATGAACCTCGTCCTCTTGATAATCTGAAATTTCCTCCAGTCTCTTGTAATAACTCCCAATACATACTGGTTTCTTTTCCCACATTCTTCTGGAAACTTATCAGAAACTTATCAGAGGATCCTTTACTCTCTGATCCTTGATTCACATAAATAACCCATATATAGTGGTTCTTTTCCCACATTCTTCTGGAAACTTATCAGAAAATTATTGGAGGATCCTTTACTCTCTGATCCTTGATTCACAGAAATAACCCCAATTGTTTATTTGCAATTGAGTATCATGACATTTGGCATTGAATTATCAGTATGCTTTGTGCTTATTTAACTTATTTTATTTACGTTATGCATATTATGCGGTTAATTTAACTTATTTGGCTATACTTATAACACACACACACACACACACACACACAGATATATATTTGTACGGCCGTATCCAAAAACATATCCAGGCCCAAAACAAAAATCGCCGTACCTGCGTACCCAAATCCTGTATTCATATCTGTTCTAGTACGAGGATCGGCTACTTAGCATCCAGACAATAAGATACACCACAATGCCCATGAGAGTGGTGGTGTTCAGGTCATGAGAAATATCATGAAGTTTTTGCCAGCCAAGAGTAATTCTAGGGTCTTTAATTGCCTTCTTTACCAATTCTTGGACCAATTGTTCCCTTGTTGCATGCATCTCCATGCCAGTTTCTCTACAAGACTTTAACTAAGACCTTTTTCTGTGATTACTAATTAAACGGTAAATACATGAAACCGTCTCTTGTACTAAGTTGGCTGCAAAAGGGCCCAGAGGGCTTGATTTGTCCTGCCCTTCACCTTGCAGCTTGGTTGAGGAGCCCGCTTTGGGGAAAAAGATCATAACTGGAGGAGGGGGCTTAGGAGAACTGGTCTCATTGGTCCTATTTTAATCTTTACATTTTTCTTGTGAGTGGCCCTCCAACATGTACACTGCTGCATTGTAATACGTAGGGGAAACGGGTAGGATACGCCTGGATACGTCCATGGACGTATCCGTAGGGGCAGGGGCATACCCTGTCCATTTGGTTCATGTATCCTTGGTAAAAAAGTTAATTTTTAATATTTTTTCAATTTCGCTGCAGGAAAAGTCAAACACGGACCTCAAAAAACAATTAAAAACAAAATAAAGTGGATTCTCAACCCTAAAAGCAACATTCACACTCATTTTATCAAAATAAAACAACACATTTACCTTTCATTGCATTTGTACCTCTCACTGCACAATTTTTCTCTCATCTTCATTTTTTTAATTGCATAGGATTGAAACAACTTCCTTTTGCTAATCCTACACCATTACCTCTACCCATTTGGTGCCAAGGAGTTTGAGGAGCTTGCAACGAAGAAGACTGTTAATTCAAGGTAAGTTTCTTTCATTGCTTGACATGGAGCTAGTCAGTGCTTCACATGGCTTGCATAGTGGAGCTAGTGGGAGTGATACTGCTGCTGTTTGTGGTTCTAATGAACCACATGATGATGAAGATAGCGCAGTCGAAGATGAAAATGAATATAGTGAATCATGAATGTGCTGATTTGTCTTTATTTTTGTCCATACATTGTAACATTTGCACTATTTACTTGTTATAAAACTAATTTGAGTTTGACCATTGAATACTATGATATTTGGCATTGAATTATGAGTATGTGTTGTGGTTATTTAACTTATTTTGTTTCCCCTATGCATATTATGTGGTTAATTTGCTTATATGGCTATATTTTATATTTTTAATAAATATTTTTGAATGGTTGTATCCAAAACATATCCAAGTCCCTCGTCCCCCCCCCCCGACACACACAAAAAAAAAAAAATCCCCTTATCCACATATCTGAATCTCGTACCTATATCTGTCCCCTTATATGTATTGACAACGTAGGTTATAGTTATTGAGCTGTTGGAGAACTCTTCCCCGTTCCTAGCTGTCTTTAGGAGCCCATTCCAAAGCTTTCCAAGACCATAAACCTTCATTCTCCTGAATATAATAACTAACTTGGGGTCCCTGTTGGGAGATTGCATAATCCCTGAGATCTCTGAAGCTGTCTAATTGACATAGAGGCTCATCTTGAAGCCACGAATCATATCAAAATCTCACCTAATTGCCATCACCAACTCACCGTCTTAGTTTAGAATCTACAACTAACCCAATGCAGCCTCTTACAAAATTCCATATAGTTGAGCCTCTAATGTGAGTATTTTGTGTGAAGATTTTGACTCCATCCATATTGTTCAAATAGTTTGCTTGTAGAGTATTGCTCCATAATTGACATTTTTATGAATACAATCTCCATGCCAACGTAGTCCCAAGGGCCTTGTTCATGAGTGCAAGTGCCAAGTTAGCAGTTCGTTTTTGATTCTGGTGCCGGTTCGAAGAACTTGGTTCGTCGGTATGGCGATTTTTTTCCTTGGGTTTGTCTGGGGTTCGTCCGTACAAAATATATAAAAAATTAAAAAATATAGAAATTCTAGCCTGATACAGGAAATTAGTGCCATTGTCATTAACCACATAGTATGCATCTTGACAAGTTGATATCCATTAAATAAAAATGATAGATATTAAAATATAAAATATCAATAATTATCCTTTGTCTATAATTAATTACATCAAACTTCAAAAGTTAATTTTCATAGTCATATTTTTGTTCATTGAGAGCATCAACATCGACATCATGTTCTGGTTCATTAGAACCACATGGACTATCACCATTGCCACTCCCACTAGCTAAGTTCTTTGTCATTGAAGCCGAAGAACTGCGGAAGTCATCGAATGAGAAGCGGGAAATGGAAGCATCCAAGTCAACGACCTCTGGATCTATATCCCAGTGCTTTGACGTCCCCTCCTTGTACTCTGGGTTCTTGTGCGATAGAGGATGCAAATTGGAGTGTATGTAGACCAACTCCTCGGCCTTTTTATCTGCGAGCTTGTTACGCTTTTGTGAGTGGATGAAGCTATATGTGCTCCAATTCCATTCACAGGAAGATGAACTTGCAACCTATATTCAAATTTAAACATAAATTTTAAAATTTTTAAAAGAAAAAGAAAAACTTAAAAACTTAAATTTGAAAACTAAAAAATACAAAACTTCCCTATGACGATCTTGATTGCAAGAGGTTTAGGTTCGGCGATCCTTGGCCATGAAGGTACCACCACATAGGACCATCCTTCTTGTATTTGTCCCAAAGAGCACCAAGACTATGACCTCGAGAGGTAATGAAAGTCCCAAACTTGCTCATAACCAAGTCTTCTATCTCGAGATCAGGGAATATCTTAGAGAATGCCAATTTCTACCCTTCAACCACTTCAACATTCCTATATGGTGGCACCCTCCTCGGCAAAGAAAGGATCTCCATGCTATAGAATCGAGGAGTCAATGCAAAGGCAAGGAGATATAGTGGGGTGGTCATTTTGTTCCACCTCTCAACAAGGATTGAATGCACTTGTTTGAAACATGTCTCCTAAGGATCTTGCTCTTTTTCACTAATGATGAACTTTATCTTCTCAATCATAGAGTTGATGCCATCATGGATTGAATGCACTTTTTTGAAAAATGCCTCCTCGGGATCTTGCTCTTTTTCATTAATGATAAATTTGTCTTCTCAATCATTGAGTTGATGCCATCATATATTTCCCCCAAACATGGCTGAACCATGTTAGCAAAACGGATCGTACTTATGATGGGCTCGGTGAAATTCAATAAATAATCCACAAAGGCTCTCCAATCATCATCTAGGATCAAGTTTTTTGCTCTTTGGGCACGCTATTTGCTCGGCTCCCTCCATACACTTCATAAGTTGTTAATGACCATACTACTAAGTGCTTGTTGCATCTTCACAAGTCGTCTCAAGACGATTGTGAGAGGTGAATCTAGTTGGAGCAACCTATTACAAAATTAAAAACTTATGAAAATAATAATATTTAAATATACAAGTATTAGATTAAAAAATAAAAAAGTCAAAATTTTAAATAAAAAATAAAATTACTAAAAGAAAAATACCTTCTATAGCTCCAACATCAAGAAGGATCTAAAAATGGCTTGAGAGAGGTGATGGTGGGTGACAAATATTTGAATTTGCTCAGCTTCATCATACGCTTGTTTGATTCAATCAATTCCATTCCCCATCTTTTTCAACATGAGGTTAACTGAGTGGACAACACAAGGTGTCCAAAAAATGTGTCCATACCTCGCCTCCACCAAAATCTTCATGGCCTTGCAATTTTTGGCATTATCAGTTACAACTTGGATAACATTTTCAGGTCCAACTGCCTCAATGGATTCGATGAAGATGTTGGCAATGAACTTGACATCCTTCACACACCCCTCGCAATTAGTGGCCTTCAAAAAAGATTGCCTCTTTAGGGCACACTGCAACCAAATTGATCAAAGGCTTGTTTTTTTGCATCTTTCCATCCATTGGAAACGACGGAGGCCCTTGTTTCAGCCCACAAATTTTTGATTGGCTTCAAAGAATCTTCAACAAATTTTCTCTCCTTTGTCAATAAAGTGGTGCGGATTTTCTCAAACCTTGGGCCTTTGTAATCTTTTGGGGCCTCGTTGATTGCTCTCACCATTTCTTACCAATATGGTGATGGAACCACATTGAAAGACAATTCATTTGCATACACACATCGCACAATTTTCTAATCCTCAATCTCCTTGATTTCATTTTGAAAACACCTTTCCAATGGTCCTTTTGTTCTTTTGTTTGGAAGAGAAGCCTCTTCATGCATGGAGGGTGCTCCCAAAAATGGATGTCTTCCAATAGGCACAACTGGAGAATTGCCAATAGGACTAGGGGAAATAGGTGGCTTCCCTGATCCCTTACTTTTCTTTGCTAGAGGATGACTGAGTCTCATGGCATATGCAACATCTGCATCTTCTTGCTCCTTGATCAATTCAAGGATTTTTGATTGCAACAATGGAGAGTTAATCTTCCTTGTGCAAAATTTGATGCCGCAATCAGGAATGTGACATAATTGGGCTTTCACTCGAAAGTATGAGCTTGTGAACTGAGAATCACACAAATTGCATTTCCAAATATAGGCCCCACCACCTGAAACTTGGTCTATCAGTGTCGTATATTTCCACAACGGTGAGTGTGTCAAGTCCATTTTATGTTGCCTTTGGCTGGTGGAGGAAGAACTACAAGACATTGTTGTAATAGTATATATAACTTCAAGTTTAAAAACAAACACAAGATTAAAAAAAAAAATCAAAACAAACCCTAGGGCAGCAACTTGTAAAAATTAAAAAAATGACAAAAATAAATAAATAAAACAATACAAAACTTACCTTGATAGCAAATGGGCTCCTCAATCACTATAGGGTGTAGGCAAATAATTAGAATGATGCTTGATGATGATTCAAACCTACAGCAGCAATGGAGGGCAAGTATGCAATGAGAAAATTAGAAAAAAAAGAGGCAAGTGGTTTTCCTTTTGTCACTTTGTTTTTATCATGTGTTGTTTTTAGCTTTTGCTTTTGTTTATACTTGGCTTTTAGGGTCTAGAATTGTCCTTTTTATTAACAACTTGCACTGGTTTTGGCAAGAAAAAAAAACATGTTTTTGACTGTTTTTTGACTGCTGTGGACTGTGGGTTTGCCGTCCCAACACCAAGGTTCGTCCCTGGGCACCTGGGTGCATCTGGGGTTCTTCTGGGTATTGGGATGGTGAACTGCTCCCGAATCAGACCTTGGTTTGAACCTAGATCTCCAACGCAGGTAATAAATGATGAACCAGTAACGTTGAGTGAAACCAAACAAAAATTTATGACAACATATCTTTTTGAAGGCAAATCTGCTTCCAAGGCACTAGATTTATTCTGTTCCGGTCTTAACCATAGAAATTGTCTTTGTATTGCTGTAATAATTTTAATTACTCCAGTTGATTCCTGACATAGAGACATGATATAGGTGGGCATTGCTTGAAGGGAGGCTTGAATGAGTTGTGCCCTACCTGCAAATGTCAACCAATTTCCCTTCGAAGAAGATAGCTTCTTTTGGACTCTATCCACCACTGGTTTCCATAGCTGTTGCGTTGATCTACCAACAATCAGGGGTATCACTAGGTATGAACTTAGCAGGGACCGGTTTACAAACCCCGACAATTTGATAATATTCTCTTGGATATTGTTCCAGACATTAAAAAGTTACAATTTGGACTTTACTAGTGTTCACCTTTTGCCCTACAACCATTTCACAAGCGAGTAAGATTTCTTGGAGTTGTCGAGTCCCCTCCACAGTCGTTTCACCCAACAATATAGTATCATCTACAAATCGCAGATAGGAGACAGGGAAGTGAGGAGGAAACCTGAAGTCCTTGCCTGGGTAGCAACATAAATGGGACTGTTGGCCATTTTTTGGTGTACATACCAAAATTTTGCCTAAGTGTGAGAGGGTGGGCATTCAAGCAAGACTCCGAGTTTTTTGGAAGGAGAAGTCTTCGGGTTTTACAAGAGACAACTTATTTCACTTTATGAGTAATCAGCAGTTGAAACCCCTCAACAGAAGTAATCTGGGTTGGAAAACCCGAATTACTCTTGACAATGCAAATCGGGTTTTGAGAAGTGCTCTGCTTATGAAAGTTTTATCAGCAGAAGTAATCAGGTTTGGAAAGCCCGAATTACTCTTGACAGTGCAAATCGGGTTTTGAGAAGTGCTTTGCTTATGAAAGTTTTATCAGTAGAAGTAATTCGGGTTTAAAAATCTGAATTACTCAGGATAGTGCATTTCGGGTTTTCCAGGGTGAATGACTTATCTCTTTTTATAAGTAACAAGCAATGAAGAATCCGAAGTAGGTGCCAGTGAAGAGCCCGAAGAATTCATTCAGAATAATTGTCAAACACAGAGAAGGAGATTGACATTTTTTCCGCATGATAAATGTCCAAAGGAAAGAATAAACCAAGGGTCAACAAAATTCCAAAGGAAATGGACCAAACAAAGCTTGCAGGAAGCCAAAGCGAAAAATCCCGAGGGAATATGGAAGGAAAAGAAAAAGTTAGAAGGAAAGATATCATTCGGGAAAAATGCAAACAAATCAACGAAAAGGGGCAGAAAATAATAAAGCTAAGGAGATAATAAAAGTCCGCAAGAAAACCAAAGGTAAATCCAGGGGGCAAGACATAAGAGCCAAAGAGAATAAAATTGGAAAAATTGGCAAGAAAGAAATCCGAAGGAATATAAGATCAAGGAGATAGCCAAAAAACCCGAAGATAATATATACAGGCAAAGCAAAATATCCGAGACCAAAGGAAATCCACAGATAAAAAAGAATATCCGAAAGAATTAGGCTAAGGGAATAGCTAGGAAATTCGAGGAAATATAGACCAAATATAGACAAAATAATCTAAAAATAAAATCCCGCCAAAAAGAGACGAACAGACAGACCAAAATAAGAGAAAATACATGCGAACAAGGGCTATTTTGGTAGATTTCTATGTTTCAGTTGACCCACAGTTTGACTAGTCAAAGTCACGCTTTTCCAAACGTTCCAACAGTCCGAGTAGAGCTCATCTATTGACTCTTAACATGGATTTCCATGCAAAGAGAGGTGGGCGTTTTAACAAGCCCATCCGTCTACTTTCAAACGCCAAATAGCTAGTCTCTAATTTTAGACATGGCTCAGCTGATCATGCGTAAGCAAAGTCAAACGTTTGAGCCCACCATCCACTTTTCAACAGAAGGAATTTTCATGCAAGACAAAATAGACTTTTGTAAAAGCTGAGTTGGTTTGAGTTTCCTCTCTCTCTATTTTCAAACACAAATTTTATGGATTTTTGTAATTTTTTATATTAATGGTTTTTCAGCCTTGTAAAAATGATCCCTCTTTTGGCAAGAAAACTTCTGCCAAAGTTTGTGTTGTAACCTTTTTTATAATCAATAAGAAGAGGATTGTGTTTTTTCCATTTTTGTTATAGATTTGCCTAAGTGAAAGATTTTCTTTCTTGTAAATTTGGATTCGTACCTAGTTACTAGCTGATCATTTATGCAGGTCATGTTCTGTATTTGAATGTGTTTTGCTGAGTTTATAGTGGATATTAGTGGCTGTTTAGTGCCTTTCATCAGGGCTATTTTTTCATTTCCTTCAAGCTTAGATCATTAGTTTAAACCTTTTTGTGAAATATTTATGTGTATTGATCAATTGGAGTTGAAGTTTTGCTTCTTCCTTATTTGAATCAGTGTTCTCAGAAGCACGATTTGAGTGGATCAAGCAAATTATGTGTATCCCCATTTTAGCTAGGATTTTCTTTCAAGTTCTTTCTCCCCTTTTCCCCAGAGAGTTTGTAGCGTAGAAGTTGAGATCTTCATAGACACATCTTATAGGAACTAGCCTTCTCTGGAGGTTCTTCTCATCATTGAGGCACCCCCCCTCGTGAGAAAATCTCATTGTTTCAACTGGAGCGAGGATTAGCCATTTCATCACGTCTTCGATTTAGGGTGCAACTCCAGGTTGACAACAGGGACCAACCCAAAGCTTTTGCACAAAGGATGAACAAATAAGGTGAGAGAGAATTCTCTTGTTGCAGGTTTCTAAACGCTTGGAAATAGCCTGCTGAAACTTCATTGATCAAAACTGAAAACGAGGGTGTTGAAATACAGCTTTGGATCCATTGTCTCCATTTGTTTTGGAAGCTAAATGGTTGAAGAATCATATCCCAAAATTTCCAGTTCACTCTGTCATAGGCCGTATTCATGTCTTGTTTAGTGATCATACCCCCTTTATCAAATGATTATTACATCCAGTTTTTTTTTCTGGACACAACAACTTTGCTCTTGTGAGATCAGCTTATTAAATAGGGGTTTAAGCTGGAGTGCAATCACCTTAGTAAATGATCTTGTAAAAAGTATTATAGAGGGCAATTGGCTGAAAGGCATAATTTACTTGGCATCATCTTTGTTCAGAATTTAGGCAAGAAGGGTATAATTCCACTCTTTTAAAATCCCGCCTTTTTTCTGACACTCCTCTGCTGCAGCGACATCTGGACCCACTAGATGCAAATATATCTGGTAGAATCCAACATGAAAACTGTCCGGTCTTGAATCCTTTTCTGTCCCAAGATAGAAAAAATCCTTATTTAACTTCTTTTAGAGCTATTGACCTCTTTAACTCTGCATTGTCCTCCTCAGCAATGATAGATGGGATATGAGTCGCTAACCTTAGGCTTGAGTTCTATTGACTGATTCTTCTGCCAAGAGATTTTTGTAGAAAGATACTGCTACATTTTTTATCCATCAGAGAATGGCTATCTAGCATTGCTCATTTCAATATGATCATTATTGCATCTAACGATGGTTGAGAAGTGGAAAAATTTGGTATTCTGGTCGACTGACTTCAGCCACTTGACTTGTGACTTTTGTTCCCAGAAGATCTCTTCCATAGACAATTCCTGTTGAAGAAAAGCCATGGTTATTTTTTCCTTTGCTATGAGGACTTTAGACAACTAACCATAATCTGCCTTTGGACCCTTTTTAGATCTGTTGATAGCTCTCTTCTTTTTCTAAACAATGCCCCAAAACTGCTTCTTGTTCCATTTTCGAGCCTGCTGTTTTTACCCATCTGAGTTTCCATGAGAACAAAAACTCTTTGAGCCTGGTTTGTTTACATTCCATCATTGCTTCAAGTTCTCCTCAAATGAGAGTTCCTTAAACCATGTGCATTCCATATTGAAGGGATCCCCATGGCTTTTGTGTCCTTGTCTAATTGGAGTATGATAGGTTAGTGATCAGAGCCAACGAAGGGAATCACTGAGGAGCTAAACTTCATTCCCGTAAGACCTTATTCTGGGCCGATAAAAAATCTCTCCAGACGCCCCAGTAAAGGCTCCATATTTAAAACAGCATTCTCAACATTGAAGTCCCAAAAATATAAAGAACTGAGTAACATGCGTAATCCCTGCTTGTTTTTCTCTTGTACTTAGGATAGCATTGAAATTGCGACCCAACATCCAGTCTGAGGCCGATTGAGATCTTCAAAATTGATTAAGAGAATCCCAACATTCCTCTTTGATCCTCAGCTTTCATTGGGCCATAAATATTGAAAACAATAAACAAAAGATTACCCTGAGGTCCTTAAACAAAATATGGAGGGTATTAGCAGTCTGACCTAGGATTCTTCCTTTGAAAGCCTTGGTGTTCAAAGGAAGAATTGGCAACTATTTCACACTGTTCGTCTGAGCTCACCGCAACTATTTCACACTGTTCCGCATAGTGTTGGCAAGAGTTTGAAAGTTCTTTTTACTAATTTTAGTTTTCTATAGACACACATCTGGTTTCTGCTATTTAATCAGCCGTTTAACTAAACGGCATTTGTCAGAGGCATTCAAGCCTTTCACATTCTAACTTAGGTATTTCATTACTGTTTGGTGGAAGGACATTTATTTCCACCCCTAATAAATTCATGTAAGAGTCTTTTGTTGCCCGTTATGAAGACCCAACTGAGATTCCTGCTGGAGTTTAACTGTGGTAGGCTTCTGCCCTCTGGTTGTTGGGATTCCAATTTCAGGTTGAGTTTTTACCCCTTGGGTTGTTACAATTCGTGGGGCTAGCCATGGGGTATACCTCTTTACTACTGGTATGTCCAAATAATCTGTTTTCTCATTGTCCCTTGGGAGGGGCTCTGAATGTTGGACATATTCTAAGCCCAATGGTGGCTCAATGCTTCCTTAACTAATTGGAAGCGATGTCAAAATGACAACCTCCTCTCTATTCCTTTCATCTTCAATCACTCTTTGTGGAATAAAATCCAGGATATTTTGAGTTGTTTCTAGGGTTTTATCTGTTATGTAGAGCATCAGGGATGCCCTTGTCTCAATCCAAATCTTGTGGATGGGAGTCTGCCAGGGTAGTCTTCTATCGAGTTGCCAATGCTTTATTTGGAATCCATTTTTGGATGGATCTAGGTTTGGAAGCATAACGGTCCGGCTTTTCCCCTGTGTGTGTAACATTAGGTGGTTGCCAATTCCTAACGACCTCTAGATAGTTTATTCTGAGATAACACATCCTCCGATGCTTGAAGCACCTTAGAGATAGACAAACTTATATTCCATATCTTGCCACCAAGTACCATGCTAAGACTGGATTCTAATTGGGTGTTTCAGAGGCCTAGATAAATCCACCTTAATACATAACCTGGTATAAGATGACACCTCCCCTTTATTGGTTGCTTTAGCAATATCCACTGGTGACCTGATTTGATTGGTAATATTCAACAATGATTGAGGATTCCGATACACCGAGTGAAGCTTATATAATCTCACCCATAATGACACTTCAGATATGAGTTCATCTAGAGGGTTGAAGAGAGGCAATGTTCAAATGTATATCCTAGAATTCTAGAAGAACCATGGCCCTCCAAGAAAGATCTGATCTCTCTCTTCCAACCTGCAAAGCTATCCTGAAAGTAGCCTTTAGTCTGAAACCAAACCGCCCATTCAAAATTTGGGCACCATCTCTTTTTGATCCAGTTTTTTAATCTTCTTGACACTAGGCCAACTGCTAATGAATTTTCCAGGAAGTGCATTTTTAGATAAGGCGCCACACTCTGTCTCATATTGGTGGGGTTGCCGGATTTGCCACCCCTACTGCTAAGGCGTGTGTATCTGTGTGCCGGATATGGATATAGGTACAATGCAACTCGGATACGCCCTTGATACCATACCCATCCGTATCTAGATACAGGTCCATAACTGGGTCGTATCAGATATGGCTGGATATGGTATGAACTGTGCAGGACATCTGTAGCTGTATCTCATATAAAAGTTTAAAGAAATTAATTTGAAAAAAAACTGGTTAAAATACTAAAAAATTAATAAATAACTGCAGGCAAAGCTCTAAAATGCATTTTAGCAGCAGCAATTGAGGACGTGGAGGCGAATGAGTGTTGATTTGATCTTTTCCTCCAAAATTGCACATTGGCTCTGCTCAACCTGCAATGATTTCATTTGTTTTGTTTCCTTCATCCCACTCTACTATTTTTTTTCATTTTGTCTATTTTCCTTTGGCTTAAGAAACCTGCAATTTGTTTTTATCCATGGAATACCCAACTTCCTACCTTTCTAGTGGGCTAGGAATGTGTATTTTGCATGCATTTTATGAGGCTGTGAATGGAAGAAAAAGAAGTCATATAATGTATAATAATTGAAACATAATGTATAAATATGTTGTATCCAACCGTATCCATATCGAGGGGTCATAAAATTAGCCATATTTGTACCCGATACCGTATACGTATCTGATACCATATCCATTTCCATGCAACTCTGCATATTGGTTATTAGGAATGTGGATTGATGGCTATTTGAATGTGGATATCACCAATCAAAATTTAACTGCTTAAATCTAGCTTATCAAGATTTGCCAAAATATTAACCACATCTTCATCCACCTTTGGAGTGGCGGAAGGTTTAAATTATTTAAACGGAGCAGAAGTAGGGGAAGCCAAAAGAGATCGTACCAGATTATGGAAAGAGTGATTTTGGTTTCTTCAAAATCTAGGGAGCTGTGTAGAGGATTCCCGAATTGGCACGCCCTTTGTATTTGTGGACGGTTTTGTTGACTCTTCTCTTTCGTAGACCAAGCATCTCTTTCCTTGGTAGTTGCTTTTGCCGAAGATCTGGAGTGACCAATCCTATCCTCTGACCCAGTCTTGTTTCCCTTGATCATTGAAGTTGTTCCATCATACTTCCCAGAAATCGGTGTTACACTAATTTATTTGCTTTGCGTGCCCATCCAAAAACCATCGTCTACCCGCCACTCGTTGCTTGTTGCTTCTTCGTGCCCGCATGCGCCTAACTATCTCTCACTTCTACACACACAATTACCACTTTGTTTGGGCCTAGTATTATTTAAATATTCACCAAATGAACCATTTGTTCATTACCTTCACCAGAGAGTTAGGCATGGAAGGGAGTTAATCTGAAGGTATTTATTGAGCACTATGTGTGTTATCTTACAGCTATCTTGAAGACCAATCTGTCATGTACTTACTGGATTTTACATTCAAAGTATATATAGAAGAGACATCAATAAAAATTAGACATAAAAATGAATGCGAGAATGAGGTAATTTTATTGATCTTAGTTTGCCATATTTAAACATAAAAATTTGGTATCTAACCAACACTATTGGTTTATATAGCTAACCAAATAGATTAGTCCTAATGATATTAAAATGCAACTTTTAGTTTATTTAATAAAGTAAACCTTATAACTAGCCAGTATAATGTAAATCAATAAACTTAACCTAAATAGACATTATACGCTAATTCCTCCCTTTAATGTCAATGTAGAATCTAGATGACATCATACATTGAACACCTTCCATGTCTTCAAAGAGCATCTTTGTACTTCTTCCAGAAGTTTCAATAAATCCAAACTTGCATAAAAAATAACATCAGCTGCATAACCAGGTGATTGCCACTCTTATATAAAGGAAGGTCTCATAGTGTGATGCCAGGACTACGAACTCATCTGAGACAGCCAGAACAATTTGGTCAAATTTACTAAAAAGTACAGCCTTAAACCTCGAAAAACAATTCACCGCAAAAACATTCATCTAAATTTCTCCTTTCATTAAAAAATCATTTTCAAATTCATATTTAAAACTATTTCCCTAGGGTATCATTATTCACTTTCTTGACAAAAAATTGTTCAAAAAAATCCTCACAAGAAGGAATCAAAATGACCTCATTAAAGCCTCGTTTCATAATTTTCACCATCTGATAAGCATCTTTGTTTGAGCACTGTGTGTTATCTTACAACTATCTTGAAGACCAACCTGTCGTACTTCTTGATAGATTTTGCTTTCAAGCTAATTTAGACATTAAATTGAATGCGAGAATGAGGTAAATTGATTGTGTCCCTTGGTTTCTATTTTGCTTGATTGAGTTTTTTTGCTGCTGCTTGCATGCACCCCTTGGCCTTCTTTTTACAGATCTAACTACTTTTTGTCATCTTAGGCTGTTATATTTAAACATCAAAATTTGGTATATTACCACTACACTGGTTTATATAGCTAACCCAATAGATTAACCCTAATAATATTTTGACGTAACTTCTAATTAATTAAAGTAAACCTTATAATAATCTTGTATAATGCAAATGCAATAAACTTAACCTTAATGGACATGATACAAAGAACATCTTCCATATCTTCAAAGAGCATCTTTGTACTTCTTCCCGAAGTTTCAACAAATCCAAAGTCACATAAAAAAATAACATCAGATGCATAATCAGGTGACTGCCACTCTCAAGGAAGGTCTCATAGTCTGGTGACGGGAATATGAACCCATCTTAGACAGCCAGAAAAAAATGTTCAAACTTTAGTAAAAATACAGTCATAAAATTCCACCAAAAAATCATCACAAAAACATTCATCTAAATTTCTCCTTTCATCAAAAAATCATTTTCAAATTCAAATTTAAGAATATCTCCCCAGGGCATTGTTATTCACTATCTTAATAAAAAATGTTTTCACCAAAAAAATCCTCATAGGAAACAGGAATCAAAATGACCGTGCATCATTATTCACTGTCTTAACAAGAAAAACGTTTTCACCCAAAACATCCTAATTAGAAATGGGAATCAAAATGACATCATTGTTTAAGCATCTTTGTTTGAGTACCGAATGCTATCTTACAACTATCTTGAAGACCAACCTGTCATATACTTATTGGATTTTGCATTCAAATTATATATAGGAGAGACATCAATAAAATTTAGACATTAAAATGAATGCAAGAGTGAGGCAACTTTATTGATTTTAGGTTTTCATATTTAAATATCAAAATTTGTTATATAACCACCACACTTGCTTTATATAGCTAACCCAATAGATTAACTCTAATGATATTTAAATGTAACTTTTAATTTATTAAATAAATCAAACCTTATAACTAGCTAGTATAAATGACAATTTAGATGACATCATTCAAAGAACATCTTCCATGTCTTCAAAGAGCATCTTTGTACTTCGAGAAGTTTCAACAAATCTAAACTCGACATAAAAAAATAACATCAGCTGCATAATCAGGTGACTGCTACTCTCATATAAAGGAAGGTCTCGTAGTCTGGTGTCGGGACTATGAACCCATCTTAGACAACCAAAACAATTTGGTCGGACTTTAGTAAAAAATGGTCATAAAAATCCATCGAAAATTCACCACAAAAGCATTCATCTAAATTTCTCCTTTCATCAAAAATTCATTTATGGTAGACTCCAAATGCATTTATGGTATTCTGTATTGTTTCCCATTCTAGAGATCGGCCCCATTCTAGAAATGTTTTTGGATGTATCTGGGAATATCTGCAGTTCCCCTGTAGTACCTTGGACGTATCTTGCAAGGATCTGGATCTGATACGTTTCATATCAGGATCCGAGGACCTGTAGAGGAGTATCCGACTATGTAGGTAAAAACAAGCGGTGGTTACGTAACCATTGATTCATGCAGGTGGCGGTTGTGTAGCCACCGGTAAGATAAGCAATGCTTTTGCCTTACACAAAGTGGCGGTTTCGCATGATGCCAAAAAACAAGTAGAGTAATGGTTGTAAATTGTCTCTTCACTTTTCAGTGTTTTCCTGTTTTGAAGAATTGATGTTTCATAGAAGGTTGTGAAAACATCGGTAAAAACAAGAGTTGGTTACGTAACCACCGATTCATGCAGGTGGTGGTTGTGTAACCACCGGTAAGATAAGCGATGGTTTTGCCCTACACAAATTGGTGGTTTCGCATGACTCCAAAAAAATGTGAAGCAACGGTTGTAAATTGTCTCTTCCACTTCTGAGTCTTTTCCTCTTCTTTCTCAAACTTCTCATGTTGTAAGCATGTTTAAATACATCCTTAAGGTGATGATATGCATTCATTCATGTTTCCTAGTTGTTCTTAGTTAGGGGTATTTGGGAGTTTGGAGTGTGTAAGCAAGTGTGAGTTAACCAAGGTTGCAGAGTAGTGTATGGGAATTTGGGTCTGTTGTATTGGAAAGAATGTGGTGGGGTGGTGTGAGAAGCATTCAAGAGAAAGGCAAACATCCCCTATGATTTTGTAGATCTAATAACTCTAATGTAGACAACTGTAGGAAGTTAGGACATAGGGCTAGACGTGTCACCTCGTCAAGGACCCAAAAAATAGACACCTAAAAGATGAATTCCAAAGAAATTAGTTGTTAACCGTGCTCCAAGACCCAAATAACAGTCACAAGCGACAATGCAACATATTTTCAAGAAATGTGCGGCATGCCCTAGGACAATTCTACAATTTCCAAAAAATCCTTAGTGGCAACACAAGTAGCACTCTTGAGGGGCATGTGATCTGAATTGGATCATTAATTGTTAGCAAGATGAACTAGCTAGTCCACTATTCTCAAGAATATGATGTATGTAACTTGGAACACATCCTAGTAGTTGTTTCCCAAGAAGTTTTCTATCAAGAAGGAAGATCAAATGAAGGGCCCACAAAGAAGTGTAAGAGTTGAGGAGATCCAGATAGCTTAGACGACAAGACAACAGGGTCTTGTTTCAAAGAATTGATGTTTCACAGAAGGTTGCAAATCCACTAGTGAAAACACGTAGTGGTTATGTAATTGCCAGTTCATGTAGGTGGCGGTTGCGTAACCACTGGTAAGATAAGTGACGGTTTTGCACGAGGCCAAAAACTAGGTAGAGCAACAATTGTAAATGGTCTCTTCCACTTCAGAGTCTTTTCCTCTTTTTTTTGGAGCTTTTGATGTTGTAAGCATGTTTAAATACACCCGCATGGTGCATTCATTCATGCTTCCTAGCAGTTATTGGTCAAGTGTGTTTGGGAGTTTGTAGTGTGAAAGAAAGTGTGAGTTAAGCAAAGTTGTAGAGTAGCGTACGAGATTTTGAGCATATTGTATTGGAAAGAATGCCCATAAAGGTCTCTTAATAGGTAGTACATCTGTAATTGTAGGACGAGATAGTGGAAATGGGGGGAAATCCCGTGCTCTTATAGAGTTTTTCCCACATTGGGTTTCTCCAAGGTAATCTTGTTTCCTTTGTATCTCTATCTTGTTGTGCTTTTGTAGTAGTTACTTGCTCTGTGATTGATGATCAATTTTCCTTTATAATTATGGTACCTTCCAATACAATTCTGAGCACAATCAATGATTGTTTTAGCCATAGTTCACATACTCGTACTCGGCGAGTACTCGCCCAGCTCCCTAAAAGTTTACTCGATGATTATTTGACAACCACTTGGCATTATTCGACAAAATAAAAAAATACTCAAATTTATTAAAAAAACTTAAATTTTATAGAAATTACAGTTAAATGTATTAAATGACTCTGTAAAACATTGGGGAAGTGTTTTCTATTAGATTTGAATACAAATAAATTACAAAATTGCATGATCAAGATCCATGCAAATACAATTATAAAACTATGAACTCTCACAATGTCAAGTGTCAACAACAAACTGATACATATACAAGAATCTACATTTTTCTCCTCCCTACTCTAGTGAAAACTAAGGGAGACTGAGAGAGTTTAGTCCTTTAACTCGGCTGCCCCTCCTCCCTTTGCCTAGAACGCTGCACCTGTGGCTCCACCTCTGCCTCTACCTCTACCTTATCTTTGACATCTACAAGGATGTCATCCAATCCAATATCTCCTCTTTATGCTGCAGCTGCAACCTCCACAACTTGCCTCTCGAAATCAACAATCTCGTCCTCTGTGAACATGGGGGCCTCCTCATCATGTGCACTCCAATTATCGTAGGGATCGATCTCATCTAGATCAATAAGATCCTGTGATGTGTTCGGACCTTTCTTGTGCAAAGCCGGAGGTTGTATTGCACAAAAACCAGGTCATTGAGACGTTGACTCAACTTATTGTGCTTCTTCGTGTGAATGACGTAAAACAAACTCCAGTTGCGCTCACATCATAATCGCTACAAGGTTGAGATAAAATGCGGAGGGCTAGCCTTTAAAGATTTGGGGTATTTTCACCCCAATCTTGCCACCATGACCCTGCGAACAAGATATTCAAAAGTTTTTCAATAATTAATAATTGTAAATTTGTAATTTGAAGGTACAAATAAATACTTCTATTTTTTATTACCAAGTGACTTTGTGGTTCTCCCTCGGATAGCTAGTGTCGAAGAAAAGAGCCTCCCCCTAGCCTGCTTATAGTTCTACAACTCTGAAATAATGAAGTCTCTCGTCTCAATGTCAGGTGGCATACTCTCAATGCATGTTGAGAGGCCCTCCATAACTTTCCCATTAGCATCTGTGAAGCTATTGGAGTAGAAAAACCTGGGGTTATGATAGTACCCCGCTGCATGGATGGGTTGGAGTTGATTGTTTAGCTCTGATCAATCAACTCCCAAATGAGATCAAATTTGACACTATCACCCCTATAATAGTTTTGGATGGCCTCTTTGGCCTTATCCGTGGCCTTGTAAATTTAACCCATTGGGTTTTGCTCTCCATCCACCAAGCGCAAAACCCTCACCAAAGGATTCGACACTTATAAAGTTACAAAAAAATTAAAGTTAAAAACTTATAATTAAATCAAGTACTTAAAAAATTTGAAAATAAATGAATCTTAAATTGAAATTTGAAGTTACCTTGACGATCTTAGTAGCTCTCTCTACAAAGTCTTGCCTTGAGACTTTGATTCCGTCAGCGTTCTTTGAATTTGTCGAGTCCACCCATGCTTGGCACACAAACATCTGCTTAAAAGTTGTCAACAAACTGCAAATATTTTGCAATGTAAGAAAGTTAGTTGCAAACCTTGTGACCCCTGCTTGCACAAGCTCTTTCCCCTTGGTGTGTTCTCTCATTAAGCCTTTGTCCTCCAAGAGAAGGTCGAGGCAATGGGCCACACAAGTGGTCCAAAAGAGTGATGGATGTCTGTCCTTGAGAATCTCCCAGTCGCCACATATGCTGCTGCATTGTCAGTGATAACTTGGACAACATTCTCGATGCCCACCTCTAAAACCTCTTCGTGTATCAAGCTCAAAGTTTCTGCATTTTTTATTTTACTAGATGCATCAATGGATATCAAAAAAACCATCTCACCATTTGAAGCCGCCAAAAAATTGATGAGGGTTCGGTTCTTTCCATCAGTCCATCAATCGAAAAGAACTGTGCATCCGAACTTTTGCCACAACCTCTTTTGATCTTTCACAATTATTTTTGCATCTTCAACTGCATTCTTGAGCAATCTCCCACTTAAGCCTTTTGGAGAGGGTGCTGTGTACCTTTTTCTTGCAACTGTCAATGCTGACACCAAATATTTCTAGTACATACTCTTTGCGACGTTGAAAGAAAGGTTGTTGAAGTACCAAAAATTTGCACATGCTTTACCTGCTTCCGCATGCGCCTCTTTGTTCCATCTTGTACCTTGCAGTGAAGGTTGTGCCTTGGGTTTGTTTCTGGGCACAAAAAAATTGTGTAGCTGGCTCGAACTTGATGAGGTGGATGTGCCTCGTTTGCGTGGACCACGACTAGAGCCCACAATTTTTGTCATAGCTGCCTCAGTTGCATCTGTCGATGCGGGACTAATGGCCACTACTAAAGCTGTTTGCATTTTTGCCCTCTCTATTTTCTTGTCTAGCAATGCAAGCTCTGCAACCATCTCATTTTTTGTCTCTTCCGTTACACTGGGACAAGGCAAAACATCACGTGAAGGAATGCATGCAAGATGGTACTTGAGCCGATAGATGCGTCCACCAATCTTCTTCGAGGAAAACATACAAATTGTAGTTGTCTGGGATGTTTCAACCCGTATGGCGTACTTCCAAGCAGCGGTGTGTGCATTAGGGGGAGCCGGTTGGCTACCACTGACTGATTCTGATCTAGATGCCATTGTATGCTAAGTCTAACGGTAAACCTACAGCATGTTCAAGAATCAAAACAACATTAAAAAAATTACATAATCATGATAAGTTATAACAAGTTTACAAGTAAAGTATATAGAATTTGTTAAGAGATGAAGTTAATATTTAGATTTGGTTGGGTGCAAAACTAAAAAATGAGATTTTTGGCATTCCAATTTAAGAATCCCCTGTGATAATCAAAGATTGGGAAAAACTCAGCAAGAAACATATATGAAGATAGTTATAAACTTAAAACTTAAAAGACCATGACATGGATGTAGACACCATTACAAATAAAGTATTGAAGTTTGTGGTGGAGTTTGCGTTGGCATGGTTATTTGTAATGGAAAGAAAATTATGAAATGTATTTCTAGTGCCTACAACTTATTACTGATTACAGTGCCACAAAGATTCACATAGGACTAGTGAGGTGCAAACATAATAAATCTATTGAATTTCATTGATCTTACTTCTTTGTTCATAGTTCACACAAATCGTTATAGCTGCAAGACAATGCCATGGCTTCCAAACAGAAAAGGAGGGTAATAAGTTAATAACAAATCGCTGCTGCCAAGATAATGCCTCCACGGCCACCTACTAAATCAGTTGATATTCTTGAAGCATGGCATCAACACTATCTAAAGGCAAGGGTAATACTTTCAGCTTCATGCAACATGATATGTTTAAATAAAAAGAACTTAGAAGAAATGAAATAAAAAATGAACTAACTTGGAGAGTTTGCTCAAAAAATCTGCTTCCAATTCTGTCCAAATGCTCCAAAGAGTCCAAATGTTGTGTGGAGGTGCATGCTTTTATAAGACAAATCTATGTGTTTTCCACATGTTTTTCCAGTATTCTGGACGCGTCTGGAAGTTTCTGACGCGTTCTGGGATGTGTTTTGCCCGAGTACTCAAGCCTTGATGAGCACTGGGATAGTACTCGCCGAGGCTTGAGTATTTAGGGGGTTGGCGATTACGAGCAGCGAATAGTGGTTTCAAGTCCTGATCGACGAGTACTCGTCCACTCGGCAAGTAATCGTTGAGTATGTATACTATGGTATTACCAAATACATGATTGAAACAACAAGTTAAACAATCAAGTCTTGCTAAGGATGGTTTAAGGATTCGTGTTGAT
Organism: Torreya grandis; assembly: GCA_037957365.1. Lineage (NCBI taxonomy): Eukaryota > Viridiplantae > Streptophyta > Pinopsida > Cupressales > Taxaceae > Torreya > Torreya grandis. The sequence continues at coordinate 3,729,987 of JARHVA010000598.1, read as the reverse complement.
CAATTAGCTATGGAATATTTGTGCTAATTACGGGTCAAATTGGTATTGGAGCTAGGTTCGTTCCATTTTTGTGTGTGGTTTATATGGTATGACTTGTATATTTATACCCATTACAAGAGCAACAAGTGCTACTGCAGAAGGTGTCTTTATTCTTTTGAAGCAAGAGATATCCACAAGAAAGTATAAGAGAGAAGTGAGCTACGGTTCACGAAGATGATGAAGACATATTTTGCAAGTTGGAAGATGATGCTAACATCTCTCTATCCATGTTGAAGCTAGACTAGTTGGAGAAGATTATGGAGGTTCTGGTGGGGAAGTTGGGTGCTTCTACGAATTCTCCAAAAGCAAGTGAAGAGTTGAAAGCTTAAGGCCATGAGAAGGAAAAGCCCCATACCAACTAAGCTCAACGTCCATTCAAAGCGGAGGCCAAGATCGAAATTCAGCCCTATGAAGGTGAAGTGAATGCGTTAAAAATTGATCATGGGCTAGCCCAATCAGAAGTATATTTCAATTTGAATCATATTAATGAAGAACAACAAATTTATTTTTCAAGGTTGAAGTTATCTAGTCATGCTTTAACTTGGTTTGAAAGTTATGTTCATTCCTTTGGTTATGAGAAATCTGCACCCTATTTCAAAATTGGATAGTTTCAAAATATTGATTAAGAAAATATTTTATTTTATTTGTTATGAAGAGGAAAGGTCTATTGACTGACAATATTTTAAGCAAAATCAACGACAAAGTGTGTAGGATTATAAAAGCATGTTTTGCAAGAAGGTAGTCCAAATAGAAGAATATGCATTGGATCATGACATCCTCGTGAAGTATGTTGGAGGGCTCCTAATCACTTGAGGAGGCTCGACTTACTTTCCAAGCCTGAGGACATGGATGAGGCTTGGGCAATGTTGCTACTACTTTTTCTTGAAAAGATTGTACAAGATATTGTGGGTACTATGATGTTGATGGTCATAAAGACGCAACTCGTTAGAAATTGCATCCATAATTGCATCAATTTAAGAACAAGAAACAAAAAAAGGCTATGACATTAATTTAAAGAAAAAAGGTGGGGTGCAACTTTGATGTAGATGGGAGGATGTCATGTCCCCTTTTTAGAGGACATTGACAAACTTCATGATTAGCCTATTATGCGACCTTCGTAGGCTAATAGGATGGATAGGGGGTCATAATGGAGCTTGGCTTGACTTTGATTCATAGGATTTTCTACATTTGGTTTTCATTCGGGCTCTTTCGGACACATTTGGCCTGAGCTCCTACTTTTTAGGGATATTTGATCTGCAGCGGAGCGCCTTTATTTTGGTATGGTCATGTGTGGAATCACTCCCTGATTCACCAGCTTCGATCGGTTCGAGGATCCGACGTATGTTGAGGGAGATATTAATATTTGATTGATTTAATCAAATATTAATTATTTGGTCTAATTTTAAGTTAGATATTAATTAATTAATTAATTATTTGGTCTAATTTTAAATTAGATATTAATTGATTATTAATTATTAATTAATTGGTCTAATTTTAAGACCCAAGTTCTAATTTAAGAAGCCCAAGTTCTAATTTGAGGAATTCTAATTTTGGAACCCCAAGTTCTAATTTGAGGAAATCTAATTTTAGCAAGCACACCTTTGGAAGGGTATAAGAGTTTCTCATGGGAGAGAGTTGGAATTATGAATTGATTATTGATTTTGATATTGAAGAAATTCTTCTGTGAAGACTGAGCCAAGGGTTCCAGGATTCCATCTGCAGTGGAGAACGTCAACTCTTCATTGTGTGCGATTCAGAGGTTGTGAAAGATCAGCCGATCTATTGCCAAATTGAGAGATAACTTCACCCAGAAGTTATCATAGTATTACAGGTATTTGAGAGATAACTTCACTCAGAAGCTATCACAAGGGTTTACAGGTATTTTCATTATTTTTGGGTTTTGATTCAAGAATTATCCAGATATAGATCTTTTGTATTAGCCCATAATTCTACATATCAGGGTCAAGCATACAGGTTGTGTTATATCAGCGGCCGTACGAATTCCGTATAGATCCGTGAAAATCCGTATGCATCAACAGAAAGTACAGGTACCGACATCGGCGAACAGATACTTACAGAGACCGACATCGGTCGACATACAACCGACATCGGCGAGATAACGACTACAGATCGACCGACGACGGCAGTATAACCGACGTCGGCGACTGTGTTTTTTTTACACAGCAGGCCGAGACGAACCAGATTCAAAATTCTTTCCCAGTTTGCAGAATATTCAGGCTATTCAGGCCGTACTTTCAATATTCTTTGTATACTTGACAAAGGATCTCTATTGTAAGCTTATGAGCAAATAAATAAGAGTTTATACTGTGATTTATTTATCTAATTGAAGATATTTTGCAGAAATTTAGATAAGCAATTCAGAGCTTTTGTTTTGATATTCAAAGGGACATCACAGTGGTATCAGAGCTTTTGTGCAGATAAGAGAGCCCCTAAGTAAGGGACATCACAGTGGTATCAGAGCTTTTGTGCAGATAAGAGAGCCCCTAAGTAAGGGACATCACAGTGGTATCAGAGCCAAATTCCTGCCATCCTGTTGGGCACATCAGAGCTAATGTCTTGCCATCCTGTTGGGTAGCTTGGGTATCAGTATGGCTTTAACAGATGTCAAAGATTTGGAAGAAAGAATGCACAATGCGAAGAAGAAGCTAGATAATCCATTCCAGCAAGCAGATGACATTCTAAACACTTTGGAGGAGTTAGAAATTTATTTGAGCAAGGTGGAGCAATTAAATTCTTATGAGATGCAAACATCGTTATCTCCAGCGTTTGATTCATTGGTGAAGCCCCGATTATTGAGACATCATGATGAGGTGGTAAGACTTACAACCCTCTCTTGCATTAGTGAAATCATGAGGATCATAGCTGGCTTTGATTTTTATGATGATCAGATTATGAGAGAGGTACTTTATGCCATGGTAAAAAGCTTCGAAAAGTTGGATAACATTAGAGACCCTTATTTCTCAAGGAGGGCAAGATTACTTGAAACATTTGCAAGGTATGGGTTTGAAAACATTATGATGTTAGTAGGTTGTATTGGTGAAATTCGCATGATGTTTAAAATATTTTGGAATATTTTAGATGAGTTTCATTCTAGCAATATATTGGCATCAATGCACTCTATTATGTTCACAATCTTGTTTGAGGAGGAGGATAAAATTTCTAAACTTTTGGCAGAAGATTTATGGTATGTCTGGACAAAAGGGAGAAATGTCTCACCTAGAGCTTGTATGTGGTTAAAGAATTTAATTAATAGGCCCAAGGATCGTAGTGCTTTCCCTATGACATGCAGCCACTTGCATGATGAGTTTGATAGTCATGCTGATCCAGTACAGGGAGATATTAACACATCTTCAGGTAATGATTTATCTGCATTATCTTCACAGGCAGGAGTAGTTGAGGATGTTATGGATGAGCTTTGTCTTAAGGTGAGTCTAACTCAGGAGTTAGACAGTGAGGATGAGTCTGATGCTTGCATTCAGAGTGTGGAGGTGTACTCAGATGTTAGTACACTGAGTGTGGGTGATGAGTATGTTTCTATAGCTGCTTATGAGGAGCATGTGGTTGAGGCTCACACACATATTCAGGACGTGGGAGTACCTGATTCTGAGGAGTTTGGGATACCAGTGGAGTCGAGTCTCCAGATTGATTCTTCTCACATTTGACAGTATGGTACAATTGGTTATGCCACCGTTACAGAGGGATCAGTTATGGGATGGATTAACTCCATCTTTTGTAGATGGAATTTGCAGTTGCCAATTACACAGCCTACAATATCGACACATCCAGGGCAGTTGTGATTTCAGAGATTGGTTGAGTTGTGTTCGCCAATTTGATTATGGGTTCCTCTTTGTTTTACTTCTGATGATATTACAGGTACTCACATTGATTCACAGCAGTGCAGAGCATAATTACATTTGGGATCCAGGTGGATCGAGTAGTTCATTGTTCTGAGATTGCTTGGGGACAAGCAATTTTAGGAGGGGCGGATTGTCATGTCCCCTTTTTAGAGGACATTGACAAACTTCATGATTAGCCTATTATGCGACCTTCGTAGGCTAATAGGATGGATAGGGGGTCATAATGGAGCTTGGCTTGACTTTGATTCACAGGATTTTCTACATTTGGTTTTCATTCGGGCTCTTTCAGACACATTTGGCCTGAGCTCCTACTTTTTAGGGATATTTGATCTGCAGCGGAGCGCCTTTATTTTGGTATGGTCATGTGTGGAATCACTCCCTGATTCACCAGCTTCGATCGGTTCGAGGATCCGACGTATGTTGAGGGAGATATTAATATTTGATTGATTTAATCAAATATTAATTATTTGGTCTAATTTTAAGTTAGATATTAATTAATTAATTAATTATTTGGTCTAATTTTAAATTAGATATTAATTGATTATTAATTATTAATTAATTGGTCTAATTTTAAGACCCAAGTTCTAATTTAAGAAGCCCAAGTTCTAATTTGAGGAATTCTAATTTTGGAACCCCAAGTTCTAATTTGAGGAAATCTAATTTTAGCAAGCACACCTTTGGAAGGGTATAAGAGTTTCTCATGGGAGAGAGTTGGAATTATGAATTGATTATTGATTTTGATATTGAAGAAATTCTTCTGTGAAGACTGAGCCAAGGGTTCCAGGATTCCATCTGCAGTGGAGAACGTCAACTCTTCATTGTGTGCGATTCAGAGGTTGTGAAAGATCAGCCGATCTATTGCTAAATTGAGAGATAACTTCACCCAGAAGTTATCATAGTATTACAGGTATTTGAGAGATAACTTCACTCAGAAGCTATCACAAGGGTTTACAGGTATTTTCATTATTTTTGGGTTTTGATTCAAGAATTATCCAGATATAGATCTTTTGTATTAGCCCATAATTCTACATATCAGGGTCAAACATACAGGTTGTGTTATATCAGCGGCCGTACGAATTCTGTATAGATCCGTGAAAATCCGTATGCATCAACAGAAAGTACAGGTACCGACATCGGCGAACAGATACTTACAGAGACCGACATCGGTCGACATACAACCGACATCGGCGAGATAACGACTACAGATCGACCGACGACGGCAGTATAACCGACGTCGGCGACTGTGTTTTTTTTACACAGCAGGCCGAGACGAACCAGATTCAAAATTCTTTTCCAGTTTGCAGAATATTCAGGCTATTCAGGCCGTACTTTCAATATTCTTTGTATACTTGACAAAGGATCTCTATTGTAAGCTTATGAGCAAATAAATAAGAGTTTATACTGTGATTTATTTATCTAATTGAAGATATTTTGCAGAAATTTAGATAAGCAATTCAGAGCTTTTGTTTTGATATTCAAAGGGACATCACAGTGGTATCAGAGCTTTTGTGCAGATAAGAGAGCCCCTAAGTAAGGGACATCACAGTGGTATCAGAGCTTTTGTGCAGATAAGAGAGCCCCTAAGTAAGGGACATCACAGAGGATGTGTTTTACCTCCCTTCACACAAGGGTATGTTTGGCTAGCAGTGATGCTCAAGATAAAGGTCACCCTACCAAACTTTTCCATATCAAGGTCTAGATTAAGAAGACAGAAGTTGATGCTCTTTTACATTCTTGCTCTCAACCAAATTTAATTAGCAAAGAGTTGCTAGAAAAATTTGTGTTGAAACCTATAATCATCTTAATCCATATGCTCTAGGTTGGGTGAAGCAAGGAGTAAAAATAGAGGTAACCATACGATGCAAAGTCAAGTTTGGGATAAATGAACATTTCATTGATAAAGTTGTGGTGGCTGTTGTGCCTCTTGATGTTTGTGGTGTAGTCTCTGGCAGCCTGTATATGTATGTTAGAGATGCCATTTTGATGATAAGAGCTAACCCAATACCGTTTCATTAACGATGAGGAAAGTTACATCATCGAAGCTAATGGAGATAAACCTAAGATCTCCTTGGTAAGTTCCACTCAAGGTAATTGTTTGCTTAATGCTAGTGGGAAGCTACTTTTTTTTATCTTTTGAAAGATGAGCAAGACCATGTAGTAGTTGAACAAATACTCCTCATAACATGTCTACTAACAAAGAGCATAAGATACTGTTGTTATCAGATTGTGCTCTTTCCGACATTGGTTTTTATTGACAATCATTTATGGAAGCCAATAAGCCACACAAGGGGCATGAAAAGGTGGACCCGGAAGTTCACACAGCTGAGAAGTCCATTTGTCAAATACACCTCGTAGTGCAAGAGAGGTTAAGGAAGTGGGAACAAATTTTATCACCTCACGAGTTCCTAAGCATTTTGGGACCAAAAGCTTTGTATTTGGGGATGTGTGATTCAAATTGGATCATGAATTGTTAGTAAAATGAGCTCACTGGTCCACTATTCTCAAGAAGATGATATTTGTAACTTGGAACACATCCTAGTAGCCATTTCCCAAGAAATTTTCAGTCAAGAAGGAAGATTAGATGAGTGTAGGGGTCCAAAGAGACAAAGTCAAGTTTGAGGTGATCCAGACACCGTAGATGAGAAGACGACAACAGGTACGTGTTTCAAATAATTGAAGTTTTGTAGAAGGTTGTGAAACTATTTGTAAAACACACGTAACTGTTGGTTCATGTAGTTGGCGGTTTCATAATCGCTGCACTGGTTCCACCCTACACAAAACAACGGTTTCATATGAGGCCTAAAAACAGGTAGAGTGACGGTTGCAAACGGTGTCTCTTCCACTTCTGAGTCTTTTCCTCTTCTTTCTCAAGCTTCCAATGTTGTAAGCATGTTTAAATACACTCATAAGGTGATGATATGCATTCGTTCATGTTTTTGAGCAGTTTTTCTTGGTTGATTGTGTTTTGGATTTTGGACTGTTAAAAAAAGTGAGTTATGCAAGGTTGCAGAGCAGTGTGCAGGAGTTTGGGTCTGTTGTATTGTAAAGAATGTCCACAAAGATCTCTTGAAGGTAGTAGACTTGAAATTACAAAACGAGATAGTGGAAAGAGGATAGAATCCCTCACTTTTCTGGAGTTTTGATCTGAATTGAATCATGAATTGTTAGCAAGATGAGCTAATTAGTCCACTATTCTTAAGAAGATGATATGTGTAACTTGGAACACATCCGACCCAAGAATGTTTCAGTCAAGATGGAATACCAGATGAGTGTAGGGGTTTAAAGAGGCAAAGTCAGGTTTGACGTGATTTGGACACCTTAGATGAGAAGGCAACAACATGTTCTTGTTTCAAAGCTTGAAGTTTCACTTAAATTTGTGAAACTGCTGGTAAAAGACAGGCAGTGGTTACATAACTGTCGCTTCGTGCAAGTTGTGGTTTCATAACTGCCAGTAAGATAATCAGTGGTTCCATCCTGCACAAAGCGGTGGTTTCACGCCAGTAAAAAAAACAAAACAAGTATAGCGACACTTGCAAATGGTGTCTCCTCCATTTCCAAGTCTTTTCCTCTACTTGCTAAAGCTTCTCATGTTGTAAGCATGTTTAAATACTCCCATATGCATTCATTCATGTTTCCTAGCAGTTCTTCTTGGTTGAGCATGTTTGGGAGTTTGGTGTGTGTAAGGAACTGCGTTATGCAAGGTTGCAGAGAAGTGTACAAAACGAAATAGTGGAAAGAGGAGGAAATCCTTCACTCTTCTGGAGTTTTCCCATGTTGGGTTTCTCGAGGGTAATCTTGTCTCCATTTTAGCTCTGTTTTTGCAGTAGTTACTTGCTTTATGCTTGATGATCAGTTTTCCTTTACAGTTGAGCACCCTCCAATACAATTATAAGCACAATTAATGATTGTTTAAGCAAATACATGATTAAAACAGCAAGTAAACAATAAGTCTTGTTAGGGATGGTTTAAGGATTCGTGTTGATGAATTAGCTGTGGAATATTTATGCTCGTTGTGGATTAGCATGCCAGCAGCTAGAACAAGGGTGAATGCTTGAAAGGAGGGTAATAGCTCTACACAAAGTGGACCTCAATCACTGGGTTTAACATATTATTAAAGTAAGTATTACAAGTAGCAAAGTGCTATGTGAACATGAAAATTCTGACAGAATGTACACAAGTTATACCATCCTAATGTTTCCAATGATGAATTAAAAGACTACTGTTTCAAAAGGAAGTGATATAGGATTTTGGTGGGGTGTGTGTGGTAATTGATGGATCTTTCAATATCATGTGAAGTGAAGGGCATGGTCTACCCCTAAGCATAAGTGAAGGGCATAGTCTACTTGATATGGACACCCTGAGGATCACTATTATCAATTTTTTAAGTTATTTACACTTGAGGTTCATGCATGTTAATTGGGCCATGCTTTTCCTTGCATCAAGCTTGGCCTTTAAAAATATTTTCATGCTGCATCAGGGAAATGCATTTTGCTGATAGCATGTTTATGCATTTCTGCCTTAAGCAAAGCTATAATTGACATTCTGTATTTATTTAAGCCGTTTAACCTTGACTCGTGAAGATCACTATTCTCAATTGTTAGCTAATTACATTTGAGGTTCATGCTTGTTAACTGGGACATGCTTTTCGTAATAATATCTTCATGCTGCATCATGGATATGTATTTCACTGATTGCATGATTCTTCATTTCTGCCCTAACCAATCTATAATTGACATTCTGTATTTATTTGAGTTAACTCGTCCTTTTCATTAGCTCTTACTATATCATCTATTCCATTCTCAAGTTTGGACTCAAGTTCCTAGTAAATGACAATATAAATAAATTTCACCAATTTTCAAGAACAAAATCTGTTTGATGGATCTAGGTTTGGACACCGTATTGGCCAGGCAGTCTTCTGCGAGAAAGCAAGTTAAAGAATTTTCCCAGAATCTATTCTACGTTCAAGAAGAAACAAGTGAATTGGGTGTGAATTATTCCATTGAGACTAGGACATTTATAAAATTCTATCTAATCTAAAACATTTCATTATAATGATGCAAAGAATGGGAACTCCTACTTTTGATCTTGAAGTTGGAGCATTCTTCCTATAATTTTTATGTAAAATATCTTGTTGTAAATATTTTAGCATCGTTTGATTATGTACAGATATTATTGTTGTAAATGACATTTTAGCATTGGTTGATTATGTACAGATAGTATTGATCTTACTTGTCTCATTTACAGGGGCAACGGGCAACCTGTGCAGATATTGCAAAGGCATCATTTTGCATCTCACTTGAAACGAATGGCTGTTGTAGCACGAGTTCAGGAAGAATTTTTCGCATTTGTAAAGGTTGGTTGAGAATCAATTCTTCAGATGTTTTGCAATTTTAGGTGCATTTAATGTTGAAATAACTGCCAACAAATCATTCTTGTTGTATACTTTATTGTTTAAACATAATTGGCACGATTGACTTGAACACTGTCTCCTATACTGGCACAACATTCCTCTAGTATAGTGCTATTAATTTATATCAAGATCGAGACCTTAAATGAAGAAGCAACACATTTATCAAAAATTGCACATGCAGAAATATGTAAGACTGTAATTGAAACTTTTAATTTCTTAATTAAAATTAATATAACCTTTGTTTTCTAAAAACATTGATGTTTATGTTATATGCTCTTAATTTAGTAGCTAAAGCCATGTTTACATCCAGCTATTATGAAACTAATTTAGAAAAAACAACTTAGTCAATTTGACTAGAGCAGGAAAAAAGGATGGTTTTATGCATTGACCTTTGTAACTGCTCATAATTTGCGTCCCACTTAGTTGCAATGGTGTGTTTCTAACTGTTTATCTTTCCTTTTAATTGCGATTGAAAATTCAACATCACATAGCTAATATCTTTAATAAGTTTATTCATTTGCAATATATCTCAAATCTATTTAAGCAATGTAATAAATGTAATTTATTTTAATTAATGTTACAACTCTTTTGAATAGTCACATACTAAAGGGTTATTTCTCTCGTGCATAACACTTGAATCGTATTTAAACATGTTCAGCTATTCATTCTTTTGTAACTTTCTATGTGTGCATGTGTGTGAGTAATTATTTACATATTTATTATGTATACCCACTTGATATACAAGTGGTAATTAGAGTAAACAATCCTACGACTTGTGCTCAGTAAGATTATTGGGGCCTCTTGGCCATGGTTAGTGACAAAATTTGTAGGCTTTTTGCCAATTTTAAAGAAGGTAAAATAAAAACATTAAAATTTTCAAAAATCTAATAAGCTATAGTATAAAATATTACAGAAAAAAAGTTAAGAATTTTTTGTAATGCCTAGAATTTATAAAATTTAGCCTCAGGTAAAATAAACAAACAAAAAAAACCCTCTCGTTCCATTTAAATGGTGTGGGCCATTAATTTGCTACATTTGTGTTATGTTTAATCTTGCTTTATTATTGTTTTAACCTATATTGATACCTATTAACTATCTCCACTAGAGTCATCCCTACATTTCTTTGTATATGGTGTCAAACTCGTCTTTTTTATAGTTTATACCTCCGCACGTTCTATCAAGCCTTCCTTTTCTGAACTTGTTTCTATCTTTAGCGGTTCATAACCCCCCTATATTATTTCTTTGTATACTTACTTTCAATGACGTTGCCTACGTGCTCTATATGCATTTCAAATCCCTGTCTTTCCTCTTTGCATTTGCGCTACATCGTACAATCTAACTGATGGTTTCATGCACCAACATATGGTTTCCAAAAAGAAACCAAACACAACTGTTGCCATAGTTGTGACTACACAAACTAAATGAAATAAGTTCATGAGTTAATGAATATTGCCTTACTGAAGGAGAAGAGTTACGAATAACCAGTTATGGACAAGTTAACAATTTTTTGCAGGATTTAAAGATGAACTTTCAAAAAGAGTTTCAAATAGAAGGCATTAGAACCAAACAAATTTAATTAAAAGTTGTAATATGAGGCACTTGGCATAAAAATGAAACTTTAGTCTCCTATAAACAATTAAAAAATTGACTATATGTAATTGAAGAGGTGTGCTGTTTACAAAATAAATTGCAAGATTAAAGATTTTTCATTGAGGAGTTATTGACGTGCTAAAGGGACATAAATAAAAGAGATTTACCCTCTCTATAAATTTACTTTAAATATTAAACAATGAAAATTCCAACAAAATATTAAAATTTTAAATAAATCAAATTTGGTTTTAAATCGAGTTAACATATACTGTGTACATTTCCTAACTTTGAAACTAGTGTTGTAATACTTATATTCTTGAGAAAAGATCCATAGAAATGATGGAATTGTTTTCATGAACATTGAAAAAATGAACCATCAAAGCTCACAGGATTTTATTTTCTAGGCGATTCATTTACATGGTAGTATAATTTAGATCAAGATTTTTGTGATAAATTAACATTGTTCAAGTTTGAATTTTACTTTCATGGAAAGATGGTTAAAACAATATAGTTTTATGGGAGACATTAAATTGCCAAAAGCAGGATTATCTAATCGTCATGATGAAGTTACAAAATTGAACATCCAAAATCAATTTATGAAAAGAAATTAAAAGATTTAAATAAAACTTTACCTAGCAAAGCTGCAGATGTTAATTGTTTGAGAAACCATAGCCAATCCTTTTTTACCCAAGTTTCACAATTGAAATCTAAGAAGAAGTCATTATAGAATGCGCTTCAGATGATAAATAAGTCCAAATTGTCAGGCCCTTCCATTTTCAAACAAAGAATCATATGGATGGGCTCAAAATAGTGAGAATACAAATTTAACAATGGATATGAGACAATTTTATCCATAGAAGTACCCTAAGATCCAAGTTTTCCAGACAAGTTAATATGCAATAAGAATAGTCTCCCAAAGGAAAATGCATTCTTATGGCATGTTGCTCAGGACAAGATCCTAACCCAATCCAACCCGAGGAAAAGAGGTTTTCAAGGCCCATCCTAATGCCACCTCTATAAGAACAGTGAAGAAGATACTGAGCATATCATGTTGCATGGATCCTATACAAGGGAAGTATGTTCCCCCTTGTTTAAAAAATTCAACTTATCTCTAGATGTACCCAATAATATTTTGAATTCTTTACTTGCCTGGCATTGTAAGCAAAGGTTGCCCCCCATAATTCAGATTTGGAATTCTATCCCTGCCATTGTCTGCTGGAATATATGGCTGGAAGGAAATTGAAGAATATTTAAAGATGAACAAAGAGAGGCTCAATTGGTGGTCAACACAAATATTAAAACAATAAAGGAGCTGTCATGTCCCCTTTTTCCCATAAAGTAAAAAATAATAAAATTAATATTTAAAATTGTCTAAGTGACTTACTTTTTATTTTATTAAAAAGTGACAACTAAATATTACTTTATTATTATTAGAAATAAAAGAAAGGGAAAAGTAAAAATATAAGTGTACTTTATTAAATTAAAGTAAGAGGCCAACTTGGGGAAAAGGGACATAAAAAGCTATAAAAGAGGGCCTTGGGGGGTCATTTGAAAATCATCTTTTAGCAATCAACCTTTCCAAATTATTTGCGAGTTTGAACATTTCTCCTAAGCTTTTAGCCTTAGAGGACGAAAACACTCATGTGAAGCATTAGAAGACGAAAACCCGCTAGTATAAAATTCTTGGGGACGAAAACCTTTAGGTTTTGTGCGGTGGTTCTATCTAGGGACTACATTTGTGCTTCAAATCGAGTTTATATTAAAAATCAGCAAAATCAAATAATCAAGGCAGTGTGGAAGTTCTAGATCTACATCAACTAGGGCATCATCATTCAGCCATCGTACGCCATTTCCAGCCAACCAATTCATTTGTATGGTTAGTTGTACAAGTACATGTTCTACCCTTAGGGTTTGTTGTTTGTAAATGACAAGTGGGCATAAAATTATAGGGTTACAATTCTGAATTTGGCATGCATAATTTCAGCTAGGTTTTCAGCTAAAGTTATAAAAGAGGGCTTTGGGGGATCATTTGAAAACCATCTTTTAGCAATCAACCTTTCCAACTTATTTGTGATTTTGAGCATTTCTCTTTAGTGTTCAGCGTCAGAGGATGAAAATCCTCGTGTGAAGCATCAGAGGACAAAAACCCTCTGGTGGAAAATACTTGGGGACAAAAACCCTCAGGTTTTGTGCGGTGGTTCTATCCAGGGACTACATTTGTGCTTCAAATCGAGTTTATATTAGAAATTAACAAAATCAAATAATCAGGGCAGTGTGGAAGTTCTAGATTTGCATCAGCTAGGGCATCATCCTTCAGCGATTTGTACGCCATTTCCAACCAACCAATTCATCTGTATGATCAGCCGTACAAGTACAGGTTCTAACCATAGGGTTTTGTTGTTTGTAAATGCCAAGTGGGCATACAAATCTAGGGTTATAATTCTGAATTTGCTAGGTTTTCAGCCAATATATTCCAATAAAATCTCTATTTTCAGCGATTTATCAAAAAAATCAGTTCTATATTTTCAAATTTAAGGGTTTGTTGCAAAAATCAGAATTTGTTGTAAGAATGATAAATTTTTAGAATTTTGTAATTTCATTTACAAGGGTTTTAATATAAAAATCAGAATTTAATATTTTCAGTATAAGGGTTTGTTGTAAAATCCAGATTATTCTAATTTGTCCAGAAAAGGGAAATTTCAATGGTATCAGAGTCATTTTCTTGCCAACCTATGAACCATCGGGTCACTACAGAAGGATATTATGCCCAGTTTTGATTTATACAAAACTATTTCAGCTGAGATTCGAATAGAATTTTTTTTTACAGAGTTGGAGTCATGGAATAGAAAAGGGCACTATGAGGAAGTGTGGTCAGATAAAGGAAAAGGAGAGTCAAGGTCGGAACCTCAACCCTACTGAGGAGCAAAAGGAATTCCACATGCAAGTGGAAAGTGAAGGATCTTCAATAGAAAGAGATATGACTTCTGATAAACAAAATGTTTCTATTAACAATGTAAAGGAAGAACATGCATTACATGTTGAATGCCAAGTGTTCAAGATTGAAGTTGTTCTAGCCCAAGAAACATTATGTGTTGAATGCCGAGTATCCAAAATTGAGGATGTTTTAGCCCTAGAAGCACCTATCAATCTTCCAAGCATTGCAAAGTTTGAGTCATTACCATATGAGATTGATTTTCAAAGTAACTATAGTGATGAGCATGCAAGTAAGGAGAATGTTTTGGTTGATGCCGTTAATTTTGAAATTCTGAATTACAAGGATGGTTGTGTCAAGGCAAATCTCTCAAAAGCTCCTAAATCAGAAAAATGAGGTAAGCAATTTGATTACAGCCCAAGGTATGAAAAGGAAAGTTATATTTCAGATTTGTTGTTTCATACTATGTGATTTCAGATTTGTTGTCATCATGGAAAGCACTCTAAGAATGGAGAGAGGGTGAAGGATACAATTGCAGTAAAAGATACATGGATCCTTTTGTTTTAGTTCAAAATGGGACATGCATAAAAGTATGGGATCTGGGTATTTGAGGACAAATAATCTTTGGAAAGGGCGCACTGTCATGTCCCCTTTTTCCCATAAAGTGAAAAATAATAAAGTTAATATTTAAAATTGTCTAAGTGACTTACTTTTTATTTTATTAAAAAGTGACAACTTAATATTAATTTTTTATTATTAGAAATAAAAGAAAGGGGAAAAGTAAAAATAGAAGTGTATTTTATTAAATTAAAGGAAGAGGCCAACTTGGGGAAAGGCACATAAAAAGTTATAAAAGAGGGCCTTGGGGGGTCATTTGAAAATCATCTTTTAGCAATCAACCATTCCAAATTATTTGCGAGTTTGAGGATTTCTCTTCAGCTTTCAGCCTCAGAGGATGAAAACCCTCATGTGAAGCATTAGAGGATGAAAACCCTCCAGTGGAAAAGATTTGGGGACAAAAACTCTCAAGTTTTGTGTGGTGGTTCTATCCAGGGACTACATTTATGCGTCAGATCGAGTTTATATCAGAAATCAGCAAAATCAAATAATCAGGGCAGTGTGGAAGTCCCAGATCTACATCAGCGAAGGCATCATCCTTCAGCCATCCGTATGCCATTTCCAGCCAACCAATTCATCTGTATTGTCAGCTGTACAAGTACAGGTTCTACCCTTAGGGTTTGTTGTTTGTAAATTCCAACTGGGCATATAAATCTAGGGTAACAATTCTGAATTTTGCATGCATAATTTCAGCTAGGTTTTCAGCCAATATATTTCAATAAAATCTCTATTTTCAGCTGTTTATCAGAAAACTCAGTTTTATATTTTATGATTTAAGGGTTTGTTGCAAAAATTAGAATTTGTTGTAAGAATGATAAATTTCCAGAATTCTGTAATTTCATTTACAAGGGTTTTAATATAAATATCATAATTTAATATTTTCAGTGTAAGGGTTTGCTATAAAATCTAGATTGTTCTAATTTGTCCAGAAAAGGGACATTTCTGGAGCTGATTAGGACATGACCTATTAAGGATGGGAAAATCATAGTAGATGATAGAAGCATTTTTCATATTTGAAAAGAATCCATCTTGGATATCCCTGATAAAGGGTTTGGAAAAAATAGGAAAAGGAAGGGTAACTACACCTGGGTACTGCCTTAGAATGAGGTTTTTAAGTTCAAATTCGATGGGATGCAAAAGGAAACCCTCGATGGGCTAGAGGAGGTATTTTCAAAAATTAAAAAGGTGACCCAATTTCAGCCTATTATGAATTCTTGGGTAAAGTGACCAATAATTATGCTGAAGATAAAGCCTTGTGGAGAGGAATATCACTAAGGAAAGGGGATGGTCTGAGATAGAAATTGAAGGAGATTCTAAACACATCGTGGATGCGTTTAATAAAAATACTTACAAGCATTGGTATCTTAGCCTCATCATAGAGGTTGTAGGCAAATGGCAAAGATAATGAAGGTAAGTTCCATAAGCCATATTTGTAGAGAAGTAAGGTGGCAGACCTTATGTCAAATTTAACACTTGAGTTAAACACCTCCCAAGATGACACGATTCAAGTCATATCGCGATCTAATTTTAATCCTAAGATTATCAATTTGCTAACCAGGGATAATGTGGGAATTATTCCCACAATACTAACCACCTTTGATCTATACCCACCCTCAAATGGTAATTCCCAAATGACGAATTATGATAGTTGGCCTACCCGATGCGAAAGGCCTTATATCACCTTTGCCTCTTCTCTCTTTTTCTCACTTGCTTGGTCAAGGAGAAGCATGGGTGTGGCAATCAAGTTTGTGAGGACCTACAAAGATGCATGGTTTGTACTAGTTCCCTTGTTTCTCTTCCTATTATCATAAGGTTGTTCGGGTGTTTTAAAATAAATATGGGTTCCTTGTTTTGTATGGAATTATGGTTGTATTTTCTAGTTAGTTGTTTATATCCTTTACCCTGCAAAGGTCTTGAGATTTTTATTTTTCATGTGATTCCTCTCCACTTTCAAAATTGTTGTTGGGTTTGGTATAATGGTTTTACCCTTGCAAATTGATAAAAAATATGTGAAGGCTGGGCCCTTGTTAATTATCTTTGGATATGGAGTTCTTGTTCATAAGTTTTGTAGGAATATTGAATTGGGTGTTTGACTATTGGCTCATGGTTGTCTATGCCTTCCCTATTTGAGTGGGCCAAGTGACATTTATAAGCATAATCCATGGGTCTGAATGTGTTTTCTCATTTTCATGCTACCAAAAGGATGACGATGGGTAGGTCTGTATTCTATAATCCCTTATTTGTCAAGGATCTTTCTTGTGTGTGAGCTCGAGTTTTGAAGATGTAAGGTATCTCTTTGGAAAATTGGTAATCACTCTTCTATTTTGGTTCCTAGTGTTGGTTGAGTGCGTATGGTTTAAGGTTGAGCATCTCTTTGCTTTGGTGATGAGTCTTGAAGAAATACTCGATAGAACCTTGCTTCGGTGCTCGTTTGTTTTGTTATTTTCTTTACTTTGTTCATTGGACATTTTTTTAAAGTTTCAATTGAGCATTGTTGGGCCATGCATACTATGCCTAAGCGTGATCCCCCTGTCTCTAGTTGTGTGTGCAGGCATTTATGGCTTCCCCTACGTATTTAGAAGGAAAAGGCTTAACAAACGTGGGAGAAGGGTTTGGAACCCATCGAAGCCACAAACTTCAAAAAATATCATTAAAGAGTAGAACCAAACAATGTTCAACAAATTCCCCCTAGAAGATGTGTGTTTGTCCTAGTAGATGTTGTGAAAGTGAAACAACTAATGCATAGTGGTGTCCTTGACAAATCTACAAGGATGACTATTGAACAAGTACTTGATTTCTAGAAAAGTGCTTTGATTGAAGGTATCGAGGATAAGAATGTAGCAATTTAGGAATGAGCCCAATATAATTGAATAAGCAACCTTAATATATAAACCTATAATTGCATTCATACCTATATTAGGAGTGAAAATCTTGGAGCTAAAGGTAAGGTTATTCCTCATATTTTAAATGCTCTCCTTAGAAGCTTTCATATTCCCAACATTGTTTAAGAGGATGAATTGATTTGGAAAAGCTCCCTTGATGGGTATTATAGTGTGAAATCTGGTTATAGGATGATTTCTCATATGCCCAGAGATGATATTCCTTGGTCCAAGATGTGGAATAAGACTCTTATTCCTAAGATAAATATGTTTCTGTGGTTAGTTGTGCAAAATAAGATATTAACAATAGATAATCTTAGGAAAAGAGGTTTGATCCTTGTGAATAGATGTTCGCTATGTGAAAATGAGAATGAAATGGGTGATCATTTGTTGATTAGCTGCCCATATTCCCATGAGATTTGGAGTAGGATCTTGGACAAATTTTAGATCAGTTGGGCTCATCCTTTATCGATTTTAGACCTATGGGTGGCATGGATTCTTTCCCTGTTTGCGAATGAGAACTTAAGAAAGATATGGCAATTATCCCTACTTCACATTCTTTGGGGTATTTGGAGGGAGAGAAACAATAGGGTATTCAGAGATGAGAAGCTTCTTAGCGAGAAGGCTGGCATAAAGCTTTATGAAAAACTTCAGGGTTAGACCACCCAACAAATTCAATGGAATGACTGAGGAGGAGATAAAGATTGCCAACAATCGGTATAGAGAGACTCAAAGTAGAACTTTAAGTGATCCAACCGCTGAAGCAAGGAAAAATATAAAGTGGAGGGTTCCATCTCCTGTTTGGGTTAAACTCAACTTTGATGGGGCATCTAAGGGAAACCCAGTGGCTTTAGGAGGAGGAATACTTCGTGATGATAAAGGTAATTTTATAGCAGCCTTTGCAGGAGGAATGGACAATCAAACTAATCATTGGTTAGAAGCACTTGCAGCATTATGGGGATTGAGGTTGGCAAAATATTTGGGAATAAATAGGCTTATAGTTGAGGGAGACTCACTTAATATCATCAATTGTCTATCTAGAAAGAATTTGATTAGCTGGGATATTAAACAAATTATATGGAGGAAGTTGCCACCTTGGTTAACTCCTTTCAAAAAGTATGCATCCAACATTTATACAGAGAGGGGAATCATTTTGTAGAATGGTTTGCAAATGATGGAGTCTCTTCTATAAGTTTTAAAAAATGGTTCAACAAGGAAGATCTACATGGACAATCCGACAAAGGATAGAGTTGGAAGCGTACCTTGCAAGTTAATGAATCAGTACTCCATGAGTGGGACTAAGATAAATGGGAATAATGTCATTTGTCTCATCATATGCTTTTATGTCGAGATCATTAGACGACAATGTTCGAGGCACAAGAAGAAAGGCTCGGAGGTGATGATTAATAATTACAGTGATGTCAATAGCTCATGTGAAGCTCTCAAGTACCGTAAGGAGTCCCGTGGAACTCGTTTTACCGTCAATGTTGAAGGAAAGATCAATCATTTTGGCAGACCTGGTTCTGGTTATAGGGTTTTTAGGATGGGTGGGCATCTTCGTAGAATAGAGCCTATTATGTTGGATTGCGTTAAAGAGGATGGGTAGTTGTGGCAAATTCTCTAGGAAGGGGGAATGGCCAATTTTATGCATTGAGTTGAAGGGCATGATGAGCATATTTTTGAGATGTTTGTGAAGGGGTGGAATAATAGAATTGTGGAATTCAACAGGGTGGAAATAGAGATTACTGAGGATCTTATTGCTCAAGTCACTGGTCTTAGAGTGGAGGTCACAAAAGTCTTCAAAATTGGTAGAAATTTTAAGAAGAGCAAATTCATGTTAGAAGGGGAAGACCTAATCCCTTTACAAAATGGTTTCTCTCGAGAATATTCCCTCGGCCATTCAGAGAAGTGGCAAGACAGGGAATGTTTTATATCATTCTTGAAGGTAGACAAAAAGTGGTGCATTGGTCCCATTTCATATTTTTGAATTATCCATAATATTCCCCTAAACATTCTTCATTTCCTTGAGAGTCCTGCCATGGATGTTAAGAGGGAAGAAATCTCAACCTCTCCATCAAGTTGTAATTTTCTTGATCCATAAGTTCTTTAAAGGTGTTAATAAGAGCCCTGTTTGCATTCCGGTTTGGGAAAAACAAAGCTCCCTCAAGGGAGGGACCAAACGTCTGTTGAGGAGTACTGCAAAAGTAAACAAGGATGATTTGGGTATTGGAATTGTTCAAGATGGAGAGGAAATGGCCAAGGAGAATCCTTTGTGTTTTTTGGGAAATAGAACTATCGTAAGGAGGGTTTAAGATGTCATTTGAAGAGCGCTTCTACAACTTTGAAGGCTGGTCTAGGTGTTGGGGTAGCTTAAGGCTGCGAAGGAACCTCCAAGGTTTGATCAAGGAATTTGACAAAGAGAGGAGGTTAGATCAAATGTTAGTCCATAAAACTATGAAATCAACACACTAACATACTAACATCTCTAAGCCTAGATCTTAGGGGGAGCTAAATGAACAAACAACAATTGAAAACTCAACTAAAATGCAAATAACAACAATCTTTACCTTCCTTGAGAGCTTCAAATGATTTCTTCGTTTGGCTTGTTCAGTTTATGCATTAGAAGTCTTCATCAATGACATATGGCTAACATCATTTCCTCTATGCACCATTGTTGAATGTTTGCCTTGATTGATATGGCTTGGCTCAATTTCAACATTATAACACTAGGCTTTTAACTTCATGAATCTAGTCCTGCATTAGAACTCTACTTTGATTGAGCTCCCAAATGAAGAGCTCTAGGCTTGCTTTTATAGGCTTTCAAATCCTTTGGAATGGGTTAAATCTGACCATGGTTAAGTTTATTAACTTTGGTTGAGTTTGGCATATTCCTAGGATATTTTTTAAGATATTTTCCAAAAGTGACAATTCACAACCATGGTTGAATTTATTAACTGTGGTTAAGTTTGACATATTCCTAGGATATTCTTTTAAATATTTTCTAAAAGTGACAACTCACAAAGATAAGATGCTCTTGACTTTCTTTTTTAGTAATTGATTTAATTGATTTATTAGCTCATGGGTGAACTCAATTAGGATATGAAATTGATTTAACTTGCTAATTGATTTTGATTAGGGTGTGCAAGTTAATTAATTCTTTTTAGGCATTTGGTCATTTGTTTGATTTTGATTAATTCAATGTGTGTATTTACCTTGTTTAATTGATTTAATAGGCCAAATTGATTTAATGCAAGGTTACGAAGCCAAATTCAAGACTAATAGAAATTCTTGGGTTAGATATTCAATGATTGGCAAGAATTGGTATAAAGTCGGATATGGAGCCATTGGTGGCCAAATTTAGGTGTCTACACAAGGAGAATCCTCTAGATATTTAAGAAGACATAGCAGAGGAAATCGTGGAGGGATCACACTTTTCTCAAGAGTAACGCAATGGTCTTTTCTTCTGAGGACAGAGGAGTTGGGAAACATAAGCCCACTAAAGATTTGAGGAAGAAAGAAAAGGGTATACATCCTTGATGGTCAAAGATCATCAAAATATCAATGCTGATTTTGATAACTTAGGAGAAATGCTTAGTAATTAGAGTAAGGAAGACAAGATTGGGGATGAACTCGGGTTACAAAAGGCGATTATCAGATGGCTTTTAAATAGCAATCAGCCTTGAAGGAGCAAGTGAAGAATTCTATCCAGAAGATTAGTCTTCTTTGTAACAAGGATGACCAAAGCGAGGTGAATATTCAGTTGAAAAGGCTTAGAGATAAAGTGAGTACTTTGGAGCGTGAATATGCAAAATTGAAAGAGAATTTAAAGATTTTGGTGATTGTTAGTAAAGTTTCTATGAAGAATAGTCTCGCAGGCATGGAGTCTCTGAGGATCATGTTAAGAGGAATGATGGAGTAGGGCGAGACGTCTTGTAGCCAGAGGGTCATCTGTAGTGGATGTACCAAGGAAATAGGTCAAATTTCCCAGCTATTTCAACAATTAGATATGGATCTAAAAAGAATGATTCGAAGCTGGGAAGAGGCCTTTGGAGGCTAGAAAGATTAGTTTTTTTTTTTTGCTATTTTTGTGTCGTTTTTGGGCCGTTGTTTTTAGTTTGTTTTTGCTTTTGTCTTGTAGTAGACATTATTGAATGTTTGGGCTTCTAGGCCTTGTTTGTAAGTTTCTTGTACAGGGTTGGGCCCTTGGTTCAAAAAACCCTTTTGTTTACCAATAATTAAAAAAACCATTAAAACAATGATAAATATAAATGTTCAATATGGTAGAATAAGTACCTCTTTTCAATAAACCTCAAATTTGTAGGAGGGTCAAATAGTCCTCCTCAATGTATGGATACAATACCAATACACAATAGGATCAAAGATCCAAAGAACTTTCTTTCCCCCACATCCCTTTATTTTTTTATATGGATAAGATAGTAGGTTTAGGGTTATTAAAGTATATCTATCTATTAGGGAATCTTTCAAATTAGGCATACCCTAATTTGAGGATAATCACTAAAAATATATTATTATTTATAATAAACTTATAAGATATGGATATTGATGTGCTCATGATCCAAAATATCAAGTGCATTTTAGTCCATACAATAGTATTTTATGTTTAGTTGTCGTAAGGGAGCTCCTATGTGTGGTTTTGGTGTTTTTTGCTTTCTCGATCTTATGTTTGGATCGAGGACTTATGTTGATTTGCACCACAGTTACCAAGACTTGATGTGGTGGATAATGCCATGCTTGGTGGCAAGCTGCATATTTTAATGATGTGTGGAAGGTAATCTAAACAGACAAAAAACCAATCACACAATCGTATGCCGAAGTTTGATATGTAGAAATGCAATTTCTATTACTAAGCATAATAGGGAAAGTACAAATGTGTACAAGATCTAGTAAGACTAGGAAAGCTAGTTCCTATGATAAGAAGGGATGAACATCCTTGCAGATTTGTCTAGATTGAATGAAAAAATTCAAAGCTACAGATTTGTTTGAATGCTAGATGCCAAATGCATGCTAACAAACTCCATTTTGGTCTTTCTGTGTGTTCTCGTCTCTGTGCCCTTATGCAATGGACGGTTACAATATATGTACAATCATTGCAAAAGTGATTACAACTGGCGGTGGTAGTTCATATTCTGGCCAAGTGATGGTTGGACTTCTTGCAGGTGTAGGGTTGGACTTTCATTTGTGCAGTTCCATAGACAAATTCCTTGATGTGGTAGGGACTTGGAGGATGCCCATTGGCATGCTGTGTGGCAGGGGGGACTTGGCATGTGGATGTTGAGTATGCATGTGTTTGCATGCTTAGGAGACCTGTGCGGCTCTGGAATGTGGCTGAACTGACCTGATGTACTCATATTTTTTGTTTTTAATTATATTAGTAGGGAGGTTGTCCCCTTTTTTGATTGACCTTATAAAAAAAACATAATATTGTTTATCAACAATTTGCATATCCAAATATACCTTTACTATCACGTTTTTATTACAACCAATGTCTTATCTAAATGTAGGAAATCAAGATATGGCAATAACACCCTTAATTTTATGTTTTTTCTAGGCACACAAACAAATAGTCTTAAAGAAATCTTCCAAGATCCCCAACAAAATTGTTTTTTGAATCCACTTTATCTACCAACTTTTGACTTGGTTTTTCTCGGATGAACTTGCTTGATACTTTTTCTTTTTCCTTTTACCAGATTTACATTTGCAACAAAACTTGCAGGACCGACATAAATTCTATAATCTAGGGTCTCAACTATGGAGCATTTGTTATTTTCTTCATCAATTTGGACCTACAACAAATCTTGCAATTTTTTTTGGAAACATCCTTTACAACCTCAAATAGGGAAGTAGAAAAATAAATTAGAACTATATAATCACATGTTTTAATGAAGTGATTTTTGTCTACTAGATAATTGTTTGATTAGTTGGCAATTTAATATGTAAATACATGGGATATATTTTAAAGAATTTCATCAAATTGCTCATGGTAGTTTGGTGCACATTCAATCCATGGTGTTAAACTTTGATATTGGTGCTTTAGATGCTAGACTTATCTCAAAGTAAACCTACGGTGTTAGACTTGTATGTATCAATTGGTTTTTTTTAATAAAAATATTAAGTAGATTCTGGGAACAATGTAAGAAAGCAATCTGTCCTTAGTTTTGACAGTTTTAAGGCCAACTTTCCTAAATTGGGGAATGTCATTTCAAAATGGGTATATTGTTAAAACTTGCATTAACTTTTTAATAAATGAGGAAAAGTGATCCGGATCCTAGGAGGTCTGGGGAACAACACTCTAAATGAGGAAAAGTGATCCAGATCCTAGGAGGTCTGGGGAACAACACTTTAAATGAGGATTTAGATGTGTTATATTCATATGTGAAAGCAATATGAACAAGATTCAAAATAGTGAAAATAATAGATTTAGAAGAGAAAATTATTTTAATCTATTTGTTGTATACATGGTATACCCTCAAGGGAGATCTATGAATGTTTATCTTATATCTAATGCTATAAATATGTATGTATAAGCTACAAAGCTGCAAAGGCTTAAAGAATTGTTATGGAAGTTGAAACCATAGTTCGCATACTTGTACTCGGAGAGTACTCATCTAGCTCCCAAAAAGTTTACTCAGCGATTAATTGACAACCACTTGCCATTAATTGACAATTTTAAAAAATACTTAAATTTATTAAAAACCATAAAGTTTATGGAAATTAAAGTTGCAAAATATATCAAATTAGTCTCTAAAACGTTGGGGAAGTGTTTTCTATTAGATTTGAATACATCAACTTGGAACATTCTCAACACCAATATTATCTGCTGCACTATATCATTTTGGCAAAGCATTCTTACTTGAAATCTATCAATGCGATAAACTTGAACG
Organism: Torreya grandis; assembly: GCA_037957365.1. Lineage (NCBI taxonomy): Eukaryota > Viridiplantae > Streptophyta > Pinopsida > Cupressales > Taxaceae > Torreya > Torreya grandis. The sequence continues at coordinate 3,705,739 of JARHVA010000598.1, read as the reverse complement.
TCTTTAGCACTTGGATGCTTCTGCAATTTCTCCCTCAACAATGATACCTACCAAAAGGCAAAGGCAATCCAAACATGCAAAATGGTAAATGAGTCACAATACCCGAACTTCACCATAGCTATGTTCTTTACATCTTATAAGCAATAGCTAATGGTCTTTCTTTCCATCTCAGTATAAAAACAATTTATAAGCAGCTCTATTCCTTTCTTCCATTGTCCTCTAGTCCTTTGTTGAGCTTTAGTACACTTAAATCCAGATGAAAAAGCTAAGATATTTAGTGTTGAATGATAGAAATGCATGATAGATATTTATAAAAACTAAATACGAAGGATGAAATGGTTTGTTGAGCTGAATGGGTGAGCATTTTTTAGCAGTGGTGCATAAGGTGTTCTACTATCTGAGATTTTTTATTTCATTTTTTAACAAATGGCTTTAAGGTCAACAAGCAGACAAACCAATCTATAGCAAGGATCTGGTTGTCAGTTGTCCTGTCAATTGTTGTACTTAAACCCGAACTTGCAGAAGTAAATAAAGGAAGAATACCTGTCCATTATACATTGCAAGGACAATTATCTACTCAGGGCTCTCTCCTTTAGCTATCATCCAAGTTAAAAGGGCAATGACCATTTCTGCTTCCCCAAGATTTGCAAAATTGAGCCGGCCATTAATCGAGCCTCAATGAGTACTGGCACAATACTCGTCGAGTACTTGTGAGTAATCAGCGAGTACTGTGCTAGTACTCGCCGAGGGTCGAGTGCTTGAATTATGGCAATTTCGAGTGGCGAGTATTGGGTTCTGTTGAAGCTCGATAATTATTCGCCCATTCGACGAGTATGCATACTATGGTTGAAACAATTGAACTTCTATGTATGACTCTTCACCTTTCGACAATTGTGTAGTTGGGACTGTTAGATGTGCGATATGTTGACATATGCTCTAGCATGATGCGAGCCTTGGAAGTACCACTTCGCATGGCACAATGCCCATGTGGCTGTTGTGGGTGTTTGGATGTTTTTCGTAGGGAATGAGTTATGTGATGTCTAGGGGCGCTGCATGGTTGGTCTATGTTGCACAAAGGTTGTTGCAGGTTGGTGTAGTGTTGTGCAAGCTACATGGAATGCATAGATGCACTGAATGGCACCGAGATTGATCAATTTTTTTTGGCCGACAGAGTGTTGGCTTGCACCCCACGGGGGCACTGCTCCTTGATCTTGCAGGGGCAATCACTTGCTCATATTGGGGATGCGCCCCATTATGGGTGAAGGCAACAATATTTTCTTTTGAGTTGTGCAACATGTATCCTAGTTTTGTGCGAAATGCGCATGGTGTGAAGGATGATGGAGCTCGAAGTGAGGACTCACACAAATTGCTAAGGCACTCAAGGCGAGAACACGAATCGACATAGTTGTGCATAGATTACAAAGGCTAGCAAGGTCGTGCATGTGTTGGGATGTTGCATACCAAATAAACAATACACTAAAATAAAATCAAGGACCCCATCTATATTTTGGGTTTTTAAGGATTTTATTTTTCTATTCATAATAATATTTTTATTTGCTTGCTCCAATATGACATTAAGAAAAAAAAGAAAACACTTGTTTTGCATACTAGGGGCACGAAATGTCTAGGAGATGGGTATTGTCCATAAACGTTTTCATGATTTTTTGTCACGATGTAATGCACATAATATAAAAGGAAAATAATTAAAAGAGGATATGATACACACAAGTAAGGTACTGAGATTATTGTAATAATCAACAGTGCTGAAGCTTGCACTACACAAATTACCTTAATGAGAGCAATTTTCTCTCAAGACAGACTTGTTTCCGCAAGTTTGTGTCAAAAGATGAAATGCACATACTAGAAAAAATAATAAGAAGATAACAGCATACACATAGGAAAGGCACTGAGATTATGGTGGATTCCAAGGTTATCCAAATAATCAATAGTGCTCAAGCATACAATACATGAGTTAATGAGAGAAAGTGCTCCAAATATACACTTGCAGGGGAAACCTGCACAAGTGCAAGTTGAAGATTCCATAAGCATGCACTAGTACAAGTTGGATTGTTTACGATTGGAAAAATGCCCTATAATGGCTATAATAAGTTATCACATAGCAAGCCATATTGCGGCTACTTATGCTATTCAAGTATATATTATCACTAACATTCCCCTGTAATATATACTTAGGGAGAAGAAAAAAATTAATCTAGCGGTTTCATGGAGGGGGGATATTGGGGATTTCTCAGCTGGTGCTCTTGCTCTTGAGAGATTTCAGGGTTATGCATAAAAGATTATTTCATGCGCTAAGCAAATTTTATCTTTCAGCTGTTGTTGGGAATAAAGATTTACACTTATATTGTTGAAGGGTGCTGGAAGTTTTTAGCTCCCCTTCTCTACGGCCACTTAAAGTTTGTGGCCAAAAATAGCTGCATTGCTTCTCTATAGAAGATACTATTTCTTCTTGTAGTGTTGCTAAAATATTTCAATGGTATTGCTTGAGTAGTGTAAATCTGGGTAGTAGACCCCTCCATGGAACTTGAGAGACTAATATATGTGGAGTAAATTAATTGAAGACTTTCATGAGCAATTTTAATCATATTCTTAATTCTTCTGGGAGTTTACTCATGTGTTTAAGTCATCTCAAGATGACCTTCATGAGCAGTCATTACCTTAATGACATATTTTCCTCATATATTTTTGGTAATAATCAAAAGGCAAGGAAGACCCTCTCCATACATATAGAAACAACTCCCATACCAAAGAGAACTCGAATCAAAGGCGGAACCCTCAGAAGATGAAGAGAAACCATCTGCAACCGTTACTCAAACTGTTCTCTGTCTCCTAGCGAAACTGCCACTTTACGTAGGGAAAAACTGCCACTTAATTGCAAAACTGCCAAAGTGGTTACAAACCCGCTAGAGTGGTTAAAAACCCGCTAGAGCAGTTATGAAACCACCACTTGAGCTTGCAAACCGTCGGGGTGGTTAAGGAACCCCCACTTGACCTTACAAATTGTCGAGGCAGTTTTGCAACCAAGCCAAATACACTAACTTTCGGAGGCCATAACTTTTGCATACAAACTCAGATTAACATGCCATTTTCTTTGAAATTGCATAACTTTTTGACAGGGACACAAATATTCAATCAAATTGCACTTTTGGTGACATCTTCATAGTGTTTTAACCTTTGCACAAAAACTTATCTCTTTGAGATCTTAAGGTGTCACAACCTCTTCTTGAACCTTATTAGCAGTTAGATCACTTAACCAAATAAAAAACAGCAATAGAACCAACTGGAAAAGAGCAATAGAAAGAGTGTTTCTAGTGATTTCAAGTTACATTATTATATAATGAGAATAGTGGATTAGTTAGCTCATATGGCTGCCATTACTAATTCTAAATTCAGATCATGCCTTCCCAATTTGGATGCTTTTGGTCCCCAAAATCCTAGGAACTCATACAGTGAGGAATTTTCTTTCCCCACTTCTTGAACCTCTCTTGCTTGGAGGTGAATATGCTGGATAAAATTATCAGCCTCGTGAACTTATGAGTCCACCTTTTCATGCCTTTTGTATGGCTCATTTCCTTCCTTCAATGCTTGCCAAGGAAAACCCATGTCGAGAAGAGGGCAGCGTACTAGTAGTTGCATCTCATGCTCTTTGTTAATGGACCTACAATGAGTATCCTTGCAGTCCACTAATCCATTATCTTGCTTATCTTTCAAAATAAGAAAAGAAAACTTCCCACTGGCATTAAGCAGCTGGTTACCTTGAGCGGCACTTACCAAGGAGAGCTTAGATTTGCTTTCATAGGATTTGATGTTGTGGATTTTCCCATCCTTAACTAAACAATATTGATTAGATCTCTTCATGAAAATAACATCTCTAACATATATATAGGGGCTGCCAAAGACCATACCACAAATATCAACAAGTGCAACATCCACCACAACTTCATCAATGAAATGTTTATTTATTGCAAACTTGACTTTGCATTGTTTAGAAACCCTTATCTCTACTATTTGTTTCCCCCATCCTAGAGCATAAGGATTATGATGATCATACATTTCCAACCTAAGTCTATCTACCAACTCTTTGCTAATCAAATTTGTTTGAGAGCAAAAATCAAAAAAAGCATCAACATTTACCATCTTAATTTGAACTTTGATATGAAAAATTTAGAAGGTTCACCTTTCGTCTTGAGCATCAAAACATAATTTTTCTGAGGTAAAACACAACTCATCCACATCTGAGCTGCAATCAACCACTTCTGAAAGATCCCTGATGGATCCCTTTGCTGAAATGATTTGTTTTTGTGATTTTATTTGTTTTATGATTTTTATTAATTTTTTTGTGTTCTTTCAGACTAGAGAGGAGATGTAGAAGGGGTTTCAATTTTCTTAAAATGTGTATTTGCCAAGATAGCAAATAGATATACATGCAACTGCGATCTCATATAAAAGTGAACTAAAATTAACAATTAAATGATAGAAAAGCACCAACTAAAAATTTGAAGCACATACCAATCAGATTTGTATTTTATATTTATTGTACCCTGTTTTGCAATGCCACTTGCACACAAAGATGGTATTGGCCTAGGAGAGGCTATGCATGCAACTGGAACTGAAGAATATATATAATAATGCTGATTTAGTACTGCTGCAAGCTTATATCTGTCATAGAATGCCCAAGAATCTGTCCAATGATGCACAAAAGAAGACCTAGGGTAGGCCTCCCACAAGCATGAATTGGGTTGTCGTCCGATTCATCAAAATCCCTGAGAGTTTCCGTTCCCAATATGCTGCTGCCCTCTTCTTCAGAGTTCAGATTTGCAATGAAGTTTCAAAAATATGCAAAAAGATGCCTCCAAAAGAACTTCCAACGCACTTTATCCTTTTTCCAAGATGGGCGTCCACTTTTAGGGTTAGGGTAGCATCAAAAGAGAATCTTTTAATGATTCTTTTCTTTATTTAAAGTCTCCCAAATTGGGCACCCAAGTTGAGGGTCCAACTTCTCATTAATAAAGTGTCTGTCTTTTAACACGTGTTAACTAGGAAGGGGTCCATTTATTAAATTTTATTACAAAGTGATATTATTAATCACTTTAATTTATTTTTATTAAATATTAAAACCGCACTTTAATATTCAATAATTATTCCAAGTCCATCACTTGGTCGATCTGAACTGAAAACTGTTGGAGCCCATGCCACTGGGGATGCCGCCACATGGCAGGTTAACTGACAGTGTCTTCCTAAAATTTAGGGATACCTCCAAAAAAAATAGGAATTGTGACAAAAACTCCCAAAATGCTCTTGGAGGTCCCCTGATGCCTCCTGGTCAACTCTCGTCAAACCCTAAAAAATAGGAACCCTTCCTAAAAAATAGGAAACTGATGCAAACTGTTTGGAAAGTCCTGTAAAGCTCCCTACCATGCTCCACTGCCTCTGGATAGGTCCCCTAACCACTCCGCTGACCTATGGGAACCCGGATGATAGGCCAACTCTCAAGTCTCTGCTAGACAGAGCTAAAGAGGGGAGATGACAACTTCCCCTTGAAGTGACATCATGGCCTTATTTTTCTTATTCTAAGTGTATACAATTCTAGATGCAACTTGCAACAATTCTCCTCAAAATAACTATCAACATCACAATGCCCACAATGTTTTTTAGTATCCTTCTTAGCAATGGTAGAAGTAGCACTGACCCCACCTTTCTTCTTCGAAACATTGGAAGACTTTGAAGAGGAAGATAGACATTTACTCTCATCCATCTCAAGATAGTGCACTTGAGAACAAGCCTCATCTATTTCCTTTCGCTTGGCAAGTAAAATGGGCCTCCTTAAGTGACTATGCAGCCCTCCAACATACTTCATGAGTATGTCACGATCAAATGCATCTTTTCCCATTTGAACCGCCTTCTTTTGAAACTCCATTGTATAGACCTGCACACTTTGTCCATCTTGTTACATTAAATTGCCAATCAATAGACATTTCCCCTTCATAACAAATAGAATAAAATTGCTTGATAATCTAAGTCTTAAATTCATCCCAATTACTAATTGGTGGTAGCTTCTTAACAACCAAGGAATTAAAATAACTCTCAAACCAATTTAGAGCATGACTAGCTAGCTTCAATCTTGTATAAGAAATTTTTTGTTCTTCATTAATTCGATGCAACATGAAATATACCTCTAATTGGGCTAACCAATGATCAAACTTATTCACCTCACCTTTATATGACTGAATGCTGATTTGTTCATTTGCTTTGAATGGAGGTGAAGCTTGGCTGGAATGGAGTTTCTCTTTCTCATGGTCAGAAGTCTTAAACTCCTCACTTGTTTCGGAAGTATCCATAGAAACTCCCAGCTTTGCCATGACAACCTTCATAATCTTCCCAAGCTCCATCATGGATTGAGAGATGTTTGCAACATCCTCTTCTGATTTGCAAAACCTTTCTTCACCATCTTCAGGAATTCTCTCAGCTTCAAAAGCCATACTTCTCACCTTTTTATTCCACTTTCTTGTGGATATCTCTTGTTGCAAAGAGACCAAATCACCTTTTCCATTGGCACTTGCTACTCTTGTAACCGACATATATCTGCATAATGGTCACCAAACAAACCAGACACTATGGAACGCTAACCTGCTTTGATACCAATCTGATCCATAAACTAGGTGGATATTCCAGATTAAGCTTCGCCGACACGAATCTTATAAGCTCCTAACAATTTCTTGATTTATAAATGACTATTTTAGACTACTTTCAATGCTAAAACAAGGCTAAACAAGTGATAGAAATGAAATGTACAGCATACTGAACATAATAAGGAAGCATACAAGAAGACAAAGGATAAGATGAACACACTATATAACTTAAAGAAATCCGATGTGGGAAAAACTTTAGTGGGTGAGGCAATTGTTCTCCCCTTCCACTAGATAATTCAACAATTGTACAAGTTATTGCCTTCTCAAGGCATTCATGAACATACTTCGCATTACAAGATGTCCAAACCTCTGTACATGCTCCACAACTTGCTTACTCACTATTTCTTTTTCACACTCCAACTCAGAAAACCATATACAATCAAGAAGATCTACTAGGAACATTCCCTTGCTTACAAAGACCCTCTTCATACATATATATACAACTTCCACACCAAAGAGAGCTTGAATCAGAAACAAGAAGACTCGGAAGATGAAGAGAAAGTATCTGCATCCATTACTCAAATTGTTGTCTCCTTGTGAAATTGCCACTTTATGCAAGGCAAAACCACCACCTAACTACAAAACCGTAGATGCAATTATGAAACCACCATTTGAGTTTGCAAAACCGTCAGGGCAGTTATGGAACCGCCACTTGACCTAGCAAAACTTTTGGGGCAGTTGCTTGGTGGTTTTGCAACCAAGCCAAATGCACTAACTTCCAGAGGCCATAATTTTTGCATACAAAGTCAGATTGACATGTTTTGTTTTTGAAATTGCATAACTTTTTAAGAGGAACACAAATATGCAATCAAATTGTACTTTTGATAACATATTTATCATGTGTTAGCCTTTGCACCAAAACCTCTCTCTTTGAGGTCTTAGGGTGTCACAACTTCTTCTTGAACCTTGTTAACGATTACATCACTTAACCAACTGGAGAAGAACAATAGAAAGAGTGATTCAAGTGATTTTAAGTTACATTATTATACAATGAGAATAGTGGATTAGTTAGCTCATATGGCTAACATTACTGATCCGAAATTTGGATCTTTTTGGATGATAGGAAAAAGCATGGAACTGTAGCCTATTACTCCCTTGAGCATAGAGGATGAGTAAAAATATGTTTTTGTTGGATAGGAAGTAGTTTGGAATTGACCAGTCCATCAAACATTTTGATTTGCTATGAAAACCGCCTACAATCCTGAAATGCGATAATTAGAGAGCTAACCAAATGGCCAAAAATCCTATTGTCATGCATGGAACCAAGCATATTGAGGTCCTTCATCAGTGCATCTACCAATTGATCCCTGCTGAAACAGATCAGCTTAATTATTGCAGGACAAAATGACAAGATTTTCTACATTATTACAAAAACCTCCAATAAAATCACATTTGTCAAGTTTCAAGGCATGTTAGGGCTCGTAGAGGGATTGAATGCATAATGAAAGATCCACACATTATATTATTACTTTTTCTAGGATTTTACTTGTTGTAAGTCATCTCAAGATGACCTTCATGACTAGTCATTAACCTAATGACATTTTTTCCTCGCATATTTTTCCCCATTGGTTAGAGGATGAGAAGTCCGAAGTAGTGGATTACATTAACCATTCCTCCCCTTACTAACAAATGTTTATAGTGCCTATGTGCTAAGTGGTCTGTAAGCAAGGGAATGATCCTAGTAGATCTTCTTGATTGTATGTGGTTTTTTGAGTTGATGTGTGAAAAGGGAAGAGTTAGTGAGCACGTTGTATAGTATGTACGAGTGTTTGGACATCTTGTAATGCTAAGTATGTTCATGAAGGCTTTGAGAAGATAGTAACTTGTACGATTGTTGAATTGCATAGTGGAAGGGGAGAGAAATTGCCTCACACATTGGAGTTTTTCCCACATTCGGATTCTCTAGGTTATATATTGTGTTCATCTTATGCTTTGTCTTCTCTTATGCTTCCTTCTTATGTTTGATATGCTGTACATTTCATCACCAGCACTTGTTTAATTCCGTTTTAGTATTGAAAGTAGTCTAGAATAGTCATTTATCAATCAAGGAATTGTTAGGAGCTTATAGGATTCATGTTGGTGAAGCTTAGTGTGGAATATCCACCTAATTTATGGATCACCTACCCAATATGAGTTGTGTACCCAATCCAATAACCATCACTATCTCTTCTGAATAGGTACTTTTAATGTAAGTTCTCTCTTATTTGCTTTCTATTGAGGAACTCTAGGATCCTGCATAACTTTGGAGACCAAATCAACAACATAAACATTATTAAATACAGTGCAAGTTATATACATAAGATTGCCAACCAATTATTGATACAACGTGTACAACTTATTCCTTATTGCAGCAAGCAGTGAATTTCATTTTTGATTGAAAAAGCGCAGGAGGTGGTTTACAATCATCCACATTGAGCCTTTTCAGTAGTCCGAATCTACTTGTGCCAAGAGGAAAATCTACATGTTACCAAAGTCTATTATATCATTTTTCTTCTTCTTTAGACTGTGTTTTGCAGCACGAATCAAATGACAAACCATTATGGCTGCCATAAATGATGAAATCATCAACAAACAAGACCACAATTAAAATATTATCATCAATATGTTGGATATAAAGATTAAATTCATAATGGTTACTAACAAGCCTTTGGTTTAAAAAAAAACTACCTATTTCCTCATTCTGTAAAATGATTTATTCAATTGGCAAACAAGGCATTCTTCTGTAATCTCTTTAAAACCAAGGTTTGCTGCATATATATTTGACAGTCACCAAGAGATGCAGGCATGGGTACATGTACAACGTACAAGGACAGGGTTGGAGATGGGGATGAGGATGCCGTTTTTAAAATTAGGATATGTTTGATAGACAAACACGTACATCCAAGTTTCAAAATTTTAGAAGTTAGAATGAACTGTCACAAACATTAATTCATGAATGAAAACAACTATAAGGTTGTTCCTTTGACGTGGAATGAGCTTGAGTTGCCTCTAAATAACATAAAATTATCATGCATGTCAATGCAACAATATACAACCATATGCATGTATATGCAATGTGCCCCATAGGTTCGGTTTGCCAAGGCATGGTGTAGTGTACATCTGCAAAACATTGGCTGCAAAACTTCACAAAAATAAAAAAAGAATACTGGCTGCAAAACCCCACAAAAATAGAAACAAGTGTTGAATGATTTGAACAGTGATACGAGATAAACACAAGAAGCTGCAACTATAAATTTTCAAGCAAATAAGCTTCAAGGAACACACAAAAACAAGAAGATAACTCAAATAGCCTCTATAGCTTTGTAGATAAACTGGGAAATGCACTATATTTTGTCATTCAGAAGAAGAATGTTCCTTCTTTGAATGCACAAAAAAAATCTTACATGGCAACTACCGCATCATTACCTGTTTGGATCTGAGAACAAGCACCGCAAGCAATCATGCAAAGTACTCAAAGGAAATCAGTGCTGATAACATAAAGTGGACAATAGAAATAAAACAAGAAGACGGGAACAGCAAACTCATCAGTAAGACACCAAGATTATGATGGATACCAAGAGTACGCGAATAACCAATATTGCTCAAGTGTACATGCTACAATATTGATATGCCGTAGTGAGAGACAGCCCTCTCGGTATATAGAGTTGCACATAAAAGCACACACAAGTACAAGTGGAAGATCTTATAAGAATGTACAAGCATAAGTGGAAGATTGTATAAAGCATGAACAAACATGCACAGGAACAAGTGGAAGAACCCTTAAAAAGTAGTTTTAAAACTAAATGAGGAAAAGAAAAACACACTTGAAATTTGAATAATATGAAGTGTATGTGAATAACCAATAATGCTCAAATGTATCTGCTACAATACTTAGTTGCCTTGGTGAGAGACAACACTCTCAATGTATAAAGTTGCACATAAAAGCACACACAAGTACAAGCGGAATATTCTATAAGAATGTATAAGCATAAGTGGAAGATTCTATAAAGCATGAGCAAACATGTAGAATTAAAAGCATGCACAAGTACAAGCGGAAGTATCCTTAGAGAGTAATATAAAAAATAAATGAGGAAAAGAAAAACACTCAATTGAATAATAAGTATAACATGGTAAGTCACATGATGGCTAGTTATGTAAATGAAGCCTGAAAACATGTGCCCAAAGACGAGTCGTTTACCTCATTTACCAAGAATTGTTAGTGTGACACATCAATGATACGTTATGACAACGGAGCTAAGGAACATCACAAACCAAAACTACCCCTTAATATTTAGTATGGGAACACTATTGTTGGAGTAGTTGACATTACATCAATCCTCCATTTAATCTCTTCAGAACATCTAGTGAATATTTGGGATGAGATGGAAAACACTTACCTTCTTATTGCCAAACCACCAAGGAAATATTGCAGCAAGCCCAATTGTGTTGTATTAAATATATTCTTCTTACATAGTGGAATTAATCAGGTTAATATTATTCCCTGTAACGATAAAATCATCACCATAGAGTACCATATCAAAATCGTGTCCACAATTTTCGATATACAAATCAGGATCAGATGTACTTCTCATGAAACCTTTCTTCAAGATGTACTCTTTGGTTTTGGTGTTCCAAGATCTGGGAGCTGGCTTTAGATCATACAAGGACTTCAATCTTGATACAAGGTGTCTTTGTCCTATCCGAACAAAACCAGGTGGCTAATTTTATGGATTTCATCTTCCAATTCACAGTGGAGGTGGGCACTCCGTACAACCAATTATTAAAACTTGCATATAAAATCTGCCTATGATAGCAGAAACAGTTCAAATTATTTGATCATGTTCATCTTGAGCAGCAGGAGCAACAGTCTTTGTATAGTCAATACCTTCATTTTGAGAGAATCTCTTGGCTACAAGTCTAGCCTTATGCTTTTCATTCCATATGTGAGCTTGGTTTTGTAGAGCCAATGGACATCTGATCAGGTATGTCTTTTGGAACTGGTGTCAACTTCTAGGTCTAGTTCGCCCTCAATAATTTGTATTCCCCTATCATAAAATCCTCGCCATTTGTTTCCATAAGCTTCCCCATATTTGTGGATCATCACAGCATTTGCGACTTTGGTCACGAGAGCAAAGTTAACATGCAGGGTCCTATTCCTCTTTGTATCGTTCAGATTTACAACCATCTTAGCATCTTGAATGGCCTCGACCCATATTGGCATTCTAGCCTTCTCAATATTAGAAGAACTCTCCTTCACGGATGCCTTGCCTGTATACTTGTCAACTTTTTTTTCATATGTAATGGTGAAGATGCAGTTGTAGGAGATCCCTTCAGGTTCCTTGTAATCTTTCCAAATATAAATATCTCTGATGATAACATCCTCCACCTTTGGAACATACAATCTGTAGATCCTGGTCTCTTCACTGTACCAAACATGTGCATTTTGTGGCTTTTCTTGCCCAACTTTTTTTGCTTCTCTTCAGGAATGTTGGCAGAGGCCTCATAAGAAAAAACTTAAAAAGTGGCCAAGATCTACCCAAACCACTGGCCCAAAACCATACATGCCCAAATGCATCATTATTAGTGCAACACATCAGTAATCTGCTGTGACAATACGCAGTCAATGGAGATAACATGCCGGAATGGTTGCTGCTGGATAATCCAGAAATTGTACATGCAAAAGCTTTGCATGTGGAGCTTGAAACAAAAAGGGTTATATTCTACCACTTGAGATTTGTCATACAATGTAGATGGATTGACAAATTGTTATATTGGGTTTTATCCTTGTAATATAGGTGACTACAATAAATTGGTTGATATAACAGCTCTGATTTATAAGCGGTCAGCTCTCAAATATTGTACTTTATGGGTAGAACAAGAAACAAAGCAAAAGCTTCTTACAGTGGGAAATGGAATCATTCTGGAATCCTTAGTCCTGCACATTGGAGATATTTCTTGAAATGGATTTGCATGGGAACAGATTATGTTTGCTGTATTGTTGTTAAATTAGCTTGCTTGGAAATTCTGAGGTCGTTAGGTATGAAGTTGACAGTTACATTTTGTTCTTCTGTTTCCCTAGCATGTTGAACATTTGTTATTTATTCAACATTGAAATGTAGTATATGTAATCGACAGTCTGTTTCTAACCAGATATTGATTGTTACTTGTTAAATATTAAAAAACTGCAAACAGTTGTACAGAAAATAACTTACCAGATTCTATGTAAGATCTAGTAACTGCCGAATTGTTTTTCCATAATAGTGAATAGTTTACCACAGGTGATTTGGGCATTTTACTTTCTTATTACTATACTTGCATCTTTGTACTGAAGGTTCTTCTTGCATGAACTTTTGTCTACAGGGTGCACCTGAAACTATTCAGGAGAGACTTCTAGTTTCACCCCCTGGATACGTGGATACTTACAAGCATTATACTCGTCAAGGGTCTCGAGTTCTTGCCCTTGCATATAAGCCTCTTCCTGAAATGGCTGTATGTAGATGATATCATATTTAAACAAATCTTACGCTATTTCTTTTTTTCTCTCTTCCGTCAGGTTTTTAAATTAGAGAGTGGAATACATTCATGTCAATATTATATTATGCAATGTTTCTTCAGTGATTGAAGCTTGCTCGATTTATATTATACTAATCTGCATCTCTAATACCCATTCTTAGAATTAGGAGTATACAACGGTAGCACTGTTTTCTTTAAGCAAATACACGTATGGAAAGTATAAGGGCATTGAACTTGAGATGCATGGAAGATTTAATGAGCCCAAGTGCAAATAATCTTATCCCAAAAAAGGACACCAATATTTTCTTAATTAGACAACCCAATCTGAATTTGTGATAAAAGAACCACCTGTTCAATGTAGGCTCTACATGTTAGCTTTTTGCTCTGTAATGTATTATTAATCTGTAGTACAGGGTATTACATATAACTTGATATATGTGCATTGCAGGTCGGTGAGGCTAGGAGTCTAGAAAGAGAAACTGTTGAGAGTGGGCTCAACTTTGCAGGATTTGTGGTCAGTCATTTATGTACTCATACTTTTGCTGGTCTCTGACTAAGACGTCTCAGATCCTTTCCGGTTGGATTTAATTTCTTTTTACATGTATCCTGAGTTATTGCTCTTCAACTCCAGGTCTTTAATTGTCCTGTTCGTGCTGACTCTGCTGATGTACTTAGGGAACTTAAAGCAGCATCTCATGACTTGGTACATCATGCTTTCTCTTTGCATTATTTGGAATATATTGACTTTTATTTGAACCATCTGACATTGATCTCATGGATTTTGATTTTATACAGGTGATGATTACTGGTGATCAAGCTTTGACAGCTTGTCATGTTGCTGGTCAAGTTCACATTGTTTCACAGCCTGCATTGATCTTAACTCCAACTAAGAACAAAGATGCGTTTGAATGGATTTCTCCTGATGAGATGGTGAAAATTCCTTACTGGTAAGACTTTTGGCTTCCTGTTTATTGGGTGCAGTGATTGTATACAACAGTTGCGGAAAATCATTGGTAGTTTCCTTGTTTTATAAATTGTGTTTTATCTGTATTGTAAGATTACTGAAGGGCTACTTACAAATAAGTTTTGCAGATTTGTGGATGGTTTATCGTGGTTATTATAATCTAATATAGCATTAAATGCATATCTCCAGTGAAAATGAAGTGGAGGAACTATCAGTTTCCCATGACCTTTGCATAGGTGGGGATTGTTTCATGATGTTGCAACACACGAATGCCTTACTATTAGTCATCCCTTATGTCAAGGTATAGTCATATGTACTATCTGACTTGTACATTTTGTATTGTTCTATACTGCATCTCATCTAGATGAACCACAGGTTTTTGCAAGAGTCGCCCCGGAGCAGAAAGAACTTATACTGACAACTCTTAAGATGGTGGAGAGGATGACATTGATGTGTGGAGATGGTACAAATGATGTCGGTGCTCTCAAACAAGTAGGCTGTGACATCCTTGCTCTTATTACTTCAGGAACATCTATTTTTTTAGGGAAACTCATTACAGCTGATGATCGAAACAAGTAACTCAATGTATATTGTTTGAAAATTTGCAGGCTCATGTTGGTGTAGCTCTTCTAAATGCAATCCCACCTGCTCAATCATCTCAAAACTCCATGTCAGCACAACCTTTGAATTCTGGAGGTAAAATATTGAGGGATACATTCTTCTACTTTATGTTCTATGCCTGATTCAACAAGCAGTCTTAATGGGTTTGTTGTGATTTTGTTTTTAACAGCCAAAACACTGAAATCGAGGCCTAAGAGTGGATTATCTGATTCAGCGGGTAAGGCATTAAATGCCAATGCAAGCGATGATGTATCACCTGGTACTTTGTCCATGAATCGGTCGGTGAGAAGTAGCACATTGTCTGCTGTATCTCAATCTCATGGTTCGTCTAGCAACCAACATCTTACCTCTGTAGAGAGACGGGCGCAAAAACTGAAAAAGATTATGGATGAGATGGGAGAAGAGGGAGATGGCAGAACTCCTCCCATTGTCAAGCTTGGGGATGCATCGATGGCCTCTCCTTTCACTGCCAAGCATACTTCTGTTAGGCCGACAACAGATATTATTCGGCAGGGGCGAAGCACCCTTGTGACAACCTTACAGATGTTCAAGATATTGGGATTAAACTGCTTGGCAACTGCTTATGTATTAAGTGTGATGCACTTGGATGGAGTGAAGCTAGGTGACATGCAAGCAACCATTAGCGGAATTTTTACTGCAGCATTTTTCTTGTTCATTTCTCATGCCCGCCCTTTGGACATGCTTTCTGCCCAGCGTCCACACCCAAATATATTTTGTTCTTACGTATTTCTTTCACTTCTGGGACAGTTTGCGATCCACTTGACGTTTCTTATCTCAACTGTTAAAGAAGCTGAGAAGTATATGCCAGAGGAATGCATTGAGCCTGACTCAGAGTTTCATCCCAACTTAGTTAATACGGTCTCGTACATGGCTAATATGATGATACAGGTTGCCACATTTGCTGTAAATTATATGGGCCATCCTTTCAACCAAAGTATTCGGGAAAATAAACCTTTTTTATATGCATTGACGATGGCTTTTATCTTTTTCACTGCTATCACCTCAGACATGTTCAGAAGCTTGAATGATTGGCTAAGGTTGGTTCCTTTACCACAGCCCTTTGGAAGCAAGATCCTTATCTGGGCTTTACTTATGATGATTAGTTGTTTTCTTTGGGAGCATATGCTGCGATGGCTATTCCCTGGTAGGATGCCTTCATGGAAGAGGCGGCAGCGGAAAATGTCTTCTAGTCATAAGAAAATTGCTTAATTTCAGCTGTCACATTTTTATTATTATAAAATTTGTACTCCAGCGGAGCCTTTGATCTTGAGGCTATTTTGAGTTTCACACTCAATTTTTTGGCCCTCTCAAAGTGTTTAATTATAGACATCACTGGTGCACTATAATTCCATGGTTGTAACTGAAAGGCCTTCCTCTTGGCATTTCTCCTGAAGAGGGAACTCTTCTTCCATGGATCGCCTACGAGAATTAATAATTGTAGGCAATTTATTCAAATGCTTAAATGAGAGAGATTCCAATGGTTTTTTAAGTTGAAAAATGCCAAGATCTTCTGGTTGCTGTCTGTATGCTGTCCATTTCCTTGGCCACGCTGGCAGAAAGATTTTGACAGAAATCGACAATCATTATATGACACCATCAGTTTCTGTATGATTTTCTATTCCACTGCCACCGCTTGCTGTTGGTTATGTTTATGTTCTTTCTCGTATACTCATGTTGTAGGGATGCAGTTCAGTTTATAATTTTAAAACACTTAAATTTCTTGCTTATCTTTAAGGATTACATTTAGGATACAATATGGGAAAGGCTTAAAAAAGATTTATTATTTGGCAAATTGATTCATCTTTCCAATTAGTGGTTAGAGAAGTCGCAATAATTTATTTGGTATTGCAATGGAATTGCTAGCTTAATTGTTTTATAAAGCATTGGTATGGAATTTGATTGCAAGGGACTCCAGACCCGAAAATATTGTAGACTAGATACCGACTCTTAGTGTTAAATAATTAAACTAAAATAATAAGAAGACACAAATTAAAAAAATTACATATAAGCATCTAATTTTTTCCTCCTTAGGGAAATCTCTATTGGCATATTCCAACTGCTAGACAGTCAGCAAAAATAAAAACCAGTGGTTTTTGTCATTTATCTGTCACACTCTTCTATCATAATTCTTTTTTATTTGATTCAATGATGAATATACATAATACTGAGTGAACTCATAGAATGCTTTTATGCACAATAGTCTCTTCTTTTTTTGATCTTGAATTTTACAACTTTTAATGAAGAATAAATTCTTTTGTTTTGGTACAGTGTTTTGAGATTAGATTTTTTGCCATAGAGGGAAAATGACTAGTATAAATCATATTGTTCAACTTTTCCACCCCCCAATCGGCTGCTAGATCTTCCATTGTATTTCCTGTCCTCCCAATATGATGGTATGGGAACTTGAAATTATTTGTTTCCATTTTAAGTTTTTGAATGATATTGTTTATCTAGTCATACATTGATACTTTTTGAATGTTTCAATAATTAAGTTAGAGTCCCTTTGCACTTGAAGTTTTCACCATCCCCTTTACTTTGCTAATCTTATTCCTTTTAAGAGCCATTACTCTTATCTTATTATTTGTATGTAGCCCCAAGTGAACCGAAAACTTAACGGAGGTTGTTCATCATCTTTAAATTTCCCCTCCTACGATTCTTGGATTTCAGTTCGTAGTTCCAACATAATTGAGCTTAACCCAACCTCCAAGAAGTTTCTTGCACACATCCTTGGTGCTTATTTAACATAATCTCACTAAAACCCATATTTAGTTATCTTAATCAACTTCTATCTTTTTAGTATTTCATCATTTTATTTAACTTCATTGTTTGATTTGGGCTTCTATGTATCGACTGCACCACATTTCCATTCCCTTAAAAATCATGAATTTTTGTCCAATGGTATATTTTATAATTGTAGGGATTGTTGTTGAGATGGCCATCAAAATCTAATTCTAAATCTTTCTGGGCTACACTATTATCCTCGTCCTTACTAATTTTGGGTCAACCCATTCTACTTTTTATTGGAAATCTTCCCCAAAATTTTTTTTTGCCATCTTTTTAGGCATTTAAACAAATTATCTCCATCTTTTAAGTTGCTTTTGCACAAATGGTATCTCGAGGGTCCATAAAAACCTCTATGGGTGAGCATCATATTTTAGTGTCTTACATGAAATTGCTAACCATAAAAAGCAATCCACCTTTGGAAGTCCATGTCTGAGTTGCACGTTGTTGGCTAGAATTTCCTTTCTTCTCCTTCAGCGTTTGGAAAAAATATTCATTCCATTTTAATTGGAATGTTCCATGATTTTTCAATATCACATATATGTTGATCACTGTACCTCTCAACATTTAGAGGAGATATCTTTCAATTTTTTTCAACCCATTCTACTTCCTTTTCATTGGAAATCTTCCCCAAATATCTTGTGCCATATTTTAATGCATTTCAACAAATTACCCCCATCTTTTAAGCTGCTTTTGCACAAATGATATTTTGAGGGTCCATAAAACCCTTTATGGGTGAGCATCATATTTTAGAGTCTTACATGAAATTTCTAACCATAACAAGGAATCCACCTTTGGAAGTCCATGTGTGAGTTGCACATTGTTGGCTAGAATTTCCTTTCTTCTCCTTCAACTTTTGGAAAAAACTATTCATTCCATTTTAATTGGAATGTCCTATGATTTTCCAATATCACATACATGTTGATCACTTCACCTCTCAACGTTTACAAGGGATATATTCCAATTTTTTTTGACCCATTCTACTTCCATTTCATTGGAAATCTTCCACAAATATCCCGTGCCATCTTTTGATATATTTAAACAAATTACCTTTATCTTTTAAGTTGCTTTTGCACAAATGATATTTTGAGGGTCCATAAAACCCTCTATGGGTGAGCATCATAGTTTAGTGTCTTACATGAAATTGCTAACCATAAAAAGGAATCTACCTTTAGCAGTCCATGTGTGAGCTGCGCATTGGTGGCTAGAATTTCCTTTTTTCTCCTTCAACTTTTAGAAAAAAATATTCATTCCATTTTAATTGGAATGTCCCACAATTTTCCAACATCACATATATGTTGATTGTTCCCCCTCTCAATATTTGCAGGGGATATCTTTCATTTTTTTTTTCTACAAATGCAATTTAATCCCTATCAAAATGAAGTGGCCATTCCAAATTCTTTTATTTTCTTTGTTCTTCTAAAATATGGGACAATTTTTAACTGAAGTCCTTTCTCCATAGACCTTTAGATAAACAAACTCCTCATTTTGAGCAAATTGTCCAAGTATCACCATAAATGAAGCCTCTTCACTCATTTACATTCCATCCCAAGTCCTCTTTAATTAAGAGGATCCCTCGTAAAATTTGATGTTTGAGAACCATAAAGAAGAAAATCTAAAGTGAATAGCTTTCCCACTTGTTAGATGTCCAAATACTTCCTTCTAGCAACTTTGCTCCAAACCCTCTCCTGTACTTCGTAAACTAAATTATTGACCTTCACGATTCTTAAACCCAAACCTCCATTTCATGTTCATTGGCATACATATTCCTAGAGTACTTGTAGAATTCTTATTTTTTCTTCTGTCACATTCCACAAGATTTTTTGGGTAAATATTGGGAGAGCTTCCACTATTTTACTTGGTGCTTGGAATAAAGACCATGTATATTGGAGCTTCTTGTAGGCATGGTCTTTATTCCTACTAAGGTAAGCTATTTTCCTTTTTATGTTGACAATTTTTATTGATTTTGGTCTACCATTCGTTTTCAACATTCCATCTTTCCATCCATCCTATCATTCATAAATAGTTTATTGGTAGTTAGGAATTTTCAAAATCCATACTTCTGCAAATTATCTCTTGTAGTTCCCCTAGTATATTAAAGAACAAGAATCTTTGATCATCTTTCACCTTTCCTTACTAATTTTATGGCCTACAACAATTTCATAAATAATTTTCTTAAAAGTTTCAATTTTAGAATTTGAAACCCTTCCCATTAAAATATCATCTAAAAATTTAAAATATTATCTAAATCATTAGGGAAGTTATGCTTAACCCTTTTATTGTCCTTTCTTCATGTTTCTTCATCTTCCTAGAATTTCTAACACTATAATAAATAAGTAGAGCAAAAGTGGATCTCTACAATCCCTTTGTGCATGAAAATGCCAATGTACAAAATTTGAGCATTCTTGATTGGCATGACTATTATCAAATATTATTAGGTTCCTAAATTGATTCATATTTGTGAATTGATTAAATGAGTTGTCATCTTCATTAGTTTTGTATATTTGTTTCAAGCGAGCCATTGGATGAGTATGAATTCGTTGGTTTTCCATATAACATATGTTGTTAGTGGCATAATCTTCCCTAAGAAATGTTGAATAATTTGTTGGAACATTTTTTTTTGGAGAAATCAATCATATGTATTGATCCTATAACCTTTTTTGTTTATAATTTTTTTCATAAGTTAAAATTTTAGGAAACACAATAAAAGTAATTTAATCCAACTAAGATTTCCTTCCTTTGTTATCCTTACATGCTTAATCTTTATCTTAGCTACTAGTTGTTAAATACTCCAATTTTGGTTTTGAGGTATGTTATCATCTTTTGTGTGAAAGGATGGCCATGGGATATGGATGAAATTAAGGCACAACACATAAAAGGTTGTAAAAGTTATTTGAGGGAATAGGTAAAGCTTAATGATATTATAAAGGCGAGAGTTTAGGACTACAACAACACGTGATAGAAAATAAATAAATAGACAAAAGTAAGAATTTAAATGAGGATTTTGGTTTGAGTTAAGCCTAAAGGCATTGTGGGTTAGCATATGAAAAATTATTTTTTCCACATGGTTAGAAGTGTACACATGCAAAATCATTTGTTTTTTTTAAAATCTAGAAATGAGTTGTTACATGTTAATAATTTGCAAGTCAAATAAAAGTATACGGTCTCACAAGGCTTTGTTTATTTCAATAGAACCAAACTTATCATGTCTATCATTGAAAGCCATATTGGCTAATGAGTTAACTACTTTTCTCAACACCATTAGGCCACATGGTTAATTTGGATGGAAGAAAATGAGTTAATTGTACCCTGGATGGTGACTAATATATGTTTTAAGAGACAATGCACACATGAGTTTTCTGTTGTGACCTCTAATAGAATCAGTTCTCAATTGTAAATCTACTTCCACTATTATGTTACTTTATACTATAATAACGAGAACAAGACTTTGTAATTTGATGGATAGTGTTTTTAGAATGATGTTTGATTCTTGTTGATTTGATGATCCAAAATAAGGATCTAGTTGATGAGTCCATAAAATGGCTCATTATATCCACAAAATAACATCTTTTTTCTTGCATAGGAAGTGGATCTAAATGTAGTTTCTAAACTTATGGTCTATTTAGAATAAAATAGTAAGTACATATCAAGGTTTTGTCTTTAAAATTCATTGTTATCTATTGGTTAGCTATTACTAATGATTATTGAGAAAAAAATGTCAATGAGTGCATATATAGTTCATACTAAACTAAGAATGATTCAAAGTATGAAGAATAACCATTCAAGAATAATGTTGGAGTAGTGTTAAAGTCTTCTACAACTAAGATCTAAGGTCAAGAATGGACTCCTACAAGGTTTTTACAGACTTCCACAGTAGCTCCGAATTACAACAGGTTTACTATAACAGCTACAGATTACAATATGCTTGCTATAGACAAGCTACGGAGTACATCAGCGACCTACAGACTAGCTATGGATTACATCAGATCAGCGACATATTACATTTGTCAGTTACAAATTTCATCAGGCTTGCTACAAATTTCACCAGGCTTGCTACAAATTTCACCAAGCTTGCTACGAATTTCACCAAGCTTGCTATGGATTTCACCAGGTTGCTACCGATTTCAACAAAATTACTCTAGATTTCAAGAAAACTGTTACATACTTGTTTGATAAGTATTTCTAAGAGATGTTCCAATGATCCTGAAGAATGCTTTCTTTTTAAATTCTTTCTATATATAGATTTCTATGTATAGATTTTTCATAATAGATTGTATTCGAATATATGTAATTTTATTTTAATAAATATCTCTCTCCATATTTGGTGGGGATTGAGATTATGTTGTAATATATTTTATTATTGGAATAAAATCTCTCTCCATATTTTGTGGAGATTGAGATATGATAGACTATCTTGGTTGTTACTCCCAAATAAGGTGTTGGTTGGAAGCATGAATTATAAATGCAACCTTCAACACCTGAAGAAAATAATCAATCAATCAATATACTTTTTCCTTCCATTATTCTGAGCAACGCATTCTGAAACTGATGTTCTGAGTAAATCCTCTTCTGAAGAATGAACTGGCCACTCATTTCAAGGAAGATGGATCCATGTCTTTTTATTTTATTTTTTTATTATGTGATTATCTTTTTTACTGTAAATTATTATTTTATTTCTTTGTTATTGTATACATTTATTTTCTATACAGTTTGTTGTAAACTTACAGGTGTTTTTATCATTTAATTTCAATTCAACAATTTACTTTCTACAAGTGTGTTTTAATTTCATGCAAGTGTGCTTTGATTTATGCAAGTGTGATTTTCAATTCCAACAAGTGTGATTTTCAATTCCTGCAAGTGTGGAGTGTGATAGAAGGAACCATTTGCCAAATGTCTTTTTCTCCTATTGCATACAACCTTTGGACACCAACCTTGGATTGACAATATTAAATAAAGGGTGTTGATGACACCCATCACTAGTATACTAGATATGTTGTCTAGTTCATTTCCACTATGCTCAATTATGTAATTCATGTATGTAAAACACTATCTAAGGCACTTCTTCAAGCTTGTTCATGTAAATTGAACTATTTAGTCATGTTTTAGTTGTAGAATCAATGATGGGATGATACATGCACTCTTGTACTGATGAAACTACCAGTATTTGCAAGTGGTGGTTGTGTCACTACCTCGGTGGTTGCGTAATTTTTGGTCTCCATAAAATGATGGTTTCATCACCATCCAAAACATAGGCAAAGGAGTGTTTGTAAACATTCTCTTCTTGGTGATGGTTCAGTTGGATTCATTTGTGGGTTCCATGGTGAAAGGGGATAATCATATTCTCTGTTGAGAATATGAAACATCGGAAGCACACAATTGATTACCAAATACAAGCAACTTAATATGCGAAAATAACCAGAATCAATAAGTAACTAGAATCCAGAAATAACACAAGATATGAGAGACAATACACAACTTGTATTAATACTTATACAGAAAAGAATACAATAAAGAAGATGCCACTTCTTCTCCACCACCTCTTCAGAGGCTTCCCACACCTCAAGTGAATAGTTATTCTCTCCTCAAAGCTCTCTCTCTTAGGTCCCAACACCCAACTCAAACACAGAGTTGGTGTTCACCTTATACCTGTGCCCCACGCACACCACAAGTGCTCCATGCACTCTACAAGTACTCAAACGTACTCCAAGTAGATCTCACCTGAACCTGCAACAACTTGCACCTCAATAGACCTTACTTATGGAAGGAACTTTCTTGCCTTCCTCTCTTGCTCTATCTGAGTACACACTGTACTCCAAGTAGATCCTGCCTGATACTGCTTCCTGTTGTGTTGCTGTCCTATCTGATCTTGCACACCTGCAAATCAACCTGGTTATGCACACCTGTGAACCTTGACCTTGCACACACATACATCTGCATATCAATGATCTTACTTACCATGTAGATCTCCTATAGAAGCCATGCTCACCTGATGACTAAGATCATACATACATGAAGAACCCTGCTGATTCTCCAATCCAGCACCCACACTTGGTACTGTGGCACTAGGAGGAACACACCATTGCTCACCTCACACACAGAAGGAGCTTATAATATTGCTCTCTTACTCTCTAGCACGAGTTTACAATACAATCCATGAGTCTATTATATAGATCTCATCCAAACAATAATTAGACACCTAATACAATAATTAGATCCGCAGCTCTCAGTCTAAAATTAGCTCTCATCATGCAAACACTTGGTTCGTCAACCAACTACCCGTAATATACTTGCAGTCAAACCACACAGGGGACCGACGTCGGTCCCTGTCCGCCTGGAGGTCGTCGACACTGGTCGATCTCTGACTGACGTTGATTTCTCTCCTGCCTTATCCTGCCGACGTCGGTTGGCCTGACCGATGCCGGTGTCTATGACACTCCAGCAACTCCTCCAATGGCCTTCTCCATGTCTGCATCAGTGAAGCTTTTAGCTCCACAACCTAACAATCTCTCACTTAGAAATAAATAGCTACACTGTACCTGTACTCCATCTAATCTGTTTCCTGACTTGTATTCCTCTTCAAGCTCAACCCTGAAGACAACCCACCACACAACCTGTGGTGTACCTCCTGTCATTCGAGTACCTTGCCGCATTCAAACCTACAATCCCATGTAGTGAAGTCCTGACCTTAAATAGCGTGAATCCCTGCTGCTGGTCCCTCTCAAATCCCTGAAAACTCACTTCTCTGAATTGGCTCCTAACTCTCTGACAACACCCACTGATTGGGCAAACTCAGGTCTATACTAGACCTCATGTGATTTCGAACACTGAACTGTCCAGCCCTTAGTGTGCTCTGGCTCTGCATCCTGCGTAATGAACTTTGCCAACACCTGATTCACATCAGCTCCCACTGGAGACAAAATCAACCTGTGATCTCCCATGTCTCCCATGACGAAGAATTTTGCTGCTCCAAATTCTTCATAGCAAACCACTGAACTAATCTTACCCTTAGCTCAGCAAAACCCTGTAAGTACAAACCTGCTAGCAAACATACAATCCACATACAACAACAGAATGATGTCATGACTCATCACCCACCTGGTAAGGCAAACCACAGTAGTTATCTGACATTGACTGAAGCCATGCTTCGTCTTCCACCTGTCAAACCCTGTACCACTGTCCTGCAGCTCCTCAAGACCGTATGACCTAGTATTTCGTCTCACGTATCCATTCACTCTATTCTTCAACTAAGGAATCCATTCGTCTCTGTGCTTTCATACCGACTGACAACCCTACCAAATCTCTCGTCTGGTTCTGCAATCTCTCCATGCCACGCTCCCACTATTTTTTGGATCCTTCCTGCTTTGCAATCAGCAACTAGTATAAAGAAAAGGAACAATGAATTTGAGGCTTACTTACGTCTTCAGTCCTCCATATGGGTGTTTGAGACTCCTTGACAGCGTGTTGTCCACCTAAAATTTGTTACAGTGACCGACCTCGGCCACCACACAGTCTGCATCTGACCGACATCGGTTTCTTCGCCTACCTGACTACCAACCCTGTCGACATTGGTGTCCTCTACTGCCGACGTCGGTCCTCGTGACCGACGTCGGTCTTACCTACTGCCGACGTCAGTTTTTATGCCGACGCCGGTACCTGTGTTTCTTGTGAGTGATGACTTTTTACCCGTGAGCTCCTTTGAATCAATCCCCATGTCCAAACTGCCCTGCTCAGAAGTATCCAGCCCCATCCACTGGTCTCTGTCCGCCATCTCCTCCAAGAACACCAAGGCTTTCCAGTTCTTAAGCCTATCAAATATATATGTCTTCCACTTAAGAACATGCATCTCCTCCCTGTTCATGTGACCAAGCCTACGAAGCCACGTCTCCGCAACAGAAGAAGAATCAGTAATATAAACAAGTAGATAAAGAGTACCTATTTTTTTACCACCAGCTAATTCAAGTGCATCTGCTGTGAGAGTTCTCATGCATCTCTCATCACCCAACCTTTCTGAAGAAATTAGCCACATCTCCAAACTTGGAACCTGCATGACCTCCTTCAACACCCATGTGTTGGTCGCCTGCAATTTCAGCTTCACTTCCCCTTTGCCTATTCTTTGGCAAGGCTCACCAGCTCCTCTCCCTGGGGCTGCATGGAAAGAGGCAACCGAATCTATTATCTAAGATTCAACTTTATCCAAGAAACCTCCTAGAGCATCCTGTGCAACAACCCCTGCAACATCTGCCTCTTCAGTTCCTTCATGCTGATCTGCTACCAACCAACAATGTTCTTTTACCTGCTGTTTCTTTCCATATGACCGTTGGTGACCATATTTGCTTTTCAACTCCTCCATTCTTAGCTTACTTTGATCTGCCATTGCTCTACTCTCACTCAATCAGAAACCCCTGAGAGTGACTTGTAATCAAACACAAAATCGCTTCCTGCAACCTTAGCTCTGATACCACGTGTTGGGAATATGAAACACCGGAAGCACACAATTGATTACCAAATACAAGCAACTTAATATGCGGAAATAACCAGAATCAATAAGTAACTAGAATCCAAAAATAACACAAGATATGAGAGACAATACACAACTTGTATTAATACTTATACAGAAAAGAATACAATAAAGAAGATGCCACTTCTTCTCCACCACCTCTTCAGAGGCTTCCCACACCTCAAGTGAATAGTTATTCTCTCCTTAAAGCTCTCTCTCTTAGGTCCCAACACCCAACTCAAACACAGAGTTGGTGTTCACCTTATACCTGTGCTCCACGCACACCACAAGTGCTCCACGCACTCTACAAGTACTCAAACGTACTCCAAGGAGATCTCACCTGAACCTGCAACAACCTGCACCTCAATAGACCTTACTTATGGAAGGAACTTCTTTGCCTTCCTCTCTTGCTCTATCTGATTACACACTGTACTCCAAGTAGATCTTACTTGATACTGCTTCCTGTTGTGTTGCTGTCCTATCTGATCTTGCGCACCTGCAAATCAACCTGGTTATGCACACATGTGAACCTTGACCTTGCACACACATACATCTGCATATCAATGATCTTACTTACGTAGATCTCCTATAGAAGCCATGCTCACCTGATGACTAAGATCATACATACATGAAGAACCCTGCTGATTCTCCAATCCAGCACCCACACTTGGTACTGTGGCACTAGGAGGAACACACCATTGCTCACCTCACACACATAAGGAGCTTATAATATTGCTCTCTTACTCTCTAGCATGAGTTTACAATACAATCTATGAGTCTATTATATAGATCTCATCCAAACAATAATTAGACACCTAATACAATAATTAGATCCGTAGCTCTCAGTCTAAAATTAGCTCTCATCATGCAAACACTTGGTTCGTCAACCAACTGCCCGTAATATACTCGCAGTCGAACTGCACAGGCGACCAACGTCGGTCCCTGTCCACCTGGGGGTCACCGACGTTGATCGATCTCTGACCGACGTCGGTTTCTCTCTTGCCTTATCCTGCCGACGTCGGTTGGCCTAACCGACGCTGGTGTCTATGACACTCCAGAAACTCCTCCAATGGCCTTCTCCATGTCTGCATCAGTGAAGCTTTTAGCTCCACAACCTAATATTCTCTATTAGAGGCATGGATCATTATAGAAGCCAGTGAGAAAACTTGAAATTTTGGGCCATTGTTCATGTTATCTCATTGTTTCCTAGCTGTGAATGGTTATTCTAGTTTCTATTGGAGCATTGTGAAGTGTTTAAGAAGTGCAAAGTAATCATGTGTTCAAGCCTTTGATAGTGTAATAGTGAAATCTCTATCCATGAAGACCATGTTTGGTAGTAAATTATACACTTTTTTGAATTACATAGTGGAAGGGGAGAACAATTATCTCACCCACTGGAGTTTTTTCCACACTGGGTTTTGCCAAGTCATATAGTGTGTGCATCTTATGCTTTATGTTATGTTATGCTTCCTTATTATGTTCAACATGTTGTACATTTCATTTCCAACATTCTATCTATATTTTAACGTTGGAAGTAGTTTAGAACAATCAACCATCAATCATATGTTGAGCTAGAGATATAAGATATATGTGGATAAAGCTTAGTGTGGAATATCCATCTAGTTTCAGGATTAGATTGGTATTAGATCCGGTTTAGTATCAATTTTAGTCCTTTTGTGTGTTTGTGACTACATTTTAGTATATGCCCGTCACTAGGGCAAGCATTGCTAGTGGTCATGGTATCCTAGTTCCCTTTGAAGAAGACATTTTCATAAGGAAATGAAAAAAAGATATCATAAGTCTGGTTTGTTCTAATGAAGAATATTCCTATACAACAAAAAAATAATTTCACAAGTTTGAAGAAAGAGTGGATACCATCTCTTTCTATAAAAAAGTTTGATAGGTTGGAGTCAATAGTGGGGATTCTCAAGGAGAAGCTTGACATTTCTATGGGGCCACTGAAAGCAAAAGAGGACACTCCTAAGCATGATAAGATGGAATAAACACCCTATTCCAACCAAGTTGCACCTTCTTTTAAGGCTAAGGCGAATATATATATTCAACCATATGAAAAAGATGTGAATGTGAAGAGGCTAGACCACTAGCTAGCCCAACTAGAGGTATATTTCATTTTGCATCAAATTAATGAGAGCCAATATATTTTTTTACAAGGTTAAAATTAACCAATCAAGTTTTATGTTGGTTTGAAAGTTATGTTCATACCTTGGTTGTTAATAAGATTCCTCATATTACTAAGTGGAATGATTTTAGGATGCTAACCAAGAATCAACTTTCTTATTTTTTATGAGGAAGAGAGGTCCATGTATTGGCAATATCTTATAAAAAAATAAGGCTAAAGCATGCAAGAATACACAAGTGAGTTCCACAAAAATGTTGTCCAATTAGGAAAGGATATAGTGGACCATGATATTTTGATGAAGTATGTGGGTGGACTCGATAACCATTTGAGGAGACTTGTTCTATTGGCCAAACCTACAGATGTAGACGGGGCTTGTT
The DNA here is from genome assembly GCA_037957365.1 of Torreya grandis. Lineage (NCBI taxonomy): Eukaryota > Viridiplantae > Streptophyta > Pinopsida > Cupressales > Taxaceae > Torreya > Torreya grandis. The sequence goes on along the minus strand of JARHVA010000598.1, from coordinate 3,677,139 downwards.
CTCAAGATCACTACTTAGAAATGGACAGGAAGAAGACTCCATATACCTCTCAAAGAAATTCAAAGAAACAAGGTAGTTCTATGCATAAGGGTAAATGTAAATGGAAAAGTAAGCATAATGCTACTTTTGTTTCTAAGAAGAATACTAAAAAATATTGTGGACATTGTGATGTTGATAGTCATTATGAGGAAATTTGTTGGAAGTTACATGTGGGATTGCATCCATTCAATAAAAAGAAGAAAATTAAGGCTATACCCTCTCTTAAAGGTGAAAACATTAGTTGCAGCTCTGAGGTGGATGAGAATTTGTGTTATACCTTCGTCAATTGAGATGTATGTTTTTGGGTAGTAGTAGTGCTCAAGAGAGTGAGCTTTCTAAGCTTTTCCATCTTAAAATTCAAATGAAGAAAATAAAAGTGGATGTTAGTTTTTATACGTGTTCACAATAAAATTTGATAAGATAGGAATTATTAGACAAATTGGGGATAAAGATTTACAATCATCCAAGCCCATGTTATTTTGGTGGGGTGAAGAAGGTGGAGACACCAAGGTGACCAAACAATGTAAAATTGAGTTTGATATTAATGCACATTTCATTGATGAAGATATAGTGGATGTTGTGCTTCTTGATGTGTGTGGTGTAGTGTTGGGCAACCCTTGTATATTTGGGATGCTATCTTCATGAGAAGAGCCAATCAATATTGTTTAGTGAAGGATGGAAAGAGATAATCATTTCAGCCTAAAAGGGTGATTTTAAAACAACGTTGGTAAGTGTCTCTCAACTTAAAAGGGTTATTAATGCTAGTTTGAAGTTTACTTTACTTCTTTTGAGAAATATACAAGATAAATAAGAGGCTACACATAAAAATTATTCTAGCATGTTTATTAACAAAGAGTCGAATCGTATGGAAGAGTCAGTGCGATAGTTCAAGGAAGTTTTTCATAAGCCCACAGGGTTGCCATTATTTAGCTACTAATAGATAGTTCGCTTCCAAATCTCAAGTTATATAAACAATCTTTTAATGATTAAAGTGAGGTAAAACACTAGCTAGAGTCTTTAATTAATCAAGGTGATATTCATCCTAGTACTTCTCTATGTGGTTCTCCTATTGTTTTAATACTTAATAAATATGGTTCATGGATAATGTGTGTTCATTATAAAGCACGTAAAAAAATAAATATTAAGAATATGTACCATATTCCATGAATTGATGATATTATAGATCAACTTCAACATGTCAAGTATTTTACTAAGTGGGATTTGAAATCGAGGTATCACCAAGTGATTAAAGAAGAGGAAATTTGGAAGATAATATTAAAGACAAGGCAAGGGTTATATAAATGGTTGGATCTACCTTTTGAGTTATGTAATGCACCGACTACGTTCATTTCATTGATGAATGAGGTAATGAGGCATTTTATTGATTCCTTTATCACTGTGTATTTAGATAATATTCTTGATTTTAACAGAACTTTTGATAAGCATATTGATCATTTAAAACAAGTTTTACAAGTTTTGAAGGAAAACAAGTTAGCATTGAATGAGAAGAAATGTGAGTTTGCTTAATAATCAGTTGTGTTACTTGGGCCATGTGGTTGGATATGGGGAATTAAGGATTGATCCAACAAAGATAGAGACCATCATGAATTGGCCAAAGCCTTCCAATAAAACCAAAACAAGGAGTTTTGTTGGTGCAATTTAGTATTTAGTTTCATTAAGACTTTCTCATCTATAACTGCACCTTTGCATGTCATTACAAAAAATGGCAAGACTTTTATTTTGGGTAAGAAGTGTATACACACAACATTTTAAAACTTTATCATTTACTGACACTTTCTCTATTGTAGTAAACTATCAACTTTCAATCTCTTTGAATGCACACCTTAAAGGGTGCACCGAGAAAGGGGTGGGTAGACCATTGGTGCTTCATTAGATTGTTGGTCAACTTTATCAGTACTTAAACTTATTAAAAATCCTACTTATCCAACTCCCCAATTGATCCAATGATTCGTAAAATTAAGTAATGGTATGCTTGTGTATTTCAATTTTGCTTTACAATATTAATTTATTGAATAATTTAAAATTTTGACTTACAAATTATCAATATAACAAAAATAATTAAATAAAATCTCAAAACATAACACACAATTTGATAACGGAGTTTGACTCGAAAGCTTACGTCTCTGGGTCCTATATCGGTTGATATATTGGGAAAAATGCTTGAAAAATACTTACAAATGTCTCTAAAATGCAAAGTGATCAACTGTAAAGTTGTTCGTTTGGAAAAAATAACATTATTATTTTTTTGGACTTTTTGCTAATTTTGCCTCCATCTCACTCTGCAACTCTCACAAGCCCTTTATAGCCTTTAGCTATACTGCTTAGCTTTTCAAATGATTACAAATATAATTTCCCAGCTGTTAGGATGTGGAGCTAAAAGCTTCAACTGGTGCAAACATGGAGGAGGTTGCTAAGTTCCAGGGAGACCGGCGTCGGCAGATTGCAGTGCAGAAGGAAACCAACATCGGTAGGCGTGAGCTGAAGACAACCGGCGTCGGGAGGAGGTCGGCCGACATCGGTCACCTCCAGGCAGATAGGGACCGACGTTGGTCGCCTGTGGCGGTTTCAGAACTGTTCGTTGCACGGACAATTAGTTCGTTGAACTGAGAGTTTGCATGTAAAGGCTAATTATAGTCTTGAGTTGCGTGTCTAATTATTGTAATTAGGATAGTCTAATTATTGTAAGCATGAGATCTATATATGGACTCATGGGCTATATTGTAAAACTTGTAACTAGGGAGTAAGTGAGCTACATGCTCCTTCTGAGAGAAGAGAGCAATGGTGTGTTCCTCCTAGTGCCACAGTACCAAGGTGGGTACTGAATTGGAGAATCAGTAGGGTTCTTCATATTTGTATGATCTTAGTCAGCAGGTTAGCATGGCTTCTTTTGGAGATCTACAATGGTGAGTAAGGTCTAGTGATTTGCAAGTAGCAGTAGAGAGCAGGAGATCTACTTGAAGTATGGTTGTGTACTTGACGTACTGGCAGCGTGTTACTGACTGGTTGGAGAGGTGAACATCAATTCTATATTTGAGTTGATTGTTGGGACCGAGAGAGAGAGAGAGAAGAAGGTCTTGAGGTGTGGTGAACCTTTGAGGTGGAGGAAGAAGTGGCATCTTCCTTATTGTATATTCTTCTGAGTGATTATTAATACAATTGTGTATTGTCTCTCAATTATTGTGTTGTTTCATATTTCTAGCTACTTATTGATTCTGGTTAAATTCTGTGTTTAGTTGCTAATACAAGAAGTAATCATATATGTGCTCTATTGGTGGAGCAAGATCCTGACACGTGGTATCAGAGCATGTTTATTGTTCTAGGTTCCTGACAAGTGGTATCAGAGCCTTGGTTGTAGGTTCAAGAGCTGATACCATCAAGTGGTATCAGAGCTTTTGGTTGGGTTGACTAACAGGTGGTTTCAGATCTGGTAGTGTTTTTGATTACAGGTCACTCGCATGGGTTTTAGATTGAGTGGGAGTATAGCAATGGCAGAAGAAAGTAAGCTATGAATGGAGAAACTGAATAGCACGAATGGTCTGATTGATGGAAAGAAGGAGCAGGTAAAAGGAGATTGTTGGTCGATAGAAGATCAGCGTGTAGAAGCATATGTTGCAGGTAATGTTGCACATGATGTTTTGGATAAAGTAGAATCTTTGTTTATAGTTTCTTTTGCCTCTTTCCATGCAACCCAAAATAGAGCATCTTTTCATGGGTATGTCTTTGGAGAGATTTATTTAGGGGTTGGAGAGCCTTGTTAGATTATTGACGAAGGGGAAGTGAAGCTGAAATTGCAGACGGATGACACACAAGTGTTGAAGGAGGTCATGTAGGTTCCAGTCTTAAAGATGAGTCTAATTTCTTCAAGAAATTTGGGTGATGAGAGATGCACTGTAACTCTCACAGTGGATACACTTGAATTAGATGGTGGTAAGAAAGTAGGTATCCTTTATCTATCTACTTATATTACTAATTCACCTTCTATTGCAAAGATGTGGCTTCATAGGCTTGGTCACATATGTAGGAGGGGAATGCAGGTTCTTAAGTGGAAGACAGATGTTTTTGACAAGCTAAAGAACTGAAAAGCCTTGGTGTTCATGGAGGAGATGACGGACAGAGATCAGGGGAGGGAACTGAATTATTCTGAGCAGAGCAGGGTTGATTTGAATAGGGTTTTGATCCATGGAGAGCTCCTGGGTAAAAAGTTATCACTCACAGTCGAACACAGGTACCGGCATCGATCATACAGTAGTCGACGTCGGCAGAAGGAAGACTGACATCGGTCATGAAGGAACTGACGTCGGTAGAAAGGATACCGGCGTCGGCCAAGGAAACGACGTCGGTAGTCAGGGTCAGAGCAGGGAACCGACATCGATCGGGAGTAGATTGGGAGATGGCCGAGATCGGTCACTGGAACGGATATTGGGCAGACAACATGCTGTCAACAGGTCTCAAATGCTCATATCGAGGTCATAAAGGGTAAGTGAACCTCATATTCATTGTTCACCTTCTTTATATTGCTTATTGATGGTCAAGAACTAGGAAAACGTGAAGAGGCAATGCAGGTAGAATCCAGATACAGTGGGAGCTTGGCATGGATGAGGAGTGTGAGTCCTTGGAGAAGAACCAAACAGGTGTTCGTTGGTAGAGTTGTCAACTGGAAGAATGCACTGAGAGATGGATGGATTCCCAAGTTAAAGAAGAGAGTGGATGGATACGTGAGACAGAAGGCCAAGGCATATGGTCTTGAGGAAGCTGCAGGACAGTGGTACAGGTTTTGACAGGTGGATGACTAAGCATGGCTTCAGTCAATATCAGTGTAACTATTGTGGTTTTGTCTTACCAGGTGGATGATGAGTCATGACATTATCCTGTTACTGTATGTGAATGGTATACTAGTTATAGGTTCAGAGATACAGGGATTTGCTGAGCTAAGGGTAAGGTTAGTTCAGAGGTGTGTCATGAAAAATTTGGAGCAGTGAAATTCTTTGGCATAAGAGACATGGAGATTTTATCTTCAGTAGGAGCTGGTGTGAAGATGGTGTTGGCGGGGTTCATGATGTAGGATGCAGAATCAGAAAGCACACCAAGGGCTGGATAGTTCAAGCAGAGCTTAGAACAAGTGTTTGAAATCACATGAGGTCTAGTGTAGACCTGAGTTTTCCCAAGCAGTGGGAGTTGTCAGAAAGTTTGGAGCCAATTCGAGAAAGAAGCACTGGAGGGCAGTTTAGTGGATTCTTAGAGGGACCAACAACAGGTGCACATGCTATGCAGGGTCAAGTTCTTTTCTACAAGGGTTCGTAGATGCGAATGTGGCAAGAGATTTGGATGACAGGTAGAGCATCACAATGTGTGTGGTGGTTGGTCTTCAGGATTAAGCTTGAAGAGGGATACAAGCCAGGGAATAAAATTAGACGGTGTACAGGTATAGGTACAGTTGTAGTTGTTTATCTCCAAGTGGGAGATTGTTAGGATGTGGAGCTAAAAGCTTCAACTGGTGCAAACATGGAGGAGGTTGCTGAGTTCCAGGGAGACCGGTGTCGGTAGATTACAGTGCAGAAGGAAATCGACATCGGCAGGCGTGAGCTGAAGATAATCATCGTCGGCAGGAGGTTGGCTGACGTCGGTCACCTCTAGGCAGATAGGGACCAACGTTGGTCGCCTGTGGTGGTTCTAGAACTGTTCGTTGCACGGATAATTAGTTCGTTGAATCAAGAGTTTGCATGTAAAGGCTAATTATAGTCTTGAGTTGTGTGTCTAATTATTGTAATTAGGATAGTCTAATTATTGTAAGCATGAGATCTATATATGGACTCATGGGCTGTATTGTAAAACTTGTAACTAGGGAGTAAGTGAGCTACATGCTCCTTCTGAGAGAAGAGAGCAATGGTGTGTTCCTCCTAGTGCCACAGTACCAAGGTGGGTACTGGATTGGAGAATCAGTAGGGTTCTTCATATTTGTATGATCTTAGTCAGCAGGTTAGCATGGCTTCTTTTGGAGATCTACAATGGTGAGTAAGGTCTAGTGATTTGTAGGTAGCAGCAGAGAGCATGAGATCTACTTGAAGTACGGTTGTGTACTTGACGTACTGGCAGCGTGTTACTGACTGGTTGGAGAGGTGAACATCAATTCTATATTTGAGTTGATTGTTGGGACCGAGAGAGAGAGAGAGGGAAGGTCTTGAGGTGTGGCGAACCTTTGAGGTGGAGGAAGAAGTGACATCTTCCTTATTGTATATTCTTCTGAGTGATTATTAATACAATTGTGTATTGTCTCTCAATTCCTGTGTTGTTTCATATTTCTAGCTACTTATTGATTCTGGTTAAATTCCGTGTTTAGTTGCTAATACAAGAAGTAATCATATATGTGCTCTATTGGTGGAGCAAGATCCTGACACGTGGTATCAGAGCATGTTTATTGTTCTAGGTTCCTGACACCGACTTTATATAGCCATTCCACCCCATAGTCCAAGCGGTTGGGCCTTGTCTCTTTTACATGGGAGGATGGGGGTTTTAAACTTCTCCCAATGCATTGGTGGGCAAAGCTTATCTTTAGTCCCACATTTAGTAGTGGGGATGGGCATGTAGGGTTTAAAAACCACGAGCTTTGTGGTTTCTAATGCCAAATGTTTGGCATAACCAAGTGTTTCATGGGAATTATGGAGGCATGTGGGTGTTTAGACGTAGCATATGGTAGGGTTGTGGAGGAAATGTGGCATGTACGTGGCATGTATGGTATGGAACATGATGACATGGATGGGTCATGTGGAAATGGTAAGTTAAATGGTTAGTTTGGAACATTCGAGAAATAATATAAAATTGGACCACGGTAAAATAATTGGTGGCAAGCCATGTGGTGGATTGATGACCCACCACATGGTCTAATCTACACTCACCATTTATCGACCACTTACCACTTGTTGATGTCCAACTGGATGTTCCATCCAAACCCCAATTTTTTTTGCCCTATTACATTACACCTATCGAAGATGAATATATTCGCTTGTCAAAGACAAATGATTGAAACCCATTATTTTTTTGTATGAACTGAATACCACATGTCATGTTTTTACTGGTCCACATTTTTGGCATGTCATCTTGTTGACCAAGTTTGACCACAACTTTGACCGACCATATCTTTCACATATGGACTCCATTTCATGAATCATAAATTATGCCAAAAAGCTTACAATGAGCTCTTCATAGTGAAACTATTTTTAAATTATTCCATAATGGTCATTTTCTATAGTTTGACTAACTTTGACCTACTTTAACCAGTTTGATTAGAACTTTGACTAGCTGCATAAGGAGCATACGAGCTCTATTTTATGCATTTTACATACCGTTGGAAAGGTCTCATGGGCCCTATTTAATGGTGTAGATTTTAGTATACTTTAGAACCTTTTCCAAATTGACCTCTAGATCAATCCTCTCCACTAGAAGGATTTTTATTCGCAAAAAGCTAGTACTGGACCTGGTACTCCATGTGAGGATCTTTGCATGGCTCTGACTTTCAGCTCTGGCTTGAATGATTTTTTGAATGTCAATCAGTTCTAGAGATAATTCGATGGGTTTTGAGGTTCTATAATTGTGAATATATTACATGATACCTGGTGTTATAACAATCACCATTTTACAATTGCCCTCTTAGGGTCTTACATAGCAACATAATTTACAAACATTACCCTTCTTGGGTCTTTACAAACACTGTGCTTGATGTATGTCATAATATTACCCGTATGGGTCTTATTCATACATCCTAACTAGCACATTATTTATGCTAGTTTTATAACTATTTACAAATAGATATCCCAAAATACACAAAAGATTCCTTACCAGCTATAGGATCTTGGTGTGGGCTTGAATCCTTCAGTAGTTGCTCTATGGATCATCATGTGGCTTGTCTTCAGGTTCTTAATGGTCTCCTAGTACAAATGAGTCTGATATCTGGCTAAAATCATCATGATTGGGTATAGAGACCTACCCCATCTTGAACTGCATGATCCTAGTGTGATCCAAGTGAAGCTCGATGTTATCATCTCTAAAAGATGCTTGCCAAGAGAAGAGATATAAATTCCCAGAACTATCCCATTTATCTCCAATGGGATGATGTCGAGAGTCACTGTGTTTGAGAAATGTCTCCCAAAAATCACAAGGTGTAACAACATATTGTCATACCTTGAATAATACCATTCCATGTGCCAACTATTTTAGCATGCAACAATGGCATTGTTGGTAAGCCCAATTGACATACTACATCAGTGGTCACATAACCTATTCTGATGTCTCCATTGAAAATAAGTCTAATGACACATACCTTTACAACAATTAGAATATTTTGTCTGGAGGCTCTCACAGATCATAAGATAATATCTAAAGGTCCAGGTGGTGTCCTCTAGCGAATGGGGGATTCTGAATGCTAAATAGTACTTGGGATAGCAAGAGTCTTTTCTCTGCCCATGTTTCTCTACTAGAACCTCTACGATGCACATTCAGGATGTCACAACCAACAATGTTCTACCACATTTCCACATCTCAAGTAATGACTGTATATTGGACTAGCTGAAGTACCGAGATCATCTAGATGATGTTATTTTCATCCTGACTCTTCTAACTGATCAAAAAGAAAATCAAATTTATACTGGAGTTCGATGATCCACTGATCTCAAGTGCACTGATGGGCACTCATGTTCACCACCATGGCATTCAGTTTCGCTATCTGTTGTGCCTGCTCCCATCGGTGTGACATAATCATTTGTATCATTGAGTCCAATATCAGTAGTATCATGGGAAACTACATCCATAAATACAAATCCATGGCTAAGATGGTCCCAATAGCAATAAAAAAAGAACCGCTATGATACCAAACTGATGTATCAGAGCAATGCCTACACAGAAGTTAGCCCAACACACTAACCACTCTGATACCAATCTGATCCATAAACTTAATTAATAATACACTTGTGTATTTTAAGTTTGATTTACAATATTAATTTATGGAATAATTTAAAAATTATCAATTTATCAAGAATAATTCAATAAAATCTCGAAACATAACACATAATTTGATAATGGAGTTCGACACGAAGGCTTACATCTTTGGTTCCTATATCAGCAGATGTATTAGGAAAAATTCCTGAAAAATACTTACAAACATCTCCAAAATGCAAAGTGATCAACTTCAATGTTGTTCATTGGGCAAAAATAATGTTAGTCTCTTTTCAGATTTTTTGCTAATTTTGCCTCTATCTCCCTCTGCAACTCTCACAAGCGCCTTATAGCATTTAGCTATGATACTTATCTTTTCGAATGATTACAAATATAATTTCCTAGATTTATATATCTATTCTACCCCATAGCCCAAGTGGTTGGGCCTTATCTCTTTTGCATGGGAGGATAGGGGTTCGAAACTTCTCCCAACACATTAGTGGACAAAGCTTATCTTTAGTCCCACATTTATTAGTGGGGATGGGCATGTAGGGTTTAAAAACCATGAGCTTTGTGGTTTCTAATGCCAAATGTTTGGCATAACCAAGTATTTCATGGGAATTGTGGAGGCATGTGGGTGTTTGGACGTAACATGTGGTAGGTTTATGGAGGAAATGTGGCATGAATGTGGCATGTATGTGGCATGTATGGTATATAATGTGGTGATATGGATGGGTCATGTGGAAATGGCAAGTTAAATGGTTTGTTTGGAACATTCAAAAAATAATATAAAATTGGACCATGGTAAAATAATTGGTGGCAAGCCACGTGGTGGCTTTGAGGACCCACCACGTGGTCCAATCTCCACTTGCCACTTGTCAATGTCCAATTGGATGTTCCATCCAAACCCTAATTTTTTTGCCCTATTACATTACGCCTATTGAATATGACTATATTTGCCTGTCAAAGACGAATGATTGAAACCCATTATTTTCTCGTACAAATTGACTACCACATGTCATGTTTTTATTGGTCCACATTTTTACCACACCATCCTTTTGATCAGGTTTAACCACTACATATGAGCTTTGTTTTTTGCATTCCACATACCATTGGAAAGGTCTCAATGAGCCCTATACAATGGTGCAAGTTTCGGTCTACTTCATAACCTTTTCCAAATTGACCTCCAGATCATCCAAACCCTATTCACACATTTTCCTAAGCATTTCTCTTTTCAAATTGGTCCTAACTAAAAAAATACCCCCTTTTCTACTAAGTCGGTCAGGTCGATCTTTTTATAAAGGATTAAAAATTTATTATGTAACTAAGTCGGCCTAGCCAACTTAGTTTAAATCCTAATGGTAACTCTTTCCAACTAACATGATCAAGTTGGCTGAAATTTTAGAAGGGTTAAGGCTTATCCATTTCTTTAAATACAAGGCTCATTTTAATCTAGTAGAGATGAACATTCATTTTCACATCATTATAGTTCATAATTTTGCTAAATCTATATTTGAAGGAGCCATTGCCTAGGGTTTGTCTTGAAGACAACCTTACTTATCTTGTGGGTAGTCTTGGGTACAAAGTAGGAGTCTTTTAGCCTAGAGCTAATTTATAAAGTGTGATCCTTACAAGCCACAACAACCTCTTAAAAATTACCATTGGTCAAGGAAGAGATTGATATTCAACAGGTTCACCCAAGGTAAGTATTCATAATTTTTAATAATTTGTTTGATAGATAAATATTGTATAAATAATATGTGTTGAATGTATAACTCCTTGCTTAGATTACTTCTATGTTTAAACTTAGTATAGATATAGGGTTTTCTTTGCTTGCCATATTCATTTTTATGTGATCTAGGCTTCCATTTGTATACCATGATCCCTTGATTTAATTTGTTTGTTTAACCATCCCCCTTTGTGCCACAAGTTTTGGTGAGCACTAAATTAATTTTAATTTATGTACTTATACCTAGATATGGTTATTGCATGGTGTCATTTTCCTAAAGGCTTTAGAACCATTTCATTTGGTGTTGTGTGGTGAGAGATTCTTTGGTTAGATTTAACAGATTTAATTTAGCCATGTTCCTGATATAAACATGTATTGCAATGGATGTTAGTTGATGACCTTATCTAATCTTAGATTTTATTAAGTCAGATAAGCTATAGATCTATTTTAATTTGTTTGCATATATTTTGGTGAATGTGACATGAATCTAACCATTGCATTCTTCATTTCTCCTTTTAAATCAATTAAATTGGGTTGGTCGATCAAGTCTTAATTCCTATTTGCAGATAATGATCTAAAGTCAATTATATTATGTGATCGATCCCATTTTGTCCTCTATTTTCAAGTTTTAATTTATAAATAAAATAGATTGGATTGGTCGATCTAGTCTATCTCTCTATTTGCAAATTAATTATCTATAGTCAACTAGATTGTGTTGGTTGATCTAGTCATTTTCATTCTTTTCTAATTTTTTCATTTACAGTCAACTAGATCGATTTAGTCAATCTAATTCAATTTAATAATTTTTACTTTTCAGCTTTCAAGAAATGAAATTGGGCTAGCTAATTTAGTTTCACTTTATCACTTTTAGTTTTTAGTTATCTATAGACTAAATTAAACTGATTGATCCTATTTAATTCTTATATTTTTTAGATTTTGCCTCTATAGGACTCAATTAGATATGGACAATAGAGTTAGAAATTATATTTTCAACATTTTCAGTCCACTAAGTCGACTTGGTCGATCTAGTTATATCTTCCAAGTTCACTCTAAACAAGCCAGGTATTTTCATTTTTTATCAATTACTTTAATTTTTCATTTTTGTTTTCCAAAAAACTATTCAACATTTCAATTTCTAGTCTATACTTACTAATTTTTAGTTCTAATAAATTGTATCACATAGTCAACTAAGTCAACTTGGTCAACTTGGTTCTATGTTTATCTTTTTTCCAAAAAAAATAAGTTAACCTAGCCAACTGCATTTATTTTTGGCTTGTTTGCAGAACATATTAGATTGACCTACCTAACTGTGTTCTATTTTGATTGTCAACTAGATTGATCTGATCGATCTTATTATGTATCTTTTATTTTTCAACATAAGTAGGGTAATTCAATTTCATTTCTTAATAATGAATATCACATTTGATTTTAAAAGAGTTAGATTCCTATTTATTTACTTTCTAAAATGATAAATTGGTTTTTGACTATTGAATTTCACCTTTATTTTCACTTTATCTTGATTTTCATAGAAGCTGTGTAATGGTAGTTTTAAAACTACTTAACTATTATTGTAAAAGGGCTATATGATACTCTGTTTACGGTCCTTATTTATTATTTACATATATCATGACGTGAGGGTCCTACCTCAATACTCATAGCCATAGTACATAGTTAAACATGGTTTTATTTTCCTTGCACATCATCGTATTTTAGAAACACCTAGGATTCCCGTTTGAATTGAATCTTAGGAGTCCAATCATCTATTTGATTATGTGGTGCATCGATTAGTAGTTAATATTGAGAAGTTACGTCCAACATACCCTTGAAACTGATTTTAGTGGGTTATGGGAATGACACTTCCTCCATATTTAACGCTCTAAAACATTGAGCCGTCACTATCCAAAGGACAAGCATTTTTGGAAGCCTAAAAATCAATCAAAACCTTTTTAGTATAAATTATTGATATTCTTTTTCAGATAATTAGTTAGCATCACTTTTTATAGAATCACAATTTCTGCTTATTATTCATCATTTTTTGTTATTTTATAGATTATATTGACCAACATCAATATAAATCTATGCCATGTGATATAAAGTTTAATATTTTATCTAATTTATTGCTGATTTAAAAACTACACAGTTTAAATTACTCTTAATCCCCCTTATACAACTAAGTTGACCAATTCGATTTAGTAGGCTATCCAAAATCAACTAGATTGACTGACATGATCTAGTATAATTCTATGTTTTTTCTATATTTCTCACCTATACAATTAAGTTGACCAGATCGATTTAGAAACCTAACCAAAATGATCTATATCAACTAGCATGATTTATTATCTATATTTCATGCCTATACAACTAAGTCAACCAACTTGACTTAGTAGGCTTTTTCAAATTTTTATCTTTTCTTGCCTAACAAACTAAAGCAACTAACTTGACATAGTAGTTTCTTCAAAATTTTATATTTTTTTTGTCTAAACAACTAAGTTGACTAGCTTGACTTAGTTCTCTATCCAAGCTTTGTCTGTTCCTACCTATGAAACTAATTCAACTGACTTGACTTAGTATGTTTCCAAATTTCTACTTCCATTTTTAATTTTCACCATGCAGTAAATTTTTGACAAAAGTGAAATGCAAACTTAAAATGACACAATGACCTAAATTAACCCTCCTAAACATCCTTAGTCTCACCTTACCTATCCCTTTATAAAAAAATTGTATGTCAATAATGTCTATGTGGCCACTTGAACTAAAAACTGTGGGTCACCTCCTCCCAAAACTTTGGATCCACTTAATTATCTTCCAAACATGCCTATTGTTGAAGATAAGAGTAATCTCAAATATATTGTTGAAATGGTACTCTTTATAAATGAAAACCCCCAACATCAAGGTAAGGATCCCTTGATTATCTACAATCTCATGATGGGACCTTACATCAATTTTCCACCTTCACCTACACATAATTTATCTATAGGTCTTGGGGTAAGTCACCATATGAATTTTTCCGTGAGTTTTTCCTCTTCAATACCCACTTATTCTGATATGCCTTCAAAATTTTTTACTGCCTCTTCTTCAAACTTGCTTAGTATTTCAACTATTATGATTGGGCTTTCCTCAAATGGGCCTACTCAAAGTGCCCATGTCCATATGCACGTCAATGTTATCACTAGTGCATCTCAAGCTATATCCACTAGTCAAACTACTATCAACACTAATCAAATTTTATTATAAGCCATGCATTAAATGGCCACTTTTCAAACTGATAATACAAATCAAATACTATAAATGTAAAACTAACTTTTGCAATTACAAAATCATCCTAAACCTACTCAATGGGGATTGAAAAATATTAATGCCCCAAAACCCTCATAAGAGATGCAAAAGATAACCTTATACCTCAACCTCCACTTCTTAACAAGATAATCAAACATCTGAAAAATGAACCCCTACTCCCTCAGATTGTAAACATCAACATAGGTGGCATTGTTCCCACTATTACCTATAACGGGTCCACTAACCCTGCTTTACACTTGAAAGCTTTCAAAAACTTATGAAAATATTGGATTAAACTCAACACCTTTGCTGCCACCAATCTCTTAGCCAAAACCTTCGTAGGTGATGATTTGGATTGGTATAATCAAATAAAATCTCATACTATAACTAGTTTAGACGATTTAGCTAATGCATTGGTATGATAATTCCAAACTAACGACCTTCATGAAAATAGCTTAGATCACTTCATCAATTGTATATAATTAGAATATGATTTTAGATTATATTTATCTCATGCTTGCTAGGTTCTAGCTAGGATTTTCACCCTTTTGCTAGTTTTATCCTCTGTGAGGATTTATCCCACATTGACTAGTTAGGCTTGAGTCTTGTTTTTTCTGGCCTACTTAGGCAAGGGTTCTCTATTGTATTTTATCATGTTTTTCATATGATTTTGTGAATAACAGTTGGTTATGTTCCTTGTGGGTATTTTTAATCACTCATGACTGTGGTAATGGTGTGTTGGGGAGATCTTGATTGAAGAGTGTTGTGAACTCTTTCATGGTATCATAACACTCTCTAATTGCCATTTTTTCAAGTGCCATTTTTTACATTGTTTGTCTACTCATTAGATAAGTTGTATGGTTCCTTTTTTAGATCCAAGTTTTTTATTCATATTCAACGCACCTCTATTATGGAGAGTTTCTGGTTTTGAGTATGCTTAGATCTATTGTGTTTAGATCTAATCAGTCATGATGATTTGCATTTGAGTTGCTTAGATCTGTTGTGCTGGCCATACAATTTTTTGGATAAATTATAAAGTTTTTTTTCTAAAAAACTATGACTCTCTTATAGATCAATTTTCTCTTCACACAGGTTTTTGATTCAGAAAATTATTTCACTGTTAGAAAGAGGACTTTTATAGGTTTCCAAAAAGAGGCCATAATAAAGATTCTGATCAATATCCAAGGAGATATGAGGCTCTGAAATCGATCATACGATTCTATTTTTCTATGAATTTTTATGCGTGATTACGAAAAAAATCAAATCTTGTATTTAAAGTGAAAAATCAACATGGAAGATTGCTGTATGTGGAAGATTATTTTTTTTCTTTGCTACAAATTTATTTTAAATCCACTTTTTCTAGATATGGTATAAATAATTTAATTTTATCCAAACATTTAATATTTTTTGATGTAATATTTTTTTTTTGACCAATTTATGATGGGATAACCTTATAAAAACTATATCTTTTGATCAGTACCTCAAAATTGAGTGCTATTTTTTCAAAAGTGTATGTTTTTATGCCTAATATATTTGTGTCATTTATTTTGTAAAAATGTACTAAAATATAAAGTGCCAAATTTGAGGGAGGGCTATATAATAACCATGGGGGATTTGATCTCTCATTGTAATTTTGGATACATTTTTGGCTGCGAACGATGTATTATTTGCATGAGTTTTGGCCCACAGTACTCTTTATTAGCTCACATTGTATTGCTTATGCCACTCTTACACTTTGTACTATCTCGATTGTATTTTTGGCTGAGTCTGATGTCTTTTACATGTGCTTTATAGGTTATTATGTTTGGTAGTTTATTATTTCAAATGTGTTTTTACATATGATGCTTTTTTCACCATTTTTCATACTCTTCCATCAACCCACAATATGCTCTATTCTAGTTTGCACATTGACACTTTTACACACTTATAATTTGTGTCATGTCTCTATCTAGGCCCTTTTGTTAGTGCCTTATTATCTTCCTTATTTCTATTCGATGTTTTGTGTATGGGTTATATTATACTCTCACTAATTTATAAAGTGCCATGTGCCATGGAGGGTTTGTTGATTCAACCTTGTCTATCTTCATCCATTTGTGTGCTCTAATCTGGGCACCTTTTCACTTCTATAGTTGCATGTCTCTTCTATCACCACCATGGGCCATCATCTTTGAGAGACCTTTTTTTCTCCAGCCCACCCATTATGGGGGGTGTACATATAATTTTTTTTCATCACTTTACCCAGTCATCAATATGGGGGGGGGGGTGTGGTGTACATTCTGCTTCTTAGGTGTTACACATTCCTTGCACATGCAATACTCTTTTTTACTTTCATCACCACTAATAGTCTTATTAATTGAAGCTATTATGGTGAAGCCTAGTGTCAATTGTTTTTGTGATCGAGTAGTGGATTTGGACCACTCGTATAGATTGGGTTCCTTTGTGACTTTTGATTACTTGGAGTGCAGACTATTTCAAAATCATATTTGGGAGGCTTTCTATCTCTCTCTTCTTCTTTTATCTCTTTTGGGGGGAGTTTTTCCTGAGTTTTCTCCTTTTTCTCTATTTTATGAGAGTTATATATATATATGTTGCACTTTTTTGAGTGTTTTTTAGATTCCTCCTTTGTACATTGGTATCTTATTCAAACACTTTGTTTTCCAGAACACATATAAGAATATTTTTACTTGACTCCATGGTCTTCTTGATGATTCTTAAAGTGACACCAATGTGGTATCCCCACTAGTGACATTAGTGTGACAACCTCACCAATCTTTGTACTCACTTATCACCATCTTATTAGAGGGTGTTCAATCAATGATTCCTCAAGTTCGTAATTCTACCTAGTATTATAGAGGATAATGTTTATGTTCAGTGATCTTTGTATTCAACACTATTCCTACTTTGACCTGATGATTACAGTGAATCAACATCCATGTAATCCAACAAGATGGATTGTCATCTATAGGGACACATGAGCCTCTATTTTTAGCTCATCAATTTACTTGAGGGGGGTGTTAGAGTATATTTATCCCATGCTTGCTAGGTTCTATCTAGGATTTTCATATTTTTGCTAGTTTTGTCTTATGTGAGGATTTATCCCATATTGGCTAGTTAAGCTTGAGTCTTATTTCTTTTTACCTACTTAAGCAAGGGTTTTATATTGTATTTTATCATATTTTTCATATGATTTTGTGAATAAAAATTGGTTTTGTTCTTTGTGTGTATACTGAATCACTCATGGCTATGGCAATGGTGTGTTGGAGATATCTTGGTTGAAGAGTGTTGTGAACTCTTTCATCTGAAACTACACAAGTATTCATTGAATGATGGAAAGCCTTGTCCAATAAAAATTAGAACAACATGTCAAAGAAAATATTTTTCACTTATTCACTAATGTTCTTCACCTTAAATTACAATATTGCATTAGAAACCTTTCTCCCAAATATTTGGAATAAGCCCTCGACCAAGCTGTATGTCAAGATTTTCTCATAAGACAATTCAAACCTTCTCATCCTCCTACTAAAACTCAAATGCTTATGAAATATAAAAATTGGCATGCTACCAATGATTATGTTAAAAATAACTACAATCATATTCACACTATCCATGCTCTTACTCCAAGTGGTTCCACTGATGCTACTTTTTCACAACCACTTCAAACAAACCATTTACCACAACCTAGTGCTAGATTTTCCCAAGTCAACAATGTAAATTCTCAAAAACTTATTTCTACAACATAAATTCAAAAGTGTCTTCCTAGGTCTTCACCATAGGATATTGATCCTACTTTCCCTATTAAACATTGGTATGACCCACACAACTTTTGTTAGTTTGATACAAGTTGGGGCATTCTCATGAAACTTGCCATCAATTACATAAATTTACTCTTGAATATCTTTTGCGTCTTAATTTTGAGCACAAAAACTTAATTTTTGAGTGTCAAAAAACTTATGAAGTGGAAACCAAGGTTTAAGAAACTGAAATAAAACATGATGCCCTTAATCAAGCTAACACATACCTCACAATTTAGAAGGATCTTCTTCCTAATCATCAACTGAGTACTTCTCAACCTCCCACCACAACATTGTTAAAAATTATGTTGATACTAATGATGAGAATGTCATCATTATGAATAATATGAGGAGCGTAGTGTCTTATATCGATTCTTACACAAATTCTAACTATAAAAAAAATTCCACTTTATATACTGTCTAAGATTCTTACCCATCTCATTTCACAGAACTTGGACATATGGCAATAGTCTCTATAAATCCATCAACACAACCTACCCCTTCATCTACTATTATTAATGTTTCTACATATAACACAACCAAATTGACTAAATCCCAATCACATACTTCTTATCAACATCAATTTAAATGTACTTCCACAACTTCAACAAATTTGCATCAACACTATGCATCAATATCTGACACAACCTTCATCAGACATGATGGATGAGATATTATAACAAATATTTCTCATCTTACATCTCAAACTAACTTTATATTACTCATGATGACTTATCCTCTTCATCATCATAATTTAATGCAAAATTTATTTTAAATGAACATCCCTCAACCTCCACTTGGAGGGCACAAAGCCATTTTGCTCAGGTCTGAAGCTAGTATTATTCAATAATGTAAATTAATGTCTATACACATTGATGAAACCATAGATAATTCACTATCACTTAAATTTCCCATCTCTTTAATGATTATTAATGGAATATTACTTCAAGTGTAAGATCTTCCATTATTTATCAATGTATAAATTGGTGATATAGAAGTCAAGTGTGCTTTAATTGATGAAGGTTTTGGCACATGTGTTTCTTCCCTTGATTTTATTAAAACACTTGGGGAATCTTAATTCAATCTATTATCTACCCAAAGTTTGTGTCAAGGATATGATTGAAGACAAATGTCCCCATTAGGATGTGTTTAGCTTCCCATGTTAGTTCCTCTTATCACAGTTTGAATCAAAGTCATGATCTTAAATTTTTTGTTAACATATAACATCCTACTAGGCTGACCTTGGACATACCACATGAAATCTATTACCTCATTGGCATGTTGATGTGTTAAATTTACTCATATTAATGTTATTTACAAGATTCAAGGAGATATAAACCCATGAAATTTTGAATAATTATAAGCAACGGGGTTTTTAAGATTCACACCCTTGAATCTTTACCTAGAATTATTATTTTTAAAATATCAATAATTTAAATACCTCATCAACTCTAATAGAGGTTACAATGGCCACCCTGAACTTGTGGGAAATATCTCACCTACCCTCTTAGATTTTGATGATGACAAACCAAATGAGATAAGTTTGAAAATCAAAACTTCTAATCTCCATTCACATATAGTTACTCAATTACCTCCATATTTATGACTTTGGTCTCGATAAAAACCAATTGATGAGATGCAGTTATGCTAACTAAGACTAAACAATCCATTCCTCATGCTTTTTTGACTAATAAGATCATTATTATGAAATATAATGCCTATTCCCCACTTTAGTATTATTCAAATTCTTAAATTATTCTACTCTATGGATATTTTTTGCATCATCCTCAACATCACAAAACATATTATCATACAAATTTCCATGTTTAACATACTCATTAGAACCCACGACACATGTTGTAGTTGGTTCAATCATAAGATCTGAATTTGTTTCACGTTTAGTAAAGAGTTTGGAAATGTTGCTTCATGATGGATTGAATATTATGATTTTTTTTTTCAATTGAATGATCATCCATGGTAAATTTTAGATCTTATTGTCTGTGAAGATTGCTTGGTATGCCATTTTAAAATAACCATAGTTCATTGTTGTTTGGGAAGATAGTTCCCTATACTGTATGACAACCTATGCATAAGCCAAATCTATATTATTTTCCATAGATGTTTTGACAAACATGGATGTGATAGGATCTAGGTACACACACACACACACACACACACACACACACACACACACACACACACACACACACACACACACACACACACACACACACACACACACACACAGAGAGAGAGAGAGAGCGATTACCTCTAGATTCTATAGTTTTTATGAATGTTGTTATAGATCTATTCAAATTTGAGATTGAAATACCTAAATGGTTTATTGGGTTTTATTTTCAGTGTGAATAGTTGGTTAATTAAATCAAGTGGTTCAATGAGCTACATACGTAGTAAAATAAATCCATCTTCTAATTCATTATAACTACAAATTGAACCAGGTGATAGATACAAAAACCATTCATACTTAAAGCCATATAATGTGAAAGGAATCAACCTATAGGCTACATCTTCATGCTGAATATTTAAGAATCCCAGAATATTTTTAAAATCATGACTATGTTTCTCAATTATTCTATCATTTTTGAATTTGTGAATTTAATTGAAAGCATTCTAGGAATTTCATGTTGAACACTAAGAATTTTTATGGTTGTTTCACCAAGCCAAGATATGTTTTTATCTTTTTAATTTTCTAATTTTAATGTATTTTTTAACATATTTGATAGAAATTAAAATAAAATCATATGTTGGGTGAAATTTATAAAAATACTCCCTTATTATAGCATCAATTAAATCTATGGATGTGGGTTTTATGCACACCACAGACAATGGGCTTTCATCTTTCATTTTAGGACATTTGGGAATTTTATCTAGGGAATAAGTTAAAGGTTGTGACTCTCATATGTATTTGTGGTGTAATAGTAACATGTGACCCACATCCCATCAATGGAAATTCTCCCAAATGATAAAAATAACACCCAAAGATATATATTTACAATGATTCTAGATTTAAATATTCAAATATCATAAAAAGTAAAAAGGAGGGAAGTGTAGGGCAGAAAAAAAAGGTTCATATTTTAGATGAGTAGTCCTTTTAATTAATTATTTCTAAAAATTATTACAAAAGAAACCAACATTCATTAAATCTAGTCATGCACTCAAATTTGAATAAAGACACTGTAATATTCTAAGGACTAATTATTTTTGAGTGAATCTCAATAGTATCTCTTTGTAATATGAATTGATTACAAGGAATAGCTAAAATAATATTTTACTACAATAATTATATAAAGCTCAAATCTACTATAGAAAATAGCACATGCACATCTATCTACAGTAATAATAGATCAAAGATTAACTAATTAAAATGATTATGATACTGAAATTTTACAATCTAATCTACCCACAATAAAACATGTAAATGTCATATTGTAATCACTTAAATATAATGAAATACAACATCCATATCACATTTCAAGAAAGAAAAAAAATGAAATAAAATCACTTAACATCTGTAAAGATTTTCCAATATTGTTGAGTCTCCTTCAAACATTTATGAATAGAAATGTTTCAATACAATGTATTTATAAAATCTTGTGGTTAGTGCTTTAATTTTTCAAAATCTATTGCATGTGATCACTTATTTAAAAAAAAATATTAAATCTAAAATTAGTTAAAACAACTAAAAATAGAACTAAATCTTTAAATCTAAATTCAAACTGAGCTAATTTGGTATAAGAGAGAGCTATGACATAATTTACACTTTGAGGCCATTCAAAATTATCCCATGTCTAAATTTATACTTTGAAAAGTGTCATCATGTTTTATCCATGTAAATGTGACTTAAAATCTTTAAATTTTCTTATTGCACATTTGTATTGCATTTTTAGGAGCTTACAAACCATTTTTAGAGCCCATGGGGTATCCACACATAGTTAAAGCAAAGTTATATTCCATATTAGAAGCTAAGCTTTCTAAAAAGTTGTTATGATCCAAATTATGAGAAAAATCATAAAATTTAACCCCCCAACAAACCTATGAACTATATTAATGTTGAATGTTGCATATATTTTGATTTGAATGATATTTAAGTTTTCTTACATTTTTTTAAAAAAAATGAGGCATTATGTGATCATATTTCAAGCTCTATTTATCAGTTTATTTCTCTTTTTCATTCACATGGCTTCTACACTTGGTAGTTGTCTTTGCACATCTTATTCAAATACCTTTGTTTGACCATTATGATTAGTTTAATTTTACTCGAGAAAATTTTGTATATTATTATAACATATTCAAATTGTCATAGTTTGACAGGTGTTGATGGCCATCAAATTTTAAATTTGTGTTCATAGAGTGAAATCACCATCAAAGTCTTGTATATTTCCTCTACAACACATATTCAATCAAATTATGACATATCTCATTTTTATAATGGCTGAGGTTCTATTAGTTATTAAATCTATCGATGGAACTATTTAGATGTGTATTTCCATTAGTTCTTTTGAATCTGGACACATGTCTTTATCTTACACTCCAAGGGGAGTTCACTGAAATGCTTAGTTAGACACTTATGATGAGTATTACCTTTTATGTTTTGTTGAGTTAGAACCTATCTATCCACTATGGAGAGATAGCCACCTTAGACATATACATATGGATTTATTCATTTGACAACTATGTCGCCATGTTAACCTTCTTTATTGTTCGAGTTACATGGAATCATATCACAAAATTATGGACTTACCTTATAAATTCTCCTTTTCTCATGAATAATTGTGATGATGACAAGTGGAATTTACCCTTTGAGTCATAGTCCAAAAAGGCATGATTAATAAAACCCATTTTTGATTCTTTTTGGGCCATATAATGTTGTGATGCTAATAAATTATGACAAGTGGAAACTTATAATAGGTTTGCATTCCAACATTGTAGCTTTGTGTTACAAAAATGTGAAATCATGACATGTCTTAGCATATGATAGGGTTACATTCCTATAGATAGTAACTTTGTGTTGTAAATTACTATGAATAGTAGACTGTGAAGCTATGATTGAAGAAGGTGTTAACACTTGGCATTGTTCGATTGACTTGAACCTTCACAGTGAGTAATGTCCCAATGTGAATGCGATGACCATGTGTCTTTATAATGTCTCTATATGTGGTGAGTTTGAAAATATGACACATAGTAATATAGATAGGGTATACGGCATACTCCAAATAGCTTATCGTTATGCACTTTTAAAATTCAATGCGAACAAGTGGGAAGACTATATAAAGGTGTGAAGAATCTTGCATAAAAAAATACATAAATTAGGGATGAAATAGACATTATTTTGATCAAGTAAAATAATTAAATAATATTTTAAGATAATGCAAAAATAATAAATAAGTATGCTTTAAAGCCTCGTAATTTTCATAGTGCGAGTTTGTCCAAAATTTGTGAGAATGCATCAAAAAAATGGTGAAATGTGATAAAAACATATATAAATAATCCTTTTCAAACCTAACTCACCTACATACATCCATCTCAAATTTTTTTATGACATAAAATTTAGTTTGCATCAAGATAAACCTCAAGATTGTAAGGATCATTGGATCATATCAACAAAGTATTTTAACAATTATGTTCAAAAAATCTTGAATATTTTACAAGTTTTATTCCCATATATGTATGTCCCCACTCAAATATAATGGGGATATGTTGGTCAAAAAAAAATTAATGTCAAATTAGATGTCATGTTACACATAATAGATGAAATTAAGATGGGGGAAAAAACTTCAAAGCTTTTTATCTAGTGCATTAAGTGTGAACAATAAGGGCACCATTGCAATGAGTGCCCTCAAATCCAAAAAAACTTATATGAGATTTTTCACACATGGGATCATGCCACCTATAATTTTCATCTATTATATCAGTATGTGCATGATGAGTCCAATAAATGGTACTCATATTACTATATATTCATATTTTATCCATTGTATAATCCACCATTTCATATACCCATTATAACATTCCATCCATAATTATCCATATTAGCACAATATATGTTTATGATGCATATATTTATTGTTATGGTTTAAAGAATGATTATTTTAATATGAAATAGTATGATTTCTTGTTATTTAGATTTGGGGTTACTTATGGTGAAGGAAGAATGCAGGTTATTGAATAGTCATGATGTTTGGACATCCTATAATAACTACCTAGATTTCTTAGAGCAGACTAGTTTACAAATATTAGTAAAAGTGATATCAAAGAGTTTTCTAATATTGAATATTATTTCATATTTAGACTCCCCTTGAAATTTTATACACTTTCAAAGAAGATGGAATATCATTTTGAGTCCACATGTAAAAGTTATGGCTCTTAGAAGTATCATGCAGTAACTAGTTGTATGCATCCTACAACCATGACTATAAGTGACAATTTGAGATAACATCCAACTGTCATCATATAACCAATTCTAATTGACTTAGTTAGATGTAAAAAATAGTTTGAAAGGTTGGAAACAAGTTGGTGACTTGGAGAAAGAGTCTCTTCTATGATTCTAGGAGAAAGAATATCTTCCATGATTTTAGGAGCAAGAATAGTGCCATGAAAATAGGAAAGAGTGATTCTCTCAAACCATATCCTTCTCACGGATTATTCATATGTATTATTTTGTTTTATGCATAGTTGTTGTAATGATATATTTAAAAATTATTGAATTTTTTTATTTGGTTACAACCTCATAGATTTGTTATCCTCCAAATAAGGCACCTATCGCTCTTATAAAAAATAGAAAAGCTTAATAGAGAAGGGGAGCATAAGCATATTTTGTAAGATAATTATTGTAATGTTTATGTAGCAATTCTTTGCTACTTTTGATTAATATGAACAACTACTTCTGAGTCAATTTTATTGTTTTAAGAGGAAGGATTGAAGATCAAGTCGAAAGGAGGAAGGGCCTCCTTTAGAAGTCTTGTAGTAATAATCTGACCCGTCAATTAGCTAAGCACATTACTTATTTCATTTATGTGTTAAGTGTTTAATTTTCAATTGTGTGATTTTTAGCTTTATATGTGATTATTTTAAGGAAGCTTCTGAATATAAAGTAGTGTAATTATTTGATTCATGATTTTATATGAGTGTTCAATTCAACATTTTATTTCTTTCATAATTTATAACATTTTAGACTACAATCAGTGGAATGTCAAATTTGATGGATTGAGTGTGCACATACAATGATGTCATCCTGTCAAGTTTACATCCTCAGATTGATAATTAAATCAAAGTAGAAGATACAGGTCTATGGTAACTCTCCTTGTTCATTTAAATCAAGAGAAATATATCTGATTGTGAATCTGTGGCTAGTCATTTTTGGTGTCATTGTTGGGGAAGGGTGTCACACACTATAAATCCTCAATCTTGATAGCGATTATTTCTGGATGTTTATTACTTTTCTAGAGTAATTTATTTTATGAAATTAGAAATTTTTAAAAGATCAAGATTCATCACCTTTCGCTATAGAATATAAACAAGGTTAGCTCATAACTTCGTTTATCTCTGTGTGATATAACATTAATTAGTGAAAAATAAAAAAAAAATTCTTCAAAAATAATAACTCTATGCATGTAAGAGCAGTGGTTGATACAAAGAAAATTGAAGGAATTTCAATTGGTAACAAAATAAATAAATGAAGAGGTAGTTGATGTAGTATCCCTAAAATCTATGATTGAAGAGTTGCAAGAGAAGAATGCCATGTTGTTAGCTTTAGTCAACACAAGAAAAAAGGAAGAGGCACCTACAACAACTCCTCAAAAAGAAAATCTTGAATCTGCAACAATCCCCCTTGTACATGTTGATGAAGGAAGATTAATTATAAAAAAAATTTCTATTTTCATATCTTTTTGCAGTTTATATATTTTTATTTTATCATTAGAAATCATGAAATTACCTATAAAAACTATATATGTTTTATAAAAAATAATTGATGATTTTTTACAGGGAAAAATAAATTTTTAAAGGCAACTCACAAAAGAATATTTTTCTGTCTCACCTTGATTGTTGCAAAAAAAAAGATTGAGCATGGATGCCAAAGTGGTTGGCTACAAGAGGAAAACATAAATAATAAGATGCAAAGTGTGGATTAAAATGAACCAGGCTTGTTTGTAGTTCAAACAAGACTTTGGCCACCGATACAAATAAATTGAGGTATGCCTCTTGAATTCTTAGTATTTAATTATTTTGTCCATAATTATTACACATTGCATATTTTAAATTGCATCCCACCACCACCTCCATATCAATCAATTTATTACCAAAAATCATACATCGATTAGCCTTGGTATCAAGGCCAGTCATGACAACCACCACCCCAAAACTGACAACTATACTAAAAAGTTAGGTTTCAACAAACCATCCAAGTTTTGTTGGTCCAAAATACCTAATAACTCAATCCAACATCTGTAATGAGAATATAATAAAGAAATGATAACACACCCCATTATTTAATTGCTACTCAAGGATTGTAAGCCACATCTACCACCTGTAATAAAATGACCTCTGAGGATGTCTTCACAACCACATTCCATCATTAATAATGAGTAAATCCTTGTTCTATCTCATTCATAATAAGCATATATCATAGATAGATTATGTATAATTGATTTTTAAATATACAATTTATATATTTGTGTCCATAATTTTGTAAATTTTTGGTCCTTATGTGAAAAATGGTCAAAATTCTTGGTTAGAGCAATCTATAGGTGGTGAGTCATCATAAAATAAAAAAATCACTTAGATTATAATTCCAAGAGAGGTTTTTATGCATAATAGTCTTTTGTAAAAAACCCTCTTTCAGTTTTTGTACATCTATCACCATTTGTTAGATATCTACCTTTAATGCTATTAGTCAAAGAGAAAATATGAAATCAGAGAATAATATTTTTAATTGCTCAAAATTAAATTCTGAGAGAGGTTTATGTGTAAATTTATATGATTAAAATAAAACTCTTTCAAAATTTTTATAATAGTAAAATTTTGTTAGATATCTCATTATCTTGTATCCTATAACAACTAGGAGTTGTGTTATGTAGGAACTAAACAATAAAAAAATAAAAAAATCAGGCAATAACTATGTATTTTTTCTCCTCTTTTGCATCATCTTCCCTTTCTTTAATTTGAACTAGTTTTTCTAGCCTTCTTTGGTAGCCTTCATCTGTGGACTCTGTGTTACAGGATGCAGATTCTGTACTACAAGATGCAGATTCTATGCTACAAGATGCATATTCCAATCCTATCAGCTAACTGACATTTACTACAAGTTGAATTTTTCATTTTTCAAAGGGATGGTTTTTTAGGTAACCACTTTCATTAGATGAAAAGTATAGTATCACAAATTTTTACAAGCTCTTGAAGCCTTGTCTTGTTCACTTTGCTTATGTATTTGCTCTTTGTCACATTCTCATGACAATTCAACAAGGTTATTTGTGCTTCATAGAACTAATTTCTCCATTTGAGATGTTTTTATTTCATGTTCATCCAATTGAACATCCACTCTACTATCAGACTTCACAAGTTCCATTTATTTTGATAGTTATTTTTGTAGATTTCAGTCTTCGTACACATTCTTTCCATCATTATGAATTTCTGATATCTCCACTTGCTCACATTACCTAGAGGACATTATGGGTTTCCATCACTACATTTGCTACATGTCTTGGCTATAAAATTTTAGTTTTCTACATCATTCAAGCTATTTGGTTTCTATTTTTTTTGTTTCAACTACATGATTGGTGGATCACACGATCTTCTACACTTGCTACATGGATCTTTTACAACATCTACTATGATTGGTAAACCATTCTACATTCAAGGTATTATGTTTTTTCTCTATATTACTCATTTATTTACTCACTAGAAATGTTTTATGTAATCATCTATTTTTTTTATGCTATATATACCATGCCTTTCACTAATATTCCCTCACCTATCCATCTTCATACATTATATACTCCATATCCTACTTCATTCCTCCATGTCATGTTCCTCATCAGTCCATCACCCAAATTTACTTTGGTTGAATCACATAATTTGTATATTACCCTCTTCCACACTTATTTGGGGATCTTCCACTTGAGGGCAACTGTCTACCTTCAGTCAGGGGGAGAATGGTCCATATATTTGCATCTATGTCCCTAGGCGTATATGGAATCAATAATAGAGTTGGGGGGAGTGATTTTATGAATTCTTATGCAAAAAAATATACATGATATTTGTAGTTATTGCAGCTTCACATGGTTAGCACATAATCCTATTTTGAGAGGTTCAACAATTATGAAGTATGGCATTTAAAAAAAAAAAAAAAATAGAGAGAGAAATTGCCTACTTCAACTCACATGGTTTTTGCATCATATTAGACCAATAAATGTCTTGAAAAATAATTTTATTTCAAAGACACTTGTTCCTAAATAATTTCAAGTTGCTATGTCTATCCATAAGGACAAAAAAGATGCATGTTTTGTGCTTACAGTCATTATACATACCTTCCTACTAAGAACTTACCTTATTTTATTGCACAAGGGACGTGCAATTGGCTATTGAGGGGTGTGATGAGTCCAATAAATGGTACTCATATTACTATATATTCAGATTTTATCCATTTTATAACCCACCATTTCATATACCCATAATACCATTCCATCCATAATTATCCATATTAACATAATATATGTTTATGATGCATATATTCATTGTTATGGTTTAAAGAATGATTATTTCTATATGAAATAGTATGATTTCTTATTATTTATATTTGGTGTTACTAATGGTGAATAAGGAATGTAGGTTATTCAATAGTCATCATGTTTGGACATCCTACAATAAATAACTACCTAGATTTCTTAAAGCAGACCAGTTTACAAATATTAGTAAAAGTGATATCAAGGAGTTTTCTAGTATTGAATATTATTTTATATTTAGACTCTCCTTGATATATTATACACTTTCAAAGAATATGACATCTCATTTTGAGTCTATATATAAAAATTATGGCTCTCAAAAGTATCCTGTAGCAACTGATTGTATGCATCCTACAACCACGACTATAAGTGACAATTTGAAGTAACATCCAAATGTCATCATAGAACCATTTACAATTGACTTAGTTGGACATAAAAAATAGTTTGAAAGGTTGGAAACAAGTTGGTGACTTAGAGAAAGAGTTTCTTCCATTATTCTAGGAGAAAGAATCTCTTGCATGATTTTAGGAGCAAGAATAGTGCCATGAAAATAGGAAAGAGTGATTCTCTCAAACCAAATCCTTCTCATGGATTATTCATATGTATTATTTTGTTTTATGCATAGTTTTTGTAATAATATATTTAGAAATTGTTGCATTTTATTATTTGGTTGCAACCTCCTATATTTTTTATCCTCTAAATAAGGCACCTATCTCTCTTATAAAAAATGGAGAAGCTTAGGAGAGAAGGGAAGAAAAGCATAAGCATATTTTGTAAGACAACTATTGTAATTTTCTCATAGAAATTCTTCGCTACATTTGATTAATATGAGCAACTACATCTGAGTCAATTTTATTATTTTAAGAGGAAGGATTGAAGATCAAGTCAAAATGAGGAAGGGCCCCCTTTGGAAGTCTTGTAGCAACAATTTGACTTGTTAATTAGCTAAACATGTTACTTATTTCATTTATGTGTTGAGTGTTTAATTTTTAGTTGTGTGATTTTCAGATTTATATGTGATTATTTTAAGGAAGCTTTTGAATATAAAGTAGTGTAATTATTTGATTCATGATTTTGTATGAGTGTTCAATTCAACATTTCATTTCTTGCATAATTTTCAACATCTTAGACTACAATCAGCAAAATGTCAAATTAGATGGATTAAGTGTGCACATACAATGACATCATCTTATCAAGTTTACATCCTTAGGTTGACAATTAAATTAAGGTAGATGATACAAGTCTATGGTAACTCTCCTTGTTTTCTGATTATGAATCTACTGCTAGTTAGTGCACAACCACATGGTGTGTGCTACATCTTATATAAATCTCATAATCATAATGATAATAATTTCAAGGCTCATAGGAGTTAAAAGGTGATATTAAAATAAATATATTTGTATTCACTACACATCCACCTCATGTGATAAAACCAAACATATAAATCTAAGGTACTAAGATATATTCTTATAGAACCATAGCCTCAACTGAGATACACCCCTCCCTCACCACAGTACCGATAATGATGGACTCCACCATACTCATAACATCATTAAATATGGGCACCACCATCATTTCAATATTAGTAATTTGGGCTCCACCATCACTTTGGTAGTAGTCAAATTGGGCACCACCTTTGTATATCAATCTAATTGGGCACCTTTATCCCCTTATAACTAGTATGGTAGATATTCTAATTAGTAACAAGTTTTGAGATAAATGTAGAGGTAAGGAGGATATCAAGATAGCTACCAAGGTTACAAAAAAGGGAATAAATAGACATGATAGCCTATCAATTTATATTTTTGTAGAGAGATGATCCAGATCACACAAAAATTACCATGAAACCCCCAACATGAAACTTATTGTGACTATTATAGAGTCACATCATAACATAACATTGAATATTTCTCGATACTAAAAATACAAAGGGAGGAAAAATAACGTGAAACATTAATATGATGAATACCTACCCCAAGAAGTAAGCCTTCATACAAGTTGTCAAAAAAAATAATACAAAGAACAATGCCTTCCTCTTATAGATAAATTAATTAGGAAGATATGAGAAGACAAGTACCCAAATCTTGCGATGGAAAATATTCTAATGAATGAAGCAACCCAATTATTAAGACTGAAATTGAATAAGGATGTGAATAAAAGGAGATCATCTGATGATAGAGGCCCAAATATGGATAAATTATATGAATCCTAAAACAATAAATAATGGTTATGGATTTGGAAGACCTATTAAAATTGGTAAGCACCTTACATAATGAGGATATATCTCAAAAACGTTAAAATTTATTGCACAAATTATTAGAATGCATAAATAAGGGGTAATAAAGAATGGATAAATGGTCTAGCATGTGAAGATGAAGAATCCTTTGGATATGGATGTGAGGATGGATATTGAGCTCACAGGTTATGAGGTACCCAATGCTATCATTTACTTTGGGAGTATTATGAACATGATCTAGATATCTTCCTAGGAATTACTTAGAAGACTAGCAATAAGATACAACCTTATTACTTTGAGTCTGGTAGTCTATCACCTTGTTGAGCCTATTGGAAGACCTAAGGATGTGGAAATAAATGTGGCTAAGATTAATTTATGTGGATATTTTGATGTAATTAACATTAAAATAGATGAAACTCAGGACCCCACACTTATTAGAAAGAATGGACCTACAATGGTCACATTACCATTAACACAATGGATAATGTTGGAAACAATATTGTTAGTGATCACATTATTATGTGAGCAAATATATTTGGGTGAAATATTTTTATATAGGTTAGTGAATTGTTAGAACAACTCACATAGTTAGAATAGGAGGTTGAGATATTATATGGTAGTGAGTGATTTATGGAAGATAAAGTGGTTGGACAATCTCCTAAATTATAAGAGCTCATCAACCTATTTAAATGTAACCTTATTAATTAATTAATTGAATGAATGTAATTGATTGAATCATATTTGTGCACACCTAAACTTTGGCTCTTCACTGCTAATGGGTTAAAATCCATCAGTGGTGTTAGAGCATGTACTCTATGTAACCACTCTAAAAATTTACCTTATTCATAATAGAGTTGAGAAGTGTAGACCATGTGTAAAATATCTTTCATTCAACATGTCTTTAATTATTTCTAACATTGGAATAGTAGTGTATACCACATACCAATTTTTATATTTTTTTTTCTTAAATTATATTTTAATTTTGTGAGTAAAAGTATTCTGAATGCACATGTAAATATATCACACACACACACACACACACACACACACACACACACACACACACACACACACACACACACACACACACACACACACACACACACACACACACACACACACACACACACACACACACACACACACACACACACACATTCATTTATATGAACCTCATCATACATTGCATTATAGAGGGTTTGCTTATTTCAATTATCTTTCATTTAGACAATGTTTTAATTTATTTTATTGGCTTGAAGATCCCTGAGCCAAACCTAACCAACATTGACTATTCAAGCCTATGGAGATCTTTGAGATTTTAAACTTAAGTAAAATATATTATTTCATCACAACCATAGGAATCTTAACCAAGGAGGAATATTAACAAATATATTCTTAAGATGAGGTATTATATCATTAAAATATAGATCTTATATTAAATTAGTCATTGTTGGGTAATTCGATTCATATAATCAATATTTATCTGAATAGTATAGATCTAGTGTTGGATGTTCTACACCTCAAAACTGCACCATGAGCAACCCCAGATGCAAAAGAGTCTTATAACCTAAATCATTATTTTTACATATCTAATGCAACCTTCCCATACCAACGTAACTTTCATGGCACCAACTATGCATAGCTTGAATGTTTACAAACTAGATGGAGATTTCATTGGAGATCGTAATGGTAGGATTTTATTTTCCATGGAAAATATTGATAAAGACTTGGAAAATTTCATCGTCCAAATCTGGACTTCTCTTCACCTTCTACTATAGATAACTCAACATCAACATTGAGCAATATTTTCTCTCAATTGGAGATTTGATTCTTTCCACCTCTCTTATGCCTAGATTTTCCCAAATTGCCCATGGTTTCATCATCAAAACAATCCCATGGTTCTCTATAAAAAGTTTTTGGTTTTCAAATAGGGAATTATGGTTTTGTATTTGTTTAAGTAGTTTTTTGCTTTATGGCCTTATTTTTATCAGTCATTTGTTTTAATTTTTTATAATCCATGTTATTGGCCTTATTTTTATCGATCATTTATTTTACTTTATTATTATTATTATTTAAGTTATGTTTTTAGTTTTTTTATTAGTTTTAAAAGTTTAAATATTTTATTATTATTTTTGTTGTTATGTTTTAAGGTTTAAGTTTTGAATTACATATTTTTTTGAGTTTAGGTATTACTTTATAGTAATTTTTATTGTTAGAATAGGTTTTTATTTTAAATTTTATTTCTTGAATTGATTAATTAATGGATCAATATAGGATAAGTCTACAACTAAATTAATTTATTTTTGTTTATTTTTTTAAGAGTTTTGGATATGTTTGTTTTAAGAGTCTTTTGGTCTGAAGTCATGTATAGGTTTATATGTCTTTTTTTAGTGTTTATGTCTTGTATTTAATATATTCATTAGTTTTTTAAAGCTAAAGTATCAATAAAGACCTATTTTCCATGCATCTTTAGGTTCTTAAATAAAGTTTATAATGGTAGTAATGTACATTGATTGCCAATGTATGTTTGTACTCTTTTTGTAATGGATACATTATTAGTCGAACTTGACATTCATATTGAGGGGATAATATAGAGATATTTAGTCCATAAGGTTCTTTTACCCATGTTCATACTAGGGTGGATGTTTGAAATAATAGTTTTTTGCTCACATTATTAGGGGAGCAAATATATTTTGGTGAAATATTGTTGTGTAGGTGAGTGAGTTGTTATAAAAACTCATGTAGTTAGAATAGGAGGTTGAGATATTATAGGGTAGTGAGAAATTTGTGTAAGATAGAATGGCTGGACAATATCCTAAATTATAGGATCTCATAAAAATATTTAAATGTCACCTTATCTATTATTTAACTAAATGAATATGATTGATAATATCATGCTTGTGACCACTTGAGCTTCATCTCTTCACTGCTAATGGGTTAAAACCCATCAAATAACTAGAAATAAAAAATAAAAATAACATTATTGTTCACATATCATTGAATAAATTAAAAAATTAAACCATATATTATCCTTAAGTAACCATCTTCCCCATATACACATAATGTTAAATCTTGTTTAAGGTGGACACATAGTCAAAGAGAGAAGACCCTACACATGAGGTACTAGATTTATAGAGAACAAATATTCCATGGAGTCAACCTATTTGATTACCTAAAGTGTTACAACACTTACAATAAATAAGGTATAAATTACCTTCTATGTGATCACTAGCACAGTCAAAAATCAATAACATCTATTAATTGGTTACAACTAACCAAGATTATTTGAAACCTACTAAAGAAGGTATAATAACATAGGGGCTAGTATCATTGGTTGGAATTTAAATGTTGACATGTTAAAATAAATGTAACAATAACAAAAATTCATACCCATGAAC
The DNA here is from genome assembly GCA_037957365.1 of Torreya grandis. NCBI lineage: Eukaryota > Viridiplantae > Streptophyta > Pinopsida > Cupressales > Taxaceae > Torreya > Torreya grandis. The sequence continues at coordinate 3,642,985 of JARHVA010000598.1, read as the reverse complement.
ATGGTATTTGTAATAGAAATGAAGTTTCCTTTGTATTTTGGTATAGAGGAATTTACATAATTCTTTCACAAATTAGAAGATCATGTTCCAATCATTGAGACATTTTCAATAACACTCAATCGTATGTTTAAGTGGGTCATAACTAATTGGTGGGTTATTCATAGATTTAATGAGATGAATTAGGAGTAAAAATGTGAAATTTTGTGTACGAGATTCAATATGACACTTTATTTCTAAAAAAATTGCCATAATTTTAGGCAAAATAATGTCCAAAGATACATATGCATTCATGATTTGACATGTGGAATTCATAGCATATCTATCCAAATTATTGGGTTCATATATTTCAAGAAACATTAACTCCTCTACCTAGGGATTAGTGAATCCATTGAGAGAATAGAAGGGAGACCAAGACATGGTCCTAGATTTAGAAAAAATTTATTCAAACATTTGTCTTCAAAGATGAGAACCCTATAGTTCATAAGGCCTTAAATAAGATGAAAGTATAGTTGTGTTAAGGGGAAGTATAAGGTATGGATTTTGAAACCAAATAGAATTAACAATATAACATTGATATGAGCATCCATAAAATGTGAAAAAATTCAAGTGCACTCAAGAATAAAATGGCTTCATTTTTAAGTCCTAAAAAATAAAAGGGAGAAGTGTGAGCAACATTGTGGACACAATAAGTGAGAAGGACATGATCTTAAAAGGACTAATCAAGCTAAAAAAGAGTGTGAAGTTTTTGAAGATGAAAGGTGCAGATAAAGATAGAAAAAAATGTTGTGCAATGTTAACATCACATAATAACTAGAACAAATAGAAGTGGTAGACTCTATGATGAATTAAGGGAATAAAATATATGAGGACACAATGAAAAATAATATGGAAAACATAAGGATATAAGCATTTTCCAAGATGACATGAATTGAGAATTGTTAAATGCAACATTAATTTTTAGAGGCTATGCAATTACTAAAATAATATGAAGATGTATTTCCCACAAATTTTAATGAAATTAAGAATATAGACCCTTCATTAGGAAAATGCAAATTTAGCTTAAGGGATGTAAATACTGAATCAATAATTGACCTTATAATATGAATCCTATCATGAAAATGAAGGTGAATGAAGAAATAAACCACATTGTGTAAGATCGAATCATTTATATAATTAAAGTATCATATTGGGTAAGTCATATGGTGATAATGCCAAATAAAATAGGAGAAATCAAAGTGTGTGGGGATTACCACACACTCAATGATGCATGTATCAATTACACCTTTCATATCTGATTCATTGATGAGGTGATATAATTTATCATAGCACTTGAGTTCTATTCATTTAAAAATGAGTTTAATGGATATGATTATATTTATGTCATAGTGGAGGATTAAGAAAATATGATCTCACAACAAAATGTGGACTGTTTGCTTACAAGGTAATAATTTTTGGGTTAAAAATGCACGAGTTGTATTCTATAGATTCATGGTCATCACATTTAAGGAATTCATCCATGATTTCCTAGAAGTGTATTTGGATTATTGGGAATTCTTATCCTTGTTCAAAGTGTATATACATAATAATTTCCATCTTTATCACTTTACTGATGATTTCTCTTAAGGGACTTATCAACGCATCATTCTCCTAGAGTGCACATCCTAAGGCTTATATCAATAAGGGGTTATATCAGCTCATGGTACTTTATGAGAGATGTTTACATACTAATTATTATACCTTCACTACTATCAGTCTAACCTCATGTGATTATCTTGCCATCTTCCTTCTCTATCTCCTTTCTACCTATTTATTCTAGTCACCTTGTATTCTTAATGTATCACTCTAGCTAATACAATTTATATATTACCTATTTATCCATATATTGTATTGGCCTACCAATATAGTTATGAGTCTCTCTATATTTCCTACTATATCAAATATTCCAATATAGTTTTAAATATGCTTGTATATTTTGTACTGTATCAGCCTAGCTGATATAGTTTTGAGTCAACTGACACTCATTTGACTGTATCCACTTTTTCAATACCTTCAACTTAGAGTAATAATTTATTTTTAGGTTTAGATCCATATATATATAGGGGTTGTATTTATCATTCCTACCAAACACAAAGTTCACATACTTTCATTGTAGTCATATTTATACCCTTAAGTAGTAAAATGAGGAGTTATAGGATAATGTATTATTATTGTGGAGGTTAATTCTTGCTCAAGGTCCTTGAATCTCAATAGAAGTTGAACCAAGGACATGCCACATAATCTTCAGACTTCCCAAATAAGGACATCTAGGTCTTCATCCTTCTAATTTGAGGCATTCACTTACAACATATCTTATAAAGTGCCACTAAAAATAAGATGGGGGATCTGTATGTTTATAATTCAATCTAAGGTATCTTTATCCCTATTCTATGTTATTTACTTAGTATATAGATATACTTTGTTTATTGTTAGAATTGTTGAGTATGATGCTAATATGAGAACTTGAATTCTATTTTTAAACTTAGTTTATTTTTGGATTTTTATGTGTTTAGGAAGTTAATTTAATTTATTTATGTCCTAAATTTGGTATTTAGTCATTTTGGACACTCTCCTTATGATTTCCTAAAATATAATTGGAATTGTGAGTTAACTTCAATTTACTATTTGAGTACTCAATGAGCTCCCAATAGGTGGGGCACGCTTTTAGTGTTAATTTTATTTAATTAAATTCATATTTTATATGAAAATTTAGACACCATAATTGGGTAGGTTACATGATTTTGTGGCTTGTTGAGCAAGGTTTTTTGCACATTGACCTTGTATTGAACGTAAGTCAACCTTGTTTGCTTTAGTATTCTTTAAGTTGTATTAGAGTATAATTTAATAAGTATAATTGTAGATTAACTAGTTTTAAATTTAAACTCTTATTTTATTTTTTACTTTATGCTTAATTTAGACATAACTTATCATGTAAGTTATCTTGTAATACGTTTCTTTTAAGCCTTATTTATTAATAAATAATTATGCACAAATATAAAACAATAATTATTTTTATAAATTCACGTGTCATATTTTTATATTTATTTTTTAGGTATTCATAATTAATACCAACAAGCATATTTTTTTGGGTTTTAAGTTATCCAATGTAATTTTGGTTAACAATCTCACTTACAACACAACTAGTTTTACAACTAGTGATAATGTGATAGATTGGTTGATACATAGCTTTAACTTATGATTAATTAAAATTTGGTTTTTATTACTTCCATACATTCAAAAAATTCATTTGATATCAGATCCACATTCAATCAAGGTTCAAAAGGTTTTTTAGGTTATTATCAGAAGAAATAATGGCTTCAGTAAGTTTTGCTCCCATGCATATTCTTATTTTTAATGGTGACATATTTTAGTATTGGAAAGATCATTTGAAAATAATTATTATGTGAAAATGATTTCAAGATAATTTTATCCATGGGTACACACCACCTTAATATTGGAATACCTTGACACAAGATCATAAAAGAACAAAAAAAAATGAAAAAAAGGAAGACGCACAAACTTTATTCTATGTTTAGAATGTCATAGTTCCATGTATTTATCCAAGAATTATAGGATGAAATAATTATCTGTATGCATTAAATACCTTAGATATTTTATATCAAGGATCTATTAAGTTAGGATAAGAAAACTTTAAACCCTTAAAATGAATTTTGAGAAATTTAGAATGTCATATTCTAAAGGAGTAGAATATTTTTGCCTAAGGGTAAATGATTTAGTTCATAGAATGATGTTCTATGGAGAAGATATACAAGATAGTGTTATATTAAAAAAATAAAATAATATTTAAGCCAAATATGATTGCATATTTTTATCACTCTTGATTTGTGTAAAGACATTGAACACCATAAGTGTTTATTAGGTACTTGGTTCTCTCTTGTAACATGAGGATAAGATGAGACTATATGGAGGAGATTTAGAACATGGTCTAGAATAGGCACTTGAAACTAAGGCAAAGGTTTAAAATACCAAATAAAAAAATAAAAATAATAATCAAGAGAGTTTTAAAAATCTCAAATTCAAAGGGAAAAGTTGAATCTAACTTTAAAGGGGAAATCAAGAATTACTTTACTTGTCATTACTATAAAAAAATGGGACGTGTGATTAAAGATTGTAAGATACTAGTAGCTAATAATCAAACTAATAAAGAGAGTGAAAATAAAGATTTTAAATATAATAAAATTTATGTTTAAGAGGGATTATATTATTATATCACATATTTTTTTAGAATATATGAAACAAATAATGTTTTTTTTTCTTGATTCAGGATGCTTAATTCACATGACAAGTCAAAAAGATGGTTTTAGCAAGTTAAATGATTCATTAAAAACTCAAGTATAATTGGGAGATGTAAAGTCCATACAAATTGAAGGAAAGGGTGGAGTTAAAATAACCAAAAATCAAGGTAAGTTTGAAAAAAATTATCATAATTTTATTTGTCATAATTTCACATGTTATAGTGGTGAATGCAAAACATGCAAGTTTTAAATCCTACTAGTAAATCCATAATTATATCTTGGGATTTCATTTTTTATAAACATTATATGTATTTTGATTATTATCATTTATATAAATAATTTAAAAAGTGAAGGGGTTCATCCTCTTGAATTTTATTTTGAGGGCTTACAAAGTCCTACACAAGTTTCTAGTTCAACAAATAATATTAACTCTTTGTAAGAGACTAATCATCCATCTACATCGATACCAAACAAGATTTTTTTTTTTTTTTTGAATTATAATTATGAGAGTAATATAATAAGGCTAAAAAATTGTTAAGTTGACTTATTTGATGATTTTAAAGATCAAAGAAAGACTGGGTCAATGTTATGAAATTAAAGATGGATTTAGTTGAAAGGAATGATAAATGGACATTATTTAAGGTTAATTTTAATAAATATGTCATTATTAAAAAGTGGGAATACAATATTAGGGTTAAAAATGATGTCACAGTTGACAAGTTAAAAGTTAGACTAGTTGCAAAAGGACTTACACAAACATATGGGGGTTGACTATGAGGAAACTTATGCACCTATGGAATTTCAAGATATTATAATCCTAATGTTTTATGTATATAATAATAAAGGATGGAAAATCTATAAGAAGTATATGTGTGGCAAACATCAAGTTTTGAGGTAAAGGGTAAATTATTTTGGGTATATAAGTTGAATAAGACTCTTTATGGGCTGAAGAAAACTACAAGATATTTGCAATAAAGAGTTAATATATATTTATTTGAGAAAGTATTTTTAATAATTTAAAATGAACCAAATATTTACATACAATAATGTAGTTCTTATATTTTATATGTCTATGTCTACGTAGATGACTTGATATTTACAAGTAGTGCTATAGAGATATTGAATAGCTTCAAAGACGTGAAATATTAATTTTAGATGAATGATATTAGAATTATTAATTAATATATTTCAATGTAATTTCATAAAAATAAATATTAATTATTTATTTTTCAAGCCAAGTATGCCCAAGGCATGCTAAAGAAGTACAATCTTCAAGACTTGAAGCTCACAGACACTCCAATTGTAAACAGTAAAAATATTATGGATGATGGAAGTCATTCACATCATAAAAATAATTTTAGAATAATGGTGAGATGTTTTATGTATCTCATTATGATAAGATATAATATCAGTTATGCAATTTCATTAGTTTCTAGATTTATGGGTGAATTGTCACTCAGGGATTTACAAATAATGAATAATTTTTTTTAAATATGTAAGAGGTACTTATAATAATGGTATTCATTGCATATAATTAAATAATTTATGTCTCATTGGATACAAATATTCAAACTATGGAAGATATCTTTATGACAGGAAGTCAATTTCAGGTTATTGTTTCACATTGAAAAGTGGGGTTGGTTTTTTGGTCTTCAAAGAAATAGGCTATAGTAACATTAAACTCTATTGAAGCTGAATATATGTACCTTACATCAGTTTTAACATAAATATTATGGCTGATAATGATCTTAGATTATTTAAAATAGGCTTAACTTGAGTCAACATGACTTTTTTATGATAACCAAGAATATGGTTGAGAAGACTTAGGTAGATGATAGGCATTTCACCTTTTTGCATCAAATAGGGGAATGTTAAGTATGATACCAATATGGTCAGTTCAGTTATATTTTTAAAATTAGTTTATTTTTTGGTTTTTTATGTGTTTATTACATTTATTTATGCCCTAAATTATTTTCTGGTCATTTTGGACACTTTATATTGATTTCTTAAAAAAAGTCAGAACTCCTACTTAACTTCAATTCACTATATGAGTACTCAAATGAGTTTCTAAGAGGTGGGGCTCAAATTTAATGTTATTTAAGTGAAATTAACTTTTATATAACTTGGTCACTATATTTTATGGAATTTAGGAAGCCATGAATGTTTAGGTTACATGATTTGGTGGCTTACTGAGCAAGGCTTTTTGCATGTTGACCTTGTCTTGAACGTAAATAAATATTGTTTGATTTAATCTTTGATTTAATATTATTTAATTTGTATTAGAGTATAATTTTATAATTATAATTATATATTACTTAGTTTTTTATAAAATTTCTTAATTTAGTTTTTATTTTATGCTTAATTTAGACATAAGTTGTCATGCAAGTTATCTTATAATAGGCTTGTTTTAAGCCTTAATTATTAATAAATATTAGTGCACAAGTGTAGCACAATAATTAATTTTGTAAATGAATGTTTCATATTTTAATATATAATTTTATATATGTATTCATAAAATATTATCAACAAATATATGCTTTTGGTTTTGAAGTTATTTAGTACAGTGTTTGGTTGATAATATCACTTACAACACAACTAGTTTAACGGCTAGTTATCTAGGACATATTGGTTGATACATACCTTAAATTTAATATTAATTAAGAGTTTATTTTCACTCCCTCAATATATTTAAAACATTCAATGATATCATATATATTTTTCCTTAATTCCCTTTATACTAAATAATTTAATGTAGTATAGGGCCCTTGGGCTTGCCTTTACAATCAATCCCATTATGGAATTTATCTCTTATTTAGTTTCGTGGTATTTATTATATTGGATATATATTACCCTTGTTCATTATTTCATTACATGTGGTTTCCTTAGTAAATCCTCAATACCTATTTTTTATCATTGCCACATCAGTAATTTATCTGGATACCTAGTTATACCCATATCTTATATCTCTGGCATAGGGTTTTGATCTATATACCCTTAAATTTGAGTGTTAATTACCCTCTAATAGATATATGTCCACCCCAAGTATGGTTTCTATACCTTAAAGTATATGCAAGCTATATCTTATGATTTATTACTTGTATCCTAGTCTATAGAGAGAAAGAGTATTATCATATTGATCATCTTAGCTTATGTACATTGTAGATTCCTAAATATAGTCATAGGTAATTTACAATGTGAATTATTGACACATATTAAACCAATTTAATTATGACAAAATACATGACTCTTATTATCCATTTATCCATATGCTTGACCCTCAGTTTTTTATCACTACTAATCATATTTTCCAAGTCAATTCTCAAAATATTTTATATCTCTTAGATTACCCGCAAATCAGGTTAAGTTTCCCTGATTATTTGAGATAGAATCATATTATGCATACATGTCTACTTACATGGACCTATCCACTTACATTGGCCTAATCCCACACCAATTAATGGCAAGTTTCCAAATTTTTAAATATTCATTTGGGTCTTTCCACACATTTCATTATGTCAATTAAAGTAAATTGTCAAAACATTTTTACATAAATTCAAATCAAAATTCATTCATTATTACCAGATTGGTACTATATATTAAGTATTTACATAGTATTTCACATTGAGAAAATTTTTCCTATTCCTCCCAAATTTAAGATCATTCACAAGAATAAGCCATAATCCAAGTCTAAAATATCTCTAAGAAAATCAAGAGTTATCATTTTCAAGTATCAAAATTATTTTTCTAGTTACAATCATATATTTAAGGAATGTAATTGAACAATCATCTAGGTGGGATAATTACATGTGGCTTGATTACCTTTTCAAAGTATCTAGACATGTCAGCACCATTAAATCATTAATGGGTGATTGGGGTCATCTCACCCCATTATACTCCCTTATTGGAAGCAAAATGAATGGAGTGGGGGGGTGAATAATTCTTTATAAACTTTTACAACCTTACTTTATCATTCATGAACTATCAAATCAATATAGTGAACTAGCAACACAACAAGAGTCATTTATGTGAGCATGAGACAAAAGCATAACACATATAACACTTGTTTGAGTGGGAAACACTCAAATGGAAGAATACATAATGATATATGAAAATTTAATATATTCATATAATAAATATATAAATATTTAGTGAATCACCAAATTCATATGGAGCACCAACCCCAACTAGCCATGCACCCATTTGACTAGACTTTAGCAATCACCTACTTACAAGGAGGCACCAACCCCCTCGATGACTCAGCACCAACTCAACCACATGATTGATTTTATAAATTTTAGGGAATATTATTTTCTCAACCAACTTATGATGACCACCTATTCAAATCTTCACACTCTTATCCCTCTAAAACTGCCTTCTAGGCCCCTTTGCTCAACTAGGTCTCTTCAAGATAGATTAGGTCATTTGCCTTGATAGTCATATTTAAAACCCATATTATATATTCATGATAGTTTTTATGCACCATTTTTATGGTCAAAAAATACCTCCTTTATCTCTTAAAAGTGATATATCTTTTGCTTCAACTCACTCATTCTCAAGCTAGACAATTAAGCCTATTAGTCTTTATTCTTATATTAGGCACTTTTTCATATACTTATTGGTCAGACATACACAATTTAACACTTATATTTTCAATAAAATATGCCTTATGATATTCTAAGAACATGAATCAAACATTACAATAGGTCGTTTATATCATATAGAACTGAAACCTCTTTTAGGTTTTAAGGAAACTTAATTCAATTAGGCCATCATTAACACATGTTACCCTTTGATCTCCTTAGAGCACTTTCAAACTTCATAAATGGAAGGAAAAAATAATATTAAACTAAAACATATCCATACTAATATCATATTAGGTACATGAAACCTTTTATCTCCAATCATCACTTGAAGCACACCATTAGAACTATTCACAATTAGGCTTATGCATACCGATAAAGTCTATCTTGAACAACTGAAGATAACACAATGTTTGTCCAAAAAAACATTAAAATAAAACATATAAATAGAATCTTAAAGACATAAAAAACTTCACCGAGTGAATTATACTTCATTACACATGGAAAAAGGACTCAAAAACACTCCTTCAACTTGCTCACTTAGAATTGCCAGTTTTCCTTAAAGACCAGTCATGGTGATTTTGACCTCCAACACCTATATGACCAATTTAAAATAATATTGATGAATATGGATGATATTATGTGATAATTATACCATTATAGGATGAAAATATAATATGGTCAAATGGAAATATTAGACTTTCAGATCAATCTCATAATCTTGTACCTCACTATCTTATCTGAACCCGATAGGTCAACTCATGAGCAACATTTTCATCATATACACTAACCTCAAAAAATTATATCCAACATGAAAATGTCTTAAAATTATTTAATAATGTCTCCATGAACTTGCATTCATCCCTATTCCATGATAACACATCCCTAAACATTTCACTACTACTTGGGTTTCTCACTATTTTCACCATTAGGTTTGTTAGTGATAGGTTGTCTTGGATGACTGATTTAGAAAAAATAAGGGATATAAAATATCCATAAACCACCATGGATAAAAAATAAAAATATAAATCTTTATCCTCCATCCATTTATCAACTTTGACTTGGTCAACTCTGACTATTACATTAAATCTTTGATAAACTAGTAATTTTTTATATGGTCTACTCACATACCTAACAAACCAATCACACCTGAAGGTGCCTAGGAGAGTTGAATACAACATCCAATCAATTAAATATCCATAAAAATCCATTTTGATCATTTTATGACAAATTATTTCATATCAGGTCATTATTAGGGTTCTTTGAGGGTTTAAACCATCTTCTACTATTAGCAAATATTCATAAAGCTTAGCCCCTCATTACAAAAACTAATGACTATAAATTTGATCTAGGACCCTTCCACATATACCATGAATATATTAGGTTCCCATGTAGAGGTTACACATGCCAATGAACACCTAAAAGTCCTTTTTGGGTTGAGAATTCTTCATTTTGTGCACATGAGAGACCTCAAAACCACTTTTCATGTATTATCTTAAAAACCATGACCCCAAAATTGGTCAACACAACTAGGATAATATATGAAACCACTTAAAATTATCACATAATAATTATTATCTTAAAATATGAATCTCATACCTCATTTGTCCACCATCTCTCTCTTGACTCTCTAGACCTTGACCTGCAAACCACATTAGGCCTTGAAATTGACCATCTAACCACTGTCCAAGATATAAAAACCTCATACACATTTTATAAAACCTATTATCATGATAAAACACTTCCATAAATCCTTCATATGCCTTGGAAACACCTCATGACACCTCATTAGATTAGGTAGGGTATAGAACTAGTCTAGTTGTAGACTTGGACTTAAGGTCTTACCCTTATAGGCTCACATTGAAACTCTCCTAAGTGTTATAATGCCTCATATTCATGCCAAAGAAACCTAATATATACTATTATATATTTGTGCATCTATATCACCAATACACCATGTTTAAACCTTCTCACTAGGACTTTTCATGTTATGAATATTGTCATGACTAAGCTTCTCAAGCACTTGAAACTTGAAAACTGATCTTAAAACACTTTTTGATGCTTTTATACCTTGAACATGACCTAAATTCTCATAAAACAATGACACACCTCTTAATGATGATATCAAACAAGAGCATTCTTTAATGACCTCATGAACACCTTTCTTAAGAACCTTTGACATCAATGACAATATCAATGCCAAACTTTAACAATAGGAACAATGCTCAACAATCTCCCCCTTTGTCATTGATGGAAAAACATACTGTATACTGATCATTCTTATCTCCCCATTTTGGTCTTTCTCCCCCTTTGAAATAAATTAAAAATTAATGTCTACAACTCCTTGGATCACACTCCTTACAACCAAAATACTCAACACATCAAACTATGAGTTTATGAGACATAATACAAACATGATCCCACTATCTCCATGAATGATTGTTAGGTGTGGAAATTACACCCAATTCCTGCCTTAGGTGTTCAAAAGTTACCTTTAGAAGTGGTTTGGTCAAGATGTCTGCAATCTGATCCTCTGTAGAAGCATATTTATGTTTGACACTTTTTTCATGTACATGATCTCTTATAAAATGATACCTAATGGGAATGTGCTTGGCTTTTGAGTGTATAATAGATTTCTTTGTGATGCTTATTACACTTATATTATCACAATAGATATGGCTAAGACCATTGTACTCCATCTTGTAGTATTTTAGGGTCTATATGATCTATAAGACCTAAGTTCAACATGAAACTACCATAATGTAATTAGCCTCACAAGTGGATAATACTATTGATGTTTGCTTCTTGCTTATCCATGAAACTAGGCACCCACCTAGGAAGAGAGCTCCTCCACCGGTACTCTTTATATCATTTATACTTCCTATCTAATCTACATATGTGTAGGCTATCAAATTGAACACTTTACTTATTAGATACCAAAATCCATACTCAATAGTCCCCTTTAGATACCTGAGTATCATTTTGAATTATTGAAGATGATTTTCCTTTAGATCTTCTTGGAACCTTCCCATAAGACCTACTACTTGCATGATGTTAGGTCTAGAGGTAGTGGTGTACAAAAAAATTCCAATTATTGACCTATATGACATCTGATTTACCTTTGAAGACTCATCTTCCTTGCTTAACTTACACCCTATGGTCATGGGTATACTTATTGCCTTGAAATATTCCATCTCAAACTTCTTCAACATCTCTATTATGTACTTGGATTGTGAGAATATACATGTTTTAGATTGAGTGATTTGAAACCTAAGAAAGAATGATAGTTATCCTAGCATGGACATATCAAACTCTTTCTTCATCACCTATGCAAAGGTCTTGGTCATGTTCTCATGTTTTCCACCAAAGATGATGTCATCCACATAGATAACTACTATCAATTGATGGTTATATTTTGTTTTGATGTATAAATTACTATCTATAACTCTTCTTTTTAATCCTTGATCCAATAGATACCTATCCAACTTAGCATACCAAGCTCTAGGACCTTGATTTAGATAATAGATAGCCTTTTTCAATCTGAAAACATAGTCTTTATCATTTGATAGTGAGAACCCTTGAAGTTTCTTAATGTACACTTCCTCTTACAAATTCCCATTAAAAAATGCAAATTTGACATCCATATGGTATACCTTGAATCCTTTGAATCCTGCATATGCCAGAAACAATATGATGGCCTCCAGTCTTGATACTAGTGAAAAGGTCTCATTAAATTTTACCCCTTAAAATTGTGCATATCCCTTGCATACCAATCTAGATTTTTTTCTAGTGACTTATCCATCTTCATCTAAATTATTTCTAAACACTCATTTTGTGCCAATGAAATTCTTGTCTGTAGGCCTAGGAACTAGTTCCCAAGTCTCATTCTTCTCTATTTGGTTTAAATCCTCATTCATAGCACCTATCAAAAATTTGTCTTTGCTTGATTATATAAGATTATTAGGTTAAATATTAGATAATAGAGCAATATTATCTTTATTTAGATTACCTACCAATCTTTTCCTTGTTTGCATACTTGCATTCTTATTGCCAATGATTTGAGATTCAAGGTGATCTCTTTGAATCTGTCTTAAGGGCCCTTTTTAATCTTATCTCTCTTCAAATTTTTGTTCTTTCTCATCAAACTCTAATGTATCCTCTTCATTCTTTAAGTCCATATTCTCTAAAGTTTCTTTTGACTATGAGTGTGATTTTCTTGTCTCATCGATATTCACATTGGTACTTTCCACTATATTTTGTATCCTCTTGTTATAACATATATAGGATAAGATCATTGATGAGTATACTAAGAATGTACCTTCATCATATCTAGAGTAAGACATTCCCAAGTCTTCATCATATCTTTTGATGAAACATTTGCTCCCAAACACTCGAAAGTGTTCCAAATTAGCAGATCTACCCTTTCTTTGTTCATAAGGAGTCTTGTTGCCATTATTCATTATTTTTCCTCTATTAAAAATGTATATTTTAGTGCTTAATACCTCTCTCAAATATCCATTATATAATATAGACTCATTTATCAAAGTTCTATCTATCTCTTAAGTTTTCCTATTCTTCTTTTCCACTACCCCATTTTGCTGAGGTGTCCTAGTTGCTAAGAATTGTCTCCTTATTCCATGAACCTCATAAAATTCATAAAACTCATTGGAACAAAAATCTCCTCCTCTATTAGATATTATGTACTTTATCTTACCATTATTATCATTCTCAATAAGATCCTTGAATGCCTTGAACTTGTCAAGAGCTTATTACTTTTCTTTCAAGAATGTAATCCTAGTCATTCTTGTGGAACCATCTATTAGTAACATTAAGTAGTTATCTCCTTGAATGATTTAAATTATTGTATGCCCATAGATATCAATGTGTATTAAATCCAAGGGTTTTGTACTAGATTACTCCTTGGACTTGAACCTTCTTCTATGTTGCTTACCATGTTGACATGCCTTGCAAAGAATGTTTGTTGGTTTGGTGATCTTAGGCATGTTCTTCACAGACTTCTTAGTGATAATATTGGTGATATTATAAAATTTTAGATGAAATAACCTTCTATACCATATCCAACTTTCATCTATATTTCTCATGAAGCATATCTCCTTCTTGGTCTCATTCAAGACATATCAATTTTTCTCAATCCTCTTAACATTGACAATTAGCCTTCTTGATTTGGATCTACTTATCTCACAGCCTCTATCATGAAAGGTTAGTGTGTGTATTTGATTTTACATTTTACTTACACTAAGCAATTTATGTTTCAAACCTTTCACATGCAACACATTTTGTGTCTTGGTCTTCCCATTGTCCAAACTTAAGACACCCTTGCCAACTATATTGGTAGTTATGTTGTCTCTAAACCTCACTATCCCTGTAACATTCTTCTTTAATGAGATGGACTTATTTATATTTATCTCATGTCATGTGTATTGAGCAGCCAATACACACACACACACACACACACACACACACACACACACACACCATTTCATGCCTTCATCTTGAATGTGAAAAGTAGTCTAAGATATCATATAATCCTCTTTGGTTTTATGTTCCTCCTTGGAAAATAGTCCATCTTGACTCTTAAGCTCAATATGATTTGTCCTAACATGATTTGGTTTCCATACCAATGTTTGATCCTTCTCATGCATTTTGGTAGCTTCATATTTTTTTTGGAATCTTGAGGGCCATCTAAATTTATTAGAACATAATATTATAGTATATCCATTATTGTGATATATGTAGCAAAAAACATTTATGTACTTACCTCTTGATTGATTACCCTTTTACCATGATTCTATGATGACTTATCCTTTATTGTGTTGGGCTACCTGATTAGTATTTTCATGTTGGTACTATTAACTTGTTCTAAATTCTCACACTCTCTTTCAAATTTCTCATTTTTTTATGAGCTACTCATGATCAACCTTCAAGGAATCTAGCTCTATCTTCAACTGGTGATACTCAAATTCCTTTGACTTAAACCTTGTGTTGACAGGTTCTAACTGACTCCTGAGATAATTTATAGTCTTATTTTGATGATTTAAATCATCAAGGGCACTTGTGAACTTAACTTTAAGGTTTAATTCAACCTATCCTTATTCACTATCATAGTAGAATTATTTATCATACATGTTGTCTTCTTCCTATTTATCATAAGACATATTGTGCTTCTTAGGATCACCTTCAAGCTATTATAATTATCTCAAAAGACCAAGATCTGATACCAATTATTAAAAGCACAATGATTGAGAGGAGGGGTGAATAAATATTCAAAAACTTTTATGACTTTAATTTATCATTCATGAACTATCAAAGTAATATAGTAAACTAATAACACATCAAGAACCATTTATGTGAGCATGAGATAATAGCATAACACATAAAACACTTATTTGAGTGGAAAACCCTTAAGAGGAATAAAAACCACTAATATATGAAAATTTAATATAGTCATATAATACAAACATCAATATTTATTGAAACATCACTTCACATGTAACACCAACCCCAACTAGCCAAACACCCACTTGACTAGGATTTAACAAGCACCTACTTACAAGGAGGCACCCACCCCCTAGATAAATCACAACCAAATTAGCCACCTAATTTATTTGATCACCTTCAAGACATATTTTTTCTCAACCAACTGATTATGACCACCTCTTTGGCTCTTCACACTCCTAGCCCTCTCAAATTGCCTTCTAGGCTCCTTTGTTTAATTAGGTCTCTTCAAGATAGATTACGTCATTTGACCTTGATATTCATCAACATTACCCCTATTATATCTTCATGATAGTTTATATATACCATTATTATGGTCTATAATACCTAATTTAACTCTTCAAAATGATATATCTTCCCCTTCAACTCACTCATTTTTAAGCTAGATAATTAGGCTTATTAGGCCTTATTCTTATACTAGGCTCTTGCTCATACACCTATTGGTTTAAAATAAACACTACCAATTATATTTTTAATAAAATATGAATTATTAAATTCCATAAATATGGATCAAAAATTAAAATAGGTTGGTCATAGTATATATAACCAAAACCTCTATTAGGCCTTAAGGAGACCTAATTCAATTAGGCCTTCATTAGCACACGTTGCCATTTGATCTTCTTGGAACACTTTAAAACTTCATAAATGGAAGGAAAAATTAATATTACACTCAAATATATCCATACTAATCTCATATTATTTCCATGAAACCTTTTATCTCCAATCACCACTTGAAGTATGGCATTAGAACTGTTCACAATTAGGCCTGTGCATACCTGGAAAGTCTATCTTGAAAAATTGAAGATAACACAATGTTTTGACACAAAACCATGAAAATAAAAAATATAATTTTTTTTAAATAACTCAAAAAATTCACCATGTTTATTATACTTTATTACATAGAGAAAAGGGACTAAAAAACACTCCTACAACTTGCTCACTCAGAACTACCAGTTTTCCTTAAAGATCAGTCAAGGTGATTTTGAACTTAAAAACCTACATGATGATTAAAATGTTATTGATGAATTTGGATGATACTATATGATAATTATACCATTATTATATATAAATATAACATATTCAATGAGAAATATTTGTCTTATAGACCAATCTCATAATCTTGTACCTCATTATCTTATCTGAACTAGATAGGTCAACTCATGAGAAACATTTTCATCATATCCATGGACCTAAAAAAATTATATCCAACATTAAAATGTATTAAAATTCTTTAAAAATTTCCCCATGCACTTGTATTTATCCCTTTTCCATGATAACACATCCCTAAACATCTTATCACTACTACTTAGGTTTTTCACTATTTTCACCATTAGGCTTATTAGAAATAAGTTGTCTTGGATGATTAATTTAGAAAACTTAAGGGATATAAAATAAATAAAAACCACCATGGATAAAAAATAAAAGTCTCAAAATTTTTTCTCCATCTATTTATCAAATTTAACTTGGTCAACTTTGATTGCTATAATAAATCTTGTAGAAAAGAGAACTTTCCTATAGGGTCTACTCACATACCTGACAAACCAATCACACTTGGAGGTGATTGGGAGTTATAAGTACAAAAGGAAATCAATTAAATAGACATAAAAATCCATTATGATCACTTTATAACAACTTATTTCATATTGGGTCATTATTATGGTTCTTTGAGGGTTTAAACCATCTTCCACTGTTAGCAATTATTCATAAAGCTTATCCCCACATTCCAAAAAATAATGCTTGGAAATTTGATATAATACCATTACCAATATACCATTAAAATATTAGGTTCCCATTTATAGTTTACACATGCCAATGAACACCTCAAATTCCTTCTCGGGTTGAGAACCCTTCATTCTGTGCACACAAGAGACCTCAAAACCACTTTTCATCTCTTATCTCTAAAATCGTGACCTTAAACTTGGTTAGCACACACAAGATAATATATAAAACCAATTAAAATTATAAAATTATCATTATTGTCTTGAAATATAAATCTTATGCCTCATTTGGCTA
Source organism: Torreya grandis (assembly GCA_037957365.1). Taxonomy (NCBI): domain Eukaryota; kingdom Viridiplantae; phylum Streptophyta; class Pinopsida; order Cupressales; family Taxaceae; genus Torreya; species Torreya grandis. The sequence goes on along the minus strand of JARHVA010000598.1, from coordinate 3,625,584 downwards.
CCATCTCTCTCTTTGCCCTCTAGACCTTGACCTACAAACCACATTAGACCTTGAAACTGACCTTCTAACCACTATCCAAGATTTCAAAACCTAATATACATGACATAAAACCTATTATAATACTAACCCACTTAAATACATCCTTCATATGCCTTGGAAACACCTCATGACACCTCATTAGGTTAGTTAGGGTCTAGAACTAGTCTAGTTGTAGACTTGGACTTAAGGTCTTACTCCTGTAAGCTCACCTTGAAACTCTCTTGAGTGATATAATGAATAATATGAATGATAAAACAAAACAATAAATAATATTATATCTATTTACATACATATAACCAATATACCATGATCAAACCTTCTTAGTAGGGCTTTTCATGCTATGACTAGTGTCATGACTAGGCTTCTCAAGTACTTAAAACTTGACAACTAATATTGAAACACTTTTTGATCATATTATGCCTTGTTCACATGAATTAAATGATATTAAAAAAATTTCATAGATATAAATGATGCTATAAAACAATAACATTATTTAATGACCTCATGAATACCTTTCTTAAGAACCTTTGACATCAATGACAACATCAATGCCGAACTTCAACAATAGGAACAGTGCTCAACGTCCCCCTCTTTTTTTTAAAGTTTATAAATCTCAAAAATACCACAAGTTTTCCAAATAAAAGATAAAGAAAATGGTGACTTCTACATACAAATATAATAATCATGATATCATAGTCCTCTAAGCAGACATAAACACAAAAGGTAGAATAATCATATTTTTTTCATTATCATTGGGATAAGTGCTTAATCAACAGACACAATTGACCTAAATTGTTTTCCAAGGAGTGTTGTATTATCTATTAATATCTTAAAATTATGTTCTTGACCCTACATTGTCACATTTTTACTTTTTTTCTTTCATTGTTAGACATCACTCACAGTCAACTCAGACAAGTTGGTAGTCAACTTGCACGACTGGCCTAGGCTACTGTCTAGGGAACATAGACCTATCCTAAAGCATCTTTATATTTTTTCTTTGATTATAAGTAGTCACATTCTAATATTTTATGATTTCCTCTATTAAATATCCAAAATATTCAATGTAAATACATATTTAATATAAGTACTTGCCTTAATTTTTTTTTTTCAAAAATAACATATTTATGTATTTAAAAAGTTACAAATCATAGTTGTTAATAATTGTATATCTTTAGCATTTTTATATATATCAAGTTTTACACTTATTACAAACCATTGTAATTGTTAAAATTAAAAGTAGGGTAAAACATATTGGTGAAATTGTAGAATTTTTTTGAGATTTTCTTTATTTTTATTCTAGGGTTTTAGTTGAATTCCTAATTTCTAGACACTAAAAATAACTTTTATTGTCCTTTTATATATTTTATTGAGTGTTACTCTAGGATTTCTCTTTGACCTTTGGGATTTAGATTGAATTCCTAACTTTCTTGTACAAAAAAAATTGTTACCTTTTAATTACTTTTTCTTTATTTTCTTGTATTACATAAATTATGATCTAGTAGTTTTAAAATTCATAGGAGTTGTTATTCTAGGAAAAGTGGTGTTCAATTTACCTAAGCCATGGTGTGATGGATTCTGATCCAATACTCAAGTTATTAGACAACACTATATAAAAAATTTAGTTTCCACATACTTCACTATATATCTAAAATGCCCAAGTTTTCTTTTTCAGTCTTAGGAAACCTTTGATCATTTGTTTTTGTAGTGTACTAGTAAGCAATTAGCCCTAAGAAGATACTCTTAACATAATCTAGACACGGGATAATGTAGCTAAAAGACAATGTAATATTTTGTAGTTAGTGCCCTTTGGGGCTTGTTCACTATTTACACTTAGGATCAGTATATCTCAGAGCTTACAAATCAAACACACCCTACCTACTTACACCCATTGTATCTTAAATTTTAAGAATTTGCATTATTTTTTCTTATGCCACCTCAAAAGTTTAACTATTCTATTTGTCTAAGGCATAGTATTTTATTAAGTGAAATACCTTAATGCATAATCAAATTCTTTTGATCTATTCTAAAATGGATAATATATATTTTTTATCAATATGAAAATGCAATTGTTCAAAGTTATGTGTAGTCATATGAAATGTCCAAATTGGTAGTTTGAGTGTGGTTTATGACACCCCATCCATAGGTTATTTTTTCATGCTATTTCAACCCTTATAAACAACATTTTGGTCATTAACAATCATCTGAAACCTTCTAAACGGTAATTCCACCTCAACTAAATAGTATTCCCTATGCCAATCCTATTCCCCCAAGTCTTAAACCTATAGGACAGGAGCACCCCATTTAGACTATAGTGCCCCAAAGAGAAGTTTCCCATTTTTTATGGTCCTATCCATTTGCAATTTGATCCACAATGGTCATTTTCATCTGGGCCTTATCCTTAATTAGGTTGGCCTAGCACAAATACATTTGACTCATGATCAATTGTTCCTTATAAAATCCCACTCAAAGCTCATTTACAAGAGAGGTGATAAAAATTATAATGCAAGTAATATTACAAACAAAGCACAAACACAAACTTCTCTATTTTTTACACATAGTTACCCAACATAGCTGTAAACCTATTCAAATCCTCATACCAGTCCCTAGTCACCTCAAAATCTATCAATTTGTCATTTAAATCTATATCACACTATTACACAAAGCACACTAGGTGGGAGAACTACATATGGCTTGATCCCTCTTCAAAATATTGGTATGTAGGTAACATTCCCATAAAAGGGGTGTGGATTTCATGTTCAGTACATATTTCACACTAACCCCCCACTTTCTCAAGTGACTCAAATGTCATTTTATCAAGTATGACGGAGGGTTAGGGTTTGAAGATAAAATCAACTCCATAATGGGTTCTATCAAAAAACAACACTCAATTTTTCACAAACATGATCATATAAGCACAATGTAACATCCCAAAAAGTTTTAGGTCTTTATGTTTAGTTTGGACAACAATGATAGGAATAGACAATAGTGTTAGACACCAAAGCATCCACTTTTTGGCACTCCTATCCTTTCACCTGATGAAATATAGATTTAGGTTTATGACATCTTCATAGTTTTTCACACCCATTTTCAACCTCTATATCAGTCATCTCAGTCTATTTTCCAACTAAGTTATATTTCTTCTTATTTATTGCTTTTTTTATAAAGGTGAAAAAGACTAATAGTTACACAAATTAAGACTATATTTATTGCTATATTATATACTAATTTATTAATCGAGACCTCTAACTAAAATATGAATAATGCTCCATTATTCCCAAAATAAGATAAATCATTTGGTGAACCTGTCTTACTTCATTTGTGCACAAAAACACTAGAAACCCTAGGGAAATTTTGTTGTTGATTTTAGCAATATTATTCTAATTTTTTTTGCATATATAAATCATAATTTCACATTTAATTTTTTAAAAAATTCACCATAGTAATTTTAAAAATCACTTCTTACAAACCCTAGAAGAATATACTAGGTCCTTATGTTTTTAGAGGTATCACCTTACATATTAGTGAGCTTCATATCCTTTTTATGCATATTCCATTTTTCTATTTTTAGGACTTTACATTTCCTTTATTTATTACTTTCCTTCCATCGCATTTTTCTTAATACAACTCATTGCAAAAAATTCAATCCACTTTCACTTTGTTTTCCTACTTTAACAATGGCCTAATATACTAGCTTTGATGCAACTAATAAGAGGGAACTTTGAGACGTTTTAACTAAAAATATTGACATGTAAGATGATATGTTTAAAATACTACAAAGAAAACAAAAAAAAGAAAACAATGGTTAATCCTCTCAAAAACTAGAACAACCAATTGCAAATGACACTATGGGGGCAAATATGTCTCAATAACCCCCTATAGCAGCCCAACCTTCATATGTGGTACCCCCAATTATGGTTAGTACATATTCACCTCTTGATGTGGCTTCCATTCTATAAGAGATTAAATCTCTTCAATCCAAGGTGTTATATCTTGATCAATGTGCCTCTAGACCAACACAAACTTTGGACTCTTTTGATCTACTTTATACACCATTAGTATGCCATATTGATTCTACACCCTTGCCACTAGGTTTTGTTCAATCGAAACTCACTCTATATGATGGCAAGGGTGATCCAGAGACACACTTAAGATATTTTCACATAACATGCTTGGACTATTTTCCAAATGAATGGTTACTAACCAAGCTATTTCCATGGAGTTTAAAGGATTATGCTCTACAGTGGTTTTATAGTCTATCAAATCAATCAGTCAAAGCATTCAATCTTTTAGCTAACATGTTTCTAGCTCATTTTAGTGTTAACATATGTGACAAGGTTTCTTATGCCCATATTACACAACATAAAAAAGGTCAAATGAGCATCTCATAGATTATGTTGTTAGATATAAGACTATCTTAACTAAAATGACTAGCCCCATGGCCAATCAAGAACTATAAGATCTCTTCAAACAAAGTCTTCTGTCATCTTTGCATGAGTCAATAATGTTCAAAAAGTTTTCCTTCTTCATTGAGTTATGTCATACATGAAAGTAAAGGGAAGTCAAATTACTTTCAATGGAAAAACTCAAGTACATAATCATATCAGAAATAACAAATAAGAGTAACAATAAAGTCACATATAAAGTAAAGGTTAATGATAACAAAAGTCAAAATCAACCTACAATTAATACAAATTTAGAGCCCCCTCAGTGAGTGATTTTATCAACACCTTCTCAGTGAGCCTTTACCAATCTACCAGTATCTCCAACTAGAGTCTTACAACAACTATTATAATACAATGTCCTATCTCTCCTTCTTATTTAGGAAGTTAATACAACAAAGCCTATTCCATGTGGATATGATCAGAATGCATTTTGTAAATTTCACAAGGTACCAAGCCACAAAATAAACAAATGCATCAGTTTGTGACACAAGATATATGAATTGATAGATTGCAACCTTATTGATCTTGGCACTCCAGTTAAGCCTCCTTAGGAAAAACAAATATAAGATGAAGCTCTAAAATGTTTCTGAAATCTTTTCCCACAATATTCTAAGTAGGAAATAGGGGGCACATCAGGTGTTCACCATGCATATCATGCACACCATTCACTAACTACATATCAAACACCTTTAATTAAGTCACATCCTTTAAGAAACATGATTGGTGTGTATAATTCTATATTTCTAGCTAGACCTTCGATCTCTTTCTTAGAGCAGGAGATAGTTGAGGATGATTTGTATAACTATGTACTCTTTATCAAAGCCTACATTGATCACCATCACATTCATAGTGTTATCATAGATAATTAATCTAGTGTGAATATGTGTACTATGACATTAATTCAACATTTGGGATATTCAAAGCAAGATATCACCTTGATGGACATAGTTATTAGTGAATTCAATGGACACATAAAAATTTCACTAGGTGAGATTGTACTTCCTCTACAAGTTGGTCCAGGACATGTCACCAAACCATTTACTATTATTCCCAGTGTAGGAGTCTTTGACATGTTTTTTGGTTGACCATGGATCTAGAAACTTCATGCAATACCTTCTAGAGTTCACATATACATGAAATACATTCATGCTAATCAGGTTGTTAAAGTTGGTAGAGTTCTGTATGAGTTACCACTCCCCACTTTAGATCCATCTCCTACTCTATAGTCATCAGTTTCATCTCTTCCACTAGTTATAGTTCTTTCTTTATTTGAGATTTAGACACATTTAAGGCCTCCCTTACCAACACAGAGAGTTCATACACTTCCATAGAGACCTCTCTTAGAGTGACCACTACATCAATGATAGTTTCAAGACTAGATAGTTTCCAACTACAGTATTCACACCTTGGGTAATATCGTTGAGGTCTCATGCCTCTACACATAAAGCAAATTTATAAAGAGTTTCTTCTACTACTAGATGGGTCCCTAAAATCCCCATAGTTGCATCCACTTCCCAAAATTATAAGGGGAACCCATAATCAGTTTGTAATATAGATATTTTAGAGTAATTACAACATACACAACTTTTATATTCATAGTCTCAGTCCTTCCATCGTGCTTCAAAATCACACACGATCCCTCTCCTTAATACAAGACACAATGATAAGGAGTATCTTATGAGAATCATCAATTAGTATCATTTTTTCTCAATCTTTCTTGTACATAAATTTTTAGCTTAATTGTACATAATTTCTTTCTACTGACTTGTACATAATTTATTTTTGCTTTATTGTACATAATTTCCTTATGATTACTTGCACATAGCTTATTTAAAAATACCAAAAAAAAAAAAAATTTCAAAATACCAAAATAATATAACATATTAAAATATAAAAACATTTAAATAACTCAAAACACCAAAAACTTTTTAATTATACACATTATCCATGCTTAACATTTCTACTACCATGCTAGACTTACATTTTGTTGTTCTATGTTATTGTTTGTCAATTTATCTACATTACCATGATTCACTTGATATTCTTTGAGTGTTTGTAGTGATACCCATATCCTTGATTTGCTTCACTCTACCCATTAAGGGGGTATCCTACTTTTACATTCGAGACATGCATCGACATATCTACCCACCAGGGGCATCTTCTACATGACTACGCCATCCAAGTTGTCATTCCTACACCATACACTCTAGTTATCATGTTGATCTACATTACTTACTAGCGTACATAGATTATTTTATCGACACTCACTAGTATATAACACTTGTGTATTTCTTATTATCTACCTAGTCTTATACTACATGTTTTGCATAATTTCACTTCTTTCTTGATCACTTAGATGTGATGGTATTTAAAGTATTTACATGCCTTAATTTCTTGATTTGATTAGCTAGATGTGATTACATTTATTAGTTCCTATTTTTTTACTTGTGTGTGCCTTAAGACATTTGACAATGTCTTTTGCTCATACTCTTGTATGTTCTTGTGGTCCTCGTGCCAATCTTGATCATCATTGCTATAACATGAATTTAATAGCATAACACACTTACAAGGATATTTATTTTGAGGGAATTCATTGTAGGGTCTTCATTCCTACCCTTAGAAGAGGGGGAAAAAATAGGGGTTTTGTCACAAAGATTAGAGCCCTCTACCGGTCAAAAATTAGCTTTTAGAATACTCATAAGAACAATCAAAATTCAAAACATGTAGAATAGACTAGAAAAATAAGTATGAACATAGAATAGTCATCATAAATAGTAAAGGATAAGATTTCCCCATTCAAACTATAACACCCTACAACAAGGTGTCCACTTTTCGATGCTCCTATCCGAATAGCCAAAAATCTAGAATTTTTAGAAACAGATAAAAAGCTAAGGTCAATAATAGTTTTGTAAACTACAATCAAATTTAAATTGGGTATTTTTAGTATAGTTTTACTTATATTATCTAGATATAGGGAGCATCATGTATGGCATGATGGCTCTCACTTCCAGTTTCAGATTGGGTAGTTGTTACAACTTCCAAATTAGAATGCATGTTATAGACACCAATAATTTGGAGCAATGTGTATGACACATTTTCTTGATTTTATTTTTAGTTCAGTATATTACCCAGGTATTCTTAGTAGTTGCATGCCTTATTCCATCTGCAAGTGGTTGGCATCATTTTGGAGTGGCTTTTATATAATCCTAGTTCTTAGTTTTAGAGTGGATTTCATACAAGCCTAATCTCCACCTTTTGGAGTGGTCAAGATTGGCCTAGTTCTCAGTACACATTCGACTATCCATGCCACATTATCAAATTATAGAGCATTCATGGGATTTGTGAGCCATCTCATATGACACACATTCATACTGGTATCAGTTCATAGTTCATACTTAGTGAGCAATGATGGAGCCAAAGGACTAGTTAGCCTTTTTATTCTTAAACCACCTACTTAGAGGGATTGGACACATAGTCCAAACATTGATTAACACATGCATGATCACATAGCTTCACTACATAGTGGGTGATGATGGAGCCAAAGGGCAAGTGTTTTTATTCTTGAGCCATCCTTAAAGAATTAAGCACTCAACTTTGCTCATGATAATAATCTTGGTACAACATATACCTAACATCACTCAACATCAAAATATGTTTCATATTGGTTTGCATATTTGGTGAGGTGTATTCATTCATTTTTTTCCTCTCTCTTTTAACCAACCTTTATACATTCTTATTTTAGACATAATGTGTCTAGTAAGAACTGATCTACTCTTTGTTTTATTTTGTAGATTTATGTGTCATATTGTACTCTATGCTTACTCAACACCACACATCCTCATGGGATTCACCCTTGAATGTAAGTTTAGGTATGCTTTCTATGTTTCCATTATCCTAGATTACAAATAAATCACTAAGGTAAACTTCACTTTTATTTTCACATATTCACCCAATATAACTGAAAAACTACTAAAATCCTCATACTAGTCCTTAGCCACCTCAAACATTATCAATTTGGCATTTGCATCTACGTCAAACTATTGCACAAAGCACACTAGGTGGGAGAACTACATATAACTTGATCCCTCTTTGAAGTATTGGTATGTAGGTAGTGTGCCCACATAAGGGGTGTGGATTTCACATTTAGTACATCTTTCACACTAACCCCCCCTTTTCTCAAGTGACTCAAATGTCATTTTATCAAGTATGATGGAGGGTTAGGGTTTGAAGACAAAATAAAATATATAATGAGTTTTGTCAATAACCAACACTCAAATTTTCATAGGCATACTCATAAAATCACAACACAACTACCCATGAAGTTTCAAGTCTCTATGATTAGTTTGGTTAATAGCAGAAGGAGCAAATAATAATGTCAGACACTAAAGTGTCCACTTTTTAGTACTCTTGTCCTTTCACCTAATGAAAGCTAGATTCAAGTTTATGACACCTTCCCAATTCTATACAACCATTTTTAACATTTGTATCAGGTATCTCAATCAATTTTCTAGCTAAGTTATATTTATTCTTATTTATTTCTATTTTTAGAAAGGTAAAAAAGCAAATAATTACATAAATTAGGGCTGTATTTATTTCTATATTTTGTATTGATTTATTAATCTAGACCCTTAACTAAAATAGGAATAACACTTCATTATTCTTAAATAAGTTAAATCATTATGTATAAATCAAAGATGATGTTAATGATGAACATGATAATCAATATAATGAAACCATGCAAGATAATCCTAATATATTTGATAGAATTTATCCTAATGATATTAATAGTGTAGATCATGAATAAGTCAAATAATTTTCCAATTTTTTTCAAGGACTTTATTAATGTTTCAAATAGGTAGATAAGGTTATCCAATTACTCTTAGCATCTAAAGATACACATCAAGCTAAGATTGCATCATATCATTCACAAAAATAAGAGGCGTCCTTTAGATTTTTTCATACTTCCACTACATGTGTTCTAGCTTATAATATTATTTGTATTCCTATATCAATACCTCCAATTGTTAGGAATGGTAAAGGAATTCCAACCCAATAATTCTAAGTGTTATTAATAAAACATCACACAAGGAAGCTAAAGATATGATATGCAAAAATAAGGCAAATCATATATTATTTAGAATGAAACATAATGAATCATGCTAGTACAAATGAAAGCACTTGCTTATATAAGCATGGTGAAATACTAAACTAGCTAAACTAGCCAATGTGGGATAAAACCTCACATAAGAAAAAATCATTAAAATAAAAAATAACTAGTTAATACACTAGAAAACATTATAAATAAACATGAAATACATACTCTAACACCCCATTCAAGTTAAGTTAGGGGATATCAAAATCCAAAAAATAAATAGTGGTGTATCTACAATATGAGTCTTGGAAACAAGGCATGATAAGGTACTTATGTATAATATGTATCCATGAAATAAATAAGGAAGATGTCCTCATGAAAACCCCCCAAGGATAGTTTATAAAACCCTAAGCATGCCATACAACTCAAGGAAATGAGGTGATGCAAAATGCTTCATGAAGATGTCTGTAACCTATTACTGAGTTAGAATGTAATCCAAGCTAAGAACATCCTAAATGTATTGATGAATGAAGTGCATATATAATTAAATGTGATTGGGTCTATTGATGCTCAACTAGGTTATGATATATATGAATTATACTCTAGTTATCACACTAAAGTACAATGGGTGAATCCTATATGAAGCTAAGCTCTGTCAACAATTGATGAAGCCAAATAACTTTCTAACTAATTGTTACCATATACTTAACCTTTGTAGATGAAACTGTAATATCCTACTACTTATTACATAACCAAGTAATAAGTGAAGAACCAATACAAAATATGTAGTTATAAGTGGAACACCTATCATCAATAAAACCTACCTAATCTAAATCACCATATCCAACCAATTGAGTAGAACCCCTAGTGTAATGTAGTCCAAAATGAGTAGCGCATTTAAGATATAATAAAATCCTCTTGGCATCCTACCAATGACTATCATGAGGGTCATGTAAAAACCTAGATATAATCCCAAATGTAAATGAAATGTCAGGGTAAGTATGGGTCAAATACATAAGACTCCCAACCATCTTCCTATACAATGTAGGATCACAAATTGGAGTAGTACAAGAGGTAGTGAGAGTCACTCTAGACTAAAAAGGAGGACTTGGCTTGCAATCAACCATGCCAAAATACTAAAGAAGATCAAATTTTTACTTATGCTAAATCAAATATATCCCTATATCTAAATGTGAAATCTATAAACCAAGAAAGAGATATAAAAGTCCAATATCTATCATGTTAAACTATGTTGAAAGTGCATATTAAATATTTTGAATATGAGATGAGGAGTTATCTGTGAGAAGTAGATCATCAACATACAAGACCATAATAAAAATATCCTCTCCAATATTTTGAATATACAATGTAAGATTAGAGTAGAAACAAACAAATCAAATAGAGAGAAAAAATGAATGCATCTTCTCATACCAATCTTGATGGGATTGTTTAAGACCGTAAAGAGACCTCTTAAGTTGACAAACAGGAGAAGAATCATGAAAAAACCCAATAGGATGCTCCATATAAATTTCCTCATGTAATTTTTCATGCAAGAAAGAACTCTTAATATCTATCTAACATACTAGACAAACCTGTGATGTAGTAAGAAAAAGTATAAGGAAACTAGAATCCATCTTGGCAATGAATGTAAAAGTCTTAGAATAGTCAATAATTTCAAATTATGAGAATACATTTGAAACAAAATGTGCCTTATACATATAAATGGACCCATTATCTACATACTTGGTGAGGTAAATCCATTTACACCTAACCAACTCTCTTCCCTTAGGAATAGTGACCAAATCTCAAGTGTGATTCTTCATCAGTGAAGAATAATCATATGTCATCACATCATCCCACTCATATATCCCATGACCCTATGAAAGAGAGTGTTGATTCCTATAGATTTCCTAACATAAAAGTCTAGTACCCATATAATGTGCACACCAATGTCGAGTAGGTGGAAGATTCTATATGAATGGTGTTATCTCAAAACTATAGTACATACCCACCTAGGCATAGCGGCAACATCAGTGTGAATAGGATCCTCATCCTCTATAACCTCCTCAAGAATATCCTAAGTTGGCTCCTCAAATAATGAATTATTGAGAGGAGGTGAATCATCAAAAGAATAAGAAGAAGGTGTGGAAGAAGATGAAGAGTCATGAGATGTGAAGTGCTCATCAAACTATACATGAGTTCAAAAATGAACATCATGAGTATCATGATCTAAAAGATGATAACTTCTCATGTCCTCACAATAACATATACAAATAAAATGTTTGATCTTATTATCCAATGCTATCCTTTTCTTCTTTGTTATAAATTCCCAAGCAAATCTCCCAAAAATTAAAAAAATGAGACATCAAGCTTAGATCCAGACCAAGCCTCCTCTAAAGTCAATGCTCAAGTGCTCAATGTGGTGTGTGGTTATGAATGTAGTTCACATAGTTAACTACCTCTACCCAATAGATAGAATAAAATTCTATTAATGTATCATATAGTTAGGTATATCTTTTAGAGTTTGGTTCTTCCTTTATGCTAAACCATTCTGCTATAGAGTATGTACAATAGAATACTGGTGAATAATGCCATGGACTACCAAAAAATTAGAGAACTCTTAACTGAAGTGTCTATATGAATCTTCTTGTTGCAACTTAATGACTATTTCTTGACCAAATCCTTAAAGACTTTGAAGTGAGTAAACACATCACTCTTGTACTCAAAGAAATAAACCCAAGTATGCCTTAATAAAATATCAATGAAGGTAAGTGCATACTTAGACTCATTGAAATAAGGAGTAATAAAGATCATTAAATCATTGTTCACAAGCTCAAGTGGTGAATAAGCTCTCATGGACATACCTTTAGAAAATGGATCTTGGTGTTATTTCCCTCATGAACAACTAGAGAAAACTCAATCATGACATGAAACTATAGGAAGACCCTTTACCATACTGTGAGTGCTCAACTCCTTCAAATATCTATAGTTTAGGTGTCCAAATCTCTCATGCTAAAGTCAACTCTTAGAATCTACATGAGAAACTAAACACGTCCTTATAGGAGTATCATCAAAAACCTCAAAATAGTAAAGTTTACAACTGTGATAAACAACACCCTATGTAATGAGTGTGTGTGTCTCTAACAAATCTTGAACTTCAACATCCTATGGTGTGAAATTCACTATCTTGCCTTGACCAGAATGAAAAATTTGATAAACTAAAATTAGATTGGTGGTGATGTCTAGAACATATAATGCATCATTGATGCACCCACCATCTATTTGTTTGTCACTCTTACCCTTAAAAAAATGAAGGAAGAATATTCAACCTCAATGTTGGAAGTGGAACTCAAACTAAGAGATACAAAGGACTCCTTAGTAGAAGTCATATGGTGTGAAGCACCAGAATCTAGAACCCAACTATTTGAACCATGTAATTGTGATCTCCCAATAAAATTAAGTTCTTTCCCATGCTCATGAGATGGATAAGGAGTGGAGATATAAATCTTGTGTTTCTTAATTACATCATCTAAGGCTTGTATTCTCTTAAAACACCTAGACTCTTCATGACCAATCCCCCCATAATATGAGCAAGATAAATTAGACTTATTCTTGGATTTGGAAGATGGTTTGGGTTTAGATGTAGTAGTGTTGGGCTTAGATGCATTTTAAGGTGGATGAGGACTGTTTTTCTTCTTACCTTTAGATTTGACCTTATTCTTAGGATGTAGGGCCACTAATGCTTTTTGAGAGGTGGAAGACTCAAGGTGAGACAATTTGGATTCTTCTCTAATGATTATCTCATAAAACAACTCTAGATTTGAAATTTTGAATGCAATACCTAATACATCCATACTAGAGAAAAAGTTAGAAGCAAAGGTTTGGAATGAGCCACTCAATTTGAACAAGATCAAGCAAACACACTCTTCATCCTTTTTATCTCATCCATTCCCCTTAAACTTTGTTAAAAAATTATTGAACTTAGTAAGGTAGCCTACAATGGAAGCAAAGTCATTTGGATTTAGTGAATTAAGCTCTACTTCAAGCTTTATTGCTCTCAAGTGATATGCTTTCCCAAATAAACACTTTAAATTAGTCCATATTTTGAATGGAGAATCACACCCATCAAAATGAATTAAAATACTATCACTCACATATCCCCCAATCAATCCCATACATTATTCAAACTTAAATTGAAGATGATTTTTTTTCAAATTCATGTGTAAACTATGGTTGTGTTTTGTTCATTAGGGACCATAATCCTTGCACTTTATGATTATTTCCATTCGAAGTCTTCATTTATGGTTATTATGTGTATTCAAAGGATCAAAATGGTCAACACTAGAAGTAGAATCCATGATAACTAATCACCAAGAGTAGAAAGAATGCAAGGGTGCACAAAATTGGGATTGAGACAACCTCCCAAAAGATTGTATTATAGGATCCCCCCAAATTGGCACTTTATAAAATAAGTGTGTTTTTACAATTTAATGATACCAATGGATAGATAATAAAAAAACATGAACTTTAAAAAGAAATAGAACTCAAATCTGAGTTACGGTTCAAAATTTACAAGCATTATGATTTCCCATAAAATGGGTCAAAACAATTAAAAAACACTACAAATATATTTTAGTAATAAAAATGAAAAATAACATAGTTGTCCAACTACTCGTTGGAACTAAAATTGAACTATAGTCTCATAAACACCAATTGACATGAAAAAATATTCTCTTAGTTAATGCTATACTTATGCAAGTGAATATTGCTTCCTCTTGAGGTAAAAAATATAGCTTGTAAATTAAAAATGAATAAAACTAGTTGTTTTGAGAGGAAATAAAAGGTGATTTACTATTTTTTTTATCTCCAAATATAAAAGAAGGATGCCACAATGTTTATGCATCATAGTGGTGATTATGTTGATAATTAGTGAAGTTAGTTATGACACTACATATGGTAGAAGTTAGGTGTCTACATTTGCCTCACTTTGAAAGAGTGCTATGACTAGAAAAAGCAATGAATTTTCAAAGAACAAATAAAATTAGAGTGAAAATTGATGTGAGAAGATGCCTCGATAAACTTGAGTGAGTGATTAAGCTGGTAGATACCTCCTCAACAGGTCTTGTAAGGATAAAAGATGTAGATGAGCTCTTGAAATGAATAAATGATGAAATAGGATTATATGGATAGATATAAAAAATTGTGTGATTGATATCAATAAATAAATTTAACATTCCTAATGAAATTCTTTCATGATTTTTTTGGGCCCAACATGCCCCATCCTTAATTCCTCAAAAGGGGACCCTCTTGTTTATAGTTTGGTCTCTGGTTTGCAGGTTTCTGGATGTGGATTTGTATTTTCTAAATACTTCATTGATATTAACCAAGTCTGTTGATTAAATCTTCATTTTTTCACTTGGTCTAAAATTTATGTCTATGGTTTCATTGGTTTAAACATCTGAATTTGCCTAGATCTATTAAGTCTTGGTATGAATCCTATTTTTTGAAAATACATCAATTTTCCCTTGTTTAGGCCATTTCACTTTAGACCTATGTGATTTATTTAACTTTTCATATTTTTTTGGCTTCTTTCCTTGATAAATCTAATCCATTTTTGCTTCATTTTTGGAATTATGGCTAAGTGTTCATATGATTTCATTTTTAGACTTAGTCAATTTCATAAAATGGATGAAATCTAATTTGGATTTGGCTTTGGGTTCTTTAAAAATAGATTTTATTAATTAAGTTCATACACATTCTTGATTTCATTGTAAAATATTGACCATTGGAATTTAAAATATCTAAGCTATTTATTTTCAAATGACTTAGTCGTTAGCCCTTTTATTCAAATTTGGAGTTGTTGACTATGTTTATTTTGTATCATTACCTGCAGGTTCCCTTTCTATTGTCCTAGAGAAATGTGCAAATATTTCATGAATCCTGATGGTCTTAACCCCTTCTAAAAGGATTTTTAGACTTATCTAATTATTTAACATTCTTTCTAAAGCCATGTGGCATCTATCCACTACTATGTAGGACTTCAATGATGTAGCAAGCCTCTAGGCAAGTGGGTTAGTAGGATTTTACCATGTTGCATAATCTTGGTAACCTATTGTCCCATAATAATCTATATAGGTTAGTAGGCCTTCAAATAAGTAGGTTAGTGGGATGTTGTTGTGTGGCATCATCTTAGTGATCTACTATCTTAGAAAGTTCCATACAAAATAATGATATCAATAGAGCTATAATCAAGTGAGTTAGTGGGATACTACCATGTGGCATCATCCCAACAATCCACTATCCTAAAAGGTTATGTACAAATAAGTGACACCAACATAGCTCTAGAAAATTAAGTTAGTAGGATTGTACTATGTCACATAATCTTGATGATCTACTTACTTGAAGCCATCCATATAACCTCAAATCACATCAAAGCACTTGGTTAGTGGGATGCCACCATGTGGAAACATCCCTTTGCATCATGATCAATGATAGTCAACACATATCAAAAGCCTCATTTTGAGCAGTGGAAGAGCATAAAGAAGATATATGGAAAGAACTTGCCAGCATGGGACACACTAGAAATGACATCAAAAATAAACAAACATAAAATTGATGAGCCTCCACCTATTAATAAACCATAAAATGTAGGACCTTAATCAAACAATAACCCACCACATAATAGAGATGCAAGGAGCATGTATTTGACACTCATCTAAGCCATCAAACACTATTGGTGGACTATGTGTCTAATCTCATATGCTCATCTAACTTGAAACTAATGTATTAGCATCAAATATTAGCATGGCATGAAATGAAGAGCAACCAAAGATCCAAAAAGAGATAAAAGAGGTAATAAGACAAATGTTTTGCCTTCAAAGATGCATGGCTCAATTGTTGAAAGGGGAACACCTTGAAATCTATTAGGGAATCATGCATCCCAACTACATTTTCAAATAATCATTAAATATTTTTAGCCACCCCATTAGTGGGTTGAGTTATAAGATGAGAACATGATGTTCATGAATTATCTATTTAAAGAGGCTAGATTATCATTGTAAAAGAGGCAATACTTTTCGGTACCAAGGATCTATAGGAATTGTGCCAAGATTTTACCTTTCCTTCCTTTCTTTATCCTTTACCTATATTATCTACCAAAGGTTGGTTAGCATTTTAGGAATTGAATTGCTACTAGAATTGGCCTGGATCACACCAACCTTTCTCCCACACTTTCAGCCTTAGTTTCTTGCCTAGAGATTGACTTTAATAGGACATTTTGAGAATGTTGAATATAGTTTTGATTATGGTTTACTCACCTGATGTCTCTAGTATTTTTATTTAATTGGTTAATTGGTGATAGGACTTTAGTATGCATGTTTACAAATGATTATCTCAGTTAATATGTGCAATAACTATTTTAACTAGTTTATTCACTTTGTTCATGCTTTAATCTAATATTTACTAGTCATTATATGCAACAATTGTAGACTGTTAGTTAAACTATCTTTAGAATAGGTTTAATAGATTAATTAATTTCATATTAGTGTCCTTATAATCCCTCCCACTGAGTGTCCAATGTTTGTGTAGTAACTATACTAGCCACACAGTGGTATAATTATGGTCAGGCATGCTTTCAACTCTTTAACATCAAAAGAATCATTTGAATCAAAGATGTCCTCTCTTATTTACCTTACTCTTTTCTATTTTTATGTTTTTTGATGGTATTATATATTATTTTAGATGCTGGAATCAATTACAATGAAGTAAATCCTAATTGCTTTATAAATTGAATTAAGTAAACAATAGGATTTAAACAACTAATTAGTAAGCAATTGAAATGAATAGTGAATGTTAAGTTTAATTAAACCTATGATGGTAGCATTTTCTAATCTGAGAGTAAATATTTGGTTAAAATACTTGGTCCTTAGATTTAACTAGTATCAATCCTAAAATTAATGAGGGGATATATTTATCCCATGCATTATCCCCTACTTTTCTCCCTAAAACACTCAATATCATGAGTTTTTTTGGGCACATGATTTTGGGGTGAACAACAGATGGAACTAGAAAGAGGGCCAAAAGAATAATTTATTTATGGAGCCTTAACACCCTATCATTTTTCTTCTCCCAATTTCTATTTTTTACATAACATGAACAACAAAAACTAGCACTAGAAGGAGGGAAGATAGAATATTTTATTGATGGAGCCTTAACACCCTCTCCTTCTACTTCTCTCAATTTTATTTTTTGTTTAATGTGAATAACCATTGGCACTAGAAATAGGGCAAATGAATATTGATTTTTAAGTGTCTTTTAGTTTGAATCTATTTAAAAGCAACGTGGATCCCCCTACAAGGATCACAAGGTCCAGATTTAAGTTCTTGCCCTTCTTATTTCACTTATTGATTAGGAGAAAAAAGAACCAATATAAATAGGCCTATTGTACATGGTTTTGTTTCTTTGTTTAACCTATCTCTAAATTTATTGAACCATCAGGGTTATCACCATATCTTGTCTTGGTGAATCAACCATCAACATTTTAGGTATTTAACATCATTTCCTAATAACCCCTTTGACTTCCTAGATTTTTAAGCAATCATAATAGAACCCTTGAGGAACACATTACTACTTTTAGGTTTGTTATGAATCTTTTAAATGTCCAATATGAGGATGTAGCCTACATATTATTCCCATTCACTATAGAAGAAGAATCATATGACTAGTTTTTAAGTTTGTCACCTAATTTCATCACCAATAGTGATAGTCTTGCAAATTAATTTATGCTATAATTTGGAATTCGGGTGGAAGACCCGACCTTTATGTAAAATATTGCATCTAATGATTAGAATGATCAAGTCCCTATCATCATTATAAAGGAAATTTTTTAGTATGAGCAAGTTGATCCTAAATTTGTTACTCCTCCAAATTATGGCATAAGTGAAGTAGAGGAATGCATTCTATCCATTAAGGAAGAAATCTTAAAGTTGTAAGAACAACTAGAATGCACTACAGATAAGGATATCAATGATAAGGTATTAAATTTAGAAGAGTCCAATCCACTTATGACAAAATAACGTGTAGAAAATCAAATGATGCATATTCTTATCTTAGATGACTAAAGTCTTCATGAATTGGTAGATATTGAACCTTTTGTTGCCAAAATCACCATTATCAAGCCTCAAGTAAGAAAAATTCTTGTTTATGATTGGCAGGATCAAGTAAATCTTTATAAAATATGGGTTATTTTTAGAATCCTAAAATATGTGAATCTCACACTTATTATTATATTGATTATGATTATGGAATTGAATATAGTGATCATTACATGCACATGTATGTAGATATTTTTAGGTCTGGAAGAGAACAATATGATATCTCATATGGTCAGCTAGATAAAGAACTATTCAAAGAGTTGTAGTAGAAAGTGGATGAAGGTGCATATTTTACATTTGAGGAATCCTTCTCATATGATCCTACTCATATATTTGTAGGTTTGATTTAATATGATGAGCATCTTTGCAACATTAGTGTGGTTTCCCTCTCACTATTAGAGGATGATGAGCAAGATCAATTCAAAGATGAGTTGAACCACTTGTGAAAAGAATAATAAATCCAAAGCAAAGTCAGTTATTCCATTGGTGAGAATGATTTGAAAGAGATCAAATTTGATTCATTTCCTCCCTAGTTCAACCTTGCCTTCAAACCAATTAAAGGTATCCATATGTTCTTCTCAGTAGTAAAGGCATTCAAAAGGGAAGATTAGGAATATACTGGATTGAATGAATAAGTCACATCAATAGATTTCTAGGCTGAGTATGACCTGACTCAATGTATATCTCCACATATGCCATCCACTTATGACAACTCTAGGAGGTATTTAACATGGGGAGAACTACTCCTATACCTCCAAGAAGATAAAGATAAAGAAGATACCCCTACCAAGTTAAATTTTCAAGACATTTTGGTATGTATCAGGAACTAGCCTCACTCTCTTTCATAGTTACATGTTTGGGTTGAGGTGTTTTATTCACCCTATCCATCATGCTTTTAACAAATTAGATGTAAGAATAATGATGAATGTCATCATTTGATTTTGATTCAATTGCATGAAATGAATATTGGTAGATCTTTATGGGATATTATTTTCCATCCTAGAGGACAATAAAGGAAGAAGTAACTATGTCTTTTTCCCTTCTCCAAATCCTAAATAAATCAGGTGTCTAACTGATTTGAGCATGCATTTTATTGTAATACCTCTTGTAAATTCACTTCTTTTTTCCTTTTTCTTTTATATTATCTCTTTCTCTTCCCTTGTTGTAGGTTAGTTTCCCTATTTTCTAGAATATCGTGTTTGTATATATGCTTATTCTAGGGTAGTTTTTTCTATTTTTTTTGCTTTTCTTATTTTGGGTTTATTTTGCTTTACTATTCTAGCCTATTCATTATTAGCATCCCATCATAGTAGTTAATCCATGTTCTAGAAATAAAGCATTATATAGGAGTAAGAACCTTGTGAATTACCCTTTCCTTGTGTTAGTGGACTAAGGAATCTCAAATGGTTGATGGAATTATGAAATTTGTTTGAGCCTTAGAATTTAGAGGGGGAAGAGTCATACTTGAATAATCATATATATTGATTCAATTTTATTTTGTAATTTTTTTGAATATTGGAGGCTTATGATTCTAAACAGAACATGTGGATTTTAGAAAGGTTTATTTTTTTATATAAATTCATAAATTGCACTTAATTGAACATCTTAAGCAAAGAAGAAACATTGATTTGGTTTGAATATGTCTTAATAATCTAAATTTTTTGAGTACATCATTTTACCCTTGTCTTGGTACTCAACCCTCAATGGATAAAACTACAAAAAAATTTCAAAAGAAAATTTTGAAGGAAACATAATATAAAATGTAAAATCTAAAGTCTTCCTTGAAAGGGCGATTTAGTCAATCTCCACCACATGATTCCCAGCCTGGTAGTGTAGCAAGGCCTTTAGTATTACCATATGTATCTCTGCTAGGGATATAAACACATGGTTAGTATTATATCAATGTCTATACTATTCTCCCAAGCCAAATTGCCAATTCTTTTCCCTCTTAGAAGTTTTGGTCGTCTAAGCATGTCTAAATTATTTTATGTGAATTTAACAACTATAAGGAATTTATCACTTCCAAACAGTAATGTCCTTTAATAGAATTGGAACTTAGTATGCCACAAGTTGAAGTATACTTCATTGCCTTCATCTTTCTAATTTTGTCTAAAGAGAATTGTTTGTAGTTTATACTTGTGTTCATGTATGAATATTTGTATTCTAACTTTTGAAGTGCTTTAACTAGGTTTTTTGGGTACTAAATGCTTTTGCAACATTATCCCCACTAAGTATCCATTTTTTGGGTCCAACATGCCCCATCCTAAATTAATTATACGAGGACCCTCTTTTTTATAGTTTCATTTATAATTTGTAGGTTCCTAGATGTGGAGTTATATTTTATAAATGCTTCATTGATATTAATCAATTTTGTTGATTAAATATTCATTATTTTACTTGGTCTAAAATTCTTGTCTAGGGTTACATTGGTTTAAACATGTGAATTTTCTTATATCTATAAAGTCTTCCTCTAAATTTTATTTTTTGAAAATACATCAATTTTCCCTTCTTCAAGCGATTTCACCTTAGACCTAGGTGATTTATCTAACTTTTTAGAAGTTTTTGTTTTCTTTCCTTGAGCAATCTAATCCATTTTTGCTTCATTTTTGGTATTAATGGATAAGTGTCCATATGGTTTCATTTTTAGACTTAGTCAATTTCATAAAAAATGGATGAAATCTACTTTAGAATTATATTTGGGTTCTTTAAAAATGGCTTTTCTTCATTAAGTTAATATTCCTTCTTTTTTTCATTTCAAAATCTTGACCATTTGAATTTAAAATAAATTAGCCATTTATTTTCAAATGAATTAGCCATTGACCCTTTTATTCAAATTATGAGTGTTGACTATGTTTATTTTGTATTTTTACACACAATTGCCCTTTCCATTGTCCAAGAGCCATGTGGTAATATTTCATGACTCTCAGTGGTCTTAACCACTTCAAAAAGGATTTTTAGACTTAGCTAATTATTCAAATATATGTTTAGAACCACATGACATCTTTCCACTACACTGAATGACTTGAATGATGTAATAAGCCTTTGGGTAATTGAGTTAGAGGGATTTGACCATGTGGCATAATATTGGTGAATCATTATCCTAGATCCATTCATATAGGAAATTAGGCCTCTGGGCAAGTGGGTTAGTGGGATGCTACTATTTGGCATATTTTTAGTGATATGTTATCCCTAAAGGTTTTGTATAAATAAGTGACATCAACAGAGCTCTAGACAAGTAGGTTAATAGGATGCTACCATGTGGCATCATCCCAACTATACATTGACCTGGAGGGTTCTATACAAAGTAATGACATAATAAAATCTCTAAGGAAGTAGGTTAGTGGGATTATGCCACATGGTGCAATCCTAGTGATCTGCTTACTTGAAGCCATCCATGCAACCTAAAATCACATTAGAGCATTGGGTTAGCAAGATGTTGACTTATGGAAACATCCCATTACATTAAAAATAAGGATAATCAACACATACCAAAAGTCTCATTTAGAGTAATGAAAGAGTGTAAAACATACATATCACAAAACCCTACCGACATGGGAGACATTAGTAATGGCATCATCAAGAAACAAGCATAAAATCAACATGCTTACACTTATTAACAAACCATAAAATATGGGTCCCTAATAAAATAACATCCTACCACATAGTAGAGAGGTAAGGAACCTATATTGATGCTCATCCAAGCCATCAAACACTACAACTAGATTATGTGTCTAATCTCATCTACTTGGTTGACTTGTAACTAATGTATTAACATCAAATCTTGGAAAGGTGTCCAAGGAAGAGTAGTTAGAGGTCTGTAAAGGGATATAAGAGATAATAAGACAAATATAATTTTTAGAACAAAAAATTCACATCAATAGAGATGCAAGTTAGGTATGACTTGATTCAACCTAGCTCTCTGCATATGCCAACCACTATGACAGCTCTAGGAGGTATTTAACATGGGTAAAACTACTCCCATACCTCCTAGAAGATAAATATAAATAAGATATCCCTACCAGGTTGGATGTTCAATACAATTTGGTATGCATCAACAACCAATCTCACTCCCCTTCATAGTTTCATATTTAGGCTAAGGATTTTTCTTCACCCTATCCCTCATGCTTTCAAAAAATTATATGTAAACATAATGTTAAATGACATTAGTTGATTTTAATTCAATTACATCAAATGAATATTAATAGATCTTTATGGGATATTATTTTCCATCCTAGAGGACAACATAGGAGGAAGTAGTTATGTCCTTTTCCCTTATCCAAATCCTAAACAAATTAGGTGTCTAACTAATTTGAGTATGCATTTGCTTTGAAAACCTCTTTTAAATTTGATTTTCTTTCCTTTTTTATTTTCATTTTCTATTGTCTCTTTATTTTCCCTTATTGTAGGTTAGTTTCCCTATTTTATAGAATAACATGTTTGTATATATGCTTGGTCTAGGGTAGTTTTAATTTTTAATTTTTTTCTTTTCTTATTTTACATCTATAATGCTTTAGCATTATAGCCTTTTTCCTTCTGAGCATCCCATTTCAATAGTTAAGACCTATTATGGAAATAAAGCATTAAGCAAGAGGTAAAACCTTGTCAATCCCTCTTTCCTTGTGTTTTTAGGTTGATGAACCTCAAATGGTCAATGGAAATATGAAATTTGTTTGAACCTTAGAAATTAGATGGTGAAGAGTTAGACTTGAATAATGGCATAGGTTGCTTTAGTTTTATTTTATATACTTTTTGAATTTTGAAGGCTTATGATTCTAAATAGAACATGTGGATTTTAGAAAGGTTTATTTTTATCTAAAGTCATCAGTTATACTTAATTGACCATCTTAAGAAAGGAAGAAACATTAATTTGGTTTGAATCTATCTTAATAATCTAAATTTTTTTAGTATATCATTTTATCCTGGGCTTGGTATCCAACCCTCAATGGATAAAATTGAAAAATATTTTCATAATAATTTTTTTAAGGAAACATAATATAAAATGCAAAATCTAAAGTCTTCCTCGAAAGGGTGATTTAGTCAATCTCCACCACGTGATTTTTAGCCTAGCTAGTAGTGGAGCAAGGCTTTTAGTGGGACCATAAGTATCTCTATTGGGGTAATACATGCTTGGTTTATAACATAACAATGCCCATACCATTCCCCAAAGCCAAATTTCCAAATCTTTTCCCTCTAACAAGTTTTGGTTGTGTAAATAGGTATAAAGTATTTTATGTGAATTTAAGAGCTATAAAGAATTTATCACTTTCACATATTGATGACATTTAATAGAATTGGAACTGAGTATGTGCCAAGTTGAAGTATACTTCAGTTCCTTTGTCTTTCTAATTTTGTCTGAAGATAATTATTTGTAGTTATACTTGTCCCATCCTTAATTCCTCAGAAGGGGATCCTCTTTTTTATAATTTGGTCTTTGGTTTGTAGGTTCCTAGATGTGGATTTATGTTTTCTAAATACTTCATTAATATTAACCAAGTTTTTTGATTAAATATTCATTATTGTACTTGGTCTAAAATTATTATCTAGGGATACATTGGTTTAAAATTTTTAATTTATGTACATCTATTAAGTCTTGGTCTAAATCTTGTTTTTTGAAAATACATCAATTTTCCCTTCTTCAAGCATTTCACCTTAGACCGAGGTTATTTATATAAAATTTTAAAGTTTTTTAGCTTGTTTCCCAAAGCAATCTAATCCATTTCTACTTAGTTTTTTTAATTAATGGCTAAGTGTTCATATGGTTTCATTTTTAGACTTAGTCAATTTCATAAAAATTGATGAAAACTACTTCAATTTTGGATTTGGGTTCTTTAAAAATGGATTTTATTCATTAAGCTCCTTTGAATTCTTAACCACTTGAATTTAAAATAGCTTAGACATTTATTTTAGCTACTAGCCGATTTATTTAAATTCTTAATGTTGACTATGTTTATTTTGTATCATTGCCTATAGGTGCCGTTTCTACTATCTTTGATCCATGTGGTAATATTTCATAACTCTCAGCAGTCTTAACCCTTTCAAAAAGGATTTTTAGACTCAATAGTTTTTAAAACTTTCTTCTTAGAACCACATGGTAACTTTCTGCCACTTCACAGGACTTCAATGATGTAGTAAGCCTCTAGGCAAGAAAGTTAGTGGGATTATACCACATGGCACAATCTTGGTGACCTATTGTTCTAGATCCATCCATATAGGTCATCAAGCCTCTTGGTAAGTGGGTTAGTAGGATGCTACCATGTGGCATCATCTTAGTAATCTATTATCCCTAAAGGCTCTATACAAAGTAATGACATCATTAGAGCTCTAGGAAAACAAGTTAGTAGGATGATACCATATGACTCATCTTGATGATTCATTATCCCAAAAGGTTATCGACAAAGTAGTGACATAGTAGAGATCCAAGGAATTAAGTTAGTGGGATTATACCAATTAGCACAATCCTAATGATCCACTTGCTTGGAGCCATCCATACAACCTTGAATCATGTTAGAGCATTGGGTTATTAGGATGTTACCACATGGAAACATCTTGTTACATCATAACTAAGGACAATCAACACATATCAAAAGCCTAATTTTGAGTAGTGAAAGAGCATAAATAATACATATGATAAGACCTTGATAGCATGGGACATGTTGGTAATGGCATCAACAAGAAATAACATAAAATTGATAGGCCTTCACAAATCAATAGACCATTAAATTGGGTCCCTAATCAAATAGTATCGTACCACATTGCAAAGAGGTAAGGAACCTTTATTGATGCTTATCTATGATATCAAATACTATAAGTAGATTGTGTGTCTAATCTCATATTCTCAGTTGACTTGTAATTAATGTATTAACATCAAATCTTGTCATGTCATGCAAGGAAGAATAGTTAAAGGTCTATAAAGGGATGAAAGAGATAATAAGACAAATATTTTGCTTTGAAAGAGGCATGGTTCAACTATAAAAAGGGGAACACCTCCAAATATGTTAGGAAATCATAAATCCCAATTGCATTTTCAAATCATCATTAAATATTTGTAACCACCTTATTAGTGGGTTGAGCTGGAGGATGAGGCCAATAGATTCATAGATTATCTATTTAAAGAGGTTGGATTACCATTATAAAAGGGGTGATAATTTTGGGTACCAAGGCTCTATAAGAATTGTACCAAGATTTTACCTACCCTTCCTTTATGTTTATTTTGCCTAAATTATCTACTAAAGGTTAGTCGACACTTGAAGTATTGAACTACTGCTAGAACTAGTCTAAAACACATTGTCCTTTTCTCCCATGCCTTCATCCTTAGTTTCCTACGTAGATATTGACTGTAATAGGACATTTTGTTAATATTGAATATAGATTTGATTTTATTTTGATCACTTGATGTCTCCGGTATTTCAATTTAACTAGTTAATTGGTGATAGGACTTTGGTATGCTTGTTTACAAATGATTGTCTCAATTAAGATGTGTAATAGATATTTTAATTGGTTTATTGGATTTGTTCATGCTTTACTTTAGTATTTTCCTAGTAATTATGTGTAACAACTGTAGACTATTAGTTAGAATATCTTTATAATGGGTTTAGTATATTAAAAACTTTCATATTAGTGTTCTCAGAAGCTTGCCCACTAAATGACCAATGTTTATGTAGTAGCTATACTAGGAGCATAGTAGTATAGCTATGGTATGGCATGCCTCCAGCTCCTTGGCATTAAAAGGCTCATTTAGATAAAATTTGTCCTCATTTTTTACCTTACCCTCCCCTCTTTTTATATTTTTTTGATGGTATTCTACCATATTTTAGATTTTAGAATGAATTACAATGAATTAAAGCCTAATTGCTTTATCAGTTAAATTAATTAGATAATAGGATTTAGATAACTAATTAATTAGCAAGTAAATGAATAGTGAATGCTCATATCAGTTGATCCTCTGGTGGTATTAATTTTTGATCTCAGAGTAAATTTTTGGTTAAACTACTCAGTCTTTGGATTGAACCAAAATCAATCCTAAAATTAACAAGGGGATATGTTTATACCATGTATTATCCCCCAATTTTCTCCTTAGAACACTCAATCTCATGAGTGCTTTTGAGTGCAATATTTTGGTGTGAAAAAAATATTCAAAAATGATTTTCCTTGAGTAGATAGTTTTGAGTGAATGGAGGTTAACAATTATACTCCCCAAGATAAGTCGCACACTTAATTTTTTCTCCATGCAATAACATATGCACAGAAGTAGATATAGGAAGAATATATCTCATTGATATGTTACAAAAATAAGAGAGATAAATATATCTTCCAATGATTTTTTTTATTAAAGTAATTTATTTGCAAGTAGAAAATAAATAAATTGTTAAAGCCAAGTAAGTGGATAAGTGATGTGGAATGAAAATGAGGTTATAGGTTTGTGAAAATAGGCAAAAAAATGAATGAAAGGCTTATGTTGGGGGACAATAGAATGTGATAAATGGATAGGATATGGATAGGAGGATGATTATAGATATAGATATAAATGATGGTATGGATGAATGAGATTGACCCATGGTATTTAACCCATTTTAACTAATACTTGCATGCTTTGATTATATTTTATCATAATTTGATTTTTCCCAAGAAATGATATATACAAAGAGTGGATTGATTGGATTTTATCATATATTAATTTTTCCCAACCAATGGTTTATGCAAAGAGTGGAATTGGAATGATATAACCTGAGATAGATTGCATGGTTTGATTTTTGAAACCAATGATATATGTGATTTAAACTTTTAAGGCTTTATAAAGAAAATCCTATGTTTGTATTAAATGGTTGAGATGTCTAAATTAGTCAAATAAATATGCAATAATTAAGTATTGATTTGTTATAGAATTTGATCTTATTTGACTTTATAAAAATAGAAATAAATAGGGATAAATAGAGACTTATATTAAAATTAACTATTGTAGATGATCTAGGTTTTAAAAGTTGAGATCTGGGTAGTTCTAAGTGTTATCAATAGGATTTTGGTGTTCATCTACTCACTAAACACTAGTGGCCAGTGTGGATAGTAACACCATGTTTGTGTAGTGTCCTTTAGGTGGTAATAGTGTCCCCTTTATGGTAATATTCTTATTTTCTAGGAACACCTTTGCCTATGTTTGTAGGTCCTATTATTACGTACATAAAACTTAGAGCTCTATGGTGTGCCTAAAAAACTTGACGTAGTGTGTAAACCCTAATCCTACCTACAAGTGTGGCATGAGCAATAATTGTGTGTTTTTTAGTAGGATAGATTGGACATCCTCAATACCTTGTTATTAAGAGAGTTTCCTACATAACAGTACTCCAAAGAGAGATTAAGCTCGATGTAGTTCTCCCACATAGTACTTGATGAAAGTGCAAGTGAATGCTAGAATGAGAGTGGGTTTGGATGCCTTGAATTTGATTTAGCTTTGAATTGTTTAAAAACTAGGCTTAGGGATATTGTAGATGGTAGTATATAAAAGTAGTGTAGAATAGGGATCAAATACCTTGATTTTTCTCAACTTTGTCTTTGGTTTGAATAGTTTTTGCGTCTATTTTCCATCTAGTAAATAGAGGTATATTAGACTTGTATTTATAGTGTTTTATTGTTTATGTGGATAATAAAATATGATTAGGCTGAAATTATGAGGGGCACACATTTTAAAAAGTATTCATTGGGAGGATTTAGGGCCAAGGACAATTGTTGGGACCCAAACTCATTAAGTAGAGGTTTCACACCAACATGACATCCACTGAGGTATGAAGGGATCATTTTGTTGAGTGGTTAGACTTTGGGATTTTTATAGATAGTTGGAGGTTGCAACACATACATTACACTAGTTGGTAGGTGACTAAATATATCTTAGGTTTTAAGGTAATCTTCAAGGAGATGATGACACATGGAAGGTGTGAAAATGGAAGAACTTGATAGGAAAAAGGATGTTAGTGTGCCAAGTTGAGGATAACACCCCAAAGGAAGAAGAACCTACCCATCATCAAGTAGAAATAACTAAGGGAAATAGATAAGTCAAGGATTCATAGTAGGAGAAGAATGAACCCTATCGATCTTCATTAATAACTACTAAGGTAGATATTAGTTCAGAGGGGGAACCCAAAATTACCACTCCAGGTGCCTACTGGTTTGACACAAATATGGCACATATTATTGATGTCCTAAAGGAATTAATAGACTTGTTCCCTTAGAAATACAAATATATGAAAGGTACACACCCATCCCCCATGAATATGGGCATCTAACTAGTCGACATCACAAGACCCATCAAGAAGTGACCTTACAAGATGAACCCAAATCTTTATGCTAAGGTAAAAATATGATTAAATGTTAACATCATGTTTCATTTACCCCATTAAAGAATAAAAATGGGTTAATCCCATGTTTATCATCATAAAAAAGGATAGGTTTATCCAAATTTATGTTGATGATAAACTATTAAATGCCACCTATGTAGCCAAATTTTTTCCAACTCCATTCATCAATGAAGTATTGGATGGATTCATAGGTTAAAAGATATATAACTTTACTAATGGGTTCTCAAGATACCATAAAGTCTAGATCAAGGAGGAGGATAAGCCCAAAACTACCTTTACAACTGAATGGGGTTATTTTACTTATAACATGATGCCCTTTAGACTGAATAATGTGCCAATCATGTTCTCCCAAGTGGTGATCATCACTTTAAAATAATTCATTCATAAGTTCCTCTAAGTTTACTTAGATGATTAGATAGTGTATGGGTTAGTGAAGGATCACTATGATAACTTGTGCCTTATGTTTGAAATGTATAGGTAGTTGAAAATTTATTTTAATCTCAAGAAGTGTGTTTTTATAACATCATTTGGCACATCATCTACAAGGATGGTCTTCTTGTTGATCCCACCAAGATTGTAGTCATCCTTCATCTTCAATCACCATTAATGTAGAAAGATGTTCATACCTTTCTTGGGCATTGTGGTTACTATAGGAAGTTCATAAGGAATTAGACTAGGATTGTAGTGCCTCTAGAGGAACTCTTAAAAAATGATGGACCAATCTATTGAGGTGCAACATAGAAAGATGTTTTAAAGACCTTGAAGCTCAAAATAACAAGTGCACCAATATTACAATTTCTTAACTAGGTAACTCCCTTCTACATCCATGTTAATATATCTAGTAATAAAATTGATGCCATACTCATACAAATAGGAAAAAGGAAAATTGATCATCATATTTCTTTCATAAATATAAAATTGACCAAGTTGGAACAAAACTACACCACTACTAAGTATTAGGTACTTACCATGGTCTACACCCTACAAAAGTTTTAACAATATTTGCTGGTGACCCCATTCATCTTCTTCACTAACCATGAGGTACTTAAGTACCTGGTGAATAAGCCCATTTTACATGGGTGCATTTTTTGATGGATTATTTTGTTTTAATAATTCTAATTTGCTATGGTAGTAAATCTTGATAAATAAAACTCAAGCCCAGACCATCTATCTAGCATCAACTCTGGTGATGTGATAGTACTAATTAAAGATGATATGCTTGACTCACTACTTTATAGAGTACAACACATCCTAAAAGACTTGGTATAAATCACTACATTTTTGACCTCTGGATCTATGCCTTAGACCATGATAACTAAGGATAAAAAGTAGCTCACAGTTCACACTAACCCTTTTCAACTCATTGGTGGGAAATTGTACAAATTGATTTATAAGAAAGTCATGCATTTATGTCTCCTAGAAAATGAATGGGACATTATATTAAAAGAGGTACATGAGGTAATTTATAGAGGCCATTGAATTTGGGATTCCATTGAAAAATACTATAATCAATATTATGGTGGCCAACTCTATTTCATGACACAAAAAATGTGCCAAAGCTTATGATGTTTTCCAATGCATGAGAAAACCAAAAAACTAGGATGTGATTCCTTTCATCCCCATCCTTGCCCAAGTGCCATTTAAAAATGGGCCATTGACTTTATTGGGCCTATTAATCCCATAATGAGGTGAACAAGCACAAGGTACATTCTAGCTACCACAAACTACTTCACCAAGTGGGCTAAAGAACTAACAACCAAAGATTGTACCACCACCATAGTATCAAGATTCATTTAGGAGAATATTATTAGTCACTATGGATGCCTGTTTAGCTTGACTAGCAATTATGGTGCATATTTCATCAACGAAACTATTTAGATGTTACTGACTAAATATATGATAGTACTCCATAAAATGACACCCTAACATCCCCAAGTTACTGGCACTATAGAGGAATTCAATAAAATATTGGGGATGTGCCTCAAAAAAATATGAGATGTTAGTCATAACGATTTGGATGACCATGTGACAACAATATTGTGGACCTATCACACTACATACAATTGCCTGAATAGGGCTATACCATTTCAATTTGTATTTGGTATAGAGGCCATTTTACCTATGGGATTCCTAGTGCCCTCATTGTGCATAATGCATATTAGGAAATTAGATGACCATGAATCTTTAAGCACACATTTGGAAGACTTGGAGTGATTGGATGAAACACACACCCAAGCATAGTGGAGCTAGTAGATAAAAAAGTACACTAAAAGGCATGGAATGATAAACATATCAAGCATAAGATATTTATAGAAGGTGAAAT
This sequence comes from Torreya grandis, assembly GCA_037957365.1. NCBI lineage: Eukaryota > Viridiplantae > Streptophyta > Pinopsida > Cupressales > Taxaceae > Torreya > Torreya grandis. Next base: position 3,594,190 of record JARHVA010000598.1, on the reverse strand, counting down.
AGTATTTATATATGACTCTAAGTACCTCAAGAAACTAGGAAAGTTACATATTAGGTGGATGGGAAATTATGTCATCCACAGTATGTTGGAGACTAGTGCATGCAAACTACACACATTAATGGGTGAAATGCTCCCTGGGTATTTTAATGGCAATAAATTAAAGCTATACAATCACTAGGATGGTGCTTGTTCCATCTAACACTGACTTCCTAGTCAAAAGTTGGTTGTTTGGTTCTAACCATGATAAAATTGGTGCAAGCCAAATCTTTTCCTTTATTTTGTTTCTTTTGTGTTGAGTGAATAAGCGTGGCACTTTAAGGCCCATATGACAATTCTTATGACACTTACATGCATAAATTTAGTTGGGTGAGTTGAGCATGGTACCTTTTTAAGTGCTTGAGGCTAGATACCTGAGTTTTTGGGCCCATGCAAAGTTTTCTAGGTTTAAAAAGCTATAAGTATGAATTGATGAAAGAAAGTACATAAGATGTTCATGCACAAAAGATCAAAAAGAGATATTGAGGCAGTCGAGGACCAGTGCAAGGATTTTTATAGGGTAGGGAAGATTGAAGCAAGAAAAGGTAAAGCATAGAGAAATTGACCAAGAAAGAGAGGTGTGCTTGAAAGGAAGTACAACATTGAGAAGAGATGGAACCAAGGAGGATGAATCATGCACATACGAAGTGATGCACCTAGGTTTCTATAAGAATGAAAAGGTTTTGTTAAGTTGAATAAAGTGATAGAGAATGACCATCAAGATAACTAGTACCCAACCAAAAATTGGTGGGAAGTGACCATTTGAATTACCTATCACTTCACTGATTAAACCATTATCAAAGTTAATTTTATAATGATGAAAGAATAAAGATCTACAATAAATGAGTAGTTTGTGGTGGATTTTTATGGATTTCATGGGTTTATTATATTTTAATAAATCCACATGTTTTTATCCTTCAATTTGATAGATAAAAACATCATATATAGGAGTAAATGGTTGAGTTAGTAGGGTTACTATCATTTTAAAGAATTCTAAGCAAATCAAAGAGTTGAATCCATTAAAATTGAAAGATGCTACCAGAGAGAGAACCAATCATCCACATACCCCAAGTGAGAATGAAACACCACAAATAAGATTATGTTTTACCATAAGTTGAAAAGGAGGTGAGTGGAGAGAAATTGATAGGGAAACAAGGGAGTAGAATGTTATCATAATGACTAGGACACCATTAACGGTATAAGAAACTTGAGAGCCAAACACATAGTTGAATTTACCATGACTATGAAGAAGTTCCAAGAATAATTTTGGGCTTTGGTAGAATCAACCAGCCACATTTAAATATCAATAAGTTTAGGATGGGCAAGAAAAGGCTAAGCACAAGTCCACATCAGGCATAAAAGGACAGGAATAAAACATAGTAGTGAGAGAAGTAGTCATCATAAAATTAAAGGCACACTTAGTGGAAGGTGTGAAAATCACATTAGTAGATCCAAAATCAAACACAAAACTCACTTATAGAGAAATATAATACCCCATGAGTTTAGGTGGGGGAGAAGTGGGTGTCGTTTGTGTATATGGGCAAACTGAAGGACTACAACCATATGATAAGAAGTAATGTGCAAGAGTTAAACTAAGACTAGATGGTAGACATGAGGAATAAGACAAAGGCATGCATCATATTCTTTGATGTCTCCATCATAGACAAATTAGCAACTATAGGCACCATGTAACTATTTGAATTGCCAAGTTTTAGTACGCTGAAAGACTTTAAGCATTTCCTCCTCTTGAGAGTACATGTCAACTAATTATACTTTGTAGGATGGTGCATGAAGATATTGGTGAGCCTCATTATCATAATCATAGGACTAATTTGCACAAGGGTAGACATCTAAGGAATAATGGAGGATGAGGTGGAGGTTAAAATGGTCATAAAGATCCTAGGCTACTATAAGTTAGGTTTTGGGTTCCCCTTTAAAGACATCTAAGACCCTGAGATAAGGGTAGTGGTTCACCTTGTTAGTGCCAAAATATGCCTTAGAGGTTGATGGTTCAATATCAATAAGACCTTCATATGCATTACCCACCACATGGCACAAGGTGTAAAATTTAACATTTCTAAGTTCATTGATAAAAAAATAGTCAAGAACATGTAAGAGTGCCATAGAGCATGTGAGATCTTATGAAGGGGGTATATGTTGATTCTGATAGTAATGAAGGAGATAGGTGTGTTGGATGGCAATCATGACCACCTATGGGTGTTCCCACCAAACCATGAGTCCCCTATGATGAAGTATCAAGACTTCATTTTCCCACCCAACTTCTCATAAAAGTATAAGACTAGGGTGGAATGGTGGTTTGAGAGGTACATAAAAGCCTTTGGGAAGGAGTGGTACAACCCTCAAGATCTTCCCCAATAATAGGTGGGAATGGAAACCTTTGCCATGATGCATCACTTCTGTGTGGTGTGCCTAGCACTCATAGATTGGAACTTATTAGGGTGGATTTGATTGACTTACATATTCTCAGCCAAGTATTTCATGGAAGCACTAAGGAGAATCCCCAATGCATAATAGATTGATATCCTAATCAAAACTATGGATCATGTTAGAAGTAGGATGAGGTGTTAATTTTTACACCCTGATGCCAAGGCCACCAAAGATAAGGAAGATGACACTGATAGGACATACATCCTCTCCATAGGGTAACAATAAATGGGAAGATATTTAACCTCTTTTATGATATGAATCCATGTAAGAAGGGTAGAGATCTTGGAAAGGATGATGATTTCCCCTCTTGATCAGTGATAAAGGGAAGGTTGTGCCAAATCTATAGGATAAGACACTTTAAAGGAAATGGGGTGAGAAACTATAAGAGATCACAAAGTGCATTTAATTAAAGATTTCCTCTGAGGAGACAATTACACCCTACTCCAAATAATCACTTGACCTTCACACAATAGAGTGCTTCTTCCAACAAAAAGTGTAAGAAAAATACCAAAGGAACTATTATGTTCCCTAATATAACTCTTGTAGAGATGGATAAAGAGGAAAAACTCATACCCATAATAGAGGGGGAAATTTAAGAAGATGGAGTAGGGACCTATATCTTATAGATAGAAGAAGGATAAGAGAAGCCAAACATCAAGAATGTGTAGGAAGCCCTGTGAAGTGGCATGACCACCATGCTTTAGGTAATATAGGAAATGGCAAGTCTCATGTATAACACCACCCCATTAATGAGCCCTCTAAGGAAACCAACTTTGATATCCATTAAGTATGCCTCCCCACCACCTCCTTAAACATTCAAGGAGAAAAGAGTGGTTTGGAAGAAGATGGGATTGAGAAAGAATGATATCAACAAGGAATTAGATCTTGATAAAAGTGAAGGCTTTCCTAGGAGAATAAAATGACCAAGTCATATAAAATGGTACCAAAGGTTCCCATAAGCATATGATCAGTAGTTGAAGAGGTTAGATAAGCACCAAGTGACCCCACCAAGAAATTAGTAGTAAAGGGGTGCCTAAATAAAAAATAGGTGATATTGGTGCCTTAGAATAACAAATAGAGATGGTAGAGGAGCCCAAATAATAATAAGGTGATATTGGCACTGAAGGAATTACCCTAGAGGTAAGTATTTAGAAAACCTAGGATGAGGAAATGGATAAGGGGGAGAAGTCTAAGGAAGCAACCCCCAATGATGAAACAAGTGAGCTCTCAAAGGAGACCACTGAAGAAAGTGGTGGTACCAGTGAAGAGGATGAAGTATTGATAGAAAAAAGCATCATTGAGAAGGATGACAAGGAGATAAATATAAAAGAGACCACATAGAATAATTGGGTGGAAGAATATATCTATATGTATGACACTATGCCCACCCACACCCCCCCACCCCCCAATATACCATGATTAGGATGTGCAAACAACTCTCATTTGTGCTAGACCACTACATGAATGAGCCCTAATTTGAGGCACTTAGAGTGACTAATTTGAGCTTAGAAGAGCTTGAAGAGGGGCAAGACTTCTTCCTTATTAATCCTCATGCCATAAAACTAGTATAATCTAAGAATTCACTGATAATAATGGCCATAAAAGTTACATGCCAAAACATCATCAATGATGACAAGGTGAGGAAATGGAAAAAGCTCCTCAAGAAAGCCAAGGATGAGGTACAAGCTAACATATTCAAGCTACAAAAACTCTATGAGAATGTAGAGGTGTTTAAACCATCTCTTTTGGTTGGCATCAACACTTTAGACCTTTCAGAGGTTGATAATATTTGTGTATTGATGGAGCAGATGCTCCCAGGGTTAAAACCTAAGTTGACATAGGAAGAAGAAGAATAAGATCCCAGCATTGCACTATAGAAAGAGATAGTTGACAAGATCAAATAGGTAGAAGACATCTTCATAAAATTAAAGGAGGGAACAGAGGTAGTATATGCAATTTTCATAAGCTTCTCTAATTAAGCCTCAGTAATAGATGTGGACCTAAAATAGGTGAAGGAAGAGAAGGAGAAGTTGATGGCACAAGTATACTCAAAAAATAAGTTAGAGAAAATGAAAATCATGGATAGCATGAATGCATTTAGTAACTAGATCAAGGTTCAAGAGCATAACTTGGAAGCACTCTTCCATGCTCTATAGACTAAGGTATTTAAGCAAGGAGAGATCCTAGATAGAAGTGTGGAAAAGGGAAAAACCAATGCCAATGCCTTTCATAAGGAGTTAGAGAAAACATATATACTTTTTCTCATTGTTGCATCTACTGAGATAGATAGCATCATATAAGAAATCAAGCTGGCCATTAAGGGATTTTAATATTTCAACACTCAACTCAAGGAAAATGTGCCTTAGTTTTGCATTCCTAAAAGTTTGATGGCTTAGTCTGAGGAAGACTAAGGTTTTTATATGGGTTAATGTTGGGGCCCTAAATCATTAAGTAGACGATTCATTCCAATATAACATCCACCTAGGTGTGAAGGGAGCATTTTGTCAAGTGGTTAGCCTTTTGGATTTTTGTATCTAGTTAGAGGTTGCAGTGCATAACTTGTACCGGCTAGTAGGTGGTTAACTATCTCCTAGGTTTTAAGGGAATTTTAAAGGATTTGAAGAGATAGAAATTTTAGCAAAATTTTTTTATAGTCATGTAGTTAGAGGTTATGATGACCAAGTTCTAGCTCAGTCCTCAATGTGCAACTTCCACCCTGGTGAAGATACTCTTGAGGCCTATTTAAGGAGCTTAAGCTAGAAAAGTCAGAGAAGAAGAACTATAATAAAGCTATAGAAAAATGAATTCTCTATAGATAATGATTTGATGACCATTAAGGTTTAGGAATAGTATGGAAGCCATTAAGGCTCTACTTGTAAGTGTCCAAGCTTATTTGTGACCCTTTGGGTCGTTAAGTATAATGAATAATTACTTTTTTATGGATTTTGATTAATGGCAAGGATTGTTGCACTAAAACATAATTTATCTAGTGTATATGTCTTTTTTAGTTGATAATGGAATGTATATATTTGTAATTTCATAATTTATATGGAATTAAGTTAAGTAATGTTCATACATGTTACTAGTTCACATCTTTTAGGAAGTCCTTATAAACTTCTATGATTTCACCATCATTTTGTATGGAGAATGAGTATAGGTTTTGTGCCAAGTATTCCTATCTTTGTCAAGATCACATGTCTAAATATGAGTATTTTGAGTGAAATCACCCTTTTAACCCTTCAATCACCTATATGATAGTAGGCTTAGCCCATAAAAGGTTTGCACCAATGGATCTACCTAAAGCTTTTATTGAATTATTTAAGTCCCCTTTCTAACCCTTGTGCCATGGCACAACTAGCCCAATGTGAGCCCTAGTTCCTTCTTAGTTTCACTTTAGGTGAGTGCATAAGGCCTATGCCTTATGTGGATTGATGTTGGTATAACTGAATGTTCAAATATTGAGCTTAAAGGGAGTATCCCATGCTTGTGCTTGGTTGAAGTAAACCAAGAAATAACTAAGACAACTAATTCTATGACAACAATAGTTACCAATTGGGGACACTAGCACCATATAGCTATAGTGTCCCAAATGTGGCATTAATGTCATCTTTTTATACTTTTAAGCAAGTTAGATTGAGATCTAAGAGGATAGTCTTGGGATTGTGTTTTGACTAGCTATAGGTGACTATGGTCTTCTAAATGACTATAAAAGTAAGTCTAAGGCTCTAGGATAGTTTTATGGCTAAGATAGGAATAGGGTAACTCAAGCAACACTCTTAGCATCCAATTACCACTTTAGGTGATTACATTTCCCCCCCTTTATGTTAGTAATGTATCAAAGTTAAATGACTAGTATAAAAGAAAATGAAGCATACCTGGACTTACCTTAGAAGTCAAGATCATGTAGATGAGTTTGAGTATGAGAATCTAGGTCTACATGTGTGGAACATGATCCAAAGTAATGTATTTCAATGAAAAAATTGGTCCTAATTTAAGAGATGATCAAAATCAAAAGACTATGTTGAAATAATGTAACTGAGTAAATCTAAGTAAAGAAAGAGGAAACAAATGAATACACCTCATTAGGTAAGTGAACCAATGAATGAACCTAGTGACAAACTATGTATGAGAGTGTACATAGTGATCATATCATTTAATAACTTAGATTGAGATGATGGCTTGCTCAATCCTCATATGGGTGGCTCAAGAACTTAATCTGATTTTGACTCCATCATTGCCCATCCTTGTTTGGTGGACCTCGATCTCTATGAATAAATCAGATAAGACTATAAGTGTGTCTAACCCTCTCATGTAGGTAGCTCAAGAACTCAAGTGATCCATGAATCCATCATTTCCCACCTATGTGAAGTAGATGTATTCTAACAATACTACATAAAGTGTTGAAAATATCTAACTGAGTAAATCTAATTGTGTATTTGGCTCTATGGCCATTTGGGTATGTTAAGTGGCTCTAGGCTAGTGAGGAATTCCAACCACTAAATGTGGATTAAGGCATGAATATGGTAACAATTTGGAATTTGATATCAAGTGTATATAGTGTAAAGAATGACATGTATTTTTCCATTCCATCTATTCAACTTGCCTAAAGCTGAGTATATGGAAACTATGTGCCATACACATGCCCCCAATTTGGTATTTGACTATACTGAATCTGAATTGAGTATGTAATAGCTATATCTATGTAACTAAACTAAATGTGGGAGTGGTCATGTTGCACATGATGCCCCTAAATCTAATAAATTTATATGAATTTGAGCTAAAATGAATGTATCTAAGAAAAATTTAAACATATCAAACATGTGACTATATCTGTGCAAATTTGTATTGTACCTAATATACTGGTCTAAATGATTTGGACTATCTTAAAGTTGGGCCTACTATAAAATGGTGCCCTATAGTGGACATTAGTTCCCTATGGCACTAGTTTCCCAATTTAGGCATTAATATCTGCTTGGTTTGATTTCTAAGTGATTTGATCTAAATTTTGAGTCTTTATTCTATTCTATGTCTACCCTAAGTCTGATGTCTAAAATTGAGCCTATGTGTTGAAATATATCTATTAATAGAAAATTAAGATCCTAATCTCTATAACAAACCCCTATAAATGCCTCCTCTTTTGAGGGTAGTTGTGAAATCTATATAAGAGCTACCCTCTAAATAAGTAACTCTAAAAAATATGTTATCTAGAGCATATACATGATATTCCAATATAATGTATAACTATAACATCAAAATGTAAATTTATCTAAGCATAAGTATGTAATGTAATGTGTATGTTGTAATCTAGCATTGTACAAGGGTGTCAAGATAGATGTAATCAATGTGTATAGTAGTAAATCTAAGTAACTACCTAGGGGGATAGGTCATGATGTCCATCACGACACCCAAGTAAGAAGGGTATATGCATGAGGTCCCTCATGGAATCAAAAATTGGTGTGTGTGTGTGTAACAATAAAATACAAGTGTTATGGTGTAGAAGCATATAAGGAATCATACATATAAGCACATGAGGCATGCAAAACATAGGCCAAAGGGCCACAATATAAGGGATATGGGCACATGTCACTAAATCTGAGAATGAAGACATATAAGGACATGTTCAAATGTCCACATATGCAAGCAACAAGTAATTTGGAATAGATATACATAGAAGGACATGTTGAAATGTTTGTATATAGAAGTAGGAAAACACACACATAAGGGAAATGGGCATATGTCTAAGGCATATAAATAGAGAAGTGGCATAGATCCAAAGAACAATGACATATTCAAATTCACTCAAAGATGGAAGAAACATAAGAACACAATCAAGTCTATTATAGGAACTAGAAATGAAAGCATGTATAACTATGTAATACAAATTTATGTAGATGCTAGGATGCATATATACTGAGTCTAACTAGTTATAGTCGGAAACAAATATGAGCAATGAGGAAAAATGATCAATAATAAGATAAATAAATGCATAATCTATAATGTATAATATTTAAAGATAGAACCTAGTAGTAGTAACTATGTATGAGATGCCCCAAGTGGGCAAATGTATGAAATGTATAAACCTAAATTGATATAAATGCACCCAATAGGTAGATGAAAGTTGGTCTAGATCAGTGTAGTGGACTAGAGTCTTATCTATAATTTTCAAACACTCAACAAGAATAATTTAAGCCTATGTGTATGATAAAAATGACTATACTAGGATATCTAGCAATATGCAATATCTGACAAGTAGTATAAATTTAAACATAGCAATGCATACAGTCTATAAAATTTTGTTTTTTAAAAATATTTGAATGCTTTTGTATTGAGATGTTATTTTTTTTTTTTTCATTTTTTGAGTATAATCTATGTACAAGTAAATAAAATTAAACTATGTACAAGGAGCAAGGGAGAGAATGAATTATGTATAAGGGTAGGAACCATACTAACCAATGAGTCTCATGGGAGACTCACCATCATTGTGACCTGTGTTGAAGAGGGGAATTATGATCATGTGAGTGGTGTGAAAGGGAAACTATGAGCCCACAATCTATTATGTGATATAATTTGAGTCTAACACTTCTTGAATAATGATGCTATGATGATGTGGCACTAACTATGATGCCCTATAAACTGTAGGGGTCTTAGGGACCCATCTAGTAGAAGTAGAAGTTGTAGGTGATATAGATGCCCTTTACTAAAAACCCCTAGAACCAAATATAATTGATCTTGGTGTAAACTAAGTAGATGAAGTTTCTCTAGAATCTGTGATGTATCTCTAATGCAATGGTCTCTCTAGTAATGGTATTTGTGGGAGAGTATGTGTACATGTAGATACTATAAAAATAGACTTGACCTTATCTAAGGACTTTGTTGAACATTGTGATGTATGCATAAGAGTTGTACTCTCCACTATAACTGATAACCATGCAGTATCTAGTAAAGCTAAAACTGTAACTATGTTAGTGTTGGAACTATAATTGGAAACTATGTTGGCACTACCTATGGGATGGGAATAGGATACTAATATGGGACACGCTCAATCTTAACCACCTAGTTATCATGTATATAATTCAATCATCAATGTACTATAGATGGGATAGCTTAGAGTTGTAACCATTACTTACCCAATAATACATTGAATACACTTCACAATATCCTTAATGGAGCTCTGAATGTGGCCACTAAAACCACTAATGACTATATCTATAAGGAATATATCCTACTCTATGTAGCTCAATTTTTGTAAGAGTGTCATGATGCATATGCTTATGCTTGACCCATTCCCAACCATAACACTATGAATAGGATGGTTGTCATGCAAGTAAATTTGTGTCATCAACCATAATTTCCTACTCTAAAAATGTGATAAGTGGTCTAGGTGGCATTGTATTATGATACATGCCGATAATGTTATGTAGTGGATGTGTCTCCTATGTAACTATGGATAGGAATCTATTAGTGGATGAGCCTAGTATATATAGTGAAAATTTGATGTGCCCCTTACGTCATTAGCTATATGATTTGGGAAAGGATATGAAAATATATGAAGTGCCTTTGCCTTTATTTGTTGTTTCGATGACTTTGTGGGTGTGCCCACATCAATAATGTTTTCCTCAATGAGATCTTGTATCTTATTCTTAAATCTAATGCTTCTATTTGTCATGTGGCATGGTGCCTTGTGATACTTGTAGTATGCATTTTAATCATAAATCTTTGGAGTAGGCCATGTCATATCAACCTCTTTAATGGGAGGGAGAGATATGACATTACATTATAATAGTTATTATAAAATTCATGCTGGTAACTTTGGAAGTTTAGTGAAGATTCTATGCTGAGGAGTGGATAAAACTAATCTAGGAGAAGGCTCAAAAGCTATATTGACTATTGATTTTTGATCACTTTTATTTTTTGTGGCCCTTAACTTGTATAGAGGTTTGTACTCTTAATATTTGAATTTGATCCATTTTTATACTTGAGTTTGCCCATTTCTAAGAGCTTAACCTCTCCTTCCTTAATTGTGTGGCACAAATCGATAAATGTGGGAAAATCATTGAATAAGATAACTTCATATAGTGCTGGTAAAAGTCTCTATTTAAATATATCTTGAAGCTCTTTATCTATCACAGGTCTAGTCAATTTGGATAATACTATATTGTATTGTAAGATATAGTCAACGATAGGCTTGTTTGACTTTTGATTTAATTGTATCAATTGTGCATATGATATATTATCACTTATGTTTATAGATAAGTGTGTTAGGAACATGTAATATAAAGGATTTAATGTTGTGATAGATTGATATGGAAAATTGTAGAACAATTGTAGGGTATAATCCTTGAGACTGTGTGTAAGTAGCTTCATAAGAATCTAACCATTGGACACATAGTCCAAACATGCTACGTGAAAGGCTCTAAGGTGATTCTCTTGGGTCACCCTTGCCATCAATAATGTAATCTTGGGTGCCATGAAAATTTATGGAAAAGGAGTTTCCACTATGTGATATGCTAAAGGTGTATATAAGGTAATGTTAGAATCCAAAGCATGTGATGGCTTAGTTGTTCCCTACTCAAGATGTAACACCTTAGAATGTAGAGTAAGAACCTAATGCATAAAGGATTGTAAATCTATAGTCGAAGAGCTAGCCAAAAGTGATGTAGCTATCACTCATGGTTGAATAATAATTTTGGGTTGTTTTATTTGAGTTGGTTGAGCAGCCCCATTGAAGGTGTAGCAATTTTATTAACTAGAGGGGTTGAATATTAATCATTATTTATCTTTTGGAGTTCCTCTTGAAGAATGTTTATGAAATCATCTTGTATATTATTATGTTTGGATATAAATTATTATAATTATCAATTATTAGTTTCATCAAATATATTGTTAAATTCTACCATTGTAGTTGAAAGGCAGGAAAAAAAGTTTTATATATTTTAAACCTTTTAAGAATAGAGATTTATGAAAATATTGAAAAATTTAAATGTAGCATCAAATTTGATATTTTTGAAATAAAATTAAGTATAAATAGAAAAGTATACAAACCCTAATTATGTCTAGGGTTAAGGTTTTTAAATCTAGGGTTTCATTGCAATAATTTAAATTAGGTGTAATATAAATTGAAATCCTAATTTATATGAATTTGATTTTAATTAGCTAGGTTGTCTAAAAAAAATTGGAAGTATGTAGACCTAAATTTATTAAACAAAATTTGGATTAATGTAAGCTAGGGTTTAAAGCAATATTTTAAGTAAGATGGGTTCACAAAATGATTTAACCTTTTAAGGTTTTATAAATAAAATTCTTGTTTAAATTAAATGGATGAGATGTCTAAATTAGTCAAATAAATATGAAATAGCTAAGTATTTATTTGCTATAGCATTTGACCTTCTTTGAATGTCTAAAAATAACAATAAATAGGGATAAATAGAGACTTATTTGAAAATTTATGATCACATATGATTTGGGTTATAAAAGTTGAGATCTAGTAAGTTCTGAGTGTTGTCAATAGGATTATGGTATTCATTTGCTCATTGGAAAATAGTGTCCAGTATGGATAGTAGTGCCATGTTTGTGTAGTGTCCTCCAGGTGGTAGTAATGTCCCCTTTATAGACTATTCCTATTTTATGGGATCACCTATGCATGTGTTTGTAGGTCTTATTCCTTCATGCATGAAACTTGGAGCTCTATGTTATGCCTATAAAACTTGATTTAGTGTGTAAACCCTAATTCTTCTTGTAAGCATGGCATGAGAAATAACTATGTGTTTGTTAGTAGGGTGGATTGGACATCCTCAACACCCCACTATGAAGAGAGTTGCCTACATACCAATACTCTAAAGAGGGATAAAGACCAATGTAGTTCTCCTACCTAGTGCTTGATGCGAGTGCAAGTGAATGCTAGAATGAGAGGGGGATTGGATTCCTTGAATTTTCTTAAGATTTGAAATATTTTAAAATTGGGCTTGGGGCTATTTTAGATGGTATTATATAGAAGTAGGGTAGAATAGGGATCAAATACCTTGATTTTGCTCAACTTTGTCTTTGATTTGAATAAATTTTGTATCTATTTTCTATTTAGTGAATAGAGGTTAATTAGACTTAATTTATAGGGTTTTTTTTATGTGGATAATAAAATATGCTTAGCCAACCTTAGGAGAGGCACACATTTGAAAAAGTATCCATTGGGCAGAGCTAGGGGTAAGGATAGTAGTGCCTAATTGGGGACACTAGCACCATGTGGTTGTAGGTCCCAAATGTGTCACTAATATCCTCTTTATAGAATGTTGAGCAAGTTGTATTGAGATATGAGAGGACAATCTTAGGACTATGTTTTGACTAGTTTTAGGTCACTATGGTCTGTTTAATGATTGAAAAAGTAAGTTTAAGGCTCTAGGATACGTCTATGACTAAGCTAAGAATAAGGTAACTCAAACGACACTCTTAGCATCCAATTACCACTTTTAGGTGATTACAATACGCAAGGAGGTGGATTTGGGAATAATATATCCCATTGAAAAATTGTGAGATTAAATTGGATGGTTGGTTTGGTTTAGTTTATTGATGTGCAAAATAAACTCAAGAAGTTAACAAACTACACACATTAATGATGATTGATCATGAGATTTAATAATATGGATTTTATAGTTTATTTGGTAGATACAGGTTATTGCATGATGTATGGATTAACATTCCTTTTAAAATATTGATGAAGTACACTTACATAGTTAGGGATTTAGTTATGGATGTTGAAATTGAATGTTAATTATATATTTAGTAATGAATATTTTGGCTTATGTTATGGATGTGATGTATGTTGATAGATAATTTAATGATGTGGATGGGATAATAGTTGCTTAGGCTTGGTTCCAACATACTTTGAGAAGCCTTATTTTTATATCGTGTATCATAATATGCACCAAAGGTATGAAATACCACAATGATGTATCATAATAACATGTAATGAGTGACACAAACATAGGTGTAGATAGTGCACCATGATATGGATAAATCATGATAACATTATTGTAATGCATATAATGTCTTTAATAAAAGTAATAAATAATAAAAGATAAAACAATAAAATTAAGAAATAAAACACACAAAAATAAGTTAGAAAAAAAACAAAAGTATGCAAACAAATAAAAAGACAAAATTAAATCAAACATTTTTTGTTTTTGTCTTTTGTTAAGTTAAAAACCCTTTATGTTATATAAGTTTGATAATGAAAAATATAACATTATTTTACCCCAAGTAATGATATATGCCATAGGGGTAGATGTGGGAATGATAGGGCCCAAGAAGGTTGCAATGATTTGCCTAGGCTCTTAACCAAACTAAGGGCAAATGATTTTGGGATTTTTCTAGTTTTTGGGGGATTTTTAAATTTTTATATGGTTTTTGGAGTTTATAAGTTTTTGGATTTTTGGGATTTTCTAAATTTTTTAAGAACATATCACAAGATTTTTCCACTTCCTTATCAATTTCAAAATTGGGAATAATGATGATGGTATGATGGCAAGGATTGGATGTATAAGGATGGGTTTTTATGGGTAAGGATGGAGGGATGCTTTAGGATGTGAAAGGATAGTTTAAGATAGGCACATATTAAATGGATAAGGATGGTAAGGATAAGTAAAGATTAAATAGATAAGGGTAGTAAGGATGTTTTAAGATAGATAAGGATGGAGTAATGATTTAGGATGCATAGGGTGGAGATAGAATGGGATTTGCCCCAAGTGTAAGGTACTTTTAAAAAACTAATTTGATGCATGATGCAAAAAACTAGTTTTCATCATGATACTTGGCCAAGGTACCATATAGATGGGTTTCACATGTGGAAAAAAATATTTCTATCTTTTTTTTGTCTTTTTTCTCAAATTTTGAGTAGTAGCATTGGATCTTTTAGGTATGCGCTCTAGATATGTCTTTAATAACTTCATTTATTTCTAAGTTAACTTCTTCATAATAATTTATCGGGATACCATCATAGCCCATAAAATAGAGGGTATTTCCAAGGAAGGTAAAGTGAAAGGTGTGTTGAATGAAAAATGTGTCTTGAGTATGTAAATGATCTAGATTGGGACGAGTGCAATTATGATGCAAAGGGGGATTATGACTAAAAATATCACATTCTATAAGACTGAGAGTAGTTATAAGTTAGATGATTTGGATATTTTCTTATATACTAATGTTGTCTTAAATATGTGATGGGCATCTATATTGCAGCTACATTTATGTATGGGTAGATTTATTTATTTATTCACTGGTATCATAGAAATGTTTTCTCCAAGGGAATATTATCAATTTTTTGGAGTCAGATTTTGATTGCCCAATAATGCCTCAAGGTGGTTTTCACCAAGGGATGTTAATTTTGGATTTTTACGATTCTTTGGATTGCAAATCTGATTTTAATTATGTGATAACACCTTAAATAGATTTATGGGACATTGATTTTTTTATTTCAATTAGATATATCGTAGGATTCATTTTGATTGAGGAATGCTTGGTTGTTTCTTTATGTTATTTTGGCTAGATGTTAGTCATGAATTTTATGATTGTCTGATTAACATGGAAGAAATTTAATTATGGGCTATGTCATTGGTCATAATCAACAAGAGTAGGGTATTGACTATAAAGATGGGGAAAAGGATGGATATTTTGATTTTTTGGTCCCAATTGATAAGTGTAAGAGATTAAATGTTCATGTGAATGGTGGTGATGGAAATATTATTAAAAGGATTAATGGTAGCATATTCCTCATAAGGACTATGAACATAACCTAAAAGTTGGATGAGGCCTTCTTAAAGCTATGAATTTTTTCTAACATATTTACACTAATTTTCATATGGATTCATCCAATGCCATGGGATTCTTTGTTTACATTGAAATGGATGGGTTCTAGGATTATTTGCTCATGTACGTCAACTATTTTACCTTGGTAATTCAAGATTTTGAGTATTCTTCTCGCTATAGGATATTTTTTACTTTTAAAGTAAGATACTAAGTTTTCATTTTATTTTTTATTAGATTGGTTAAAACTAGGTTATAAGGGCCTATTTCAATAAAAAATAAGCCAAAAGATAGTCGTGACTAAGCAACAAGACCTATAGAAACAAATAAAGACCTGACACAAGACACCCTTCCACAAAAAAGACACTAAACTTTAGCCAAAATTCCCATGGAAACAAAATGATACAAAGAAGAGTCCAACTAGTTTGATTCAGAATAAATGAACAATTTCTTGGCTATCAAAATTTCACCTTTGATGTTTGTTTTTCTTCTAGTGTGGTTTCCCATGAACTGATATTTGTCCTCTCCCTTCCTCTTAAGATTTAGGCTAGTCAAATTTATTTCTTCCATCTCCTTCTTGATCTCCCTGTTATCTTCTGCCCTACCACTCTGAGTGTTGTTCTGTGGGGTGAGCTCCTCAGTTCTTACCTATTCTTTACCAACCTACATTTATGCCAACTCAAGACCCAAAATACATTTAAGATTGTCAAATTCCTTTATAGCTTCATTATAAATTATCTTTTGCATTGAAATTTTCATGAATAACTTATTGATTAAATGCTCAATACCCTCCTTGTTCTTAGGGTTAAGGGTTCCCTGACCCCTACTAAAAATAAGAGACACATAAATAAGAATACCCTTATTAATGAAAAATATTTGGATTCCCCCTAGGAGGATTTACCTTTATCCCCCTCAAATTATTCCTTACCATATTTTTTTATGTCAGACTCGATGAAGAATTCCTCATCTTTTTTTTATTCTTATAGCTCATTTGAAATCTTGATCACTTTCAAGACTATTTTGGACCACAATAGTTCCCCTTTCTTAACCAACAAGAGAATTAGGACTTAATGAATGATGTCCACTAACAGGTTTCACTTAAATTTCATCACCATAGCTTCCAGTTATTTTATCAAAAAAAATGGGGAGACTAATGGTGTGCCCTCTAAAATGATTGAGTAAGAGGAAGTGATGAGAGAATATCACATTGTATTTGCCCTCCAGGGTAATATATCACCTAATTTATAGATAGACCTCATGCCACTTCTTTGGTATTTATATCCTCATAAACCCTTTTTTGGGACTAAGCCTTGGGTTTTTTATTTTCCTTGTTGAAGATGATATTTATGAGCTCCTCCTTCTTCTTATCTTTGAACGTTTTGATCCCATAGCAGTCCATTCCTGCTATGTCCTCGATGAGTTCTTCATTTATCAAGATTTTTAGTTCATGTATAAGTTGTTATTTTATAATCATAGGTTATTAGATCATTTTATTTATTCATTTTTCAACAAGGCTAGTTTTAACAAATGATGTCATGCCAAACTAGTAAATTATTGGTTCTATTTTTTGTTTGGATTTTGATTGTCATTGTTGGTAAGAGAGATGGAATGCTGCATTGGATGGAAGGAATTTTTGATGTTTTTTTATGAAATTAAATTCATTACTTGAGTCATGGTGTTGATAATTTGGATATGTGATGGGTGGTTTAGTGATGGGCTAACAAGAAGTAGGTTGTGTTGGTCAGAGGAGTATTGGTTAAAGAGTTAAAGTATATCATGTTGGTCAAAGGTTTAAATTATGTCACGTAGGTCAAATATGGGAAAATCTAAGGTGGGTTGATAAAATATGGTTTATCATAGATGGTATTGTCAAGAGTGGGTTTTTTAATTTTGGGTGGACCAATAAAGGTTTGGTCAAAGGAAATTTGGTCAAGGACTAGTTCATCAAAAATTGGTTCATCAAAGATGGGTGGATGGTTGAAGGGAGGTTCATCAAAGATGGCAGGTCGGTCATGGTGTTAAAATATTCATTGTTCAAATATGGGTTGGTCAAAAATGAGTATCTAAAAGAGAGGCTCAATTAATATTGGGGTAGGTTATGACCTTGATTTAGAAGTAGAGGAGTTTAATCATGATTTATAAAATGATCTAGGTATAACCTTGACTATTTATACTTAGATGTGGATGCACTTGATTCTTAGATAAAAAATGTTCCTTGGAGTGGAGTTTATATTATATGAATGGATTTTTATGGCTTGAGGTCTATATTTGTATAATTATTTTCAAACATGGATACACATGGCTCTACTTTGATATCCCCATGATCAATCAAATATTGGATATAATTATTGAATTTCAAGCATTTATTAGTATAATGGCCTTCAATCCTATGATACTCATAGTATTTACCATTTATATACCAATTTGGAAATGGTTGGATCTTATCAAAATAATTGGCGTGCATATACATGATCATGTTTACATCAACTAATTGGTGACAGATAGATTCTAAGGGTTCCTTGAGAGGAGTATATTATCTCCATTTGAAGTTTTGTTTAGACATAGATGGATTTGATGCTTTAATAGATGATGGTACTTGGTGTGTAAATTGCATGCCATAGTTAATTTTTTGGATTTATCGTGGCTTAAGGGTCAGAGTTATGATAGATGTTAGGGGTGATAGAATTGGGTTCCCTTTGCTAGTGTGATGGGGGTTGTTGTAATCAAACTTATAGCTAGTAGATGGGATAATTGGTTGATTTTGGGTAATAAAATTACTAATGATAGGTTGATGTTGATGTGGGATGGTTTTAGCTTACCTAATAATGATTTTGGATAAATTTTTAGGATCAAAGTTGATAGGAATATGGGCACCTAACTTTAGAAGGCATAGAAGGAGATCATCCTTATTTGTAAATAGTTATTATTTGATTTGGGATCTATCAAGATCAATTTGAGTACCATAAATCAAGTTATTTTTTATTTAATATGGTTTGAATCAATATTAGTATTGGATTAAATATGGATAATTGTATTTGTTTGAAATATTAAAATCAAGATGGTTTGACTCAAGATTGTGCTTGGATCTAATATAATTTGGATACAAGATGGATTGGTTTTAAATCTTGAAATTAGGATGGTTTGAATCAAGATTGGGCTTAGATATAAGATATAATAGATTCAATATGGATTTATTTTAAATCTTGAAATAAAGATGGTTTGACTCAAGATTTGGATTATATCCAAGATAGTTTGGATTCTATATGTTTATGATGATTGCAATCCAAAATGGTTTGTATTCATAATGGTTTGGATAGAGTGAAATTAATATGTTTTGAATCAAGATTGTTTTTGATTTAGAACTTGTATTTTAGCTCAGGATAACCCTACTTAGGAAAGTAAAAGGGTTTGACGTAGGATTGAAATTAAGTATTTGATCATTATTTTGTAAAACAAAGTTATTAAACTTAACATAAAATATAATGATTCAAAAACTAGTATAACATAAGGAGAATAATAAAATCATACAAAAAAAAACATAAATTATTCAAGTAGAATATGAATACAACACAAGTAAACCACAATAACAAAGGATAAATCTAGGTAAGGTGTTGAGTGATTTGTGGGATCTCGTATGTACTTACTTTCATGTTAGATAGTTTTGGTCCAATATTTTAGAGCAATAATTATAGAGGCTTAAGTGAATATAGCCCAATAAAGCTAATTTTAAGGGTACATTGAGAGTAACTTCCCTAGGTGATATGCTCCTCTCAGGTGCACCATGAATCAAATAAAATATAGGCTTATAATGGCTTAAGGTTTTCACAAGTTTAAAAAAAGGTGTGTCCTTTATATACCTTTCAGTATGATGAGGCCCAAGTCCATGGAAGTGGAATATTAATGGGATGCACTAAAGGGTCTAGTCCCCATATGCCCACTCCATCTATAGGATTTTTGTAGAGTTCCACTAGAAAATCAAACCTCGAGAGTGTTGTCTAAGGATTGGTATTGGAGCATGAAACCCCTCACTTCATAACACTGGTAAAATAGATGGCTACTTAGCCAAGAGTGATAACTCTTTCTTAATTTATATACCCATAAGAACATGAGGTTTGACCTATCACATAGTGGTGAAATACACAGTTAATAAATATGATAGAAAATTTAAAAAAATACTTGGATTATATATGATCTCCAAGATAGCCATCTATGTGGTGTAAGGTAAAAACATATTTTAATTTGATTCTTGGGCTACAAAAGTTACTAGGACTACTTTTGACTTTCAAGATCACCACTTTGGTGGTACGATGAAAGAGCATACATAATTTAAAAATAACACAAAAAAATACATTGTGAGAATTGAAATAAAAATAAAATAAAGGGTTAAATTTAATTAAAAGTAAAATTAAAGTGTTAGCAAATGCAAAAATAAGTAAATAAATGTTAGTAGTTTTTAAACTCTTTTGCAACTTTGAGTTGCAGTGCTACATATAAATTGTTAGTAATTTTTGAGAAGCATCTTTAAAAAGTGGTAAGGATAAAATTTTTAATGTTATTAGCAAAAAAGAATCCCTACAAACTTAAAATTAAAAAAAAATGTCACAAGACATTAAATTTACTAATCTCACTCTTTTTTGAAAAAAAAAGTAGTCACAATTTTGATGATATATCGTAAACCACAATTCAGATTCACAAAAAAAATTTAACATGTTATTTTTCATATAAAATTGAATAAACTTGAAAAAATAAACTAGATTGAAAACTAAAAATTGTATCCATTTTAACAGTTGAGTGTTTTTTTATAAAAAATAAAAAATAGTCATGATTTTGACAATATTTCATAAACCACAATTTATATTTGCATGAAATTTTAATAGTTTATTTTTAGTATAAAACTAAATAAACTTCAAAAAATTTAAAAAACCTATATTAAATATTAGAATTTATATCCATTTTAATAGGTAAGCTTTTTTAAATTAAATTAGCTTTAGAAAGAGAAAAAAATAGTAAGAAACTTAGATCCAAATTAGCCTGAAAATTGCATAAAAACAAAAAAAAAAGCTAAATAAATATTTAAAACAATTAATAAAAATATTAGAAAAATAAATGATTAGGACTGGGTCCTATCATGCATGCCAAAATGTAATAGCTATAAATTAGAACTTATAAAGATAAGAAACCAAAATTAATTATTGACTCCTTATTTTAAAAGCTTTCTAAAACCTTAGATAGAGCTTCAACAAAAGTAATACAAAATAAAATTTGCCTTCACCTTACTAACTAAGTGAATATATTCACTTTTGATGTGTTATTTTGATCTTGGTATGTGTTTTCTCAATGCAAATATTTAGTGCAAGGAAAATTTAGCAGAATATAGATATACAAATTGTTATTTCAAGTGGATGATTGATTCGATAATTTGATAGCAAATCAATAGCTTAATTATGGATTATTCAACATGGAGGAAGTACATCAATTTATAGACTTATCACATGGGATTTTATGGTCAAATTAAATCTTAAATTATTAGATCTCTTGATTTTTGGATGGCTATATTTGAGTCCTCATCCAAATGGAAAATACTAATTCCTTAAATGGTTGAGAAATATGGGGGGAGTTGGTATTTTACATACTCTTAAGAAAGAGTCAAGGTAGTTTCATAACTCACCATGTTAGTTACATATTCCAAGGAGTTAGTTTGATAACTCAACACTTGGTCGAGAGAATTAGGGAAATGGTTGGGTGACTTAACCTCTTGGTTGAGAGAATTGAGGATGTAGTTTGGTGACTTTAACATTATAATTATTATTTAATTTTTTAGAATTATGTGGGCATTATTGACTATAAATGTATTAGTTAATTTATATTAATTAAATATTTGAATTAATATAATATATTTTTGGTCCTCATCCACAAAAATCTTAGAGTAAATCAACTAAAAGAGTTTAGACCAATCAATTTGTGCACCATTGCTTAAAAGATATGCTCGTTAATGTTATTTATAAGAATACAAGCCATGTTGGAGAGAATCCTAGCATAACATCAAGGAGCCTTTGTTTTTGGGTGATAAATCACTGATAGGATAATCACAATCCATGAGGCCCTGCATTTTATCTCAAACTCCTCCAAACAAGGTATGTTTGTTAAATTAGATATTAATAAGGCATATAAGAGGTTTTTCATGGAGTTTTTTGGACAAAACACTTAAAAGGTTTGGTTTCAACTCACCCTTTTGAGATCTCATTTTTAGTTCTATCTCTACTCCCGAGTATTTTATCCTAATTAATGGCATTCCTAAAGGTTATTTTTTGGCTAGCAAAGGTATAAGACAAGGGAATCCCTATCCCCTTACCTCTTTATCATACTCACTAAAATTATGGGAACATGTATCCAGGATGATCAAGCTCAGAGTTTAATTAATAGTATTAAGGTGACATTGAATACTATCTATATCACACATGAGCAATTTTTTGATGACACCTTCCTGCTCGGTAGGCCTTTATTATTGAATCTAGGACCCTCAAAAAGTTCCTTTTCGAATATGATAAAGTATCTAACTAGTGTATCAACTTCAAAAAAATATTGATCTTTTTCATTAACATTCTTTTTGGGATATAGAATAAGTTGGATACTATCCTCGGGTGTCAAATTAACAAACTCCCTTCCACACATCTAGGGCTTTCACTCTTTGTAGGAAAAATGTTTGTTAAATTCTAGAACCCCCTTATGGATAGAATTCAAAATAAACTTTATGGGTGGAAAGTCCATCTTCTATCCTAGGAAGGGAAGCTATAATTACTCAAAAATTCTATCTAAATCATCTTGGTATACTTCATGTCCTTTTTCTATATAACTGGAAAAGTAGCTAACAAAATCAAATATATTTAACATAACTTTCTTTGGAGATGATTTGAAGAAAGATTTAAATTTCCTTTAATCCCCTTGGATAAGGCATGTCTCCCTAAGAGAAATGGAAGGCTGGGACTTTGGAGGGTAAAGAGTATGAATAGGGTTCTCATCACCAAGCTGTGATGGAATGTTTTAAAAGAGGATGAGCAGTGGACTTGTATTATCAAGGCTAAATATTTAGAAGGTGGAAATGAGGATAGTTTCCTCTAGGAAAAAGGCCCTAAATATGGCAAAATTTTTTGGAAATCCATTTATAGTTGTATAAATATACTTTACAAAGGATGCAGGTGGTAGATAGGTAATGGGGAAATGGTATCGTTTTGGGATGATCCTTGGATTAAACTCCTCTTTCTACCTAGGTCCCTTAAAATAACCTTCACCTTACATTCAAATCCTCTTGGGGGGTTGAAGTTAAATATTAATAGTCATGTGTGGATGTATTACACATTGGAAGTATCTCCACATGGATTATGTTAATGCAAAATTAGCCCAGGTATTTCTTGGGCTCAAGGCCAAACTACAATAAATTCACATTCCTATTTATCCTAAGGATGATCTCTTACGTTGGCCTACTGAAGATAGTAGGTTCTTCTTAATTAAGTTTGGTTATTTGGTCAAGTTATATCTTGAGTAGGATTGAGAGTATAGGATACCTCTTTGGGTGAAACATCTCACCCCCAAGGCCAATATTTTCTTTTGGTTGGCATCCCAGGATAGAATCCTCATAATTGATAACTTGGCCAAACATGGTATGGTCATTTATAACATGTGTGTCCTCTGCAAAGATTCCAAATAATCAGTCTACCACCTCTTCTTAACCTATCCTTTTGGATTTATTGCCTTAGAAATTTAAAGTTTACTAGGTCCATCCTAGCTCTATCCAATATCTCATAGTATAATGGAAACCACCCTGGGCCTTACCCTCTCTTTATTTTTTGTGGCATCTTACCCTTTCACATCTATTTTGAGAGGATTTTAGAAGGCTAGGAATGATTTCATTTTCACTAACAAAAAGAGTAAAGTTAATTCCATCTTCATACACTTATGCTCCACTATTTTAGAGAACTAGAGAACCTCCCCCCAAAGATAAGGTCTTGAATTCTCCTATTGAGGTTTCCATTCTTCATAATTGGAACCTTTCTTAAGTTATTGATGTTTTCAAGTCACTGGTGAATAGACATTTAATCCATTTTTCACATCCCTTCCAAGTTAGTTGAATCTTAATTTTAGTAGAGCCTCAAAATGAATTCCAAGCAAGGCTAGAGGTGGGGGAGTCATTAGAGATCCTAAATGGAAGGTTTTTGTAGCTTACGTGGGTCCTTTTTTGTTTAAGATAATCATGTGGTTGAGGCTAAGGATTCCCTTTGGGGTATCCAACTTGCTTTGTGTTCCAACATTGACAAGATTCCATAGAGGGGGATTTATTTAACATTATTAATGCCTTATTTGGAAAGGTCACTCCCTCTCACACAATTAAACACATTATTGATGATGTTAAACTTATTGTGTCACTCTTTAACAAGGTGTCCATTGGGTATATTTTTAGGGAAGGTAATTCATCAGTGGATAGACTTTCCAATATAGGGCTCATATCCCCCTTTATGGTCACATGGAAAGGATACACTAATCTAAAAATTAATTTATTAGACATAATACATAATGATTCAAACTACATGTCATAATTACCTTTGGCATTGGATATATGCAAGAGACTAAAATTTGGGCATGTGGAGTTTTTACCCATTTATGCCTAATCATTACAATGAATAATGCCAAATCACAAGGGCCATTATAACTATCAAAGTTGATTATTTTCAAAATTCACCGATAGGGAATAATAAAGTCTATAAATATATCCAAAATTGGAGGGGCAAGAACTTTGAGAAAATGGGAGGTGACAAAGACCGACTAGGATCACTATCCTACATATAGGTTCAGGGAAACACATAGGTATGGAAAAATCTTTGAAAAGGTGGCTTAACTGAATACATGTAATGAATTATTGGACATGATGAAGAGTTGGCAAAGGATTTCATGATGGATTATAAAAAATGCATGGTTAAGATGTGTGGCATAAATATTTTCATCACAAAATAATAAATTGGTGAAGTAATTGGAATGAGTTATGAGTGAATCAAAGCATTCAAGGGTAAAACTAGGAAATTGAAACTCATGTAAAAGTTCTTCCAAAGTGATGCAATCATGAAGATAGAGAATAAAGGATTTCCCACATAGAATCAACCTCATTAGTGGCCCAAGATTTGTCTACAAATAATGAAGAAAATTACTCTTGAAGGTAAGTTTACCTTAATCTTCTTGCACCATTTTATCCCAATGAATCATTTATGTGGTTAAAAAATCAGTCTTCATTTCTATCTGTTGAAATCCTTGCAAATTACTACCCTTGTATACCAAATTGTTAATGTTATAATTCACGAAGGCCTAATCTTACTCCTAGTTTAAAAAGGAGAATCCTTGGGAGGCAAATTGATTCATGCCACCCCTATGGAAGGTTCATTGGATGAGGAATTTAGGCTCTTAGAAAAGAAGGAAATGACCTTCACCCATAAAAATACTCAACCCATCTCTCCTTCTGCCAGCACCCATCTTTTCTAATCCCCCTCAATCACCAAATCTAGTAAATACATGGGGGTCGACCCCACTACTCTCAGGGGTAAAATACCCAAAACCATTGCCCTTTCCTATGGGATAAGGATGGTAGTAAAGGTAAGGAAATCTATGACCTAGAAGATCTAGAATAGGAATGAAGAAGGAATCTTCACGTATTTGAGTAGAAGCTAATAAAAATGGGTAGGGCTATGGTGGGGTTCATAAAGAAATGGAATGACATGAAGGTTGAAAGTGATAAGTTCAATTTAAATTTTTCCAATGAAAAGGAAGAGGAAAACTCCTTGAAGAAAAAATATACCAGTGCTAAAACTAATCTAGAAATTACTGAGGACACAAGTAATTTTCAAAGACAAAAGGGTAACTAAAACTCCTTAGAATAAAACCCTGAAGGGTCTCATATAAATCCTAAGTAACCTTACTCATGGTAGAGCAATGATGCAATTGCTGAAGGACAAGGCTAAGGATATAAAATGAGCTACCCCAAAGGAATAGGCAAGCTCTAAGGAGATTTTTGAATCTATCTAGTTATCTTCTAATAGTACTTATGGTTATTTCATCTTTTGTCATTATTTTTGTGGTTTTTTATACTATGATTGGCTAAATCCCTTCTCTATTTTATATCTTTTGTGGATTTTATCTTTTGACTTTGAGTATTTTTTGTCTTGTTATAACTTTATGACTATTAGATCCATGTAAAACTAGCTCCTTTTACCTAATCAAATAAAAAAAATTAATTATTTGAATTTGGGAGGGAAAATGATATTAGTCAACATAAGATAAAATATGAAATTTAAATGACAAACTAGTAAATAATAGTGATGGTTATGTTGATATTTAGTGAATTTAATTATGACAATAAATGTGGAAAATTTTAAGTATCTACAGAAAGAAAGAATGGGGTATAATTAATATTCAACATAGTATCACAACTATCAAAAGTTGATATGACCAAGACTTAACATAAAATACTCAATAATACCACATAGTATTATTCCATAGATGCATCAGACATTCTATAATCAATTATTTTAGGCTAAATAATAAGATACGATATTTTATCGATGATAATGATATTGAGCTAAGCAAACCCATAGAAGAATCTAGACCAAAGTAAAATTACAATGTAAAGTTGAAAATCTTTAATAATTTCCTAACCATGGCATAGTATAAACTATAGATAATTATAGATACATCATGTGTACAATGTGAATCCTCCTCCTAAGACATATTGACATCTAATATATGTTATTATTGGTATATTTATAAGCACATTACCACCACATTCAGTCATCACATCTGATGATAGTGAAAACATTAGTGATGATTCAAATAAACATACACTCTTTATTTGATATATATCAATATAAAACCTATACATAATGTCATGATTGATAATGGGTCAAGTGAAAATGCATCTACAATGACACTTCTTCTCACTCTTGGGTATACAAATCAATATTTAAAAGCTATATTAAGTATATTCAAAACATTCGATGGACATACATAGAATAATCTTAGGCATATAGTGTTACCTTTTTCAAATTGGTTCAACAAATTTGGCTCCTAAATTTATATTTTTATCAATCACATGGGTATTTGACATGTTATTAGGATTCCATTGGATACATAATCTCTACAAAATACCATATATAGTAAATTAATATGTCAAATATGTACATTTTAATCAAGTGATCAAAGTTCAAGGCATTCGATATGAATACCCTTTATGATCAATTATATCTTCTTCTCCTCCCCCACCACTATTGAAATTGGTTTTTTCACTTATTCAAGATCATAATGCAAATTCAATTTTTTCACTTATACAAAATCTTTCTATACAATTAGTTTAGAGGAAAGTGGTACACCTTTCTAGATAGAAAGTTTCACATCAAAAATTTATTCAAAATTTAAAGATATCTTCATGTTATACCAGGCATCCTAAAATAGTGCCTTAGATAGTTTAGTGTGTTCCATAGTAAACATAGGTGGTGAGACATTCTCCTACTATATCACAGATTCCACTAAGTCTTTCACCCTCTTAATTTATATATCATGTAAAATATATTATGAATAGTGATAAATACAGTTATGTTACATCACTTTATGCTTTTTTAAATTCATATACATCTACATGCATCTTGTTTCATTCACATAAAATAACCTTCAAAATACATGATGTAGTCATGCACTATGGTTCTCCCATTGATGGGTTCATAGGGTAGTTTCTTTCAAATACAAAAAAAATCAAAAAAATTCACAAATATAAAAACTATTCAAATATTCTAGAAATCCAAAAACATTCAAAATATTATCAAAAATCAATAATCAATACATGAGCATGACATGAGTTGCTAGTTTAATTCTTTACATGTATTATTTATCACATGTTCTAGTAGATAGTATATTATTTATTTATAAATACATGTATTTCATAAGGTATATGATCATGATACAAGACATACATTGTACATGGATTATTATATGTTTTATTCCCTTCTACCTAGTGGCCATGCCTATGTTGGGGGAATCTTATTCTATTGGTTACATTATAACATGTTATGCCTACTTATGACCTCTTTACCATGTCAAGATACATATCTTACAAATATGTTTTTAATTATTCATATCTTTCATTGTGTTACATTAATATGCCAATTTTATATGATGTGAAATTAATATATATAGATGGTATATACTTTTTTCACTTGTTTTATGCTCCTTCAATGTTATTAATTTTCTTGCATGATAGGCTAAACATTGGTTTCTTATTGTGTGCAGCCATTGGCTTTTATTTGAAAAAATTTCTTGACCATCTCTATGATATTTTTTATTTATATGTGTGATATTTTAACATGTTAATTTATTGTGGCCCTTGGCCCTATGTTTGATTTTTATTTCCAAATTTGAATATGTCCCTTGTTTGTGACATCCTTAATGTCCTTTACATGTGTTATTTTCTTTTTTATGACATATTCATGTTCGTTATATGTGGCCATTGGTCTTATTGTGTGTTTTACTTATTGTGTTGATTGAGCCTTGATACATGTCATGCACTTTTACTATGTAGTATAAATTTTAAGATGGTCACTTTACCATGTACCTTATTATTGTATGTATGTATGTATCAATACATAAAATTGTATTCTTTGCATTCAATATGTTACCCACATGTTTTAATTATAATTGTATTACTATTATGACATACTTATCCACATCATTACATAATGCTACATGATCATATCTTTATCACATGATACAATTAACTCTTCTTTTGAGATCAGTGACTTGAAGGATACATTCCTCATCTCAAAATGGCAACATCATAGTGGGATTCTATTAGAGATCCAAGAATCCATGAATTTATAAAATCATATGTGGGATAAAATATATGTTTCAAATATTCAAAAACATTCAAAAATTAGATCTAAAACAAATTGCATGCTTCAAAGATTCAAATTAATTAAAAATCATATTTGGAACAAAGTACAAGATTCAAAGATTCAAACTAGTTAAAAAATTGAACACATGATAGACATTAGCACATTTATACATATTGTAGGGGTATCTGACATACATATGCATTCACTTTTTAAAACTCAAGTATAAAATCCTACACATTTGAATGCAAATGCATGGGCATATGTAAAATAGTTACAAGAGTAAAAGTTACATGTTTCACATATAATTAAAATTGAGCCTATAGGTGCATGACATTATATATCATTTTGAAAAAATTTAGGGGATGTAATACTTGTTCATATCATAATTTTAAAAGTTTAAAAGTCATGAAACTTGTTCATGCATATTTTGAAAGTATAAAAATCATGATACTTGTTCATACAGATATACATTTTTTAAAGTTCAAAAGACATGATATTTGTTCATGCACATTTTTCAAAGTTAAAAAATCATGATACTTATTCATGCACATTTTCAAAGTTAAAAATGCATAATGTTGGTTCATACACATATCAAATACAATATAGTTTAAAAATTCAATTTTTTTTAAAAAATTTTAATTAGAATATATTGATATTAAATTCATGATGGGAGCATGAATATTTTTAATTCTCTTTCAATCATGTAAATAGAATGTAGATTTATACTTAAGGTATTTATTTCAATATACTATGTGTAATATACATCTAAATTTATTGAAACTCGATAGCCTTAGCATTACTTTTAGCAAACCTATTATATGGTTCTATATTTTGTTATGGGTGATGTACGTTTGAGCCTAGTGACACTCAATGGAATTCGTATCACTTATAGTGAACCCATCATGGTTCCATATTATTTTATAATAGTACATTGGGTACTTTTACCCATTAATTATAATTATAGTATGCATGTTTCCAACTCAATGGGCTTAGTAATCATTCAAATTAGGACTTGATCAATATCAATTAATCAATGGTTCAATGTGAAGAATTATCTCTTTAAGTGATTCAATTAGGGGGAATAAGTCTCCAATGTTTCACCATATTTTATAAGTTACATGGAAATATGGTTTCATCTCCTTACATATATACCCTTCCTTTCTCTTCTTTCAATTTTTGAATTTTCAAAGTTTAGCTTTTCCAAATTTTAAAATATGGACAAATGAATACTTCCATGTGTTGTTTCAAGATTTGCTAAATTTGGAGTGCCATGCATAATTAGAGTATCTTATCAAAGGAAAAGTTTATTTTACACACTCAAATTTAAATTACTTCTCCTTTACTCTAGAAATTTTATTACTAAAATAAAGGGGGGATGTAGATTCCCAAATTTGGTCACAAGTACTTCACAATGTTAATTCTTGATAGAACCTACACCACTCGACTTGCACCTAATTACATGACTCTTACTTTCCATTATTCTAAGAAATTTATCTATATGTAGGATTGACCCTCAATTTTTCATCACTACTACTCAATTACTACAAGTCAATTCTAAAAAATTCTTATATCATTTCTTATATTTCCTCCAACTCATGATAGTTGTCCTTGATTCTCTAGGAGAAGTTCATGCTAGGTAGGCAGAAAAGTCTATTACTAGCTAATTGTCCAATTAAATTTGCCTCATCCTACCAATTAATGGTTAGTTTAAAAATATATTTCATAAGGTCAGCTAAAGGAAAATTTCAAATTTTTTTGCTATAGATACAAATCAAATGTCATTCATTATTCCTAGCTTAGAAATATCTATTGACCACTTACACACTACTGCACATTGATAAAATAAAATTACCTATTATTCCTAAGTTTATGATCATTCACAAGGAGAATCCATAATCTAATTCTAAATCATTTCAAAATGAGTCAAGAGTTATCATTGCCAAGTATCAAAGCCATTTTTCTAACTACATTCATATATTCAAGGAACATAATCACTCAAGGTGGGAGAAATACAAGTTCCTTGATTCGCTCTTAAAATTATCTATATATTTAGGAAATTCCAATCATTAATGGAGTGATTTGGATCAGCTCAAGCCATTGCATTTCCCCTCTCTTTTTTCAGGTTTTTAGCTCTCATAATGACCCTTAGGCTTTCCAAAATAAAGAGAAGGAAAATAATGAATTAAATTTAGTAATATCATAATCATGACATGTCATAAATCTCATCAAAAATAATTAAAAAATTAAAAATATTCATATTCCCATGACAATTAACATGGATGAGTCTGCAATCAATAGACATTGCCATCTTATGCTTTGTCCAAGGAGTACAGTCTTGTCCAAGAATATCTTTAGATTTTTTCATGAAATTACACTGTCATAGTTTTGAATTTTTATATCTTTCATTGTTAGACATCAGTCATATTCAAATTGGAAAAGTTTTCATTCAATAAACACAATTGGACTATGTTGTTGTCTAGGTAGCATAGACTTATCCAAAAGCATCTTTAGATTATGTTCTTAATTATAAGCAGTGACAATCTAGTATTTTGATAATTTCCATAGTTAGATATGCCAAATAGTCAAAATAACTTTAGTTCTTAGCTAAGTACATTTATTATTAGTGTTTTCAAAACATAACATATTCATATATTTATCAAGTTATAAATAGAAATGTTAATAATTGTATATATTTAACATTATAATTTCATTCAAGTTTTACACCTATTATACAAACATTTTAATTTTTAAATAAAAAATAGGGTAAAACACATATATTATGGTGAACCCAATATGAAACCTATCCCACCACTGGTTGGATTATCATCACATTTCCATATCTCACTTCTTATATCTTTTTATTTGACAAGTATCTCTTTTCAAACCCTTTATCTTATTTCTTAGCATTATCTTCACATTTACTTCACTATAATAATACATTATGGTGATCTTTATAAAATTTTCATCATTTTTAAATGATGTCTCCCCTTAGGTTCATTTTAGTAGGCCTCAACCCATTTATATTCCATATGGTTTGCTCTTTTATCCCTCCCACCCTTGAAGTAAACTCCTCAAGTTGAAATTTCTCTCAATCTCAATCTCAAACTATCTAATACACCCTGGTTGATCCAGAAAATCCTCAAAGATAAATTCAAAATCTTGAAAATGATATTATCCATAATACTTATAATACTTATACTCCTTACAAATATAAAAGTTGTAAAATCATCAATAAATCCACATTATAAGTTAGAACATCACATCATATTCCTCCTTATCGCAATCTTCTCTCTACACCAATAATAAAAGTAATAAATATTCCCACTAAAAAAATGAAATTCAATATGGTTTAAATCAATCCAATTCAAGACCTAAGATATCCTAATCAACTTATCAAATATTTCAATAGTAACACCATTTAAACCCAAAAATAAATGGGACTATAGGTGCTATCAATCCCTCTAGTACATTAGTTTTGGAAACCAATAATGGTCCTCCTCTTTGAACCAATGTTGGAAATCTTCCCCTAGTCCTCTCAACAATTCTAATAATTATCCTTCTAAAAATCCTCTAAATATCTCTCAATTCCTTACAAAACTTGTTCAGTAAATGACACTTATGCAAGATTCCAACAACAATAAATATCTTCAAATGTAGAACCACATTTTAAAAATGGCCAATAAATCTCCTTAATTCATTATAAATCCCCTTATCAAAATTACATTCCTCCCTCACTTAGAGATGCTTATTGACATCTTATTTTAGAGACCCCAAAAATATGACTCTAATTTTTTTCCCATCTTGTCAAGTGTTTTCCATTTGTTACAAAGATAATATTTCTAACATTATCATTTGGTATTAAAAAACCTATGTACATTTCCATAGTAACAGTTCAATGTGATTGCATTTAGTCTTGGAATACTTTTTGATTTCATGTTGACTAATTAAATTTTAATAGTTTAACCAATCCCATGGTTTAAATTTGAATAAGATTGTAGTATTCCTTTTGTGGAATTGATAGTATTACTTGTTGTGACCATGTTTTGGCTCCTTTATGATTTATTCAGGGTTAAGTCTCAACATCTTAAATTTAAAATATGAAGTTAAACTTTGTTCAATCTAAACATGAGTGAATGCCATCACTACATTTTTTCCCAAGGAACCCATGGAATTATTTAAAATTTCCCTCATTTGAGTTTAACCTCATCTTTAAGTAACTCATGTATTAAATGTGATTGATTCATGTGAAGCATTTTTTCTACTTCCATCTTGGCTATATAAGATAAGTATATAGTATAATAAAATCTTAATCACATTAATATTCTTGGACAAACTTTCATATTTACATTTGCATTTAAATATTTCACATCAATAAATATTCTAAAAAATCATTTATGCCTTTCTATAATTCTATTTTTTACAACTTCACGTCACTTATTGAGTCAAGATCAATAATACCCATTGTCAAATTTTCAAATAGTCACTTATTTCTTGATTAAAACATGGGTCCCACTTGTACCTACAATATTATTTATGTTTTGTATTTTATTTTATAGTATTTTTCAATTACCTTATTTAATATGGTTAACGCTATTATCTTTACTTTAATTTTTAGCTAGACCTGAAGGAAATAACCATTCATTAAGGCCTCCTATGATTGAATTGTTATGACTTATTGAAGTTATCTTACATTAGATACATAATCTTTTGAATCTTTTTACAAATATAATATTCTTAGAAAGATTTTTTCTTAAGCTTATTTACCCTATACATTCATTCCTTAAAGTAATAAGTGAAAGACATCAAATAAGCATTTATGAAATAAACCCTTCTTTCATTAAGGATTGTTTTCATTCCCATCGATCAATTTCCATCAATGTTAAATTGAATGAAATATAACATCACTTTGTTCATGGCAAATTATAAGAATGAACTTTAAATTATTAAAAGTCTAATTAATAATTATGTACTCTATTCAACCATTAGCTTTAACTATTATCAATTTAATTCATTATTATAAAAAAGATATATAATCTCATAATAAAACATATATTTCCAATTTTGAAGTCACAAAGATAAATAACTTTCCCTTCCAAGACCCAAATTACAAAAGTGAGGTAATAATCTATTATCTTATTCACTACATAAGATTAATTCATAAGTACAATTCTTGATAATGAAACTCAAGCTTTATAACTTAAAAAAATACATTGTATTCAATTACACATGACTTCAATGTATGTCATTAATTATAATTCAAATAATGCAAAATCAATTAATCATTGACTTTATGACAAATAACAACTTCTTGTTTTCTTTTGACAACAAGAAAAAACCTACAAGGTCCAAAACATTCAATAAATACATAACCAAACAAGTTACATAGGATTCCATCTAGACTCAAGGTATTTAATGACTTAGGTGCAAGGATGAGCCCTTATAAAAAGTGTTTTTAATCTTGCAGCTATGAGATGGGTTTCCATACATACCCATAAAACATGGGATCAAGGATTGATGTATTTATATGAAGCATTTAAAAGTAAATAAATGAAAAGAATTTATCTCTTGCACTCACCATCATATGATTTTTAAAATTTGATGAAGATATGTAAAGTTTCACACAAACGCTTGCCACATTTTTGTCAATTTTGATGAACCATTAACCTACAACAAAATGTACAAAACCTAGTACAGTTTCCTTGAGTTCAACCTAGTTTTCAACTTGAATTATTTTCTCTAATAATTTAAATACATTTATCCAAAAAATATCATAGATTTAGTGATATATGTGTCCATAAATATAATAAATATTATTTAATAGAAACTTTGTCATAGTATTGAAAATTATAATGCATGATTAAAAAGATAAATTATAATATTATCATTAGGCTATAGGTTTATCTTTCTCAATTAATCAATGTGGAATGACTAGGTACATGCCTAAAAATGACTACATTTATAGGTATGAATCTATCCATTCATCATGCCATTTTCAAGATTCAAACACACATAACTCAAATTTTTTAGTTGTAGACACTACTATTGAATTATATAACACCTCAGTCTTGTACACTTGGCAAATTTAGACCTTATTTTTTCCTCTAAATTATATACCTTTTCCCACTTTTTGAATTATTTCATCTAATTTATCTTGTTCCCATTTCCCTATCTTTTTGTCTAACCAATCTTATGTTGATGACCTAGGCCTTATATATTGCCTAGATTACTTAAAACTTGTTTATCTTCCACCTTTGCAAGTTATGAGTTTGTACCTAATTTCATACTCCCTAGACACTAACATTTGGGATAAACACATGCATCAATGCTAGTGTCCTAACCCAACAAAAGTGTCCATTTACCGAAAGTCATCCAATTTATAATTGAAACGTATCCTAATGGCCATCCTAAGTGATTTAATGTGAGTTATTTCTTGATAGGAATGGTATATATTCACAATCACTCCCCATTCATTCCTTTCCTATGAATTTATTACCTACTCATTGGGTAACTTAAAAAAGGTATTTAATCAAGCACTCAATTGAATAAAATATTCCTTATTTTATCTTATTCTCATATTAGTCATAGGGAAAACACATACACAAGTCTGAATTACTAAAGGAGCATCCCAAGAGATATATTTTCCAAGTTATAAGATATGTCATTGTTGTAATTTCTTATCACTTATTTCATGATCCAAAAATAAGCTGAAACATAAGGGATAACTACATCAGTCTAAGGCTCTCTTTAGAGTATTAGCTACGTAGGTAGTGTACACTTACAAAGGGGTCTTTTGGGTTAGATCGACATCATGTGCCCACTAACCCATTTCCCCCAAGGTCACTATGAAGATGAATAACTAAGGTTTTATAAATTCATGAGGAGTGATAGTTCATGACCCATATCTGAATACACTTGAGTGAAGGAAAATTCAAACCCATAATCATCTAGGTGGTTGCATCCTTTTCCAAAAGGTATTCCATATAGGACACTTGCATAAATTTCATACATTAACATCCATGCAACTGTCCCAATTGACATTAGTGTCTATGGATACATAAACATCCAAATCATAATATGATGACTATTCCAAAACTATCTTTCAGTATGCTTCTTTCATGTTCTAGATCTATAATTACATTAGAAATAGAATAAGATAAATACATTACTTATTTATCATTTCTATATCTAGCATAGTTATAATTATTATTATTAACATAACATAAGAAATTTAGTGTATGTTTATATCTAAATTTAAGACCTAATTGGCCTACTGTAAATCTGATTATCACCCTTGTGCTTATTCATTTATATATACCCATTTAATATGTATTTAGGTAACCTCAACTTAGAAACAACATTATAAGGTTAAAAATTAGTTAAGTTATAACTTGAAGAGTGATCAAATTCAAGCATCCAACCTCTTCATTTTAACCACTCAAAATGACTCTACAAGTCCTTATCAAGGAGGTAATTTCATTTTGAAATATACTTCTTCTATTGTAAACTAAAAGTCCTTCCAAATATTTAATTATATATTTTATAAAAATATGTCATGTTATTTTTATTTATTCAAACAATTATCAAGCAAGTGAACAAGTCAATCAAATATCAAGAAATATGCCCTTCTAAATTACTCATATTGTAATAGGGAAGAAGAATTAAAACCAAAACTTCACCCATATTAAAATCTAATGCAACTATGTATTCATATTCTAAATACTTGCACTTTTTCAAGAAGACACAAAACAACCTAGTCACAGAAAATTAACACATCAACCTAAATGTAGGAAAGAGTAACTTAACCATGTAATATTCAATGCATCAAGTCTAAGTATAGGTAAGAAAAACTTCTCCATATATTTTTCAAAAGTAAATATAACTAAAGCATATATTTTATGGAAGAAAATATAACTCAACCAATGGTAACTTTAGATGCGTCAAGTTTAAATGTAGGAAAGGGTGACTTAGTCATGTACTTTTAAAAATCAAATATAACTAAATCATATATTTTCCAAAATCAAATATAACTCAACCATTTATAAATTTCAATGCATTAAGTCTAATTGAATGCAAGAGTAACACATTATTGTATTTTTTGAAATAAAATACAACTTTATCATATATTTTATAAAATAAAATATAAATCAACAAATGATAAGTATAACACATCAAATACAAGTATAAATAAACTATTTTAACATTATTACATCGAGAACAAGTAAAACCTAGTGATAGAAATGAACCCAAACAACTCAGCCATGAGTAATATTAAAGCTGTAAATGTATGTAGGCCTGAGCTCAAAAGCATTCCAATAATGAAATCAAGGAAAACTCAACCAATCTATTTTAAAATAAAAAATATTTCAATCCTAAGCCCAACAACTATGAAACTCAAGAAATAAATTTCAAATAGATCCCAATACGTCTTATATATATATATATATATATATATATATATATATATATATATATATATATATATATATATATATATATATATATATATATATATATATAAGGTATTTGCCTAACAATGTAGAAATGTTGGGTGGTGAAGGACAAGGGGAAATATGAAGATTTATGTGGACAAAAGGAATAAAATTAAATATGTCAATATCACCATGGCTAAGAACCAATCCCAAAAGAAGATCTTGAAAAATCTTAAAGATCTGGAAGACTCTTTGGACTAGCTGGATCTCTATGCCAGTATTGTTTAATTGTCTTCATTAATCTAGCTGAACTTTTTTAGATTTTTAGCTAAAGAATTGATGAACTTTGCTTAGATTTTTATTTACCTTTCATTTGAAGGCTATTTTATTTTCTAATATTATTAGTGCTTTAATGTTTTATCTCATGTTCATATAAGGGTCTAGAATCCTTCTAAAACCCACTTTTTTACCTTATTCAAAAAAATGGAGAAATGTTACCAAATGGTTAAGGGTTTAAAATTAACTTCCACAAGATAACTTCCAACCACTAATCTAAGTTCCTAAACCTTTAAAAAGAATGCCCACTTTTATTTTTGATGTAATCCCCAACAACCATACAGTCCAAAATAACCATCCCTATAACTTAGTTGTATGCCCTCTAAATAGGCTCATGACCATGCACATTTTATCAAAATATTCACCATTCAAGTGACAGTTCCATTAATGAGTTAGTTTTTTTCAATTATCAAAACAAAATTGAACTGTATAATCTCATTATAAAATTCAAGATGTGGCTTGCATGAAAATAATAGATTGAAAAATCAAGACATCAAATAATTACTCATATCCAATAAAAAGGTCAATATTAAACATGTTTTTATCTTACCTCTTCAACCATCATGCCCATAATAATGCTTATTTCAAAATCCAGTGGCTGAAATATTTGTCAGGTCTTCACCCAAACATATCATCCTTAACCACAAATTATGGGTTTAAAAATTAAAATAACTGAACCATCTTCATGAACCTTAAATATACCATTTAAGCCTTCTAACTTGAGTTGAGTTAGTTTACTATTTAACTGTAAAATCTAGATTAGGGAAACTAGGGTTAAATGGGTTAGAGATAGCCTAGGGCACAAGGATGGAGACTATCTCTAAAGTAGGATAATTAATTTTCAAAATTAGATAAATATATAATAAATTTATTATGCTAAGATATGCTAAAAATATAAAGTATAGATATGTTATATATTTCAATAATAATGAAAGCAAGATACTTATTTGGTTCTAATGTTAATACAAATCTAGATCAAGAAAAGGAAGAAATTAGATTGGATCTGAATTATGGATCAATCACCTAATTTTAGAAATTGTAACTTTATAGCCATCGATACTTATGTCGACTTGGGATGGTTGCATCGATACTTATATATGATTCAAATGTAGGTCTCTAATATGGAATACCTACTCAAAATGAGTGTGATCACTGGATACTTCTAGGTTTTGTGTTGCCTTCTCTCTAGTGAATTTAAATCTAGGTCATGGACTCTTGATTCTTGTCAAATCTCAAAACCCTAGTTCTTCATCTTCATATTAGTTTTTGGAAAAATGGATTAATATGCATAAAGTGTCAAGTTACCCCAAAGACCCCTATATTAATGAGAATTGATTACATATCCAATACTCTAAAGAGGGCCTCAGACTTATGTAGTTATCCCCTACATGTTGGTGTGTGTGTGTGTGTGTGTGTGTGTGTGTGCGTGTGTGTGTGTGTGTGTGTGTGTGTGTGTGTGTGTGTGTGTGTGTGTGTGTGTGTGTGTGTGTGTGTGATGTAATGTTTGACAAATAAGTACATAAAGTGACCTAACTTATAACTTGGAAAATGTGGCTCATGGGATGATAATTTAGTAATTCAAACCTATAGATGTGTTGTCCCTATGAATAATATGTAAATAAGATAAAATAGGGAAGCTTTTTCTCACTTGATTGCTTGATTGAATGCCTTTTGTAAGTTTTCTTATGATTTGTTTGGTCTATGCTAGGTGAGGAATGAATGAGGATTGATCTTATATTTATGCCAATAGTTTTGGATAATATCTCACATTAAATAACTTAAGGCTGACCATAATAATACATTTCATTTGAAAATTGGATGACTTTAGGGCACTAGACACTTACATCAAGA
Source organism: Torreya grandis (assembly GCA_037957365.1). Taxonomy (NCBI): domain Eukaryota; kingdom Viridiplantae; phylum Streptophyta; class Pinopsida; order Cupressales; family Taxaceae; genus Torreya; species Torreya grandis. The sequence continues at coordinate 3,555,381 of JARHVA010000598.1, read as the reverse complement.
TAGGACACTTTAATCGACATAGGCATTTGGTTGGGATGCAAGTGTCTAAGTATATAGAAAAAAGTCACAAGTCTAAAACTTGTAGAGATAGAATACAAGTAGGTTTATAAAATTTTAACTATCATATAAGATGTGAGTCATCATAATAACATTGGTCAGACTCAGAGATAAGTAATATGCATAGAGAGATAGTATATGCAAGCTTTTTCGTATTGAGAAAGGTATAGAAGCTAAAGGTACATCTATGATATATACTTTCCAAGTGTACAATATTAAGGTGATATATAATTTAGAAATAGTGTATACATTTCCCACTATTTAATCTAGTAATGAAATTGCTAGTTCAAAGGAAAAGAAATGCGAACTTGGGAGTGTATAACACACCTTGCCTTTGTTTAAGCCCAACTTAAGTACTTTGATGGTGACTAACCTACAAAAAATAACATGTTATAGTATATAATTAGTGCATATAATATAAAATCAAAAGACTTGAAATGATCAAAATTGAAAGAGAGCACGGTTTAGGAGTACATGTGTAGCAATGTAACCACCTTGCCTTTTAGCAATTTGATTTGAAATGATGTTTTTGTTGAGAATTTTGACCTGTCAGGTCAAAATGTCACCCCTATAATTTAAAACTTTGATTTTCATGTTTTTTTACCCTATTGATCATTGTGTTGGTTTTGTTATGTCATTGGAATGGTCACTTGAAATCTTGGTTAACAAAGTTTAAGGTAAATTTGATAAGTTTAAGGTTTTATTCATCATAGTTATGTGTGTGTCTAGTCACTCCATCACATATTTCAGTGAGTTTAAAATGATTAAAAGAGTCTAGGGTGTATTTATTGGTCTCATATCATGTGTCAAGGTCATGTCATGCTTCACAAATGATCAAATGGATTGGTGATATTCTTGACTAACATCATAGCCTAGTTATGTTGCATTTTGGATCATTTGATGACCTCTAAAGAAAAATTTTCAAGATAATGGAATTAAATTACTATAAAAAGGTTAAAACACATCATGATACATCTTTTTAGACATGTAAGGGTCTTATGAACACCTTTTGCAGCATTTCCATTAGTTTTCTTAAGTGATTATGGAAACTTTAGTGCTAAAAAGGGATCTTTTAAAGCTGCCCGTACAATTTTGCAAGGTGAAATTGACTTTAAAGCATCTTAAAGACTTCATACATTCTCCTCAAGGTAAAATTCATGGTTTGGAGGAAATTTCTTGTGTAAAAATGGAAAAACCCTACTATCTCTCCCATTAGCTTTCTTTGTAGCCATAAAAGGGTCATTAGTTTTCAATTGGTGTGTAGATCAAAGAGAGTTGGATGGAATGAATTTTGTGGATATTAAGAGTCCTTATGACCTTAATAATATTGTAATTAGTTTTCATATTGATACCTCCTCCTCTATGAACCATTATTAATAAGTTTAGGTAGTCAAAATGCCTATTCATTCCCCATAGTCAACGGTTTTTAGTGGTTTCATAGCATGAGTGAAATAATGTGTTAGGTGGATGATTTAAGGAGGTCTTGAATATATTTAATATCCATATTATAATATTTTTAAATAACTACTTGGAATGTATGATGCTTAACATGAGAAAAACTTCTATTTAGGGTGAGTTATGATTTATTTGAGAGATTTCAAATAGGTGTTGTGTTTGATATAGGGTGTGGTCATTCCATAGAGGCTATAAAAAATCTCAATAAACCTATATTTCATTATAATATCTCCTTCAGACCACCTCTTAGCATTATATGAGTCATGAACTTAAAGAAATAGAGAACAATATGCATTTCAAGAGTAGTTGTAGGTGATACTTCAGAGCAGGCCTTCTCAAGGCCATGAGGATATGGGTATAAGGTTTTTAATGAATTTTTATCATATTTATATAATTTAACATTAATTTGACCATATTTCATTCATTTTAATTCATCATTCAAGTTTTCTTTTTGAGCCAATTCATTTTAGTAGTTCTTTAGCTTGGAATATGTGAGCATCAATAAGGGAGTTTCTCACTATTCAGCGATTGAAAGAGATATCATAAAGATATGGAAAGGTTAATATGATCCTCCATTTTGAAAACCATTTCAAACAAAAAATATCAATCCTTTTATAGTTTCTTGGCCATTAGTTCAGCTTATTTTTAGTTAGACTATTTAAGATCATTAAGGAGGATTGTGAGAACTCTCACTGAATGTATAACACCATTTTAGACTCAATCATGAAGAAAGGTTTATATATAAAATGATACAATATTACACATGCCTTAATCATGGTTTAGTTGAGACTAATATAGGTTAAAATAGTGGCATGATATTCATATATGTAGTCATAGAGTTTATATGTAGACCTATAAATCAACCATAGGCCTAACTAGGAAAATAACTATTTGATGAATGTTATAAGGATGTTCAGGGTTAGATAAATGAATCAAGTAGGTAAGAGGATATAAGGGAGATTCATTTCATTGAATCTTGTAGTCAAGAAACCTCATAATACCACCTATAGGTAGGTAGGGTTAGACTGGCATGACTTCTTTCAAACTCTCCATATGGCTAGTTCATGTAGAAAAGTTTCCTAAGAGGTGTATCTATTGAAAAATATTTGGTTTTATCATTGGAGATGGCTGAGACTTCATAAGGTCATACAGTCAAAGGGGTCCCTTCATATATCCTCCTACACTCAAGATAAGTTTCATAGTCTAAACACCTAGTCTGATTAACTGAGAGGTCATATTTTGAAGCTCAATACTTATGTGAGGAGATGTATGGGGGTAGATTAATATTAGAGGTGGTGATTGGGGTCCCATACCCCAAAATATTGGCATTTATTCTTTGTTTCATCCCCATACCTGTATGAACAATCTTTAAGATAGAGGGTTATTCTAAACCTTGTTTCTGACTCAAGAAGAGCTAGAGAGAGCATAGATTTTTGCTTAAAACTCAATTAAAATTTTGCATGGGATAAATTTCTCTTTAGTGAAGGTGGAGGGATATACCTTCATCATGTGGTATTAAGAAAGATAAAGAGGGTCTATTCTTTATGAATGATCCTTAAGAATACCAGGCACTATAAACCCTTACAAACCTTCAATAAGGAGTTTGATGGTTATCAATGACTCCTAAATGAATCAAGATCACTTGTTTGGCCTTGAAAACATATGGGATATATATTCACACTTAATAGGAACTTTTTCAACCAAAAATGATGGTACATGTGAGAGATAAAGTATGGGAATGGCCTAATTATCAGATTACACAGGCCTAAGTTAGTATATAGTGACTTAATCATGGATATGTAAAAGCAATATACATGGTAAGAGTATATCATGAATAATTATATTTTAGGTTGTGATGAATATTTTATAATCAATCATGAAGACCATAAGTGTTATATTCCAAAACTCTTTCTTACACACTTACCTATAAGACTACTTAAAGAGATGTGTTTACTCTCAATAATTGAAGAAAGTGTGAAAAATGGGTATCGAGTGTATATTTTGAATGAAAATGAGAAGTTTTGAAGAGGTTATTAAATAATTATGAGATAATTTCTCTTAACAACAAGTATATTATATATATTTAAAATGGTTCATATAAAATTGCATATAAAGCTACATGTCTGCAGACTTGTAGGTTCACATTTTTTACCAAAAGAAGATTAGAATATGGCATGGATGAATTATTGTCAAATAAATAAATGTAATATTTGTAAATTTTAGACTTGGTATGAGTCAAATTTATAGGACACATTCAAATAAGAATTAAAATCTTCAACATGGGTGAATGATCATGAAGACACCTAGGTGAAGCCTACACATACCTAAGAAGAGATTCCAGCCTACCTTTAGGAGTTGGTATATGGTGTGTGTTTCTTATGTTGAGAATTTAAATTTGGTATTAAAGTTAGATATTAAGACCCTAATGAATCTTAAAAGGTGAAGACATAGGTGTTATAAGACTAGAATCATCAAAAAAAAAACTCTCAAGAATGCAGATAAGAAACTTCATGAGTACCATATAGGTCTTTGTATGAAACTTGAAATAAGCTATAATATTTGAGTTGTATATGAAGATTAAATAGGTTTTAAATTTTTATATGTCTCTGATTAATAATATCACAAGCTACAACAAAGGAAAAAGGAAGGAATGATCAAACAAAGGTAGTTAGGGTCAGAATAGCCTCATGCCTCATAAACCCTCATAACATCTAATCAGGTCACATAACATTATGTGGAGTTTATTTCCCATTTATATCATTAAAATTCATGATATAGGTTGTCTAAGACCTGCTATAGACCTTCATATCCATTCAAAATCATTATTAAGGTTTTGATGCCTAAAAAGACCTTTCTTGACCTATACAAATACAGTCTTCTAGCCTGAGAGGCATTTTATTTTGATTGGATTTGTATGGAGTAGTTACATGGAACCTAAATATCATGGGAATAGTTGGGGACCTTTTTAAACTCAAACTCAATGGAATTAGTTTTTTTTATTAGCCTTATGTTCTTTATGAACCATCGTTAAGATGGTAAGATTGCTTAAAGCTTTATTAAACCCTCCTATATGACCCAATGAGATAATAAGTGATTATAATAAAATAAAATTTAATGATTAAACCTATAAATTAACTTGGTCACATATATGGGTCTCATGATCATCTGAGCACAGAAATTGATGGTACATGTGTATGAAATAGGCTTAAAAGCATCGCTGAAGGTGTTTTTGTAAAGGAAAAAGGTATGAAATGGATTCAAAACCATTAGGAGAGGTTAATAAATATTTAATAAGGGTTAAAAAACTCTCCAAACACCTCTTCAAGTCTCATACATAATTATATGGCTCTGCAAGTTAGTAACTTGGTGAGAAAGTGAAGAAAACTCAATTTTATAAGCTAAAAGGCCTATATACATGCCTATAAATTTATTCAAAGGACCTATCCTTAGAATATTGAATTGTAAAAATGTATTTAATACCTAAAATAAACCTCTTTAAATAATCAAAACCTGAAAACATTTTGAAAAAATCACTTTAGATGTCTCTTAAGCATTCATAAGCTCCTAGGCTAGGGTTTTAACCCTTTCATGGTTCACATATCTGTACTAAGATCCAGACCTTAAAAATTGACATTGAGAATGGTATTTTCATGGGGAAATTCAATCAAACACTTTATATAATTTTCAAATGTGTGGCAATGATTTTGGGCCAAAACTTTGTTTCTAAGCAAGGAGGCCTAATAAAGACCTAATTGGAGAGATAAAATGAGCTTAAAAGTGTACTTCCACTAAAATTTGGGTCCTAAAACTTGGCATGAATTTGGAATGGGATAATAGGTCCTAAAAAAAGTCTTTAATTATCCATTACCATTCGTACATTCTTCCACACAAGGAGTTTTATGTATTTTAAGGGCTATAAAGAATTGAGAGAAATGTAATTTATAGGTGTAAAACTAGATATTTTGGAGTGTTGTATGAATTAAAGTGACATGTTTTGGGTTGGGTATTATGTTTATAAGACATACATGGATTTAAATTTCTTTATTCAAGGCAAAACCAAGTTTTTACCTTTATACGCCATATTATTAAATGATTTCAAATGGTCAAACCACAAAATCAATGCATACGAGCTCTTAATCAAGCTTTATCAATGTTAATCCTTATATCCCATGAAAATTAAAGCAATTAAATTTCAATATTTAGTTTCAATAAGGATTCAAATGGTTGAAGGATTCTTCAATAACCTTGAAGACACCTTTCCTCTCTCTTATGCCAAGCCATGAAGACAAAGTCAAACTAGCTTCAAGATCCTTCTAACCCCATAAAAGTGGAGAGGCATAATAAATGGATGAGGAGAAGTATTATAATGAATAATTTAAGACCTATTTTTATGGAGAAGACTTTTTCATCAAGGAAGACATGCAAACTAGTATATAGGGTATGCAAGCAAAGATATAGGCACTTCAAGTGGTCAAACTCCACCAATAAATGCCCATAACTTATTTAATATTTTAAAACAAGTATAATGATACCTTTTATGCCATTTTGGAAAGGGAAAGAGAGAGAAATCTAAGAAATACTACATAGGATTTAAAGGGTCTGAAGATAATTGAGTTGCCCCTATTTATCTCCCCTCTCCTACTCTTTTTTCTATTTATATATTCTTTTATAGAATTAAAATATTACTTTTTGATTTGGCTATGCTGAAATGCTATCAAAATTTTGTACTACACCTTTTGATGTAATAATAAGTTAGTTTCCTCCATTTATAGGATGTTGTATGAAGTGTATGTGTGATCTCCATTGACATAACTTAGTGAATCGGTACTTTTTCTATATTAATGCCTAGTTTTTATATCTTTTTGCAACATATTTGGGTTTATACAGGTCATATTACGTGTCTAGGTTCAATCTCAGTCCAAACTTGGAAGTGAATTCAACAAACTTTCATTCCTTCCATGATAAGAGTGAGTGTTGTTAAGGCCTTTGTGTGAAACACTAGTTTAGAATCCATAGAACTAAAGTGAAGTGAATGTGTGTAGGATGCTTTACTTTCTAAGAGTGTTAATTACAAGTTTAATTGATAACAAACATTTGTGCATCACTTGTATTTCAAGTTTTCATGTCAATTTTAGTTCAAGTATTATCCCTTCACCCTTTCATTTAGTCAAAAAATTAGTAATTAGTAGGATTAGAATCAATTGAGTACATCAAGGGAACCAAACCTCTATATGGAGATTCTCTCCAACTCAAAGTCACCCATACTTTGGAGAGATTCCATTATTTTAATAGGAGTGGGAAGAGGCACACATTTTCACAAGGGTTACACTCCTTATTAACAATAATTTTTAGCATGCCTGATGGGACCTGTATTCCTTGGCATATCTAAATTTTAGAGTTGGGGAAAGACATTTATATTAGCATAGTACATTCATAATTCTTAAACCAAAATATTCTTTGAGATTTGTTGGATTCTTAGTAGCATACCAACACAAGATTCATGTTAAAGGCTACTACAAGGTCTTCAATCAAATGTATTCCTTTTGAATTTATTGAGTTACCTTCAAATTCTAATAAAAGAATAAGATTCATAAGAATAAATACTTATCCGATGAAACTGTTTCAATCTCCAAATCAACCCATTGTGTAAGATAATTTAATCTCCATTATCCAAATAGTTTCCCCTAGAAACAAGGTGTTTATTTCCTATAATAGAGGAAGCCCTCTAAATTTAGCTCAGTATGATGGTATCCTAGCTTTAACTCTTAAAATCATACCTTATTTATTAGGAGAATACAAAAACACACCTATTAAACATATTAAATATGTATCCAACCTATGTTTTGTTCATAATGTTATCCAAGAGAATGTTGTTATATGTATGCTTGTTGCACCCTTCAAATGAAAGGCATTGTAGTGGTATAAAAATCTTATTTTGAACTCTATTTCTTCATGGGATGACTTAGGTGCATCCTTTTATAGGAATTTTAAGGATAAATCAGATCACTTATCCCTAGTTGAGCAACTCACAACCATTACGAGGGGCCCCTATGAGTTCATGACTAACTTTAACCAAAAGTTTCAAAAGACATGGACTAAGATACTTGTCATGATTAGGCCATCTCTTAAGTATGCCTTCTTATATTTCCTAAGATCTTTAAATTTTGATATCTCTATGATGATTTAGTTTATGGTTGGAACTATACTTCTAGATGCATATGAAGTGGCTATTAGTGCATAAAATAGCTTAATTTAGGCTATACAGCTTGAACCTAGGCCTCCAATGCCTATTTTTTCAAAAATTCAACTAATTCTAGCCCCTCAAGATCCATCAATGGCTCTAATTCCATCCCCTTAAGCTCAAATTACATCCCCTCCTAGTTAATAAAGTGAAATTGGTGAACTCAATGGAATGTTACAATCCTTTGGAAATGAAATAGTCCAAATGAAAAGGCAATAATACCAATCTCAAAGATCTATCACACAAGACAAGCCTTATGATGTAGTTGATCTAAATTATCTTTTTTCATCTAAAGCCATTATACCTATACCAACATAAAATAACTTGATGCAAGAGTCAAGTTGGTAGCTATCAAATCCAAATGATATGCAGAACCAAGCTTTGGTAACTCAAACTATGGTGGTTCCTCAAATGACCCTAGAATAAGCTTCTCTTTAAGAAAGTAAACATAGTGAGGATATGGTACAATAAGGCAAAGTTCATCATGGGAAAGGGCATCATAATTCAACCTTTGTAAACTAGAAAATTGATGATCATGTGGCTTTGAATCAAGTTTTTGAATCTAGTACCTCAATCAATGTGGTTGTATAGAGCCAATAAAATGTCTATTAATGAGACTCAAGAGGTGGGTCATGTTATAAATAGTCTTTATATTATTCCCAAAAGTATTAATGATTAGTTTGTTGTCCTGTCACCTCATAAAAATCAAAATGTGGAGGTTGGCAAAACTCACCAAGTACCTTAAGTGAAAGATCATCCATTTGATAAAGGTGAGTGGATATATTTTTAGTATTTTTGAACACATAAATAAGGCAAATATCAACATGAAAATGTGGGAGTCTTTGGAAATCCTAGGACAAAAATACATGCTTATTTAAGAGCTTTCAATGCTCAAGTTGTCTACAAAACCAGTCAAGAAGGAGAGTGTGGTTTTGACAAATTCAAATTAGCAAATGAAACAACAAGTAGAGAAGGTACATAAGGAGGAAAAAGTAAATAAATATGAAGTAAAACTAAATAAAACACCTGATTTTTATCTATCTTTAATTATTGACAACACTTTAATTCATAATTGTATGGATAACAATGGAGCTAGTAGTGCAGTGATGCCTAAGAAAATTATAGACAAGTTAGGTTTGGTGTATGAACCAAAAACTAAAGGTGTATTAAAACTTTATGGATCCCCAACCAAGACTATAGACATGATCAAGAACTTGAAATTAACACTACATGTTTGCCTAAATGTAACCATTTAAAACAATGTAGTGGTGGTGGACCTGCCTCCATATTTTACCATGTGTTAATCATGAGATTTCACATTAAAAATAGGTGGTTACCTTTCAATTTATTGTAATTATCTCATGTTCATAACAAGGTATAAAACCATGGTCAGAATTCACTCTAAACCTATTGCATGCTTTCATTTGGAACCATACATGCTAAGTGTTGTGAATACTAACTGTGTCATCTTTGATGAGCTAGAACAAACTATTGAAGTAGAGGCCAACTCACCTCTTGAAGGAGTTCCTAATTTATTTATTGATTATTGGTTTTCTATCTTGCATGAACATGATCCTTATAAAATGATAGAATAAGAAGGACTCAGTTTCTATATTCTACATGAGAATGATGCACATATTCCAAATATAGTCAAGGAAGATGAATCAAAGGATGGTCTTTAGTAACTCTAATTTGATGGTTAAAGTAATAAAAATGTTATTAGGGTTGGAATGATGCTCATATCACCCACTAAAAAAAGATATTATCTGATATAAAGATTTAGTTTGGATTTTCTACTAATGTAGAAGAGTGTGAAGCTCTAGTCCATGGTTTACAATGGGCTAGGAAGATGGAAATAAGCCTCCTACAAGCTTTTGGTGATATTGAACTTGTAGTTCACCAAGTGAGAGGGATAAATGTATGTAACATCTATTTTATAATATCTTATAAAACACAAAGTTTGGGATCTCCTTGAGGACTTTGATGCTTTTGATATTTGAGCAGTGCCTAGTGAGTAACAAACATGAAGATAGATTAGCTGGCATAGGAGCTCAGTTTAACATTATAGTTGATGTAAGGAATGAAAAAAATTAGTCACATATAAAAAATAAGGTAAGGCCTTCTATTCTTGACAATCATGAGAACTAGGATGTTTTTGAAGATGATAACTAGACTGTTCACTTCTTGCAAGAGGGGGCTAAATTATATTCTAGAAATCAGTCAAAGCTCTTACAACAGTATGGTGACCAGATTGTCCAACTCAAGTACAAAAAGCTTCCTAAAGGTTTGGTCATGATTTAGAACATATTCAATCGAGATGATGAGATGAGGAGAGAGAAGTCTTCATTATCTACCAAATAATAACACTATGCTATCATTAAGATATTGAATGGGAAGACTCTCAAACTTGGTAAAGTATGTTCTCCATATCAAAATGAGACATTTTTTTCTCTATTTAGATATTTTTTTGATGTCTTTGCATGGAAGTATATTTATTTGAAGGGGTTTTATCCTATATTAGCTCAATACACCATTGAGCTAGAGGCTGATACAAAATTAGTAAAATAAAGGAAAATACCAATCAATCCTAAGTTTGATCATTTGATGAGAACATAAATTCACAAGCTAATTAAATAAACCATTATTTTCCCCATGATTTATTCTACTTGGGTGGCAAACCTTGTTCCTGTGAGGAAGAAAAATGGAGAAAGACATTGTGTGGATTTCCATGATTTGAACAAGACCTCACTCAAAGATAATTATCCATTTCCATAAATGAAACAAATATTTCAACTATTAGCTAGTTCATAAAGGTTCTCATTGTTGGATGGTTATAGTGGATACAACTAGATACTTGTGAAAGAGGAAGATCAATTTAAAATAACTTTCACTACCAAGTGGGGCACTTTTGCTTAGAGGAAAATGCCATTTAGATTGTGTAATGTTGGATAAATGTTGTAAAGAGCCATGGCTATGGTATTTCAAGGTCTAATCAGTAGGTTTGTTCTTATATATTTGGAAGATGTAACTATATTTTCAAAGAATGCAAGTGAGCACATGATTCATCTCAAGGAGGTGTTTGAGAGATGTAGACAATATGGGTTGTCACTTAACCCTAAGAAGTGTGTTTTTTTACTATATGAAGGTAAGATTATTAGACATGTTATTACTAAACATGGTTTGAGCATTGATCCTAAAAGGATAGATTTCATTCTTGCATTATCCTTGCTTAAACATTAGAAGGCTTTACCAAATTTTCCTAGAACAATAAACTTTATAAGAAGATACATATATAATTTTTCAACTTTATCAAATCCAATTACAACCATTCTTAAGAAAAATCATAGCTTCACTTAAACCAAGGAGGGCATGAGGAGTTTTCAAGAGATCAAATAAGAAAAATCTAGTGCTCCTAATCTCATTAAGCCTAATTTTTCAATGGATTTTATCTTGTATGCATATGCTAATGTGGACACAATTTAAGGTATACTAATGAAATAGAATCAACAAGCCTTGGATCATCCCATAAAATTATTCAATCAAGGCTTAGAATAATATGAGACAAGGTACACCTATGTAGAGAAACATGCACTTTCCATAATCAGATGTCTCAATAAATTTAGACACTTTCTATCTAATAATAGAATCTATCTAATGGTTTCTCATCCTAGCATCATGGAGTTCTTGTTGAACAAGGAAATAAGTGAGAAGAGGGTAAGTTGGATAAAAAGAGTGATGGATTATGATGTTGAAATGAAAGTGACTAAGTTGATTAGAAGCAAAGGATTATGTGAACACTTAGTCCAGGACTTGTAGGAAAATAAGGAGACATTTCTAGCTTTAAATGATAAATAAATTGTAGTTGATCATAAATCATCATCAAGCTAGTTTCAAGATATGGTAAGGTACCTCCAAGATGGTATGTACCCTAAAACATTAAGTGAATTAAGGAGAAGGTATTTTAGATTTCACTCCATTCCTTTTCTCCTTATTCATGGACTACTTTTAAAGAAGGATATCAATGACATGTTGTTGAGGTGCATAAAGCCAAGCCAAGCTAAAATATTACTTGAGGAATTATATGATGGAAAAGGTGGAGGTCACTTCTCATCAAGGAAAATAGGCTTTAGGATCATGAGTGGGTATTATTGGCCAAACATATTTATAGATTTACATGCTTGGGTAAGAAAGTGTAAGAAGTGTGCAATGTTTATAGGAAAACAAAGACTTATTGCCTTACCTCTTCAACTTGTTTCAGTAGATAAAACCTTTGTATAATGGGGTTTGGATTTCATTAGCCTCATCAATAAACCTTCAATATTGGGCCATAAGTGTATCCTTATTGCCATGGATTAATTCACCAGATGGATGGAGGCAATGGATTTGAAGGAAGTAAACGAATCTAGTGTGTTAGAATTCTATGAAGGTTTGATTACAAGGTTTGGAATTCCATACACTATCATTTTATATAATTACATGGAATTTGTGGGAGTTAAGTTAATTCAATGGGATGTATAACATGGTGTATACCTCATTACTTCATTAAATTGTTACCCACAAGGTAATGGCTTTGCTAAGTCCACCAATAAGAACCTATTAAAAATCATAAGGATAACCATTGAAGATAATTAGAGGGTATGACATTTGAAGCTTAAGTTAACTCTATGGGATGATAGAATCACCTTTAAAAGGTCTATAGCTAATTCACCCTACAATCTTGTCTATGAAAGAGAAGTAAGGTTGCCAATATCACTTGAGCTCCCTACTTTGGAACTAATGCATCAAATAGAGTTGTTGGAGAATGAGCTTATGGAGTGAGGTATGTTGAGCTTATAGAGATGGAAGAAATCATAAATCAGTCCATGTTGGCCATGAAGATGCATCAAGCAAATGTGAACAAAATTTTTGATAGAGGAGCATCTTCAAGGAGTTTTAAAGAAGGTGACTTGGTTCTCAACTAGGATGAGGATAGAGATCAACTAGGAAGGAACACCAAGTTTGATTCACTTTGGAGTGGCCATTACATAATCTCCAGTTGTAAATCCCATAATGCCTTCCAACTTACCAAGATGGATGGTGAATAACTCCTAATCCCAATCAATAAGATACATATGAAACATTGTTACTAAGAGATAAGGTCTTTTATACATAGTATGTTTTGTTTTCAATAAGTGATTAACTAACACATGTGTCTTGTTGGTTAATTTCATTGGTTTTATGTGTCTTCCTTTCCTTGTTTTCAAAAGGAAAATAGTTTTCTTGTTTTGAATCAAGAGTTTTATTTATTGGTCAATTCTTAATCATGTTTATTTTAGTGTAAGAGAGAATTCATGAGTCCAAAATACATGCAAAGTTACTAGTTCATAAGCATAACAAGTATGCTTCTCAGATGAGTCACCAAAATGTTGACAAGTTTGACCTACCAGGTCAAACTATCACTCCTATAATTTGAAATTTTGCTTGTCATGTTTGTTTACTCTAATGATAATTATGTTGGTATTGTTATGTCCTTGGAATGGACACTTGAAACCTTGGTTAGTAGAGTAGGTAAATTTGATAAATTTAAGGTTTTGTTCATCATAGCTATGTGCATGTCTAGTCACTCTATGACCTATTTTAGTGAGTGAAAAGTGATGAAAAGAGTGTAAGGTGTTTTTATTGGTCTCATATCATGTGTCAAGGTCATTTCATGCTTCATAAATGATCAAATGGGTTGGTTATATCTTGACTAACATCATAAGCCAGTTATGTTGCATTTAGGATCATTTGATGGCTTCTAGAGAAGGTTTTGCAAGGTAAGGGAAATAAAGTAAAAAAAAAGGTTGAAACACATCATGATACATTTCTTCAAACATGTAAGGGTCTTATGAACACCTTTTTGACATTTCCATCAGTTTTCTTAAGTGATTATGGTAGCTTTAGTGCTAAAAGGGCTCTTTTGAAGTTGTTCATACAGGTTTGAAAGGTGAAATTGACTTTAAATAATATTTAAGACTTCATCCATCATCCACAAGGTAAAATTAATTATTTGGAGAAATTTTTCATGTGCAAAAAATGGTAAAACCCTACTTATCTCTCCTATTGACTTTCTTAGCAGCTAGAAAAGGGTCATCATTTTTCACTTGGTGTGTAGAGGAGAGAGAGAGTTGGATGGAATGCATTTGGTGAATTTTAAGAGTCCTTATACCCTTCATATTATTTGAATTATTTTTCATATTGATGCTTCCTCCTCTATGAACCAATGTTAATAAGTTTAGGTAGTTAAAATGCCTATTTGTTCCCCATGGTCAACACTTTTTCAGTAGTTTTAGATCATGAATGAGATAATGTGTTAGGTGGATTATTTAATGGATCCTTTAAAATATTTAATATCCCTCTCAATTTTTTTTTAAATTACTACTTGGCATGGGTGACCCTCAACATGAGCAAAACTTCTATCAGGGTGAGTTACAATTTATTTAAGAGATTGTAGGCAAGTGTTGTGTTTGATTGAGGGTGTGTTAATTCCATATAGGATATAAAAAATATCAAAAAAATCATATTTTATTATGAAATATCCTTCAAACCATTTTTTATCATTATATGAGTCATGAACTTGAATAAAGAGAGAACATATGCATTTCAAGAGTAGTTGTAGGTGATACTTCAGAGCAAACCTTATCAAGGCCATGAGGAGATGAATATAATGTTTTAAATTAGGTTTTATAATATTTATCTAATTTATCATTAATATTAATATATTTAATTTATTTTCATTCACCATTCAAGTTGTCTTTTTGAGCCGATTCATTGTGGCATTTCTTTAGCTTGGACTGTGTGAGCATTAATGAGGGAGTTTCTCATTGTTTAGTGGTTGAAAGATATATCATAAAGATATGGAAAGTTTAATATGATCCTCCATGTGGTTAACCATTTACCACACCAAATCTCAATCCTTTTATAGTCTCTTGGCCATTGGCTCAACTTATTTTTAGTTGGACTGCTTAAGAGCATTAAGGAGGATTGTGAGAACTCTCACTAAATGTCTAACAAAATTTTAGACTTAATAATGAATAAAGGTTTATATAAATAATTATAAAATATTACAAATTCCTTAATCATGGTTTAGTTTAGCCTAATAGAGGTTAACATAGTGGCATGATATTCATATATGCAGTCATAGAATTGATATGAAAACCTACAGGTCAATCATAGGCCTAAGTGGGAAAAAAACCATTTGCTATATGTTATAAGGATGTTTAGGATTATATAAATGAATTAATTAGGTAATAAGATATAATTTATATTCATTTAATTTGATCTTTCAGTTAATACACCTCAGAATACAACCTACAGGTAGGCAGGGTCAGACTGGCATGACTTCTTTTGAACCCTCCATATGGGTAGTTCATGTAAAAGAGTTTAATAAGAGGTGTGTCTCTTGAAAAATATTTGGTTTTATCATTGGATATATATAATAATTAATAAGGTCATATATTCAAAGGGATCCCTTTAAATATCCTCTTACACCCAAGATTAGTTTCACAGTTTGAACACCCAAACTACTTATCTGAGATGTCATATTTTGAAGCTCAGTAATCATATGAGGAGATGCATGGGGGAATATTAATATTAGATGTGGTTAGTGGGGTATACTAACCCAAAATAATTTCATTTATTATTTGTTTCATCACCATACCTATATGAATAATCTTTAAGATACAGGGTGACTCTAAACCCTATTTTTGCCTCCAGTAAAGCTTGAGAGATCATAGAGTTTTGCTTAGAACTCAGTTAAAATTTTGTATGAGATAAATTGATATTTGGTGATTGTGGAGGGGTCTATATACCTTCATCATGTGGTATAAATAAATATAAATAGGGTTTTTTATTTTTGAATGATCCCTAAGAACACTAGGCACTATAAACCCTTACAAAGCTTTAATAAGGATTTCAATGGTTGTTAATAAATCCTAAATGACTCAAGCTCACTTATTTAGGCTTGAAAACCTTTGGGATATATATTGAAACTTTATAGGAATTGTTTAAACCAACAATGAAGGCACATGTGAAAGATAAAATATGTGAATGGCATAATTATCAATTTACATAGGCCTAAGTTAACGTATATTGACTTAATCATGGACATGTAGATTCAAGATGCATGGTAAGAGTATGTTCATATCAGGACTAAGATAATTTAAGGTTGTGATGAATATTTTATAATAAATAGTGAATATCATAAGTTTTTTATTACAAAACTCTATCTTACACACTTACCTACAGGCCTATTTGAAGAGGTGAGTTTACTCTCAATAATTTAATAAAGTGTGCCAAATGGGTATTGAGTGTAGAGTTTGAATGAATATGAGAAGGTTTTAAGAGGTTTTACAAGAATTATGAGACCATTTATCTTAATAACAAGTTATATATATATATATATATATATATATATATATATATATATATATATATATATTGAAAATGGTTCATATAAAGCTTCATATAAACCTATAAGTCTGCAGACTTCTAGGTTCCCATTTTTAACCAAAATAAGATCAAAATATGGCATTGATGAATTGTTGTTGGATCAATAAAAGAAATGATTTAGTATTTAATACTTGGTATGAGTCACATGTACAAGACACACTCAAATAAGAATGAATGTCTTCAACATGTGTGAATGATCATGAAGTCAGTTAGGTGAAGCCTAGATAGATATAAGAAGAGCTTCAAGCCTGCCTTTAGGATTTGGTATATATTGTGTGTTTATTATGTTGATAATGGAAATTTGGTAGTCAAGGGATACCTTAAGGCCTTTGGGAAAATTAAAAGGTGAAGACATAGGTGTTACAAGACTAGAATCATCCAAAATAGAAAACTCTCAAGAATGCATATAAGAGACCTCATGAGTACCATATAGGTCTTTGTATGAAACTTGAAGGAAGTTATAATATTTGAGTTGGATATGAAGTTTAAATAGTTTTGGAAGATGTATATATCCTGGATGAAGACTCTCATAAGCTCTAATATAGGAAAAATGAATGAATGATCAAAGAAAGGTAGTTAGGGTTAGAATAGCCTTATGACTCACAAACCCTCACAACATCTAATCAGGTTTTAAAGCCTTATGTGGGTGTTATTTCCAATTAATATCATTGAGATACATGTTATAGGTTGTCTTAGACTTAATAGATACCCTAATATCCATTAAAAAGTATTATTGAGGTTTTGAGGCCTAAAAAGATCTTTCTCGGCTTATACAAATACATTCTTCCATCTTGAGAGGCATTTTATTTTTCTTGGATTTGTATGGAGCAACTAAATGGGACCTTAAAATCCTAGGAATAGTTTTGTACCTTTGTCAACTAAAACTCATTGGCATTTGTTTTAGGATTATCCCCTTGTTCTTTATGAACCATTATTAAGATGATAAGATTGCTTAAACCTTTATTAAACCCTCTTAAAGGACTCAATGAGAAAATAAGTGATTATAATGCACTCAAATGGAATGATTCAACATATAAATGATTCTATTCACATCTATTAGTCTCATGAGCAT
Organism: Torreya grandis; assembly: GCA_037957365.1. Classification (NCBI taxonomy): domain Eukaryota; kingdom Viridiplantae; phylum Streptophyta; class Pinopsida; order Cupressales; family Taxaceae; genus Torreya; species Torreya grandis. Next base: position 3,538,087 of record JARHVA010000598.1, on the reverse strand, counting down.
CTGAGCATGGCAATTGATGGTACAGGTGTATGAAATAGGTTTAAAAGCATGGCTAAAGGTGTCTTTATGAAGGAAGAAGGTATTAAATGGATTTTAAATAATGAGAATAGGTAAATAAATATTTTTTAAGGTTTTAAAAACTCTCCAAACACCTCTTCACATCTCATATAGAAGTAATGGCTCTAGAATTTAACAACCTAGTCAGGAAGTGAAGAAAACTCAGTTTTACAAACTAAAAGGCCTATATACATGCCTATAAAGTTATTCAAAGGACCTATCCTCTGAATATTGAATTTTATAAATTTATTTAATATCTCAAAAAATCTATTTAAATCATCAAAGCCTACAAATATCTTGAAAAAATCACTTCAGATATCTCTTAAGCATGCACAAGCTCCTAAGTTAGGGTTTTAGCCTTTCAATGGTTTGCATATCTGTACAAGGTTCCAGACCTTAAAAATTGAAATGGAACATGGTCTTGGAATGGTTAAATTTAATCAAACACTCCCTATAATTTTCACACCTGTGGGAGTGATTTTGGGCCAAAACTTAGTTTCTAGGCAAGGAGGCCTAATAAAGGCCTAATTGAAGAGAGAAAATGAGTTTAAAAGTGTACTTCCACTAAGATTTGGGTCCTAAAAATTGGCATGGAGATGTAATGGGATAATAGGTCCTAAAAAATGTCTTTCATTCTCCATTACCATTTTTACATGCTTCCACACAAGGAGTTTTACTTGTTTTGTAGGCTACAAAGAATTAAGAGAAATGCAAGCTATAGGTGAAAAACTAGATATTTTGGAGTGTTTGATGACTTAAAGTGAAATTTTTTAGGTTATATATGATTTTATATTCCATCCATAGAGGAAAATTTATTTCTTCAAGGCAAAACTAAGTTTTCACCTTTCTGTGTCATAATGCTAAATGAGGAGTTCAAGTTATCAAACCACCAAATCAATACATAAGAGCTCTTAAAAATTATTTATAAATATTAATCATTGTATCCAATTCCAAGTCAAGAAAAAAGAGGTCAATATTTAATTTTAATAAGGATTCAAATGGTTGAAGGAGTCTTCAACAACCTTGAAGAGACATTTCCTCTCTCCTACACCAAGACATGAAGATAGAGTCAAATAAGATTCAAGAACCTTCTAAAAGCCTCCAAAAAATGGAGATGCATCATAAATGGGTGAGGATAAGTATTCAACTAAGGAATTTATGAATACTTTAAGACCTATTTCCATGGAGAAGGCTTATTCATCAAGGAATACATGCAAGCTAGTATATTGGGTATGTAAGCAAAGATATAGGCACTTCAAGTGGTCAAAATCCACCAATAAATGCACATGAATTATTAAATATTTATAAAATATTCCAAATATATCTTCTACACCATTTTTTAAAGATAAATAAAGATAAAATCTAGGAACTACTATGTAGGATTTGAAGGGTGTGAATACAAGTGAGTTACCCCTATTTTGGGGATACTTTATCTCCCCTCTCCTACTTTTTTATATATTTGTATCTTATTTTCTATATTTAAAAAATCATTTTTAGCTTTAGATATGATAAAAGGCTATCAAAATTTTGTACTACACCTTTTGAAGTAATGAGAAGGTAGTTTCCTCCATTTTTTAAGTTGTGTGAAGTGTACGTGTGATCTCCATTGACATAACTTAGTGAATCCATACTTTTCCTATGTTAATTTTTGGGTTTTGTACCTTATTATAGAATATTTAATTTTATATAGGTCATATTAAGTGTATAGGTTTAATCTCAGTCCAAACTTGGAAGTGAATTCAACAAACTTCATTCCTTCCATGCTAAGAGTGAGTATTGTTAAGGACTTGTGTGAAACACTGTTGCATAAGCCATAGACCTGAAGTGAAGTGAATATTCATAGGCTTATTTTCCTTCTAAGAGTGTTAATTATAAGCATAAGTGATAACAAATATTGGTGCATCACCTGTCTTTCAAGTTTTCATGTCAATTTCAGTTCAAGTATTATCCCTTCACCCTTTCCTTTAGTCAAAAAAATAATAGTTAGTAGGATTAGAATCAATTAAGTGAGTGAATCAAGGGAAACAACCATCTATCTTTAGATTCTTCCCAACTCAAAGTCACCCACACTTTGGAGAGATTCCATTATTTTAGTAGGAGTGGTAAGAGTCACACATTCTCATAAGGATTTCACTCCTGATTGATAACAATATCCAAATATAAATCTAGATAGTGCATATATCTAAAGAGATAAGGAGATATTGGAGGACCCATGCCCACAAATTTGGAGAAAATGTGAGTTTCCACTCAATAGTTAAGATTATCTCAACCATGAAACCTAATCATACTTGTAACTTGGTGAGCGTGAGTGAACCAAGTCAAATCATACTATAAATTTGGTGAGGTTGGATTATGTAATGAATTCAAACCTATATACTTGGAAATATTTAGTGATTTAATCACCTTAACCATACCAAAAGTGAACTAATTAATCTAATATATTGGCTTAATATATTTTGTAAAATTCCAACATGGTGGGTGATGATAGTCCATAGAAGTGTTTTAAAATCTAAAACTAAATTGATTTTAAAATTTTAGGTGCATATTGAATAGAATAGTCACATTGGATATGTTTCATGTTGAAAATATACATAAAAATGGTAACAAAGTATATAATTCTGCTACAAATGTGTATTTGAATCATATAACTATGACTCTAACCAATTTATAAACTATGTAAGTGTGGATAATATGTTTACATAGCATACCCCCACTATAATCTAAACCTAATAAAATGGTGTGAGTGTGGATAACATGTTTCCAAAACATGAACCCACTTTATATCTAAATATGATATTTTTATGAGTGTGGAGAACATGCTTCCAAAACATGCTCCCATTGTATATCTAAAATTGGAAACTAGTGTAAGTGTGGAGAACATGTTTTAAAAACATGCCCCCACTATAATTTGAATCTGATGAACTATGAAAAATGTGGAATCCATGTCTCTATGCCATGCTCCCACTAATATCCCCACCTTTTATGTGTGGGGAAGTATAAACTAGAATTCACCTTGCCTCAAAAGGATAAGATAATTGTATAATCTATGTATGAAAAATGTAGAATATACAAGGAACATGTCTATGTAGATATATCATTCAAGGATGTATAATGTGATCACATCAAGTCATAAGATGCATGATGTGAATCATGGAAATGTCTAGATAGTAATAGTAAAATATCAATAATAAATCAAGCACACACACAAGAGAACTCAAAAGAAAATCAAAATATAATGGTCCAAGGATACCTCAAACAAGGGGAATGTTCAAATTCCACACAATTAAAGGGACATGGCATAGTCATAGATCCAAAAAATCAAGGAATGACATATTCAAATGTCAACATACAATAAAAGATTACATATTCAAATGTCAAAGAGGCAAACAAAGGCATGAGGGCCATAAACAATGGATCATATTCAAATATTCAAACAAGAAAGACAAGACACTCAAGTAATTTCATAAAAGAAAACATAGACAATAAGTAACCAACATAACATATCATACTAGTCCTTGGATATATGTGTTAACAAAAATTTTTACGTACATATCATATCAAATATACTACAAAAGATATAAACATGGATAAAGTCATGTGAAAGTATATAATATCAAACATGATAATGTAAAGTGACCATAAAATGATATAACATGGATGTATCATGATCAAAGAAGTGGGTGGCCCCAATATCCATATGAAATTAGTAGAGTGAAGGTCCATCATCCTAAATTGAATAGATCATGTATCTATGTATGTCTGAATCACATTCAAAGTATGCATGAAACAAGTGTATATATAAAGAAATGATATGATATCCACTAACATGTAACTAACAACATAGATGCCAAAGAGTTAATAGAACATGTAAATGCTGAAAATATTTTTAGATTTTGATTTTTTTTTGGAATATTATGAAATATCTCATGTAAGATATTTATTTAGGTGCATGATGCTCATTATATGTTTGATAGGTTTTCCTTCAAGTGTATCTAGGTGGTATACACCTTTTCCCATTTTTTTTGTAACTATAAATGGTCCCAACCAATTTGGTTTAAACTTTTGTTTTTTGTCTTTTTATGCATTGGTGGTCTTTTGATTTTATTTTATTACCCATTCACCCATAATAAATTCACATCATTGAACCTTTTTTTATATGCTCAATTAACACACTCTTGATAAATCCATAAATGTTCAGCAACCTTTGTGTATTATTCACTTAATCATTCTAATTGATGCAATCACTTTTCACAATATTCATTTTATCTTATAATGTATTTAAGAGAAACATGCAAGGAAGGTATAGCCTAAGTAGGTGTGTGAACATTACTTAGGTATGTGCATAAATCATACACTATCTGTTAGTGCCTATCTATGTCATACCATTTGACTTTTTTGCCAAGTATTTTGATAATGGTTTTATTTGTTACCTTTGCCTACCCATTACCCTTGGGTAATAAGGTGTAGAAAAGGTGTGTTTTATTTTTTATTTAGTTAAAAATCATAGTAATATCTTATTTTCTAAACTCTTAACCTATAGTTCATCTAGGTATATGTGTGGCTAACTTGTGGCTTACATAACTTAATATTATCTCATTGCATTTCTCAATGTTCTTAGTGTGGTCAGCCTATGAAATAACCATGGATAAGTAGAGTATATATAGGAGGTAGCTCTTAGTATTTTATCTTCATTTTAAGAATTCTTCTCTTATTTCATTATTTTAGAGGTTTCCCCCTCGAAATGGCTCAGTCATAATATTCAAGTATTATGCTCTTTTGCCAATTATTGTTATGGATCTGCTTATTCTATTATTAATTCTATGATATATAATTATATTTTTATGAATCATCTAAGTAATTTCATTACATTATTTTTTAACGATGATCCATTATCAATAAAAATAGCTTAAGGTAAGCCAAAATAGGAAATAATATTGGTCATCAAAAACTTGCATGTCATCCCCTGTATTAAACTCAAATGGAATTGCCTCCACCCATTTTGTAAAAAAATCTATATTTGTGATTATAAAATTATGGCCACTAGTGGACACTATATTTATCTTGAAGATCAAATCAAATTCACATAAGGATAAATTATATAGTGAGACAATTATTTTTAACTCATGAGAAGGTTTAAGGTTTAAATTTTTGTATTTTTGGCATTGTAAACATAATCTAGCATGTTCAATACATTATTGTTCCATGGTCTGCCAATAATAGCCTTGACATAAGAGTTTTTGGGACATAGCCTTTCTACTAAAATAACCATCACACTCACTATCATGAAATTATAATAATTTTGTACATGCCTCATTTGTGTTTAAACTTTGAAGGAGTTACCCATCGAGACCCTATTTGAATAAATTATTTCCAATAATAACATAACGAAGTGTTTCACATTGTAATTTATATCTATCATGCTGCGTAAAATGTTTTGATATATAATATTGGTAAATGAAATTATAAATAACATTTTACCATTATGTGTTCTTAGAACTATGAATAATAGCAACAATGGCTAATGTATCCATTTTATCATAATAAATGGAAGGATCTCGTAATTGACATTAAAAGGGTTAGAGATAGTCTAGGGTAGAAGGATGGTAGGTTATATATGTAACATTATAATTAATTATGAAAAATAAAATAACCATATATTTAATTTATTATGCTGAGATATGATAAAAATATAAAGTATAGATATGTTAGATATTGCAATGATAATGAACAAGATACTTAAATGGTTCTAATGCTAATAAAATATAGATATAGAATATGAAGAAAGTAAATTGTATTTAAATTTTGTATAAGTGACATGATTATATAAATTATACATTTGTATCTAAAAACACTTATGTCAACTTGGGATAGTTGCATTAACACTTTTGTCTATCTTAGATATAGGTGCCTGGTATGGAATACCTGCTAGAACTAGATGTGACCACCTAGATGCTCCTAGGTTCTGTGTCACCTTCACTCTGGTGCATTCAAATATGCATCATGGATTATCATTCCTTATCAAAAATAAAAAAATTAGTTTTTCATCTTCATAATGGTTTTGGTAAAAATGGGTTAGTGGGTATATGGTGATAACCTACCCCAAATACCCCTCTATTAGTGAGCACTTCTTGTAGAGCTAATACTCAAAATAGGACCTTAGATTTGTGTAATTATCTTTTATGTGTTATATTTTGTATGTATCATGTAATGTGTGACAAGTAAGTACATGGAGTGACCTAAATTTTAAATTGGAAAATATGGCTCATGGGATGCTCCTTTAATACTTCATACCTACATATGTGTTTTTCCTATGACTGATATGGAAATATGAGAAAATAAGGAAGCTTTTGATCACTTGAGTGCTTTATTGAATGTCTTTTTTAAGTTGCCTTGTGAGTTGTTTGGTCTTTGATACATGAGGAATGAAAGAGCTATACCAATCCTTTTGGATAATATCTCACATTAAAGAACTTAGGTTGACAATAAGAATACATTTCATTTACAAATTGGATGAATTTAGGGCATTAAAAACTTGAGTCAAGATAAGACACTTACGTTGACATAGGCATTTGACTGGGACACAAGTGTCTAGGCAGCTAGAAAATAGGCACATGTCTAGAACTTATAGAGATAGAAGATAATTAGGTTTATAACATTCTGAGTATGAGATAAGGTTTGAGTCATCAAAATAACATTGGTTGGACTAAGAGATAAGCAATATGCATAGAGAGATAGTGTACATGAGCCTTTCAATAGTGAGAATGGTCTAGATGCTGAAAGTACATCCATGATATGTATTTTCTAAGTGTACAAGATTGAGGTGATATATAATTCATAAATAGTGTCTCTAGTTACCCAAAATCATTATTTCCATGTAATTCAAATGTTAGTAATCCTTAATGCAAATAATGGTTGGGTCTAGTCTTGGAGGTGATGAATGGAAATAGTCCAAGATTCATTTTTTTATGGTTTAAACTAATTCCATGTAGGTGTGGTCCCAAGGTGTTCATACCATCATATAGGATTTGTCCACTTTTTTAATTTAAATTTCTAATAAAACATTACCTCTATGCCAAGTATTATGCATCTGGCATTTAAAACAATTGATTCCTTTTGCCAATGTTCTTTCTTTACCTTTCTCTTCATAAATTCAAAATATGTGAAGATCCAAGTAACAAAGAAGGTGTCAATAGAGCTGAAGTACATCATTTTATAAGAGAGTCATATTAGAAATCAAATTAATTAAGTTATTAATGTTGATAACATAATTTCCTTTCACTATAGTCATTATCAACCTTATCAATAATAGTTTAATTATCAACATAATGATTCATATTCAAAGTTTAAGAATGAAAAAAATCAATTTAAAGCTAAGTGTTATCCATTTCAAAAGTTTTAATTTTTTTGCTATCCAGATGGAGCTCAAAAGACCTTAAAATTATCCAATATTTCATGTAAATGTGATCATCAAACATTAGTATCATTTATAAGTTCCTAAAAATTAGAATGTTTGCATCATATAAATAGAATAAAAATTAAAATAGAGAATAGTTATTTTATCAAAACAATTTTGTACTTCAAACATAAACTACAGTTATTCTTAAAAACAATCATAAGAAAATATAATTATTAAAGTAATCCAATTCAAAATTTCCCTTTGCCACAAACTATAAAATATAACCAAATTTTTACCAACTTAAATTAAAAAAAAAATCCAATTTCTTACATATGTGGAGATGACACTTATCCCCAACCTCAAATCTACAATAAAATGCTTCAAACTCTTTAAAATTAATCCCTAGCTCTCTTCATTTTGTCTTGGACATTGGAAGTATTTCTCCAACCATCATATATGATGGGACTACTAATCTTACATAAAATTTTAAATCATTTAAAACCTATGTAAGGAGTGTATTCAAACCAACACCTATGAGGCTACCACTATTATAGCTAAAACCTTAGTTGGAGATGTGCTAGAATGTTATAGTCACCTTCCAACTCACTCAATTACACAATTAAAAGACTTATTCAATAATATATTTAGATAATTTTAGCATAGATAACTTCCCAAAAATAACCTTATCAACTTCATTAATGCCAAGGAATTACCTATCAATTGCACTCATGTTTTCATCAAACAATGGAAGTCCTTGATCCATAAGTTAGAACATGACATGAGTGATGAATAAAATTATCACCACTTTGAAATCCCCACTTTAATACAAAATGAGGTCCTTCTCTCCTAAAACTTTGGAATAAGCCTTTTACCATGATAAACTATAATATTTCCTCATGAGCTACTTTAAACCATATAAAAATTCTCGTAAGGAATCTTTTGAAACTATTTACCCTATTTTGGGATTAAAGTAAATCATAATTTAATAAAGCTGTATAATTTATTTATATTGTAATTTATGGTAATCAAACATAAATTTTAATGTAACTGATTGAGATTGATTTAATAATGTAATTTACTATTTATGAAAAGTACGAAGGAGGTCAAGATACTTAGCTTTATTATTTGACAAGTTGTCTATGATTATGTTTTTACATTGGAAATAGACTAGAACTAAGCTTGTGATTCATTCAGATCTATAACTATATATTTATGTGTGTAGATTCATTAACATCAACTATGGAGTGAATTTTTTTAACTCATGTTACCTGAGGCTAATGTTATTATCTTGGGATATTTTGCTTCTATATGACCATATAGTGCAGTTTGTCTACCTGATATGTCTTTATATGTGTGATATTTGACCCTTGTAAATAGCTACATAAATTGTCTTCCTTATCCTTGAGATGATAGGTCCACTTGTGAAGGATGAAAACCTATTAAAAGTGGGGAATTTTAATTGGGTTGATCTAACCTCAATCACTTCCACTGATGATTGATTATTACTGACGTATACATTACTTTTAAGTGTGACTTCAAGCCACACATATTTATTATCCTTAGTATTATTGTGTTATTTCACTACATGGATGCACCTATAAATATGGATTTAATCTTGAAAATGTTGGCACTTGAGCTAGATTGGTGTGTTTTAGACTTGGCTAATTATTGATCCTAGTGAATGATATTCAATTTGTGAAGAATAGGGTATATTTTATTAATGTGTAGTAGTGTATTTGATAAGTACTTGATAATTCCATATGTTTAATATATTTGACATTTATTTGAATTTATATGCACTTAATTGTGTAATTTATCACACCATCCACATGCTAGGTGAATGAGTCGATTGAAGGAAATGATTTGATTTTAAAAATATCCATTGTTAACTGAAGAGTGGTAACATCAAATTTAGGTTAGTAACATCAATGTTACTTTTTAGGTATGACATTGACAAGAATTCCAATATGATGATCTAGAAATGTTTGAGTAGGATATTTACCTAATTTAACACATATTGAAAGGTTCACGTAAGGGACTGGTAGAAACATAAAATGGATCAGGATCATAACTATCATGCATGCGTGTGAAAATGGTAAATAAGAGTTACTTGGAGATGCACAAGTCATGTTAGATAATTTTAGGTAAATATTTACATTTCCAAGTCTAAAATATGATATTTTAGTGTGTACACAAACATCAACCACTATAATTAATGTCAATACATATCAAACCAAACCTCCCCTATAATTTAAATTAGGAATCTATAATCCCAAAAATGTAAACCATTAATAACCTCCCTTAAGTCTCCAAGAAATTAGGAAAAATATGCCACCTTCTCAACCCATGAGCTTTGACTCTTCTAAGCCTCCATCGCTATGGTACAATCCCAATAAGTTTTTTTGATGACACGATACTGTATGTCATTATCATGAAAGTATTTGTGACCTTCAAATATTTAATTTTACCCTATTTTTAGGTTAAAAATTTAACCATAAATCCATCACCCAAGAATTATATATTGAATATCTCAAAGCTTCTAAAGCCAAATCACATAAAACTCACCATTCATAACTAAACAAAAATCAATCTCCAAATATTTCAAATCAAAAAATAGTTGTTAATGTTGTAGAAACCACATTTAGTCCTTACTCTTCCAATGATGAAAAAAAATTTGATTAACATCAAAATGTGAATCTTGTTGTATCATCCATCAATTTTCAAACAGTTGTCTCCAAATCTTGTACCCTAGAAGAGGGATGTTCAGTTCTCCTCTAAATTTGGGAAATCTTGGGACATTTCCAAGCCTATGGGTGTGCCTATAAGTGGAAATAAACCTCTAGGTTGAAAGGGATAGCTCCCTATATTAGCTTTTTGTGTAATAAAACTATTGAACTAGATTTTTTGAATGAAAAGAGTTAAAAGTTTACATAAATGAAAAACCTAGTCTAAAATGGTGATACACCAAGAATTAGTATCCACGTGTATGCCCTATACTTATGCACAATAAAATAGAATATAGTCTATACCTCAAGCTCTAGAAGATTCTAACATAAGTATTTCAATGTAGAGACAAAGTTGAATGAGATTAAACACGGTAAATGATTGAAAAAATACCCTGTATATTCTAGAAAAGGGTTACACATGCAAGGTCTCATACAAATAAAATGCACTCTACATGACCTATTGGATTGAATCTTTGATCAAAAGTATGAAGGACAAAGGATGGAAGGATAAAGCATCACTTGTTGTTACTATGTATCTCTTACATACCTAGGCAAATTTCTAGAACTTAAAAAGGGAATAGATTAATGTTTCTTTGCTCAAAGGCAAGAAAATGGAAAAACAAAATAGCAAGGCTTTTTTGTACTATCTATAGATGATTTAAAAATAGCACAAGGGTCTTATTTATAGAAAAGAGAGAGAGTGGGGGGGCCTTTGGAACCTAAGGAAGGAAATCAATTCTATTGGAGGTCACCATCCTTGGCTATAACTAACCCTGCTAAATATGTTTATTTTGGCATTCTATTTGATCCATGTCACTCTCTTGAATGCCCTTTACTTTCCCCTCAAAGATGCTTCCCAATGGCTGCTAACAGAAATGAGATACTTGGGGAAGATGCTAAAAATGGTCATTATTAATGGAGCCACCTATTATAAATCTCTTTCAGTGACCAACCGCTCATCCTTGGCTTGTTAATTTGCACAATGGTGTGAAAAAGTCACTTTCATTCAGTCTAGCTTTGTCCTTCCATTTTGATTGGTCTTCAAGGAATGACTCGGATCATGGTTCTAAGTCATTGATTTTCTTGGCATAGATACCTATGGATTATCTTCCATTTATCTCTGACAAGTCACATGGTAGCTTCTAATTTGCTTGATCATTCATCATGAACCATGTCATTGGGCCAAACTTATTGAGCTAAGTAGCCTTGAAAGTCTGAATTTCACTTGTAAATCCATTCAGGCTCTAGGATTGCTTTAACTTGATTTGGGGTTTCTATTTCTCATGACTTATGAAACTTCATAAGTGAAGTCTTTGATATACCTTGATTTGCACTATAGACCCATTCAGGTTTTTTAAATGTCTTTACTTATAAAACTTATAAGTCAAGCATGTTAGGAAACCTGATTTGCACTATCAAGGCTGCTTGCTCTTTTAGGTTTTTTTATTGCTTCTAATTATAAAATTTTATATGCAAAGCTCTTTTGAAAACTTGATTTTTCTTTACTTAAGAGCTTTTCAAGTTTTTTGAGTCCTTCTACTCCTTGTTTGCTCCTTCAGTTTCTTTAAGGCTCCTTACTTATAAAATTTTTATAAGTAAAGCCTTTGACAAATCTTGATTTACACTACAGAGTCACTCAGGTTCTCCAAGTGACTTCACTTCTTGCTTGAAGACTTTGGGCATGAACTTGATGTCTTATGGCACGTCATGGGCAATTCAATCAAGTTTTATGTTTCAAGCAATTTTCTTGAAGTAATTCCTTCAGATAAATGTCCAAAAGAATTCATTTGAGTCTTTGTATTTTGGCTTCTTTGGCATCAAGCTTGGATAAAATCCTTGAAGTATTCCTCAAAGGAATTCTTTCAAGAATTTACTTCAAGCATTTTACAAAGGGTTAATTAAAGGTTCCTTCGGGAACTGTTACCGAAGGACACTTAGAGGAAAGTGTCCTTCAAATTTTTTTTTGAAGGACACTCAAGGGGAACGAATGGCCCCTTTAGAAAATTATAAAGGGAATTTCCAAAGGAAATGGCCCTTCAGAACTTTTTTGAAGGGAAAATTTTGGGAAGAAAGGGCCAAAAGTGAGCCTTTGGGAAAATTCTTGAAGGGCACTTAGACAAAAATGTCCCTTCAAAATTTTTTTGAAGGGGTATTTAGGAAAAGACCAAGGTAAAAATGCTCTTCAAAAAAATCCAAAGGGAAACTTGGGAAAAATGTACCCTTCAAATTTCTTATGAAGGGTCACTTGGATGAAAAGTGTCCTTCGAAAAAAATCTGAAGGGTCACTTGGAGGAAGAAACAAGGTGAAGTGCCCTTCAATTTTTTTTTGAAGGGTCACTTAGACAAAATGTGCCTTTTGGAAAAAATATAAAGGGACACTTGGGGGGAAAACAAGGCAAGGAAAAGTTCCTTCAAAAAATTCTAAAGGGCACTTCAAAGGGAAGTGGCCCTTTGAAACTTTTTCGAAGGGCACTTCAGGAAAAACTTAAGGCAATGAAAAGCTCAGGAAAGACAAATACAAACCGAAGGAAAAGTTTGATGAAAAAAAGTCTTAAGGGAAGAAAGAAGGGGAAGAAAAAAAATTGGAAAGCCAATTCGAAAGGGAAAGAAATGACCTGAGGGGAAAATAACAAAGACAAAATAGAAAAAACAAATGGGACAAGGCAAAAAATGGGAAGCCCAACATGAAGAAGCCAAACCAGCCAAGGATAAAACCAAAAAAGGGGGGACAAAAATTAGTCAACATTTTGGTGTTTTCCAAGGGAGACATGCTTTCTATGTCATTATACTAGCTACCTAAATCCTTCCATTGGGCATGGAGTCATGTGAGGCAATAAGAGTTAAAATAACAAACCATAGATGAGGACACATATAAGAAAAACACAACAAAGCAAAAGTAAGGATGAGAAAACACTTTTGATACAAGGCACTTAGGTAAAAACCAAAACAACAAGGGAAACACACAAAATAAAGTATTTACAAGACATAGCCAGCAAGGTCTAGAAGCAAGACTTTAAATGGATCCCATTCACCAAAATAGGCAGATCTTCTCCATCCATCTTGGACAATTGAAAGGATTTTTTTTGTTTGCACTTGATAATGATGTAAGGACCACTCCATAAAGTATCAAACTTTATATGTCTGCCTAGTTTTGTTCTATCCTCATCCCATTTCAAGACTAAGTCACCTTCTTTGAACACTCTTACCCTTGTCCTTTTGTTAAAGGATTTCTTCATGAGAACTTGATGGTGTTACAAAGTGTTTTGTGCATCATCTCTTACCTCCTATATCTGCATTAATTCTATCAATCTGAACTCCATGGGAGTGTTTTCAAGTAATTCTAGTGGTTGTGCAAGTTCTAAGGCAAGGAGCTCTTATGATATGGATAGCCTAGCTTCTCTCCCATAGACAAGTATAAATGGAGAATTACCAATTAACTTATTGGGACTGATTATAAATTCCCATAAGGCTATCTTCAACTTGTTATGCCATGCTCTTTGATTAGTTTCCAACATCCTCTTGATGATCTTGATGAGGTTTTTGTTGGTAGATTCAGCCAATCTATTACCTTAAGGGTAGTAGTTGGATGAGGTACTTAAATGAAATCCACTCTTTACTTCCCAATCAAAAGTTTTAACACTTATGAAGGCAAGTGCATTATTTGAGATGATGACATGAGGAACCCTAAACCTTGTTACAATGTTGTAATAAATTCTAAGATAACATTTTCATTTGCCTCCTTCAATGCAACAACCTCTACCCACCTTGTGAAGTAGTCTATAGCAGTCAATATCCATTTATGTCCAATACTTAATGAAGGGTTGATCATGAAAATGAAGTCAAGGCCCCATTGCATAAAGGGTTGGTCCACTTGAATAGGATTTAATGGAGGAGCTACAAGTTTTTGTTTGCCAAAAAAGAAAGTACATTGAGGATAAACCTTAGCCTAATGATAATAGTCTTTAAAAAGAATAGGCCAATAGTAACTAGCTATCATTATCTTCGTAGCTATTTTTCTAGGAGAGAAGTGACCACCATCTGCACCATTATGGAACTTTTCTAGTAGCATATCAAATTGGTCATTATTAATGCATCTTAGCAACACATTGTTCACATCCATTTTAAAGAGAATGCCATCCACAAGACAATAAGGGATAGTTTTTATCCTAAAATACCTCCTTTGAGATTTGTTCAATCTATTGGGACACTCACCATTTAAAAAAAAACTAATGATGTCTTATTTCCAACTTTGATTTTGCATTTGATCAACTGACTGGTCTTGAACTTGATTTACCAAGGCTTGCTCTTTTGGCTCTTGAAAGTCATATGCTAAGTGCTCATACAAACCTCTCCCTCTTACCAAGATAGTTACCTTGACATCAATGTCATATTCCATCACTTTCATGATCCACCCAGCTCTCTTTTCATTGAGATCTTTGCTTAGGAGAAACTCCTTGGTGTTAGGATGGGAAACCATGACATGGATTTTGTTTTTGGAAACCATATGCTTGAATTTTTTCAATCCTATAATAATGGTTAAAGCTTGATTTTCAGTAAAATAATATATCATTTCGTAGTCCTCTAAGCCTTGGTTAAAGAAAGCAATTAGCTTCTCAACATCTTCATCATTATTTTGCATAAGCATAAATGAGATTGTGTTAAGGTTAGGAAAAGTATAAAGTATGAATTCTTTAGAAAAATTTGGATTCAAGAGAGTGGGAGATGCTGAAATTGATTGATTGCCTCAAAGCTACTCTTACCTTTCTTTGTCTACGTAAAAAATTGGTTCTTTTTTAGCATGGTTGTGATAGGCTTTACCATAGTTGCAAAGTTTGGGATAAACCTCCTTACAAAGTTTATTTTCCCTAAGAAGATTTGCAGTCCCTTCTTGTGTTGAGGCAAAGATAAGCCTAGAATAGCTTCTATCCTTTCAAGGTCAAAAGATAAGACTTCTTTTGAAACAACATGACCCAAAAGCTTACCTTCATAGACAACAAAGATGCACTTATTTGGATTGAGGCATATGCCATACTCCTTACACTTCTTCAAAACTTGCCCTAGATGTCCCATATGATCAACAACATCCTTTGAAAAAATGGTTATATCATGAAGGTAAACAAGAAAAAACTTATTGATCAAACCTTTGAAATCCATGCCCATTTCCCTTTGAAATGTAGCTCCAACATTAGATAAACCAAATGGCATCTTCTTGTAGGCAAAGGTCCACAACTTGGTGGTGAAGGCTGTATTGAATTGATCCTCTTCATTTACCAATATTTTATTATAACCTAAATAACCATCAAGAAGTGAGAAATGTTGAGAACCTGAAACAACTTGTAAAATTTGTTCCATGAAAGGGAGTGGATAATGATCCTTGAGAGACACTTCATTTAGATCACAAAAATCCATACAAAGTCTAATTTCTCCATTCTTATTTCAAAATAGCATAAGGTTGGCTACCCAAGTTGAATGCTTGATAGGAAAGATAATCCTAGACTCAATCAATTTGGTCAGCTCTGTCTTCATGAGTTCTTCTACCTTGGGATTGATAGGCCTTTGATTTTGTCTTATTGATTTAGATCCATGCTCCAAATCAATGGTGTGATGAGCTAAAATTGGATAAAAGCCTTTAAAGTCCTTGTATTCCCAAGTAAAGATGTCATGAAACTCTTTACATAATGCAATAAAATCTTGCCTTTTCAGTCGAGAATAAACCTTTCCAATCTTCAAAAGTTTTCCTTAAAAATCAAAACTCTCTCATAGTTCTCTTCATTTGTTGACATGCTCATTATTTGATTATTATTTTAATAATCCTCATTGAAGACACTCTCCAAGGTAATCATCCCCTTGGGTATTTTATTTGTATAATTTTCTCTTCATAATGATCATGTAACCTCTTTTGATTTTTTGAGGAGAAATCTGCCTTGTTTTACAATAAGTGTGCAATGTGTTCATCACTTTCAAACACTTGCCATGACACTTCATTATCCAGAATGGAAGGTATCATAATGGTCTTGATATAAGATTGATCCTTCTCTTTTGTTACATCATAAATTGAGTCAAAATGTGCTCCTATTGTAGCCAATCTATCAACATGCTTGTTCAAGTCTCTTGGTATGGGTTAAATGTTGAAGGCATCAAAATATTTAAGTAGATCCCATACCCTATGCTTGTAGGACTTGAGAAAGGGGTTCTTGGTTGTATCTTGACTTCTTACTTGATGAATTACCAGCTCACTATCTTCATATAATTTCAAAATCTTGATTCCTCTCTTCTTTGCCTATTGGAGACCATGAACTAGGCCTTCATAGTCTGCTATGTTGCAAGTGTAGCTAAAGTGAAACCTATAAGAAGAGTAGTAATGATTATTTTATGGAGAAAACAACATTACTCAAATTCCTACACCTACTTTTCTCCTTGAACCATCAAAGAACATTTCCCACATGCCATCAAGTTCATGATCTTCATTGGTGAGTGAAGGAATTATAATGTTCTCTTCATGCATGTAGTAAACTTGCAAATAAATCTCCTCAATGAAAGTGTAAGGATCAAGGCCATGTGTTTCAATTCTATACTTGTCAAGATAGATGTCAAAAATACCTTCAAGGGGAGAATATGTTTCATCATCCATGACTATTTCTTCCCCCTTACTAATTAGACAATTCTGATTTGACATTGTCTCCAAGTATGGCTCAATGTGGAACCTTGATAAGGGATAAGTCCTTATGGATACCTTGGTTCCATATATTATCTTGAAAGCTAGAAAGGACCAATCAGTATAAAGGTATCCTCTTATCTTGGCTGTAAAGTCCCTTGACAAGCATATAGGAAAGTGTGTTGGAAGGTCCACCAACACAATATCTTACATGATAGGGAAGCTTGGGCAGCCATGTAAAAACACTTTCAAAACTTTGACCAACCCTACTATCTTGGTTGGAGTTCCATCCAATTGTAACATATGCCTTTACTATGTGGTTCATAGTTCAAACCTAGCTTATCAACCACTACTTTAGGCATAACAGTAGTGCTTGCTCCACTATCCATAATACAATTGTGGACCAAACTATCTCCCAAAATGGGTGTGATGTATAAGGGTGGAGGATTTTTATATTTATTATAAGGCTCCAAAATATGATTTGGATAATTTGTGAGAGCCACACTATGATGCTTTGAAGATTGAGGAGCCACATGCATGCTTTCTAACTATTCTTGCAAAATCTCCTTTTGACTAGGAATATGTAGAACCTCCCAAAGGGATATGCTTGTCTTAGTACTCTTCAATGAGTTAATAATATTTAGAGATGGAGTATTCACTTTCTCTTGCATTTTTGATGGTAATGAAGTAACTGTAGCTTGTTGTGTTGCAATCTTGGCAGTCACATTTACATTCTGATTTTGCTGAGGAATATGGCTTGTAGAAGGTGAAACACTTTAATTAATGCTTTATTGCCTTGGAGAGGCATCACTTAAAGCTATTCATGGCTCCTGGCCTTCTCCTAATTCTCTCTTCTTATCCCTTGTATTGGCTATAATTGACATGCCTTGAGTTAACATAAAATTATCTTTTACTTGAAAATTCATCATTCCCACACTTGGACTATTGCCTTCTCCATGACTATCCCTTTGGCTGGGACATGCTTCTTCTATTGTCATGTAAGGAGTAGCTTCCTCTTATGTAGTCAAAGTGTAGCTAGTTCCTCCATAATCATGTGTAAGTTAACCTTGAGGCTATCCCTATTGGTCCACATGATCTTCTCCTTACACTAGATTTGCATGAATTGGAACAACAACCTTTATGGGAGGAGTAGAAATTGGATTATATGCATTGGGCTACCTATTGTAACCTTGTTGATTTTGTCCTCTCCCTTAATAATTATATTGGGATAGAGCTCTGTATCTTTGTTGAGTATAGTATTGTGCATTAGGAGGAGCACTTGCCTAATATTGAGCTTGTTTGAGCTATCCTCTCAATGATTTTATTTCTTCATCCTTGTCTACAATGTTATCCACCTTCTTAGGAAAGGCACTTGGCTTCACATTGGCATTGGAAACTTGTGACATGCTTGGAGCTTAAATTAAATTATGGGACAAAAAAGGCATGAAAACTCTTGAAGGAAGTCTTTCATCTTGAATTAAGCTATTCTCAACTTCAATTGCTAGCTCATATACACTTGAAAGAGTGAATCCTCCCATTTATTGCAACATAACAACAACATCATTACCAATCCATTTGAGGTATATTGGGAACACAAATCTATTTTGAGGTCTCATGATTTATGGTAGCCTATACCATGTTCTTTGAAATCTCTCATTGAAATCTCCCATGAATTCATTTGGACCTCTTCTTATTACATTTAGTTAATGTATTAAAGAAGAATGATCACTCATATTTTCAAATCTTGTCACCAATAGGTCTCCAAAGCCATCCAAACTTGTAATGTATCCCCCTTTCAAGGTTCTATAGTAGTCAAGTGCTTTGCATTTTAGAGACATAACAAGTAGCCTAATGGTTATGTTGGCCCTAGTAACATTATGGAAATTTTAGATATTAGAGATGTCTATAATATGTTCAGATGGGGTAATATGACCCTCCCTATTAAAACTAGGAATTTTTTGTAGCATTCAGAGGGATGGGGTCATACACATGAAGCTCTATTGGGTTTTGGGTATTAAAAGTAGGGAAGGGTTGACATCTATCCATCTCTCCTCTTTCCCCCATTTCTCTTCTTTCCCTTTGATCCTCTATATCTTCCTGTTCTTCAACTTCTTCCTCTCCTTGAACTTATTCAACCTCTTCCTCTTCTTCCCAAAAACCACCTTGCCAAGGATTTAATAGGGCTAGGAGTGGTTCAGGGTGTTATTCTTTAGGAAGAGCTTCAACTAAAGGGGCTTGGTTAGAAAATCTTGAGGACCTTGTGAGGCCCATGTAGGATAATGTATAAAACTTGGTCTAGAACCAGGGATTTAGACCCTTTTAGAGTCACCAAATGTTGGGTTAGGGGGATTTATACTACTTTAGGCCTATCAATACCATCATTCACCTTGACTTAGTAATAAAACTTGGTCCCACTAAGCGTGCTAGAATTATTGTCTCCAAATCTTGCACCCTAGAATAAGCTTGTTCAGGCCTCCTCTAGATTTGGGCAATGTTGGGACATTTCCAAGCCTATGGATGTGCCTATAAGTGGAAATGAACCTCTAGGTTGAAAGGGATAGCTCCCTGTATTATCTTTTTGTGTAATAAAACTACTGAATTAGCTTGTATGAATGGAAAGAGTTAGAAGTTTACATAAATGAAAATCCTAGTCTAAAATGGTGATACACCAAGAATTAGTATCCATGTGTATGCCTTATACTTATGCACAATATATTCTATACCTTAAGCTCTAAAAGATTCCAACATAAGTATTTTAATGTAGAGATAAAGTTAAATGAGATTAAACAAGATAAATGTCTGAAACAAAAACCTATATATTCCAAAAAAGGGTTACACATGTAAGGTTTCATAAAAATAAAATGCACTCTACATGACCTGTTGGATTGACTCTTTACTCAAAATCATGAAGGATAAAGGACACAAGGATAAAAAATCACTTTTTATCACTCTATATCTCTTGCATACCCAAGCAAATATCTATAACTTAAAAAGGGGACAGACTAATGTTTCTTTGCTCAAAAGCAAGAAAATGGAAAAATAAAACAATAGGGTTTCACTGTACTATCTTTGGATGATTTAACAATAGCCCAAGGGTCTTATTTATATCAAAGAGAGAGACAGGAGGGAGGCCTTTGGCACCAAAGGAAGGAAATTAGTTCTGTTGGAGGTCACCATCCTTGGCTGCGACTGACCCTACCAAAGATGCTTATTTGGGCATTCTATTTGATTTATGTTACTCTCTCGAATGCCCTTTGCTTTCCCCTCAAAGATGCTTTCCAATGACTGCCAACAGAAATGAGATACTTGGGGAAGATGCCAAAAATGATCATTATCAATAGAGCCACCTATTAGAAATATCTTTTAGTACCCAACCACTCCTCCTTGGCTTGTTGATTTGCACAATGGCATGAAAAAGTTACTTTCATTCAGTCTAGCTTTGTCCTTCCCTTTTGATTGGTCCTCAAGGAATGACTCAAATCATGGTTCTAAGTCATTGATTTTCTTGGGATGGATACTTATGGATTATCCTCCATCTATCTCTGATAAGTCACGTGGCAGCTTTTGATTTTCTTAATCATTCATCATGAACCATGTCATTGGACCAAGCTTGTTGAGCTAAGCAGCCTTAAAAGTCTGAATTACACTTACAAATCCATTCAGGATTTGGGATTGCTTTAACTTGCTTACTTCAAGGTTTCTATTTCTCATGACTTATGAAACTTCATAAGCAAAGTCTTTGAAAAATCCCAATTTTCACTGTAGACCCATTCGGGTTTTGAATGGATTTACTTATAAAACTTATAAGTCAAGCATGTTGGGAAATCCAATTTTCACTATCAAGGCTGTTTGATCTTTTGGATTTTTTGATTGCTTTTATTTATAAAAGTTTATAATCAAAGCTCTTTTGAAAACCCAATTTTGCTTTGCTTAAGACCCTTTTGGGTTTTTTGAGTCCTTCTACTCCTTGCTTACTCCTTCAGGTTCTTTAAGGCTCCTTACTTATAAAAGTTTTATAAGTAAAGCCTTTGACAAGTCCTAATTTACACTATAGAGTCACTCAATTTTTCCAAGTGACTTCACTTCTTGCTTGAAGACTTTGGGCATGAACTTGATGTCTTGCGGCATGTCATGGGCAATTCAGTCGAGTTTTATGTTTTGGGAAATTTTCCCAAAGTAATCCTTTTAGACAAAAGTCTGAAGGAATTCCTTCAGGGCTTTGTCTTTTAGCTTGTTTGTCATCGATCGTGTCTAAAATCTCTGAAGTAATTCCCTAAAGGAATTCCTTAAGGAATTTACTTTGGGAATTTTACAAAGGGTTAATCAAAGGTTCCTTTGGTAACTTTTCCTAAAGGACACTTGGAGGAAAGCATTATTCAAAAAAGTTTCAAAGGACACCCAGGGGAACAAAATGCCCCTTCAAATTTTTTTGAAGGGCATGTCCAAAGGAAATGGCCCTTTAGAACTTTTTCTAAGGGAAACTTTTGGGAAGAAAAGGCCAAAAGTGACCCTTTAGGAAAATTCTTGACGGGTACATGGACAAAAATGTCCCTTCAAAATTTTTTTTAAGGGGCATTCAAGAAAAGATGAAGGCAAAAGTGCCCTTTGGAAAAATTTGAAGGGACACTTAGGCAACAAGTGCCCTTCAAATTTTTTTTGAATGGTCACTTGGACAAAAAGTGCCCTTTGAAAAAAATCCAAAGGGTCATTTGGAGGAAGAAATAAGCTGAAGTGCCCTTCAGAATTTTTATGAAGGGTCGCTTAGATAAAAAGTGCCCTTCAAAAAAAATATGAAGGGACACTTGGGGGAAAACAAGGCAGGGAAAAGTGCCTTCAAAAAATTTTGAAGGGCACTTCGAAGGGAAGTGGTCCTTTGAAACTTTTCCAAAGGGTACTTTGGGAAAAACTTAAGGCAAAGAAAAACCCAAGAAAGACAAATATAAAGGACATAGTCTAAAGGAAAATTTTGAGGAAAATAAGTCTGAAGGGAAAAGACAAACGAGCTTGAAGGGAAGAAAGAAGGGGAAGGAAAAACAAAGGGAAAGTTGAGCCCAAAGGGAAATAAATGACTTGAGGGGAAAAGAAAAGGCAAAATAGAAAAAACAAAGGGGATGAGGCAAAAAATAGGAAGCCCAACATGAAGAAGCCAAACCAGATAAGGACAAAACTGAAAAAATAAAGGGGATGAGGCAAAAAATAGGAAGCCCAACATGAAGAAGCTAAACCATCCAAGGACAAAACTAAAAAAGGGGGACAAAAATTGGTCAACACAACCTTTTAGGTTAAATTAACCTAAAGAACACCTAGTTCACATACCTAGTGAAAAATAAATCATAGGTGATCCTGATCCCAGAGCTTATATAACTCTTCATACTTATCCTTTAGGTCCAATTTTTGTTTCAATTCATACCAAATCATAAAAAAATTAAAATCACTTATTTCTAATTATATTTTCCATGTTGATACATTTTTATTAAACTCATAGAAACCCAATAATATTAGCAATCCTGATATAATTCATTTAAATCTAGAAGGTTACAGTTGAATTGGCCATGACCCATAATGTGCTTATATAGTTATAAATATATATATATATATATATATATTGTTAAAAATAATTGAATAAAATATGACCTAAAATATGATGATACATTTATAATTTGGGTCATGTTACACCTAATTTCATCATGCGTAACATAGACAATGTTGTTACAATGTTTCTTCTTTCTTTTGTCATATCCATTTGTAATGGCCAAAAATCAAACATATTAAATATAATATTAATCCCTTTACCTATTACACATCGGTATATAAATTATGTAGATATATTCATATTCAATTAATATCTTCCTAATTGTATCAGAAGTGTTGATATGATCATACTTTGCTCAAATCATTACAACTATATTGATAGTGCCAATATAGTCAAAATTAGTACAATCATATCTAGCTATATTGCCATCATCAATATATTATAGTAATAATTTTCCAAAGATCCAAATCTTATATTAGATTTTAATATTAGAGTTGTGAGATAAATTTATATAGAATATGGTAGCAAAGGTAATATCTTTACCAATATTAATGTTAATTCCAATCTTACCATACCTTACATCTTTGGGCATCTTATGATGCCTATAATTCTCCTATTTCATGCTTTGGGTCATATTTTTATACCATAATTCACACACACATTAGGGGCATATTTTGGTTCCCATCTTCATTTTTGCTCAACCATACAAACATCTCACCCTCACATTGAGCTAGTTATCAAGAGTCTAGCACACATTAAAGATAAGAAAATTCAACTTTCATAAATCTTACAAGATAAATAAACATGCATTTCACATGTTTTCATTTTGAATTTCACGTTTCTTACCCTTTTATTTCTATTGTACTATGTTATTTACTCTTTTATGCAATTTTCTTTCTTAGCATAAATTTTACATTTTGGTAATCACTTTCATTTTAGGGATTATTTCCCTTGTGTAATTTTTGGTAGCACCTCTTGAATTTGGGAAACCATAATCTCATTTTTGGATGCCTTAGTAATTTATTTTGAGGTTTTACCCTTTTAATATTGACCCTTATCTCCCTTATGAATATTTGGTATCAATTTTTCATTTTATATTACATTTGTTTCCTTTTTGAATGTATTGGTATTTTATTTTATAGACTTACCTTTTTATGGTCAGCCATTGCTTCCCTTGTAGATATTTGGTAACACCTCTTGGTTTTATTCCAACTTGGTCAGGTTTTTTGATTCCCTATTACTTTGTTTTATAACTTTATCTTCTTATATTCAGTCATCCATTATTTCCTTTGTGGATATTTGGTAGCACCTCTTGGTTTTATGGGACCTTAGTCTCCTTTTTAAATGCATTATTACTTTATTTTATAGAATCACATTTTTATAGTTGGCCATTATTTCCCTTGTGGATATTTGGTAGTAATTCTTGTTTTTATGTGACCTTGGTCTCCATTTTAGATGCTTTATTTATTTATTTTATAGTCTCACATTTTTGTTTTCACCATTGTTTCCTATGTGGTTTCTTTGATATCTTTTTATAGTCCCATATTTTGGGATGATTTATCATATTAGTGTTTGTGTTATAACCCTTGTAGTTTATGCAACTTCCCTAGTGAATTACCATATTTCATATCCCTTCCATTCTTATGATTTGGCTTACATTCTATGTACTTTCGTATCCCTTTTTTCTTAATCACTTCTAAAGAAAAAATCTTGCTTCTTATGGTTAGCTAATAGTATTTCCCCATTATATCACCATTTTGCATGGAAATTTATTCCCAAATCCTCATTTATTCCCTTTCTTTCCACATGTACACTAGGTTTAGTTTTAATATTTCAATATTTTCTAAAGTGTAAGTTTAGGAGTCTTTAGACATATCGCTCTTTACATTAGCTTCTTTAGTTACTAAGTGTAATTTTTCTTATGTTAGTCATTTTTACCACCCACGATTAGTTTTATGAAACCATATGGATAATTCAAGTAGAAAAAAAAAATTCAAAATATATATCTTAAAAAAAGGTAATATATCTTAAAAGCTAGATCATACTAAAAGACATGATCTCATTTTTGGCAAACCCCCTATTATATGTGAATCTCAAACTCCATAATTAGCCTCATGATAAATCTAAGGTCCATTGGGATGTGGTATGTTATTATACTAGGTTAGGATATCTCTCATCTATAATATATTTTTGTGTCATCATATTTATCAACATTCCTGTGCCATCTAATTTCTCAACATTCTGGTGCCATCTACTTTCTCATAGAAGTACCTAATCCTCATAGTAGATAGAAAAATATATAATGGGTATTGAGGAGTGGGGAATACATTATGGTAATGAAGTATCCTATTAATTTTCATGCATATTATTCTTCATAGGATGATATTTATACTCCACTAGTTATCCCAAGCTTACACTTGCTAGGTTGAATTCTCTAGGGGCACTGGTGTTGAAAAATCTTAGTCTTGGAAACATGATTAAAATGTCTTATTTCAAGTAAATATCATGTATTTTCCATGGTGACACCCTCTTTTCCCTCCCTCCATTTATTCATCCTTCATAGGTAGGTATGTTTATAAATTTCTCCCATATTCTTTTTTTCATATTACTCATCACCTTTAGACATGATAACATTATGACATCTTCAACACGTTCCTTTTCTAATAGAATTTGATAAGGTTTATTAGAGTCTATGAAATATTTAACAAATGACATTCATGAATAATGGATCCAAACATAGGTAAATTACAAATTATTTCAAACACCCTATACTATATTATTTCATGCTCTCTGAATATTAATAATTTAGGACTCATTACAAATATATAGGAATATGATTCCTATCATTTCTTTGCTAATTTATCTCATCCCTATGATTATGCAAACCTATATATGATATATTATTTTAACTTATAAACTATATATATATATATATATATATCAACAATATATCTATTATCATAATATTGGTTATATAGTAATATTATGATATACAAACTAACTAACTAACTTCTCGATAAATATAAAACTTTAACTACTCAAACTTACACAAAGTGAAAATTAATCTTGACATTTCCCCCCATAGTTTTTACATGGTATAATATATCTCATTTTTTGATTATAGCATGCCACCTTCATGTGCTCATGATCTTCTTTGCATACATGTTCCATCACACATCTCTTCTTTCACACTCATATATAATTGGTTTTATAGGTTCAAAAATAACCTTCCAAAATGGTTTTCATAGGTTCACTAATAACATTACAAAATGGTTTTATTAGGTTCACCAATAACCTTATAAAATGGTTTTCATAGGTTCACCAATAACTATATAAAATGGTTTTCTCAATTTTACCATTAACCTTATAAAATGGTTGCTACAATGCTTTTTAGATCATCATTCTCCAATGTAAATATAAAAAAAAGATTACATGGGAATATTATTCACAAGTGAATAGGTATAACTGTTCTTATTTTTCACACATGCTAAAAAATAAATGTAACTACCACACCACACTAAAAATAACACACCACATAAAATGTCACCACATCATTGGTGTAGCTCTATTGTTGGTGACCAATGAGAGGTCACTGAAAGACTTCCATCCATCATGTATCCTCCAACCTCTATTATGTCTATTTCTTACTTATCTTGATATGTCGATGAAGCTTGGTTGTATGAAGTTTATAAGGAAAACCCAACCCCATAAGATGGACATATGACTCAGGATGTCGCATATAAGTGATAGTGTGTTCATGTATAAATAATTGATTTTGACTCTTTTTTGACAACACAATATGACTATAACTCTCAATTTTATCATTGACATTTTGAAAATAAACCCATAAAATCAACACTTTGAATTTTTAATAATTTTGAAATTATAACACATAGAAAACTCAATAATGACTTTAAAACATAATTAAAGCATTATGAAAAATTCATATGTTCCTATTGACTTGATTTTTAAACATAAAAATTTTACCTAATAAACTAACAAATATCATATGATAAAACTTTTTAAAAAATACCACTAACCCAAATAAATGTAAACTTGTGAAGGGAAGCAATGTGGCATTGACACAGTAGGTGAGATGACAACTCACAATTATTGAAACTATGTAACAACTCATCAATTCCACTAACTTTAATGTCTTCTAATTTTTTTCTTAATATTCATTGTAATGCCAATCTTGAAGGCTATGCAATGTAATAGAATTGCTATGCCTTGTTTGAAGAATAGATCCACATGTATCCAAATAGATGCAGGCAAGATTGATAGCTCCAATACATTAGATTATAGAGATGTCAATCCACCATCAAAGTCAATATTTATGCATTTGATGAATCATAGATGACTGAGGCAATAATGCTTGTGCAAAGGATTCAATACAAGACTACCAAATATTTCTATGAGGATGGAAGCAGATGAATAATTGTTGGCTCCACAAATCTATACCAAATCTTGGTTTGAGTTATTCAAATGCCATAAAAAACCTCACGCTTTCTTCTATCTACTTGAGCACTCTAATATAGAAGTTGATGGATATGATATTGTTCTATGTGGATGGTTATAGGTGTGCAGTAGTGAGATTGCATGCAATCTCAAAGATAAAAATGCTCTAATATATTGATAGGTATTATAGATTTTTAAATGATGTGTATATGTAGATTTGCATGATTTTTGAGTTATGGTCCCAAAAGAGGCAAATAGGTTTTGCAAGTGTGATACAAAATTAAATACCTATGATGTGTCGTTTTATTCCAAATTTACATGTATATTATGTTGACTCAATAATTCTTGATTGTAGATTTGAGATGTCTGAGGTAAGGGACATATGAATGGATGAATTATCCAAGATTGAGGCAAATTCACACTATTCTGCCTATGATTTTTTTATAGGAAAATTTAGCTTTATCTTTCTAAACAATAGAAAATAAAACTGATACACATAAATCAAATTACAAATACATCATATGGGGCTAAGACACATATTG
Organism: Torreya grandis; assembly: GCA_037957365.1. NCBI lineage: Eukaryota > Viridiplantae > Streptophyta > Pinopsida > Cupressales > Taxaceae > Torreya > Torreya grandis. Next base: position 3,510,720 of record JARHVA010000598.1, on the reverse strand, counting down.
TAGGTGCCCTTATAAACAAATTTAATGATCCCTTATAGGGATCTCCTACTTTGATACCAAATGATGAGGTTTATTAGATTCTATGCAAGATTAAGAAAATGACTTTAATGAATAATGGAATTAAACATAGGTAAACTAAGAATTATTTCAAACACCCTATAATATATTATTTCATTTTCTCTAAATATTAATCATTTAGGGTTCATTATAAATATATAGGAATATGATTCATATAATTTCTTTGCTAATTTACCTCATCCCTATGATTATGTAAACCTATATATGATATATTTTTGTAACTTATAAAAAATATATCTCAACAATGTATCTATTATCATAATATTGTTTATATAACAATATTCTAATATACAAACTAGCTAACTAACTATATTTACTTCTCAGTAAATATCAACCTGTAAATACTCAAACTTACACAATGTGAAAACTAATCCCAATAGAATTTACATATTTGAGTTATTTCCAGATGATCTCTTGGACATTATCTTATCTTTCTAGGATTTATCATAGTTATATTTGGGACCTTGAGTTTTCTATTCTATTTTTTGGGCCATCTGATCCCATTTATCCTTTTCATGCTTTCATTTTTCACATTTTTGCAAGCCATTTAGTATTGTTTCTACTTTTAATGCTTTACTTTGTATCACTCAATTGCTTTTTTCCTTGGTTATTTGGTTCAAATTTAAACTTGGAATTTTGGATTGATGTACTCACCTAAAAGTGACACTTGAGTGCTAAGAGTGCTAATTGAGACCACTTATCCCTAGTTTAGTCTTAGAACTATCTTAGAGCCTATTTTCACACTTATCTAGCCTTTGTGTGGGCCACAAGCATCCCTAAAGTAGTCACAAACTCTCATTATTACATGTCAACCCTTTGTGACTAGGGTTCTACCACTTGGACACTAGCACCATAATAGGGACAATAGTTCCACATGGAGCTAGTGTCCCAATATTGGCACTACTATCCTTTCCCTCCTTTGTTCACAAACAAATATCTTTTCAAATCTTAGACCTCATTGGGTTATCCTAGACCACTTTTAGCACCCACACAAGCACTAGAACAATAAAAATACATAATTTTTATCCCTCTAACCACTAGATGGAAATAAAATGCAAAAAAATATGCAAACTCAGAATAATTTATGCATAATTAAGGTTATTGATCCCTATTATGCCCTACTTTTGCATATTACCATCTATAACATTCCTAAGCTAAGTCAATATTCCAATCTCAAGTACATTCAAATCACTCAACTCAATTATCATTTTAGCTTCACTTGCACTTGCACCAATACTTAGGTGGAGAAAACTATTGGGCTTGATCTATAGTTGGAGTATTGGTATGTATGCAACTCTCATCACAATGGGGTTTTGAGGATGTCCAACCTATCCCACTAATTATTTTTTTTCTAATTATATCAATTAGATGCCCTATAAACATGGAGGATTAGGGTTTTCTCATAAATTTAATCAAAACATGCCATCTACAGGGTTTAAAAAATCATGCAATTAGGAATAGACTTTATATATCTAGACATAAGAATACCCAAAAGCTTGGGATATTTCTACACAAAGGACATTACCACCAAAATAGGGAAACTAATGCCTCATGAAACTATTATCCAATTAAGGTGCTACTATCTAGGAGGGGTGTTGACACCTGCATTCTATTTGTGAGACTTAGATGATTCACTACCTTAGTTTTTAGCTTCTAAATCATTTGTCCCAATCATTTTCCAAATAAATTATTGAATTATTTATTGTTATTTTTGGAAAGTTCAAATTTAGTAAATTATGTAACAAATAAATAGATATATTTATGTTATATTTCTAACCTAATTTAATATACTCATCTCTTTAACAACATAGAATTTACATTCACTAAGTCCTAAAAGGTTAAATTTTTTGGTGAACCTGACTTACTTCAAATATTGCATAAACCCTAACCCTAGATAACCCTATGGTTTATATTTATAGCCTTTTAAGACACACACTCATATTTCAAATCCCTATATTTTCTTATTTTTATTTCATATAATCATGATAATAGTGATAGAATAAGTTTGTCACTTTTTGATGTAAACTCTGATACTTTCATTTGCATGCTTGTTTCTTTTAATTTGGAACAAATTTAGAAAAGACATAAACACATGTATACATGATGTTTTATATAAATTGAAATGTATTTCATAATTCAATCTATCTCTATCATGTTATGTTTCTCTTATGAGTAATTTAATTAAGAAACAAGTCCTTATACACACAGGATTTAGCACATAAGCTAACAACTATATTTCAAGTGTCAATGTCATAGCTTATGCACATGAAAGATTATCCTTTTCCTCCTCATCTCCATGATGGTGATAACTACTTTACCTCTATTTTTTTCCATGTTATCCCTCCTCCATGATAGGAATCATCCTATATTATTATTATTTATTCCCATATTTAACCTATCTACACCTTTACCCTATAGGGTGTGTACCTACATGTTCAATCATAAGCAACTAGGGTTTGCACTTGTGAGAATATAAGGGATAAAATTAGCAGTATGAGTAAGATAATATCAAATTTATAGAATCAAAATCATTTATTAATTGAAAATGTCACATTATTGGTGAATCACATTATATGTACACAATCTTCATAATATGCTAGTGTAAACAATGTATATGCATTTACACCTACCAAAGTTATGCCTAACACTCTTTCATATACAAATAATAAAGTAAAACATAGGAATATATTATAAGTTATTCAAAAAGATTAAAAGGTTTCAATAAGAGTTCAAGTGAGATACTAATAAAAATTATTAAATCTAAGTTGATCAACCTACCTCCTATACACCTAATGAGGTGATCCATATATTATTGTCCATATCATAGAATGTGTGGACACCACATTTATTCATGTTTAGCATTGAAAAGGAAAATACAAATGGATAGAGATGATTCAAATAGTGAAACATCATCCAAAAAACATACAATGGTACATCTACAAATTTAAAAATAGTAAAAAATGGTTACCAAAGCATAACTCAAAATAAAAAGGTTCCTGAAGTAAAATCAAATCAAGAAATAGTACAAAAAACACAATTAAAATAAGTAAAATATGTAAATCTACCTCTCCAAAATTAGGCTCAACTTTCAAATCAGTATGGGTTTGTTCAAAATATCTATAATAGTTTGATTATCATGGTCAAGGTTTAGGCAAGTATGCCTAAGTCATCACTACTCCTATTCTAGAAGTTGATAATGTTAGTCAACAATGTCTAGGTTTTATTGAACATACTAAGGAAAATCATTCATAGATACATTTTATCAAGACAACAAGTCAAAATACATAATAAATTTTATAAAAATAGAAAGAACTTAATTTTCAACGTCACAACATGCTAAGCCAACAAACATTTTCACTAGAGGCTAGAAAGCATAGTTTCAAAAGGCAAAATCATAATAAAAATTCTAAATCATAATATATAAAGGTCAACTCCATAGTATGAGTCAATTCACTCTAGCACTCTAGGTTATTATGATGATATCGATGATGAACAATACTCAGATTCATACTGCAACATCATTCAACTACAACATAACAATCACACTACATGAGAGATTACCATTCTTATTTTTGACATAGGCCATAGTGATAGTGAGTCTCCCATGAGATTCATCAGTTAGTATTGTTCCTCCCTTCTTATACATACTTTCCTTATTTCTTGCTCCTTGTACATAGTTTCATTTTCATGTTGCTTGTATATAGCTTATATCCAAAAACTAAAAAAATAATATAATATGTCAAAAACACACAAAAAAGAAATATTTACTCAAAAAATACAAAATTATAGATTGTATGCATTTCCATGTTTACATTTCTTATATTTTTTAGAAACTACATATGCTAGATGTAACATCCCCACTGGGATTTACTAGAATAACGCATTTAAAAAAAATTAACTTCACGTATTCAACATTAGACTTCACCACAAGAATCTAATTAGTGATACAAATTAAAACACTGAATATGTTAACCATTAAATAAACATGTAAAAATCCATTCAATTACTGATCACTATGATATAAATTATCAAAACAAGTATAATGTTGAATTACTCATTTTAACTACATAAATTCCAAAAAGGTAACTGCACAATTTTAGCCACAATTGATACAATATTACAACCAATGTTATCAATGTACATATGAATAAATATTACATTTTCATCAAGGATAATGTCATAATAAAAAATACTATACAAGATATAAGGCTTCACAAAGCACGAGTCACAATGAACTCCAATATACTATGGTAATCTTAAGTGTAGTCTCCAATGAAGTACTATTGTGGGGAGGGAAAGCATCATTCAAGCACTTATCCACACCAACCATGGACCATCGATCCCCCACACAATCCCCCAACTAGGTAATGGCCCTACCTTCACACATGAGTAAATAGTGATGGTGTTCTAAGATATCTAATACATGATGTGTACCATAAATAAAATATATTCTAAAATGATATCACACAAACATATAAATCAAACATATGAAATGCCAATGTTTAACTAAACATTACTTTGGCTAAATATTTTAAATAGTTAATGATCTCTAAGATCAGTCAAATTCATACACACCACTTGATTGGGTTACCCTCATCTTGCATTGATGATGCTAACTAAGCTAGTGAATTTCATCTCACTACTTATTTAGAACCATAAATGCCAGATTTGGTTAATTAAAACATAACCAATAGATTCAATTGGATTACTTCATATTAGCAAGAATAAAACATGATAAGTATAGAAATAATCAAAGTGCATACATTTAATCCATCAAATGTATGCAATGAATCTCAAATTATATTATTGATGACATAAATAAATAACATAAAAAAATATAGTTATTAAAAAAACATACCATCTAGGTATATTATATACTTATTCTACAAGTTACTAAATTTCCAAAAGTAACTCAAATGTAGTGATATCTATCCCAAATAACATTTATCATAGTTTATTTCCATGTACATATTTATCAAATTACAACAAGCCAATGATAAATAATTTTAAGGATCAAATACTTTATAATCAATGTCTTAACTCAATTAAACAAAAATCCATCTTTCATATTTAACTTGTTGTACTATTAATGAGTTGTATGCATATAATCATAGTGTACCACCTCACAAGTTTTATAACTCAATTTATAGTCATAATGTATTCCATATTTATAAGAACACATTTCATACATATAAATATATGTTATATATGTGTATGTGTACATATTTCCCTCATATAGATATATACCATATATATGTACTAGTACATATCAAATTCATACTACACACACACACACATATTAATATGTGTACAAATACACACACACATACATACATACATACATACATACATACATACATATATATATATATATATATATATATATGTATGTATGTTTTTATGTATGTATGTATGTATATATGTATGTATGTATGTATGTATGTATGTGTGTATTTGTACACATATTAATATGTGTGTGTGTGTGTGTGTGTGTACACACACACACACACATGTATATATATATATATATATATATATATATATATATGTATATATATATATGTATATGTATATGTATGTATATATATATGTATATGTATGTATATATATACATATATATATATATATATATATATATATGTATATGTATATATATATATATATATATATATATATATATATATGTATGTGTGTGTGTGTGTGTGTGTGTGTGTGTGTGTGTGTGTGTGTGTGTGTGTGTGTGTGTGTGTGTGTGTGTGTGTGTGTGTGTGTGTGTGTATGTGTGTATACACACACACATACATACATACATGCATACATACATACATACATACATACATACATACATACATATATGTATGTATGTATGTATTTGTACACATTAAAATTCTATACTGTCATAACTAATAGTGTATCCATTATGCACTAAGTATTTGTATGTCATACCTTTAGAGTAAAATGTATACATATGTTATTCATTCAATTTCTAATTTCCATTATGAATTTCATATAGTTTGAATAAACCAATGTAAATACCTATTCTAGAAATAACATACAAAATAAACTCAATTTTATAATAACCATGTGCCATTCAAATCCAAGCATAGTCAAATATAATGGTTTCCTTAAATATAATTTAAGTATATTCAACCATGTATGTTCATATGAATATTTAAAAAACAAACATATTTTATGGTTTGACTCAGTTGACTTGTTTTATGAAACCTAAAGAATACACCACATGAATTTACAACACATTACAAGTTATAAACACATAAAAGGCTTGAATTGAATACCCCAAACCACATAAACGTTATAAATCCATATATAAAGATCTACATATATATGTATGTGCATTTTTTTGATATACATGTATCCATTTTGTCATATAACAATGGCATGTATACCCTCATAGATTCCATTATGGGTATAATAGTCTCCTTATAATAAAATATTTCCATATAAAACTTAATGTTTAAATGAACATAGCCACTCTCATAACTTACCCTAAGATGACATTATCTTATCAACCATTCAAAATATAACTTACTCAGTCATATGTTTACCATCACAGGGTTTATAAAAATATATTCATATTCCTTTCATCTATGTTAGGGATTCAAAAATAAAAGTACAGAGTCCCTTATTTACAAACTAAAATTCATTAAAAGGATTGAAATCTCATAGATGGTTTGGATTGTTATAAGAACACAAAAAATTTCAATATCATCTTAATCATATAACAAAATTTACTCAAACCTATATATTTTACCTTAGGAAAATAAAAAACATACACACAGTCCTGTTAAATGTATATACTAAGGGTTTTGGAATATTCATAACCTCACATATGAGATACAGGTTTTTTAAAACACATAATACACAATCAGTCTATTTATTAAAACCCAACTATCAAAATCTTAAAAATTCATAGCTTGACCATTATGGAAATCATACCCAAACTAAAACCTAATTTGACCATATTCATTTACACATAATCTTAGTCCTCAATTTCAAGGATTCAGGGGATATAGATTTAGTTCTATGGATGGTCAATCCATCCACTTGACTAAATATGTATTTATTTAAAATATATAGCTAGGGAATCACCTAAAACCATAGAAATACAATTATACATAGAATTTATTGTGTTTAATAATAAAAAAATGAAATAACTTCACCAATGGACATGATTAAATTCCTATGAAATAGATTGTCTTTTTCCTTAGCTCACAAATCCCTTTCCTCTTTCTTTACCTATTACCTTCATATCCTGTGTGTATCTCCTATTTTATTTTTATTCTTTTCTCCATTTATGTCACTACCACTTTCTCCTCTATGCATTTATTTTCCACCCATCTCTCACAAATCCATAGCAAAACAATAACTGGATAAAGTAATGCATGACAAGTTCAATGCAACTAAACCCAAAAAACTACAGTTCATCACCATATTCATCATGCAGTCTCCTTGAACTCCAAGAATAGATTAATATTGAAATGATGCTTAACTCAAGTCAACATAGATTAGAAACCCTAAAACATTCCCACATTTTTTTAATGCTTTTAATATCCATAACAAAACATGCATGTCCATTGGCCCTCATGCACCAAATTATCATCATCCAAGTAATATCATTATTAATGATAAATATCACTCATAAGTATTCTTAATATAACACTAATGTCTATGCATTAAAACATTAGCTAAGGGTTAGTTCATAGGATAACTTAGGTAGTTATTAAATCAACTTAGCAAGGATCAACATTATCATGACTTTGAATAGCAAAGTGACTAGTGTAAAGTCAATAACAAGTTTTTGATTGTAATAGAAAATTAAACAACCATTATACCAACATCAAACACAATGATATTATAACAACATAATTTTCTGTCATTACCACTATATAGACTATCCCAAATGTCTTTAACTATCTTTTATACACAAAGGCATTAAGCCAAAATAATTATATTTCCCAAATATCATAATAGCTATCTAATGTATTAAGATATTTTAAAGACATTTTAGTTAGTATATAGATAGTAGTAGGTAGATACTAAACATACATATTTACTTACTTGTTAAATCAATAGCATTAACAATCATGAATATAATAGTATGACATGATCATAAAGTAGCATTATGCACTTAATATATGTACTAAAACCATAATGCAATCACATAAATAGATCCACAACTAAACCACATAATCAATAATCTAAATACAGATAACACAAATGACATACTACAACTAACAATTCAAGTAATGCATATAAAGAATGATAACTATTATGGTGTGTGTGTGAGTTTTTAGTTGTTCCTTTGTCATCCCCCAACACCTCCATCTATGACATCCTCTCTGATGATTCTCTCCCTCTATCATGATCTGGGGGATGGATCTATCCTACATCTACCTCATGACAAAGAAGGTAGTTAGCTCGTATCATCATATAACCATAAAATATTACTATATAAACTATCAACATGATCATAATGTAATAAATATACAAATATAACTAACTCATAGCAATTTAATCATGTAATTTAAGTAACATATGATTGTTTTATAAATATATTATGACATGCAACTTAATTAAATAGTAATTAATCAATTTAATAACCATAATAATCCATGGACAAAAACTTATTAAGTTCAGATAGAAATCAATATGTGATATCCTTCCCCCTAAAGCTAGTCATTGTCTCGATGAAATTTATTAAAACATTAGCTATGAAATTTAACTTTAATCAACATAAATTAAAATAATATCCAACAATGTATTGAGTAAATAAATGTGTAAAAATCTTTTATAACTCATCATAGTCATCCCAAGTGGTAATATCCTTAGAGTATTGGTCCCACAGGACCTTGCACTGTGACACTTTTCTATCACACAAATGAAGTTTGTAAGTGTCAATTACTTTGATTGATTCTAACATGACCAACTTGGGATCTAGAACCTAAAAAGAATTCCAATCCAACACATGTGATGGATCAACTATATAATTTTTAAGATAAGACATGAATACATTATGCAAAAGAGCTAGGGATGGTGGTAATACAAGCCTATACATTATAGGTTTGACCACTTCCAAAACCTTTAAGGGTCCCAAATATCTTGATGAAAGCTTTCCTAACTTTCTAAATTTAATTGATATTTTTTGAGGCTTAACCCATAGAAACACTTTATCACCTACTAAAAAATTGCCTAGCTATTATCTTTAGATTAGCATAACTCTTCTATCTATCATTGGCCTTGGCCAACCTTTACCTGATCATCTTGACTTTCTCTTCCATTTCTAAAATTATTTTAGATCCAAAGACTACACTATCTTCCAACCATCCCAATTGATTGGTGTTCTATACCTTGTTCCATACAATGCCTCACATGGTGCCATATTCAAAGCTAATTGGTATGAGTTATTGTAAGAAAACTCAACCAATGGAAGGGAATATTCCCACTTGTATTTCTGATTCATGCAATACATATGAAGGAGATCTTATAAAACTTGATTAAATCACTCTATATGACCATCGATCTGTGGGTGATATGTATTCAATTTTGATCTTTACAAATACTTAATTAGTTACCATAAACATTCATAAAGCATACACATCATTAATAGTAATGAGTAAGAGAGACAATGCAAGATCAATCACATAACACATGACATACATGGGAAACACTCTTGGGGAATAAAACCCACCGAAACCTAAAATTAGACTACTATCCTATAATAATAACTAATTTAGACCAACTGTAACTAATCAAGGAACTATGGTCCCTATTTAGTGAGACTACAATCCCATAAGGTGCTTCAACACTTGTCTAGCTGAGCTACAAAATAACCAAACTTTTATCAAGTTTCAAGTTGCAAGGAGGATGTAACCACCTTAGATTTTGAGTTGCCAAATTAATACCTATGAACACATCAACCTTTGAATTGATGTCTTAAACACCTAATGATGGACCTCTGATTATCACTCTTCACCTTCACTCATACTCAAATAATAAGAGCACTATTTTACCAATAGAATTATGACCAATAGGTCATACAAATAGTCCTCAAATTTATATTCTCATCAACTCATCCATAGGGCACTCCACCCCTCCTTCAGTTCTAAATTCACATACACAAGCCTCTCTCAAAACTCTCCCAAGTCTCTCAATTTAGTACACCTACAATAAATCTATTATAATAATAGCAACATGACTAGATGGTCATACACATAGTCCAAAATCTGATCTACCTCTCAAATTAAACATCAAGTTCATACATTCTTCACCTTGCCTTCACTCAAAATATACTCTCTCACACAACCTCTTGAGCTACTTGCTTAATTCTTCCTCCTCTAGGCTCATTAGGTCCAAAGACCTGTATGTCTTCCTACACCAACTTAATCAGACAAGCATGTCTAATTTTATTCACTCTATACTGGTCCTCATTGACTTGTACCTTCTCTTTAAAATATTCTTACCATCACTTGGCTCTACATTCTCACTCTCTCATACATGTCTTACACTAGGTCTAGAAATCACCATCTTTGATTTCACTATTTAGAGAACATTTATGATCAACACCATCTTGGTTAGCCATTAATCATGCCTTAAACTTTAAAGCATATATATCATTGATACATATCTCAAAATAATCTTCATAGGTTATCCAAATCATCTATGGATCACCCTTAAGTAGCTACACCTGTTAATAAGGCCATTGTAGCTCTTATAGGTCTCATGGAGACCTATTCACCAAATTAGCACAACATCAAGTGAAAAAAGAACATAGGAGAAATTTTAAATACATGGGTCCATTCCTTATGTACCCTTTGACATCCTCAAATGATCAGTCATATTTTCTCACCTCTGCATATGCTCAAACAACTAAAATACTGACCTAGTGCACAGGAACATTATGAACAAACATATAGTCAACTTCTTAACCTTCATTCATATAAAATATCAATTGGTCAAACCTATAAATATCATATAAAAGCATATTAATGGAGTTTAAAACACTCCCTAATAATTAATTCACCATGAACCATTGAAACAACATCTACATAAGCTCAATTAATCTTTTCGGGCCACTTACAAAATAAACACGAACACATAGTCAACTTTAAACCTTAATATATTTGATTGTACATAGTTTTAGATATTTAAATTAGGTTAATTAGATACACCATGGATTCCTCTTAATATTTTATTTTTATATCACTAGTAAATTCATTTTAGATCAAAATTTATAGTCCAAATCCTACATATTGGTTTTTCCCTTTATTAAATTCAAATATTCAAATGCCAACGGTCATAGTTAAACCTCAACCACTTGCCTTCATCTCATGCTCTCGCTCATTTTGTATAATCATGATTTATATATATTATTGTAATTTTATTGATTTATATCTTTAACATGGGTCATTAAACATCGAATAGGTTGACCACTTTCACTTATTACGCACTATAGATCTTTAAATGTACGATCACACGCTCATCATTGATCTCTATCTTTTACCTTTGCTCAATCATTAAAAAATGTGAACTTCTTACCATCTCTCCACTTCCTAAAATATTGGAACAAATTCACTCTGTCGATCTCCTTGAGACTTGCTCAAACTTTACCTCTTGCATATTTGACTATGGGAACCTTGCTTATCTGCCTGAGTAGCCATTTTTGAACCTTAATAATTTTTTTTGCATTTAGATGCATGATCCCAAATTTGGACTGTATGATATATTTACATAAGATAATACATACATATAAAAATATACTCTTAGAACCCACACATGTGTGAGATATTCCATCATCAACATGCTCACTCAAAATTTTCTTCCACAGAGCCAACTCTGCCTAGAACTGCCTGGAAGGCCAACTTTACTCATGCATATATTTTAACGCACTTCATTTCATGATCTAAAATTTATCAAAAATAAACTAAGATAAAAACTAAAGAAACCCATATGATCACCTTCTCCTAAAATTTCTATACATGTAATATATGCCATAAACAAGATGTTTTCTCAGCTTTATTTGAACATAAAAATCACTGTCAAAATCCCTGGGAGCCCAAATTTACACATACATATCTTTTGTCATACTATATTACATGACTTCAAATTTTATGCATAATAACTAGACATAAAACTAAACAAACCCAATATGATCAACTTCTCTTGAAATGTTCAAAATGTTACCATCAAAATGCTTACTCGACTATTTCTTGCCTCATGCAAATTTGGCTATGAGAAAATACTATCAAAATGCCTGGGATCCCAACTTTAAACTTACATATATTTTGAAGTGCTTAAGTTCATGACCTAATATTTAACACATAACCACTAGGGACTAATTTGATCACAACTAACAAGTGTCATTCAACTCCTCATTTAATCAATGTTTAATTGATGTCTTATCAACCAGGGCTGGTGTCCAAAGCTATCTGTAGTAAGGTGTAGGATGGTAGATCTAGAAGTCTACTTGTGGTGTGTTTGATGGTCCTATTCTAACTTTGAATAATGAAAGAAATGTGTCCTAAACTGCTTGATTCACTCTTTTACTAAAAAGGAAAAGATGTAACTATTTAATCAAATGAATCCACTCTTTTTCTTGAAAGTAAAATCACACTCCTATTTATGCTTGTGTGGAAATGGAGATGTTTAACTTAAAAAGGAAATTTTCTTCACACATTTGCTGTAAAAAAAAACACAATTTGCTTACAAAGGAAATAAATTTGGAATAAGGAAATGCCTTTTGAACTATGAATTTGTTTTGATGTTTTATGAATGAATGCAAACATTAGCAAGATTTTGATTAGTTATAACAAAGAGTTAATATAACATAACATAAGTACCATACACAATTATTGGTTCCAAGGAGAGTGGGCCCTTGCTCCTCTCAGAATCAAGAACAAAGATTAATCAATGATGGAAACTAAAGTGATAATTTATAAAACTAAAATGATTACAATCTATCTAAAACCTATAATATGCTTGTATGTATCTTTCATCTATCTTTTTCAATAACAAAAGTCTTACATTTTATGCAATATAATCAACTCAAAATAGGATGCAAAGAAATATGATTCCTTGGTCGATCCACTCATCCAAAAATAGGAGATTGGATTTTCAAGAGATCTAATTATTTTGATGAAATAGATATACTATCCTATAATAGTCCTAAGATCCAAATATATACAACTTTATCAAAAGAAAATCCTACAAAATAGGAGGCAAGTATTTTCCTCATTTGAATCTAGTTAGAATGATTCTCTCTCATCTTATATGGCCACCAACTTCCCCATTTGTAGCTTTATCTTTATAGAATCCATAGAATTGACCCTATAGAGTCAATAGGAATGAGCTATGGAGTCCATAGAAACAAGCCTATAGAGTCTGTAGAGACAAGCCTACAAAGGCTATAGAAATAAGCCTGTAGAGTCTGTAGATTTATTCTGTATGAGTTTGTAGTTCTGCTAGATGGAGATCAAAATTAAAATTTCACTATAAATCACATGTGTCTTCTTCCTGAGCATTCTTCACAACAAAAATCACTAAAACATGTTATGTATTAGACATTAATGACAAAGTAAAGGTTTAGTCTTTGGTTAAATATAAATAAGATAATTATCTACTTTCCATGTAATAGCTATCTAACAATCTATGATTTGTATAAGATAATATCCTTAGAGAAATGAATTGAGGAAAATAACATGTCAATAATGAGCCATATTCTAAGCTCATCATCTCCCCTAGGCTTTACCTTTTGAAAGTCCCATTGAAAACATTCATTTGTGTTCATAACTCTTGCATCTACTTCCCAAATTATAACTCAAATCAAAGTCATCAAATTCATCTGTTATATGCTTGTCTAAATTGCTTGTAAACCTCTAATGTTCTTAAATCATTTATTTCCATATATTGAATTGCTCCTCTGATTGTGGAGCCTAACTCTACCATCCTAGAATAGGTATGATCAATAAAGGGGGTCTATATCTCATGCCAATCCATTTATTTTCTCCTCCAGAGTTGATTTCCTCTATTAAAATTTCCAAAATTGAGGTAGCTCACCTCATACTCCATCTTAAGTTATTTAGAGACATGACCTCTCATCTTCTATGAGACACTAAAAGTTGGTCCCACCTTTTCACACTTGCAGTCACCACTGAATCAAAACTCTATCTTGAAAACAAGTCAAAAGAAACATCACAATCATATAAAGCTTGTAAATAATGAGTTTTAACTTCATCGCATAAACAAGCATAATTAAAATTCTTTCTAATCAATTTGGTGATAAGAAAGGCTAGTCTGATACATAATCCTGTAGTCTTAGCATGATTTGTATACTCCTCAAATATACTTTTCCATGATAGTTTATTTTTTAATGTAGAATGAACTTTTCTCATTTAAACTTATTCTACATGAAGGTTTATCAAGAACTTATTGTGCTCATGGTCTCCTATGATCAAATCATGTAAGTAAAACTCACAAAGCAAATCCTGATGATCAAGTTGAGCACTATAAAAAATTTCTAGAAATGTTATTGGCTATAAAATCTTGTAAGAAAGATGACAAGAGATCCTCAAAAGTTTCCATCTATAAAATTTTCAAATAAAAACAAACTATATGCAGGATAAGGATTCCTACATGCCAAAAGAGATTCCCGTAATTTGAATGCATCCTACAAATTTTCTTCTAAATCTTAGATCTTAGCTTCTAATTATTTCTTTTCATTTTCTAATATTTTGTTTGAAGAAGTTGAAACTTTGTTTTTCTTTTTGAGTATGGAATATTCTTCTTCAATTTGATTTAGCATTTGCAAGGTAGGAATACCTGGATAACTTGTTTGACAAATTCAGTCAACAAATACCTTAGGAAGAGAAGGTGTAACATTAGAAGGTGCTTTGGAAGAGTTTACCAAACTCTGCAATCTCCTATTCTCCTTATTCAAATTTTCTACATATATTTCATTTGTATTTATTATTTCTTCTAATATGTGAACTTTTGTTGCATGATTGGTAGATGTTGTATCCAATTTTTGCACCAATAATGAGTTGAGTGATCCTTATTCTATAATTGACTGATCAAGTTAGCAATGTTAGTTGTTTGTTATTGATCTAGATCTTGAGATTGAGAAAGCTTTAAGGTTAACTACATAATAGGATCATTTAGATTAGATGACTCTCCTTTCTCATTTGTGCATACAATTTTTCCTTTATTCATTGCAGTTTCAACTGAAACATGTAGTTGTCTCACCATACTTGATTCCTCTTTCGTAATTGGCTCTTCTCTTGGAATTGGCTCCTCTATTATTATTGGAGAGTTCCTTTCAAAATGAGTTTCTTTAACATCTATAGTTTCATGGATACTTTGATGTATGTGGGATGACATACTTTTTAAAGACTATCTAGAATATCTATAGTCTCTTGTTCATCTTCATCTATCATAATTAACCTTCTCCTTCTTTTGGTCATTCTCTGAGCTACACTTGGTTGTCTTTCCTTTTCAACCATCAAACACTTAGTCTTCTCAAGTTCTATAGTAACCTTTCATTTCAATTTTATTCTTCCTGACAAGGGAATTGGTTGCACTACATATTCTTGAGGTTCTTGTAGGGACCTTGAAACTACAAGGATTTGAGACCTTGTGATTTTTATTTAAGAAGAAGAAGAAGGGATTTCTTTTGAGACTATAGTCTGTGATTTCTTCTTTGGAGTTATTTTCTCAACTGATACAGTAGGTGGAGATGAATGTTCCTGTGGTAAATTTAAGGTTTTTGTGTAGGCAAATTTGGAATTTGTTGTGTTACACTATTCTTAAATTCCTCCCAGACCTCTTGTCCTTGTTGAAGGAAGTGATGCTGGATAATTAGGTAAATAAGGCCATGGTGCCTAAGAGCACCATTAGGAGTTGTAGTCATAATTTGAAGGGTACCATATAAGAAGGATGGGAGGTTAATCTTGTAATGAGGGTTTTGCCTCCCATACTTAAGGTGTATTAACATTTTCATGATGTCTCCTCCTAAAAGACTATTTTGCCCCTCACAAATGATATACTTAAGTACCCACTTGGCTAAAAATTTCCAAGGTTCAAGAAGTGAATTTATACGAATCCCTTTTGATTTTCTCTTGGAATCTATTAGACATGAAGTCCTAATCTACTCATTACCATTAAACTGTATAATTAAATCACTAAATGGAATTTTACCTATCGCACTCATTCCCTCTTCTGGAACTTGTATGATTTGACTTATAATTTGAGTTGAAATAGGAATAACAATACCTTTAACAACTAAAAAATTAGGGGTGAGATTAGTGATGAATTCTCTTACCATTATTTCATGAAAACCCTAGAACTTTTCAATGAAAGGTAGCCAACCATTTTCTCTAAACACTACCATAGAAGCTTTGTCTTTGTGAAGTTTTGTTACATTCTTTGGCTTTGATCTCATTTTTTGTCCCATTTCTACTTGGATTTATAGACAACTCTATTTATTTAACTTAGATTAGGGTTTAGACAAGCTTCTATTGAAATATATAGGCAAAAATCATTGAGGATTTGTAGAAATAAAAGGTTTTGTGTGAAACTCCACAATTTTATGAGTCCATAGTTTGACACGATTTCTTTATACAGTTCAGCACCTCATGTTTCTACAGAGTGTGCTCGCTATTTTGTTAGACTATTACAAATTGGATGAAATGATGACGTGATACTTTGATGGTGATAACTATTTATCATTTCATTTAGAACCCCTTTATGATGTCCCATCATTATAATTATTGATGATGCAATTGATTATACCAAAGCTGCATAGGTCATCATAACATAGACATACACCTTTGCCATCTTGTTTGCATGCTTATCCATTATGGTTTGTGTTATGTCATTCCATTTTGGAAGGCTTAAGTTTGGGTCATCTCCATAGAATAAATCTTAATTAAATCAAAGATAATTAGTTAACTAAATATAAATAAATAGAATATATGTCTCACTTACTTTTGACTTTAGATTTATCCTTTACTTGCCATTTATCCTGCATAAATAAGTTTGCATGGATTAGTCAACATGTATTGAAAGAACAACTTTTATTGCATGGAGAAGACCAATCATAGTGATGTGATGAGATTTTCTCTCTTTTTTTTTCTTATATATTTTGTTTTTACTCTTTGGCTAGCCATTGTTGATTTTTTAGTCAAAGCCTTTTTTTGCAATGCATAGCCAGCCAACAAGCTGATTTTCTGGGCATGCATTGTCAATAGTGTCCCTGGAAGGATTTTCACTATTGATATTTTTATTCTTATTTTTATTTTTATTTTTATTTTTATTTTTATTTTTTAATTTTTATATGCAGGATCATCAAGGAGCAGGTTCTCTGGAAGAAGCAGAGTCCTCTAGAATAGCTACTTACTTTGAAGCAATTTTCTTAGAAGTAGAGTCCTCCAAAAAGGCTACTTGATCTTTTACCTTTTGAATAAATTCTGCTTTATTGAAACATTTTTGATAAAGCTTTAATCTATGTCTATTGACTAATAGAGCTCTTATGCTATCATCAATATGTATTAGCTTAAAAAAACCATTTTCAAAGACCTCCTCAATCTGATAAGGTCCCAACCACCTTGCTTGTAGTTTTCTTTTAAACTATTGAAATTTGGAATCAAACAACAGTGCCCAATCTTCTTTCTAAAACTTTTTTTGCTTGATCTATGAATTATGCCAAACTTTTATTTGATGTTGTACCAATTCAGTTCTTTGTAGTGCTTCCATCCTCATCTCATCAAGTTGATTAAGTTGTAAGAGTCTTTCTTTTTGTATTTCTTCTAATTCAATCCCTACTTCTACAGCTATTTTCAAAGTTTGTAATTAAATTCAACAGAGAATAAGGGCTTCTTACCATAAACCAATTCATAAGGTGAAAATCTAGTTGTTGTTTTCCAAGTAGTATTATAGGCCCAAACAACTTCTGATACCTTATCTACCCAATTTTTTCTACTAGAATTAATAACCTTGGTTAAAATGGTTTCTAGTTCTCTGTTAGTGACTCAACTTGCCTATTAGCCTGTAGATGGTATGGAGATGTTTTTCTATGTTGAGTTTGATATACTTGCATGAAGTGCTTTATCATGTTTGATATGAATTGTGGTTCTTGATTTGAGACTATCTCCCTTGGAACATTAAATCTTTGCATGATTTTGAAATATAAGAAATTAGTTACCATCTCTTCTCTTGCATAAGTTAATACTTCCACTTCCACCCACTTGGTCACATAGTCTGTACATACTAGAAGATATTCTTTTCCTCTAAAAGGAGGATCCACAAGACCTATAAAATAAATTCCCCATTTCTAAAATGGTTCTAAAACTAATTGAGGATGAGGGTGCAGAGGCATCTCTATTGAAAGAGTAGGTTATCCAATTCTCTGAAAAGTGTCATAGTGTTTGACATATCTTTTTACTTGCTGATGAAGGTGAGCCTAATAATATCTTGCTCCTAGAATTTTGTGTATAGTTCTTTGAGTTGAGTAATGACCTCCTCCTTGTTCATCATGATAAGCTTGGATGATATCATAAGCTTCAATATTTGTCACACCCTTGTGAAACACATGGTCAGGTCCAAGTTTGAATAACATTCTGCTAATCCATTTAAAAGAAGAACTTTATTTGATTAAACATTTCTTTTGTTTTTGTGAAAATTATAGAGGAAACTTCTCTATGGTAAGATAATTGGCTATATCAGCAAACCATAGAGATTTTGATGAAATAACAAATAATTGTTCATCTAGAAAGTCATCTTCCACCAGTTCTTCCTCACATGTAGTGTTCATTCTTGACAAGAAATCAGCAACCACATTAAACTTCCCTAGTTTATCTATAATAGTAACATCAAATTCTTGTAAGAGAAACAACCATCTAATAATCCTACCTCCCATAATTAGTTTGTTGGTAAGATATCTAATAGCTAAATGGTATATATAGACAAATACCTTGTAGCCTATTATGTAGTGTCTAAATTTGTTAATTACATAGACTACAGGTAGGAATTCCCTTTTAGTTATGGTGTAGTTTCTTTCAGCAAGTGTCATGTTTTTGCTAATATAATATACAACATACATGTTATCTTCTTCATTTTTTTATCCAAGGACTGCTCTTATTACTATATTAGAAGCATCTATGTATATATGAAATGGTTGAGTCTAATCTGATCCTCTCAATACTGGAGCAGTAATGAGTTTAGCTTTGATGGTCTCAAAGGCCTATTGGTAATTATCACTCCATTTGAATGTACTATCTTTTGTAAGCAAGGTAAACATAAGGGTATCTATTTGTCTAAAATTATCTATGAAGAGTCTGTAATAACCAACATGTCCCAAAAAACTCTTAATTTTAGTTTGTATTTGTAGGATAGGTAAGTTGGAGATTATTTCAACCTTCTTTGGATCTACATGAATGCCTTTTGCATAAATATGGTGTCCCAGCACTATTCCTTCATCCATCATCAACAAACATTTCTCATGGCTCAAATATAATTGATGTTCTTCACATCTAATCAATACTCTTTCCAAGTTGGTAAGAGCCTCTTCATAAGTTCCACCATGAATGGTTAAATTATCCATATATACTTCAACATAATCATTTGTAAGGTCAGGTTGTTGGAGCATTATAGAGTCCAAATGGAAGTACTCGATAAGCAAAATTTCCCCAAGGGTAGGTAAATATGGTTTTATCTTGATCTTTAGCTACCATCATTATCTGGTTATACCTACTAAACCCATCTAGGAAAGAAAAATATATTTTTCCTACTAAGTTATCAAGAACTTGATCAATGAAAGGTAGAGGAAAATAATCTCTTAATATTGCTTTGTTTAGCTCTCTATAATCTACACATACCCTTAATTTTCCATTTTTATTGGGCACAATTACTAGGGGTGAAACCCACTGGCTATCTAATATGAGGTAAATAAATCCAACTTTTAGCAACTTTTATATCTCTATTTTGACTATCTCCTTTAATGCTACGTTTATTCTTCTTTGTGGTTGTCTGATCGGTTTAAAAGATTCCATGTAAATGTGATGAGTGCATATGTTATGGTGAATTCCCTTCATGTCAGTATAGTCCCAAGTAAAATCCTTTGTATGTCTTTATAGTACTTCAAAGAGTTGATCTTCCTCTTCATTTGTTAACCAACTATTAATGTTCAAAATCTTTCTAGGTAATACCATGATTGGTTTTGTGCTTGGGTAGTTGGATTCTATTTTCTTGAATTCACTAATCAATGAGTTTAGAGGACATGGATGAGGAAGTAGCTTATGAAACATGGTTACATTATCAACAAACTTTTCTCTAGGAGGAATTAGTCTTCCTAAATAATAATGGAATGCATCTAAGAAATGAGTTTGCTAATATTTTGCTAATTTACACACACTTTCTTAAATCAATCTATGATCATATGGTGAGGAAACAATATAATAAGTAGAGGTGGAGGTTTTATAATAGTCTGTCTAACCCAAGAATTTTAAACTGAGGCAGTCCATAGTTTTTGGACTGGTAGAGTCCATAGCTTTTAGATTGGTAGAGTCTATAGCTTTTGGACTGGCAGAGTCCATATATTATAGGTATATGTCTCTATTCAATTCTTCTAAGTATTTTTTAACTATGATCATAGCTAAAGAGGAATTTTTTTTGATGTGTTGTCTAATTCATCCACCCAAAGTTTTTGTATGTGATTTGTTGACGGCTTTACAAGAGGATACAAAGAGATGTATTTCAATTTTAACCCATTATAAATGGTCATGTCTCCTGACCCACAATCAATTAATGCTGCTACAGTAGCCAACCATGGTCTACCTAGGATTATGAGATATCCTAAATTATTATTTTTATGTTGCAAGACCATGAAATCTACTGGATATTCCCAAGACTCTATTAGTACTTCAACATTTTCTATAGTCCCTTCTTGTTTAGTTACAAATTGGTCTGCCATTTGAAGAATGATCATTGTGGGTTGCATTCTCATAAGAGATAATGTATGGAGAGTATCAGTTGTCATAATATTAATTATTTCTCCTAAATCTACTAAGACGTTAGGAATTTCTTTACCTCTGATTATGACTATGATCACTGGGCTTCCTGGATCTACATATTTTGGAACGAATAGTTTTCTTGATAATAAATCAACAACTTTTCTATCAACATGAATGGTTCCTAGATATTTTGCTTTCCTCCCAGGTGTCTTGATACAAAGGTTTTTGATGATCTTTTTTAATTTAGGTATATCCTTTATAGCTTGTAGTAGGGGTACCTCGATATTGATCTTTTGCAACTCATGGACCAAGTTTGATTTTGGTTTAATATCAATTTATTTTAATCTTTCACGAAAAGGAACTACTGGTGTACTAGTGTTTTCTTTGTTTGCTTTAGGGTTCATTTTGATTTCAAATTCTCTAGTATTTAATTGAGATGATTCTATTTTTTTTCATCAAGTATCTCAAAAATGAGAATCGGAGGTTTTTGTATAGTTTTCTCTGATCTTAAATGTATGTCTAAATAATCAATAGCTCTAACATTCATTGTCTCTTCCTTTTCATTAACATAAACAGGTGTTAGTTGTTTATTTTTTAGATTTGCTATTGGTTGTGTAGGCATTGAGGGTTGATTGATTTGTCCTTATTGCTAAATAACTGGGGGTGGAATTATAGTTTGCTATTGAAGTGGTCTTATTAGTTAGGTGAATTGTTACTATGGGTTCCACTATAGATTCCATTGTTGATATGGCTGTGGCATCCATTGTTGTTGTGGTACCCATTGTTGTTATGGCTGTGGCTATGGCACCATCCATGGGGGTGTTGGCATCCAATCTTATCCTGCCCATGGATTTTGGATTGATAGAATTTGGGGTTGATTCCAAAAAGGTGAAGGAATTGAAACATTCCATGGTGCCATCTATGAATTAACAAGGTTTCTTACATTAAACTATCCTTGAGCCTAGTTTTGTGGGGCAAAGTTTGTCTCTGGATATAATTTACTTCTTCAATGGACTAGACTTGTGTTTTCATTTGATTTTTTAAAATAGGCAAAAGGGTATAATGTTTGGTATTATGATCTATTGCATCACAAATCCCACATGATGAAACATTGGTTTTATGTAGGGGCCAATCTTTAAGGGAATGTTTCTATCTAAACTTAGGAAAATAGATTGCTAAGGGTTATGTTGCATTTGCCTTAGCTTGAAGGCCATCCAAAGTACTATTTAGTGTAACCAAAATATCCATCTTTAGATTGGAAAATTCTTCCATTAGCTTACCCACTTCATTAGATTTCCCAAACCTTCCTCTCCTGATTATGGGTTTTGTTCAAGAGTAGTTGGTACAAAGCTCATAAATTTGATTGAAAGCCAACTTATTTATATCTCCACCTCCAATCAAATTTAAGGCATCTCTAGTATCTTCATCCTACCCTTTTAAGAAAACCAATTTTTGAACTTCTTTAGTGAGTGGATAATTGCTTCTTTTATGAGTGAACATGAATCTATCCAAATAATCCTCTAAATATTCATCCTCATTCTATTTAATTTTGAAGAAATCCTCTTTTCTTTCTTGCACTCGGTAGTAATATTGATACTTATTTAAGAATTATATCTCCATGTCATCCCATGTTCTAATAGAATCACCAGGTAAATCCATGAACCATCTCATAGCTGCATCTTTAAGTGTAGAGGGAAATAATTTTAATTTCTAGCTATCTGTTATGTAATCATAGGTTTAACATAGCACCTTAAACTCAAACAAGAATTGATCAGGATCTTTTGTAGATCTTCCCTAGAAATTTGGTAGATTAGCTGGTGAAATATTTTTCATGGAGGTTTGATCATTAAGATCTACAAAAATAGGAAAGGAAAAAGTCCTTGGTTGTGCAAGTTGTTGATTTCATGGATTTCTTTGGAGAGCTATATTTTCTTCTTCTGATGATGTTTCAAAGCTAGGATGATCTTCTCATTGAATATTTGTGGTATCAATTATAGGTTGTTTAAAGTTCTCAAAATTTTCTTTAGCTATGGATTTTTAGAATGCTTCTTCTAAGTCATTGGCAATTTCTAAATAATGTCTTCCTGCAAGAGATTGATCCTGAGAAATTTGTCCTATGGGGCTTGCTTGTGGCAATGGCCTAGTTTCTATCCAAGTTTCTAAAGATTCTTGTTGATAGATTTCACTCATAGCTTCTAGTTCACTACTCAGAGATGTTGAAGGAGTTTCAACTTATGTTCTTGGTGGGAATTTTGGGATGAATCATCCTTTAGAGTCTCTAGGATGGTACATCAATTTATTGAATTATTTTATTTTTGGATTTTATGATTTTTATAATTTTTTCTATTTTTCACTCTAGAATAATAACTATTACCTTACTAACACTTGTTTCCCTAGCAATGGCATCAAAAATGATGAGTGTCATTCAACTCCTCATTTAATCAATGTTTAATTTATGTCTTATCAATAAGGTCTGGTGTCTAAAGCTATTTGCAGTAAGGTGTAGGATGGTAGATCTAGAAGTTTGCTTGTGGGGGTGTTTGATGGTCCTATTCTAACTTTGACTAATGAAAGAAATGTGTCCTAAACTACTTGATTCACTCTTTTGCTGAAAAGGAAAAGATGTAACTATTTAATCAAATGAATCCACTCTTTTACTTGAAAGTAAAATCACACTCCTATTTACACTTACATGAAAATGGAGATGTTTAACTTAAAAAGGAAATTTGCTTCACATGTTTTTTGTAAAATAAAACACACTTTGATTAGAAAGGAAATGCCTTATAAACTATGAATTTGTTTTGATGTTTTATGAATGAATGAAAAAATTAGAAAGATTCTGATTAGTTATAACAAAGAGTTAATATAACATAACATAAGTACCATACACAATTTTTGGTTCTAAGGAGAGTGGGCCCTTGCTCCTCTCAGACTCAAAAACAAAGATTAATCAATGCTAGAAACTGAAGTGATAATTCATATAGCTAAAATGATTACAATCTATCTAAAACCTATAATATGCTTGTATGTATCTTTCATCTATCTTTTTCAATAAAAAAATTATTGCATTTTATGCTAATACAATCAACTCAAAATAGGATAAAAAGAAATAGGATTCCTTGGTCGATCCACTCATCCAAATGTAGGAGATTAGATTTCTAAGAGATCCAATTATTCTAATAAAATAGATATACTATCTTATAATAGTCATAATATGTAAATATATATAACTTTATCAAAATCAAATCCTATAAAATAGTAGGCAATTATTTTCTTCATTTGACTCCAATTGGAATGATTCTCATCTTATCTAGCTGCTAGCTTACCCATTTGTAGCTTTATCTTTATAGAATCCATAGATTTGACCTTTTAGAGTTGGTAGGAATGAGCCTATGGAGTCCATAGAAACAAGCCTACAAATTCCATAGAGACAAGCCTACGGAGTCTGTAGAAACAAGCCTGCAGAGTCCATAGATTCATTCTGTGTGAGTTCATAGTTCTACTGGATGGAGATCAAAATTGAACTTTCACTATACATCACCTATGTCTTCTTCCTAAGCATTCTTCATAATAAAAATTACTAAAACATGGTATGTATTAGAAATTAATGACAAAGTAAAGGTTTAGTCTTTGGTTCAATATAAACAAGACATATATCTACTTTCTATGTAATAACTATCTAGCAATCTATGATTTACATAAGATAATATCTTTAGAGAGATGAATTGAGGGAAATAAAATGTCAATAATGAGCCATATTCTAAGCTTATCAATAAACATATGAAAAAATCCTCTTGACTCATTCCCATGTGGTGATGGTGATGTCATCAAACTACCTACTCAAATTTTCTACCATTGGACCCAAAGTGTCTAGATGAAAACTATGAACAACTAGATTTATTCCACTCATGCACACAAGCACTTAAATATTATAAAAAATCTTAGAGACATTTTACACATATTCAATAATATATACTCATCCTTAAACATCTCTAACAATTCCAAAACATAAGATCAACCAATCATACTTTAAGCATACTAGGACACACACATTGCACACTTTGTCATTATCATATAGACTATCAAGACACTTCATCCACTCACTAGGACACCTCCATGACATCAACATGACATAATTGACAACTATCTAATAACCATAGCTAAATTAAAAGTTAGCCAAAACCTATAAGTAATCCTTGAATCATGATCTAAAATGATCTTCTCTAGAAAACTATGATATAGATACGCTTCATTTATGAATCTCTTCGCAAGAATAAGTGCATCATCAGTATAAAATGAGCTACCATGGTTAGTTTGTCAACTACTACCAAGATCATATCATGCATGTTTTATGACAATGGTAAACCTTGGATAAAGTCCATATTGATCACCTTCCACTTTTATTCTGGTATGTCATGTGGATATAACAATCCATTGTATGTATATGTTTAGATTTCACACACTAACATTCTAGACAATGAGACACAAAATATGTTGCATCTTTCTTGATTCCTTTCTAGAAATAGAGGCATCTAAGCTCAATCATGAGCTTGGTTACTCTTGTATGTCCTAAATATGGGGCATTATATAGTTCATTTAGCACTATGGTCCTCAAATTCTCTCTATCTAGTACATACATCCTTCTATTTTACCATAAAATACCATAAATCTCTATTATGAATCCTTAATACTTAGGATTTGGATCATTATTAGAAACACTTTCCTAACTTGATTGTAGAATTCATCTCCTAATAATAATTTG
Source organism: Torreya grandis (assembly GCA_037957365.1). Classification (NCBI taxonomy): domain Eukaryota; kingdom Viridiplantae; phylum Streptophyta; class Pinopsida; order Cupressales; family Taxaceae; genus Torreya; species Torreya grandis. Next base: position 3,484,860 of record JARHVA010000598.1, on the reverse strand, counting down.
ATCAGTTAATACCTAAAAATACTCTTGATAGTAGCCATGGCTACTATGTACCTCCTACAACTTAGGGCATCAATTACTCTATTTTCCTTGCCTTTGATATAGTTAATATCAAAATCATAATTAGAAAAGAACTATAACCAACATCTTTGATAACCAATCATATTTGGTTGGGTGAAGATGTGCTTGAGTCCTAAATTATCAGTCTTGAACTCAAATAGTTTTCCCAATAAATAATGCTTCCAAACTTGTAAAGTATGCATAATTATTGCATATTCTAGGTCATAAGAGGAATAATTCACCTCATATGGCTTCAATTTCCTAGATTAATAAGATACCAATACACCATCTTGCATAAGAACTCTTCTAATTCCATCCCTAGACATATCTATAATCACTAAAAATTGACCATTAAGATCAAGAACTCTTAGCACTGGTGCTAAAGTAAGCCTCCTTTTTAGTTCTAAAAAAGCTACTTCACACTTATCTAACTAGATAAAATTTTAATTATTCCACTATAAATAGGTAATCAGATTTATGATCTTAAAAAAATTTGGAACAAATTTATTATAATATATTGTTAAACCCATGAAACTTCTTACCTCGTACACATTCTTTAGTGCCAACCACTCCATAATGGCTCTTATCTTTGTTGGGTCTATTGAAATACCATCCATAGAGATAATATTTCCTAAATACTACACTTTTTCTTGGAAAAGTGCACATTTAGACAACTTGACATATAACTTATGCTTCTACAAACATTGTAAAACCAATTCTATATGTTGAATATGTTCTTCATCTTTAGAATATATGAGGATGTCATCCAAAAAAACTAAGACAAAGTGATCTAGATAATCTTTGAACACATTATTCATGAGATTCATAAATATTGCAAGAGCATTTTTCAACCCAAATGCTAACATTGTGAAATAATAGTACCCATATCAAATTCTAAATGCTATTTTTATAATATCCTCATCTCTTATCCTCAACTAATAATACCCTACTCTAAGATCAATTTTAGAAAATATTGTTACCCCTAGCATCTAATCAAAAAGATCATCAATATGAGGTAGTGGATATTTTTTCTTTATTTTTACCTTATTCAACATTATATAATCAATACAAAGGCAAAGCATACCATCTTTCTTCTTGATGAAGACAACTGGTGCACCCTGTGGTGACACACTTGGTCTAATAAACCCTTATGATAACAACTCCTAGATTTGACCCTTTAATTCAACAAATTCAATAGTTTTTATCCTGTATGATGACTTAGACTATAATTATTATCCCTGTATGATATTAATTGAGAAATCAAACTCATGTTTGGGAGGTAATCCTAGCAATTCCTCTAGAAACACATCATGAAAAATCCTAAGAAAAGGATAATATTCAATGGATGGTTACTTAGATTCTTTCATCTCATTTATCTTGATAATAAATGCTCAGTACCCTTTATTCTAAACCTTATTGAGTTACATTACAAAATTTTTCCTAAGCTTCAAGTCTCTTTTCTCACCTTGAATTTGTGTCTAATTTTCAAAATCATCTTAACACTCAACTTTCTTCAGATAACAATCAACCTTGGATTTATGATTTGCAATCCATTTGACTCCTAGGATCACATCATATGACCCTATCAGTTTTGCATAAAGATCCACTACTATTGTGAATTATGGTAACCTAATATTAGCTTTAATTAAAAACTTATCAAGCTTGACCTTTGACTCATTCCCATACTGTAATGACCATGTATTTGACATAACTCCAACTTTTCTAGATAGGTTATTAAGCATTCTAGGAGTAGTAAAATATTTTTTAGCCCCCACATCTATCAAAATAGACACTGATATTCAAACAAAATACTTGAAAATTTTATGGATGAAGCTTGGAATTTATCTTGTCGATTTTTAACTATTGCATGTATCCATTACTGAAAAGTTCCCTATTGAAAAATGTAACCCTTGTTCTTTAACTTATCCTAGGTACACTCATGATCAAAATGGTCACCTCCAAAAAAGAAGTAACCTCAAGGTGGTCCTTTCCTATTATAATGTTGGTTTCCTTTGAAACCACCTTTGAAACCATTATTAGGTTTCTTATTACCTATGCCATTATTGAATCTAGCATTATGACTCTTGAACTAACTCTTAGAATCTCCACTCTGCTTCTAGTTCTTATTTTTGAAAGTTGGTTTAGAACTTCTAAACTTTTTCTTGAACTTATCTCTGACCTAATCAAGAGGTTTCAAATTTTGCTCTTACTTTATTGTCTTCTCAAAGACCTAATCCATGGTATATGTCCCATGTACAACCACCTCACCACAAATTTGGGGTTTTAATTTGATGATGAACTTCCTATTTCTAAACCTCTCATCCACCTGATACTGAGATACATTCTTTAGAATTTTGGTGAACCATTCTTAGTATTCATTCACCAATAGGTCTTGTTGCTTAATATTCAAAAAATATATAAGCTTTTAATCAAAGTATAATTATGGAAGCCACCGTGATCTAAAAAATGCCATGAACTGATCCCATGTGGTGGTGGTAGAGTTAAGATTCATTTCTAGATTATTTTTGTCCCACCATGTAGTTACTTCACTAGCTAATTAATAATCTCCCAAAACTACTTTTGTGACTTTAGAGTAGTTTCAAATCTTGAAATACTTCTCCATTTCAGTCATCCATGCCTCAACACTATCTCCTAAAATGGTTCCATCGAACTTAGGTGGATTGACCTTTTTCATATCTCTATCCAATTATATAACTACATGAGCTTTCACATTCCAAGGTACTTCCTCCAGCCTCTACTCTTGAAGAATTTATTGCTCAGTAGGATGATCTTTAGGTACATCCTAATGGGCTTCATATTCATGGGCATGAACTTCCTATTCTAGGTATGTAATTTGGTCCTTAATTTCATTCATGGTTGTGAGAATCTGATCCAACTTTATTGCTTGCTTAACATCAAATTGATTAGGATCAAATAAAGGTTTATTGTCATTAACATTTAAAGGACCCTCATCAAATGATCTAACTTGTACCATATTATTTTATAACAAATATAAGGGTAATAAAATATTAATGGACTCATTAAGTCCTAGAGTTTGAGCTAAAGCTCTAATACCACAATGTAACATTCCCACTGGGATTTACTAGAATCATGCACTTTAAAAAAAATTAATTACATGTATTCAACATTAGACTTCACCATAAGAATCTAATTAGTGATCCAAATTAACACACTGAATATGTTAACCATCAAATAGGCATGTAACAAACCATTTAGCTATTGATTACTATGACATAAATTAGCAAAACAAGTACAATTCTAAATTACTCATTTAACTACATAAATTGCAAAAAAGTAATTACACAATTTCAATGATGGGTGATACAATATTACAACCACTACTATCAATGTACATATGAATAAATGTTACATTTTCATCAAGGATAATATCATAATAAAAAATACTATACAATATATAAGGATCTATGGAGCATGAGTTACAATGAACTCCAGTATCTTATGGTAATCTCAAGTGTAGTATCTAATGAAGTACAATTGTGGGGAGGGAGAGCATCATCCAAGCACCTTTTCACATCAACCACAGACCATCAATCCCCTGCATAATCCCCCAACTAAGGAATGACCCTCCCTTCATGAATGGGTATATATTGATGGTGTAAGAATCCAAAGAGACAAGATAGTACTTGTCTATTGTAAGATATTTAATACATGATGTGTACCATAAATAAAATATGTTATAAAATGATATCATACAAACATGTAAATCAAACATATAAAATGAATTTTTTAAACTAAACATTAATTTATCTAAAATTTTCAAATAGTTAATGATCTCCAGGATCAGTCAAATTCATACACACCACTTGATTGGATTACCCTCATCTTGCATTGATGATGCTAACGAAGCTAGTGAAGTTCATCTCACTGCTTATTTGTCATCATAAATGTGATATTTAGTTAATTAAAAAATAACCAATAGATTTAATCATATTACTTCCTATCATCAAGCATAAAACATAATAAGTAAATAAATAATCAAAGTACATACATTTAGTCCACCAAGCATATGCAATAAATCTCAACTTATATTAGTTATTACATAAATAAATAGCATAAACAATTTCAGTTATTAAAAGAGCATACCATTTGGGTATATAATATACTTAGTCTATAAGTTAATCAATTTCCAAAAGTAACTCAAATGTAGTGCTATCAATGACAAACAACATTTATCATACTTTATTTCCATGTAGATATTTCTCAAATTACAATAATCTAGTCATAAATAATTTCAAAGATCAAATACTTTATAATTAATGTCTTAACTCACATTAAACAAAAATCCATCTTTCATATTTAACTTATTGTAATATTAATGAGTTGTATGCATATAATCATAGTGTACTACCTCATATGTTTTATAACTCAATTTATAGTCATAATGTATTCCATATATATAACCACACATCTCATACATACAAATATATGCTATACATGTATATGTGTATGTATTTCCCTCATACAAATATATACCATATATATGTACCAATACATATAAAATTCATACAAAACATATATTGTATATATATGTATTTGTACACATATTAAAATTTTGTATTGTCATAAATAACAATGTATCCATTATTCTCTAAGTATTTATATTGCATACTTTTAGATCAAAATGTATACATTTGTTATTCATTCAATTTATAATTTCCATTATGAACTTCATATAGTTTGAACAAACCAATATAAATACCTACTCTAGAAATAGCATATGAAATCAACTCATTTTTATGATGACCATGTTCCATTCAAATCCAAACATAGTTGAATATAATGGTTTCCTTAAATATAATTTAAGTACAATCAACCATGTATGTTAATATTAAGGTTTTAAACACAAACATAGTTTATGGTTTGACTCAGTCAACTTGTTTTATGAAACCTAAAGAATACACCATATGAATTTATAACATGTTTCAGGATCTAAACACATAAAAGGCTTGAACCATATACCCCAAACCACATAAACTTTATACAAGTTGTATATAAAGATATGTATATATGTGTATGTGCATTTGTAAGATATACATGTATCCATTTCATCATAAAAAATGACATGTATACCTTGACAAATTCCATAATGGGTATAGCAGTCTCCTTATAATAAAATATTTCCATATAAAACTTAATGTTTAAATGAACATAGCCACTCTCATAACTTACCCTAGGATGACATTATCTTATCAACCATTCAAAACATAACCAAATTACTCAAACCTATGTTTACCATCATAGGGTTTATAAAAATATATTCATAGTCCTTTCATCTATGTTCAAGGATTTGAAAACAAAAGTACACAATCCATTCTTTACAGAATAAAATTCATTAAAAGCATTGAAATCTCATAGTTGGGTTGGTATGTTATAAGAACACAAAAAATTTCAATAATTTCCCATTCAGACAATAAAATTTAATCATACCTATATATTTTACCTTAGGAAAATCAAAAATATACACACAGCCATGTTAAATATATATGCTCAGGGTTTTGGAATATTCATAACCTCACATATGAGATAAGGGTTTTTTGAAACAAACAATACATAGTCAGTCTATTTATTAAAACCCAACTATCAAAATCTTAAAATTTCATAGCTTGAGCATTATGTAAATCACACCCAAACTAAAACCTAATTCAACTGTATTAATTTACACATAATCTTAGTCCTCAATTTTAAGGATGCAAGGGATATAAATTTAAATCTATGGATGGCCAAGCCATCCATAGGGCTAAATCTATATCTATTTAAAATATATATCTAGGGAATCACCCAAATCCATATCAAGATAATTATACATAGAATTTCCAATGTTCAATAATAAAATAATGAAATAATTTCACCAACTTGGATAATATTAAATGCCTTTGAAATAGATTGCCTTTTTCTTTGGCTCACAAATCCCTTTCCTCTTTCTCTGTTAGCTACCTTTTTATCCCATGTGTATATTCTCTTTTATTTTTATTATTTTCTCCATTTAGCTGATTGATAATTTCTTTCCCATGCATTTCTTCTCCACCTGTCTCTCCCAAATCCATGATGGACCAATAATTAGATAGAATGATGCATGGTGAGTTCAATGCAACCAAACCCACAAAAACTATAGTTTATCACCATATTCATCATGTAGTCTCTTTGAGCTCCAAAAATAGATTAATATTTAAATGATTCTTAACTCAAGTCAACATAGGTTAGCAACCCTAAAACATTCCCAGAAATTCTTAATGACTTTGATAATCATTTTAATAGCCATAACAAAACATGCATGTCCATTGACCCCCATGCACCAAATTATCATCATCTAAGTAATGCCATTACTAATGATAACTATCAATCACAAGTATTTTTAACATAGCACTAATGTCTATGCATTCAAACATTATCTAGGGGTTAGTTTATAGGATAGTTTAGGTAGTTATTAAATCAACTTAGCAAGGATCAACATTATCATGACTTCGAATAGCAAAGTGACTAATGTAAATTCAATAACAAGATTTTGACTGTAATAGAAAATTAAAAAACCATTATAATGACATCAAACATAATGATATTTGAAAAACTTAATTATTTATCATTACCACTATATAGACTATCCCAAATGTCTTTAACTTCTTTTATACACAAAGGCATTAAGCCAAAAGAATGATATTTCTTGAATAACATAATAACCAACTAATATAGTAAGACATTTTGATTATTTTATATAAATCAATAGGTAACTAATAAGCATATATATTTAGTTACTTTTTAAATCAATAGCATCATCAATCATGAATACAATAACACGACATGATCATAAATCAGCATTATGCACTCAATCTATGTACTACAGTCATAATGCAATCACACAATTAGATCCATAACTAAAACATATAATTAATAATCTAAATGTAGATAACACAAATGACATACTATAGCTAACAATTCAAATAATACATATAAATAATGATAACTATCATGGTGCGTGCATGGGTTTCTAGTTGTTCCTCTATCATCCCCCAACACCTCCATCTATGCCATCTTCTTCAATGAAGCTCTCCCTCTATCATCCTCTAAGGGATGGATCTATATTACTTACTCATCATGATAAAGAAGGTATTTATCCCCTAATATCATCATATAACCATAAAATATTCTTGTATAAACTAACAACATGATCATAATGTAATGAATATACAAATACAACTAATTGATAGCAATTTAATCATGTAATATAAGCAACATACAACTATCCCATAAATAAATTATGACATAAGATTAATTAAACATTTATTAATCAATTTAACAACCATAATAATCTATAGATAAAAGGTTATTAAGCTTAGAGAGAAATCAAGATGTGACACTAGATATCTTAGTATAACTAGTTTTATCATACATACATGCTTCACTTGTTCTTGTCGAGTGCTTGTAGATTGATACAAGTCTCAATTCCAATACACCAATCTAGATTTTCTATTATATAACTACTCAGGGAATATACAGAGATACATGTGTTCTTAATTTGACACATTTTCCCATTTGGGTCACCCTATATATAATTTTAATTACTAAGTTACATATTTCTAAACTCTACATCACAACTTTAGCATTGTTATATCTTGATATTGATCATGATACATGTACTCATATTTTTTTATGGATACTATTAATTTAGACTCAACATATGTACATCTTATCTCTTTCATAGATTAGTAATGCATGTTTATTCATATTTTCATTTCTATCTTTGCTAGTTTAGACTTGATCATATCTCTATACTTCTTTTATTCAAGGGAATTTGAATATTCCATTGCTATTTGGTTTTATGCCACTTCTTTTCATAGTATGTATGATTTAGACATGTGCCCATGTCCTTATGTGTGCCTTCTTGATTATGTATGTAGACATTTGAACATTTGCTTCTATGTGGCTCTAAGCCAACTTGATTGTTGCTTACATATGAGGACATTTGAACACATCCTTGTATGTCTTGTTTTCTAAAATTTAGTGGCATATACCCATTTCCCTTGTATTATCGCCCTTTGTCCTACTTTGTGTGCATCATGTGTGTTGTATATATGCTTTCTTATATGCATCATATCCATGGTACTTATCTCTTTATTGTTACACACTCTAGTTTTAGATACCATAAGTAACCTCATACATCTCCTCTTCCTACTTAGGTGTCATGATGGACATCATGCCCCATCCCTCTAGGTAACTACTTAGTTATTACTCAGATTTATGTTACATATATTGTTATGTCTATCTTGGCATCCATGTGAATGATAGACATAACATACATTGCACATTACAAACTTATGCTTATATTATCTTACATTCTAATGTTATGTATGCACATTATATATTATTATTACTCATATAACATATATGTTTCATAGAACACACATATTGTAGAGATTTTTCTTTTGAGGATAGTTCTTAAATAGGTTAAAAAACTCCCCTCAAAAGAGTGGGCATTCACAGGAGTTTGTCACATAGATCAAGCTACCATAATGCACTCATAATACATTTTTCAACACACATGCTTAGATTATAAAAATCAAACTCAAGTAAACATAGTGGGAAAATAATGACACAAAGATTAGTAAAGTTGCACATAAATTAGAATAGTTAGACATTAGTGACCAAATTAGGACACTAGCACCACATGAAACCATTATCCAAGATATTATACTACTATCTAGTAGCCTCAAATTTAAAAAAATATAGATTGGCCAGAAAGGTATAACAAGTATAGTCCAGGTTTACACATGTTTAATTTTAGATTTACTAGTTTTTCTTAGTTTAGCTCATATTCATACCAGTTCACTCAAATTGGGGGTATTATACATGACATGACCATTCTCATTTTTAGTTTAAATATTTAGATACATATTATTACAACTCAGTCAAAAATCCATATGCACAGATATCAAATTTGGGGGCACGTGCATGACACATTGTTTCCATTTGTGCACTTACACACTAGTTGATCATATGGAATGACAAATTCCATGTCATTTTCTAAATTATGTACATCATACACCATGTTCTAGGTTATATACCAATTTTATGCCTTACTCCATATGTATTGGTTGGTATTCTTGAGTGGCTCAAAGTTGCCTAATATACCTAAGTAGATACAAATTTGACATTTCCAATTATATATCTCTAGTTATATATTTCTAGTTACATTACACACTTTCATTTTCAGATGCATCTACTGCACATGTATAGGTAATGATGGAGTCATAGTCTAATTGAGGTTTTAAGCCACTTACATGAGAGGGTTTGACACATCATTAGTCTAATCCAAGCTATTCAGAGGTCATGATCCACCAAGTAGGGGTGGCTAATGATGGAGGCAAAATTGAATTGAGTTATTGAGCCACCCACATAAGAAGATTAAACAAGCCATCAACTTAGTCCAATATATTCACCGATTGATCACTATATACATGTACATGTATAGATTATCACCAAGTTTATGAATTGGTTCATCTACCCAGTGAGGTTTATTTGTTCCTATCCTCTTTCTTATCCATTTACTTAATTTTAATTATTTTTACTTAGTTTCACTTCTTTACTCAATTTTGTCTTTAATTTTGATATCTATTAAGGACTGATTTATGCATGTTTTACTTACAAGACACATAATGGAGCATTCTTCACATACTCATATCTAGAATCATGGGCTTAACCTCTTAGGTTAGTCCAGGTATGCTTCTTTTTCCTTTATCCTAGTCATTTCACTTTGATACATTTAAATAATAAAGGGGGGGTGGAAATGTAATCACTTCAAACCGACCCTTGAGTGCCAAGAGTCCTACTTGAGACCACATGCCCCTACTTTATCCCTAGACCTATCTTAGATCCTATTTTCACACTTATCTAGTCTTCATGCAGGGCACAAGCATCCCTAGTCATCCCTAAAGTAGTCCCAAACCCTCATTCTTGTATATTATCCCTTCGTGCCTAAGGTTATACCACTTAGACACTAGTGCAATAATAGGGACTATCGTGCCACATGGTGTTATTGTCCCAATATTTTCACTATTCTCCTTTCCCTCTTTTTTTCATAAATGAATATCTTTTTAACTCTTAAACCTCTTAGGTTTGGCCTAGACCACTTTTAGCACCTGCACAAGCACTAGAATAACATAAATACATGAATTTTATCCCTCTAACCCCTATATGGAAGTTAGATGCAAATTACATATGCAAACTCATAATAAGTTGTGCATAATTAAGGTTATCAATCCCTATTATTCCCTAATTTTTCATACTACCATTTATAACATTCCTAAGCTTCAATTAATCAAATTTATAGTCTCAGGTTCATTCAAACCACTCAATTTAACTATCATACTTGCTTCACTTGAACTTGTACCAACAATTAGGTGGGGAGAACTACAATAGGATGTATCTCTCTTTAGAGTATTGGAATATATACAACTCTCATCAGTGGGGTGTTGAGGATGTCCAGCCTACCCCACTAACAAACACACTTTTTCACTTGTGTCAACCAGATGCCCTAGTAATATGTAATATTAGGGTTTGCTCATAAATTCAATCAAAATAGGCCATCTACAAGGTTTCAAAACTCATGCATGTAAGAATAAACCTTACAAATCTAGACATAGGTACACCTAGAAGCTTAGGATAGTCCTACATAGAGGACACTAATGCCAAAATAGGAACACTAGTGCCACATGGCATTATTTTCTAATTAGGTCATTACTGCCTAAGAGGGGGTTTGACACTTGGATCCTATTTGTGACACTTAGATGAGTCCCTATCTCAATTTTTAGGCTCTATAGCATCTACCTCAGTCATTTTCCAATTAAGTTCTTACTTACATTATTTATTTCTATTTTTAAAAAGTTCAAGTTTAATTAATTATGTAAAAAATAATTGGTTGTATTTATTACATATTTCTACCTTGATTTAATATAATTAGCTATTTAACAACATAGAATTTACATTCACTAAGTCCTAAAAGGTTAAAATACTTGACAATTTTCCTTTTTCATTATTGTTTAACACTTTTTGGAAAGAGTTAAAGAGGGAATAGCCTAATCAAATTAGAGTAAGGTATTCTAAGAGTATTCCAATTAATTAAAAACTCAAATAAATAAATATTATAAATTAAAATACTCTGATATGCTAAATATAAAAATACCTATTTGAAATGTGTATTATTGATTATAATGCCAAGGATAAATGATACTTATCTAGATTTATAATGTGTAGGCATATATAAGTTATACATAGGTAGAAGTATGTAGGATGAGGATTATGAGATAATCATTATAATTTTTAAATTATGTTTATAGATATTTAGATACTACTATCGACTTGGGACACTACTATTGACATTACTATTTGTTCTATAATGTTACAATCGAGTAAGGAATATTCTCTAGATTGTGGTACAACCAAATTCATTGTTTTAAGTTTTTTATCACCTTTTTATTGATTTATTTAGATCTAGAATATAGGATGTATATGTATTCTTATGGATCAAACCTTAATTCTTCACCCTCGGGATGTGTTTACCAAAAATGGGTTTATGGGCTCATAATGTTAAGATTACGTCAAAGACCCTTGTGTCAATGAGCACTACCTACATAGTCAAAGCTCCAAGGAGGAACTCATACTTATGTAGTTCTCCCCTATATGTTGGAATGTGTGTGAAAAATGGTAAAATATGATATATGTATATGCATATAATGATCTAGCTTATAACTTGACAAATACCATGCATGGGATGCACTTTGTATGCTTTAGACCTTTTGTATAAATACAATTATGACTAATAAATAAATGTGGATGAATAGGGAAGAATAACTCATTTTTGTAATTAATTGAAATGAGCCTTGGTATGTGTTTACTTGGTATTTGATAGATGAATAATGAGAAGGCTTAGACTTGTATTTATACCACACCCTTTAAAAATATCTCATGTTAGGGTTCAATAAGACAAATAGGCCAACCCATAGGTTTTTAATAATTTTCACTTTGGATGAATGTTAAGTATTGAGTACTAGATAAGGATCTAGACACTAGCATCGATGCTAGTGACTCTCAGTGTCTGATAGTGTCTAGTGTAAGAATAATAATTTGAAGGGGGTTAGCCTATCAGAACACAACTACATATTGAGAGGGGGGTGAATCAGTATATGAAATAAAACTAGTCCTTTAATACCTTTTAGAATAGATTAAAATATATATGCAGATAAAAAAAAATATGTAGAGATCACACATACAAATTCACATGACACCAGATTTATACATGGAAAACATAAAGGGAAAAAATATGGTGAGAATAAATGCTACAATCTACTATTCTAATCTAGCCTTACAGTTCAAAGCTTGACTAGCAAACCTCACTAGTTACACTTTTAAGGGCATTGGCCCTAAGGATACATTAATCCCCTAATTGAGCACCAATTTAGTTGAACCTCACTAGTTACAATATTTAAGGGTACCAACCATAAGGAGACACTTATCCCCTAATTTAAGAGCTTTAACTCAAATAAATCACCCACACCCTAATTGAGCACCAACTTAGCTTATCTAATGGCATCTACCTATCAGATTGTTTTATGGAACTACAAATCTAGATTACAACATAGATTCATAAATGAATCTAATCCTCTATTATTTGTAATAGGTCTGATCTACAATTGTTCATGATCTACACTTTATCTCCTTTCTCTTCCACTCTCCCTCTCTAATTTTGTGTCTTTATATATCTCTATTTGACATACTTCATTAAAATTTTATTCTCTATCTCTCTTTCTCTATTTAAATCTACGTAATAGTAATAGAAATAGCTCCATCAACCTTTGCCTATGTCCTAGATATCATATATATAAACATTTGATCTAGGGTTCCATATCTTCATTGTGTTCACACTTTTTTACAAACACATCACACTTTGTTTTGGACTCAGTTCATTATCTCTTCAACTGCAAGTTTCCCATGTCTAAAACTCATGGATCACTACCATAATTCCTGGTCTCATTACTATCTATGGCATTTCGTGGAATTTATTTTTCATGCACATGCACATTTACATAGATTTGATTAGTTACATCAATCAATCTTATTATCTATGTCATGATTCATGGCTTACTTGCATGTTCTTGCATATTCCTACATCTGACCATTAAATTAAACATATCTTTAAATATTGATTGTTGATCTTATTTTTTGTGTCATGATCTAATGGTCTTTATTCAAATAGATGAACTTTAAAACACATATATTTGATTGATCTCTGATAGGCTCACGCTCTATGTTATATCTTTGTATGCTTCTAAACTTTAGCTTTATCAACTTTAAAATGCATCTATTGATCTTACTAATTTGAGCTCCCACATGGCATTGGATCTTCATACTAGTTTGATCTTTACTTTTGTCTTGATGTTAAACTTCAAGCTCTTTATCCCATCTCATTGCTTCTTGAGTCTTTAGATCACTTGTGCTTCATTGATCTTCTCAAATTTTCTTGGTCTTTAACTCACTATTGTGTTGATTTACCTCAAGAACTTTATTCCATTTGAGTCCACTTTGTCCATTGGATCTCCTTTGCACAATCATCCATTCTTCATCAGAACTTCTGATAAGCTCAATCTTTATCTTTACTTAGCTCTCAAGAATGTGACATTTCACATTAGTGCATACCTTATGCACATTACTATCAGTTCCTACTATTGAGACACTTGGAAACCTCACATTGATCATTGTATTATTGAATTTAAACCACACTATAGATTTACTATGCAAGCTTTGTGATTATGACATTTGTCACTAGCGAAGGTCCCTTTGATAAATTGACTTTTTTATGGTTCATTAGATCTTTAATGTATGAATAAGCATTAACCATTGATCAAGATTTAAACTTTGATCAACTAACTTCATATCATTTCATCCTAGCATCTTGGATCCAACATAATCAACTTATCTCTTTGAGACTTACTCAAAATTTACCATATACAAAATTGTCTAAGTATGGGACCATCTCAATTATGCTTGGAAGGCTAAATTTATATCTTCATATCTTCTACTTTACTCAATAGTCTGGTCTAAAATTTGAACTATATAAACTAGGCATGATAGTGAACAAGACCATATACACATTTATTCTTTAATCTTTTGAATGTGCAAGATATAATTCCATTAATCTTGTCACTCAGATTATTCTGTCACAGATCTAGTTATGCCTTGAACTTGATTAGAAGGCCAACATTATCTTTGCATAACTCTTGTCATGCTTAGTCAGATGACCTAAAATTTAGTGCATAATATCCTCTTACATAGGGGATTCCATCCATATATCCATTTTCTCATGAAGCCTTCATATGTGCAAGATATGACATCATAAAAATTCCTTCTCAATGTTTTCTTTCAAACTATAAATTTGACTAAGTGTTAGAAAACACTGTCAAAATGCCTGGGAGCCCTAATTTTCTCAAGCATATCTTTTATTATGTTACATCATGTGACCTAAAATTTAGCATGTAGAAACTAGGCACAAAAATGAATAGACACGTATGATCATTTTATCCTAGCACCTCCATATGTGTAAACACTGACCTCATCAATATGCTTATTTGGCTCTGTTGAACCCTTTTTCAAATTTTGCTATGTTAGAATTAGTGAATTCTATCCAAGTAGCCAACTTTGCATCCCCATATATTTAACTATACTTCATTGCATGTCTTCAAATGTAGCACATAACAACTAGGGACTAATTTGATCACAACCATGTGACCATCTCCCCTATACTCATTCACACATGGTAGTGGTGACATCAACAAAATACCTTCTCAAATTTTCCTATCATAGACCAAAAATGTTAAGATGATCAATATGAATAACTGGATAATTTCTACTCATGCACACAAGCACTCCAATTATCATTTACCTTTGATAAGATGCCTTGCACATCCTTAATTCATCCTACTCAAACCTAAACATCATTGACATCCATAATCTCCATTTTGACATCAATGCCATGCTCATAATGTCCCTTTTGACATCAATGACAATCAAATTACCAACAATCCCCCCCTTTGTCATTGATGGCAAACTAAATTATTTGATCTTATAATATTCTAATCCTTATCTAGCATTATTTACATTGGCATATGATGAGAATTAATTGAATATGTTCATACCAAACTTGTTCCCCCTTAGGAAATGGTACATTTTCCTAATACTCAGCTTGGACACTTGCTCTACTTCTTCTTTGACATCAATGGAAAATGGACTCTTTCTAAATGTTTTTCCAAATGTTTTTCCCCCTTTATAAAATAAAGGAGTTTGCACAATAATCTACAACCATCAATTCATTATAAATCTATAAAACATGCATACCCGAATTGCCTTTTCTCTTCTTATAAGGATCAACAAGGATTTTATGATCTTCCCCCTAGACTTATGCTCTATCACTAGTGTATAGTAATGTGATGTAGGATCTACCATAATGGATTACTATCCTTCTCTTTCAATCTCAACTATATAGTCTTCTAATCCTAGGACTTAACCAATTGTAAAGCTCCTCTACTCTGAGCCTTCTTGATCTTGATAGATTGAATAATCTAGCTCCCCTTTACACTATACATAGCTTCTAAATCTATTCATGGTATCTAAGTTAGCTCCCCCTAACTCTATGATCCATCTTTGCATCAAGTGACTACCTATAACACACTATAACTTCTTTTAACACATGCTTTCTGAGTTTAGTGACCCAACTTATTGTACAACCCAAGATATAAAATGTCAAGGGTTTGTTGCATTTGAACCCTTATTCCAAATGAATTTACAAACCATGTGTGTGTGTGTGTGTGTGTGTGTGTGTGTGTGTGAGAGAGAGAGAGAGAGAGAGAGAGAGAGAGAGAGAGAGAGAGAGAGAGAGAGAGAGAGAGAGAGAGAGAGAGAGAGAGAGAGAGAGATATGTACTCCAATAATCTCATTATGTCATATTGAAACACTCATTCTATCCCTATAGACACTACATACATAGCACTTAACTTAGTTTGATTAAGTCATCATCACAACCTACTTGAGTTCTCATTTATAGTAGACATCACTTGCTTTTCCACTAAAAAGGGTCTCTAAATAAGCATAGATAGAGACACCTTACTTTACAATGTCCTAGAATAATGTGAAATAAAGAGTTTCCCATAAATCCTCACATTCCTTCTTCTCCTTGGTCATATTGTGCTTTCTATTCTTCTTCTTCTTCCTCTTCTTAGGATTGAGAAAAGTAACATGTTCATCCATTACACTATTCTTCTTTTATTCTGTGATTAGATTAACAATGCATGGAGACAATATGGATTTATTAAATACCTTTTCATCTAAGGTATCTTCCTTGTAGTTTAGAACCTCATCATTAGGCACAAAAAATTGATGTTTTATGCATGGAATTTGCTCTGCAATAGTAGGATGTTCACTTTATTTTTTACATACTTTAGAAATATTCTTGGTTAACACCTTAGAATTCTCCTGGAGCTTGGTCTTCTCATTCTCAACATGAGAAGACATTAAGAGTTCTTGACATTCTCCAACATCTGTAGCATTCTCCATTATAACTTGATCTTTCATTTTCCATACATGATTGGGTTTCTTAAATGTCTTATTTTCTCTTTTTCAGAGACTTGTGAACCTTTTTTTCACATTTAAAGGCATGCCTTTATTTTTACTCTATACTTTTGATTTTACAAATCTTGTTCTACAATGTTCAGATATGTGACCAAAATTATTATAATTATAGCACATTACATTTATATCTAACAAGGGTATAAATGATTTTTTACTTAAAAAATTGGTTCTCCTTGTAGGTACAACTCTAAAATTACTAGAATTATGATTGAAATGATTACAACTATAAAAATAGCCATATAAATATGAGGAATACTTAGTCATAGATTTTATTTATTCAGGATGGGGAGTTCTACTTAACTCTTGCTTCTTCAAGTTTCTTACACTTGTGTAACCATTTGCATTAATTGCCTTTGCCTTCTGCATCTTCCCTAAGTTTGTAGAGATTGACTCATTGTTATTTTTCCTTTCCTCAGACTTATTTTCTCCTTTAGCCTTCTTCACATTATCAGTGTTATTATTTGTCTTTGTATCTCTAGAGATGTTTCTTTTCTTTTCTCTTGATCCTTCTGCTTTGAAATTGTTATATAACTTAGCAGATGTACTAGTTATGAGACTTTTCCCCTTTTCATAACCAAGACCAAATTTCCCTTTCGATGGATTTTGAGAGTTGATCAATTCATCAAGAATGTATGATCCTCATTTTAGCTTTAGACCTTTGTTTAATTATTTTTTAGCCTTTATAATCTCTTTTCTCAAAGCCACGATCTCTGCTTCTAGCCTCATACACACATCAAATTTAAATTGTAGTTCAATTTTGACTACATCTTCTATTATTGTAAGCTCTTCAACCTAAGTATTAAGGCTTAATATCATTTGATTAGATTTTTCAATACTTTTAGACATTTTCTCAAATTTTTTGGTCTAAGATTCTTCTACCTTGAGTTCTCTTTTCTCATCTTATCAATCTGATCTAGAGAAAAAATGAGTTCACACTCTAGGTCCACTTCTCCTTCTTCTTCTTCATCAGAGTCTTCAACTTATTCTTGATCTAGATATACAAAAGTTGATCCTAATGCCATGAATAGGGATTTATTTCCCTCAGCCATAAAATCACAATCATGGATATTATCTGAGCTATCACTATCATCCATTGAGTCACTATCTTATCTTATATACAAGATTTTATTATTTCTAAAGAGGTTTCTCTTTTTGGAATAGTGGGGCTTCATCCTTTTTCCATCTTTTTATTTCTCAAAATTATCCTTCTTCTCATAAGGCTTTTAGTAACAAAATGTCTTAATTTACCATAGTTAAAGAATTTAAAGGGTAGCTAACTTTTGTACTTTCCAGACCCTCTTTTCAATCTTTTGATAAAGTTGGATTCTTATTCATCAGTCTCCTTAGATCTAGATGTAGATGCTTCTATTTTTGCATGCTTTAATGCTTTCAATGCAACTTCTCTCTTAGAAGTATTTGCTTCTCCCATTCTCATCTCACACTTAGTGAATGTTCCATGCAACTCATCTATAGTGATCTTATCTATATCTCCTGCTTCCTCTATTATAAAGATTTTAGAATCATACCTTGATGACAAAGATCTTAGGACCTTTTTGACATTGATTGATTATTTCATTTTTTCTCCAAGGCCTCTGATTATATTAACTATTTCATCTACCTTGAGGAGGTAGTTTTAAATATTCTCTTCTTCAGTCATTTTAAGACTTTCAAACATTCCTTTATATATTTTTAGCTTGGCCTAATTTACCTTATCATCATATTCATAGTTGCTCTTCAACTTGTTCCTCTTGTGCATTTTTACAATACATCACTTTGACAAACTCTGATTTGGACAATCCATAGAGAATAACATTCTTTGCCTTGGCATTGCTCTCATATGCTTTCTTTGAATCCTAATCATTAGGAGTTGTATATATATTTATAATAGACATCAATACATCAAACCCTAATGAAGATAAGTATGCTTCCATATGCTCCAGAATGCATAGTTTGATCCATCAAAGAGAGGTGATTTGTTTGATGAAGATCCTTCTTGACTAGTCATTTGTGTTCACTATTTTAAGATCTACCTAAGTTGATTAAGCTTCTTTCAAGGAACTAGGGCTCTAATACCAAATTTTGGAACACAACTTTATACTGAGATGAGGGTGAATAAGTATATCAACTAAAACTAGTCCTTTAATGCCTTTTAGAATAGATTAAAAGATATATATAGATAAAAAAATATGTAGAGATTACACACATACAAATTCACATGACACTAGAATTATATGTAGAAAACCTAAAGGTAAAAACCATGGTGAGAATAGATGCTAGAATCTAATGTTATAATCCAACCTCATCGGTTACACTTTTAAGGGCACCAACCCTAAGGAGACACTAATCCCCTAAATAAGCACCAAATCAATTAAACCTCACTGGTTACAATATTGAAGGGAACTAACCCTAAGGAGACACTAATCCCCTGATTTAAGAGCTTTAATTCTAAGGAAGCACCCACTCCCTAACTAAGCACCAAATCAACTTGTCTGATGGCACCTACCTATCAAATTATTCTATGGAGATATAACTCCAGATTACAACTTAGATTCATAAACGAATCTAATCCTCTATTTTATATTATAGGTATGATATACAACTATTCCTGCTCTACACTTCATCTACTTTATATTTCACTCTCCCTTTCTACTTTTATGTCTATATATATATATATATATATATATATATATATATATATATATATATATATATATATATCTTTTTGACACACTTCATTAAAATTTTGTTCTTTCCCTCTCTTTCTCTATTTAACTCTACTCAATAGCAATAGCAATATCTCTAGAAAACTTTTCATGTGTTTTAGATGTCTTCAATTGATCTAGGATTCCATATCTTTATTGTGTTCACACTTGTTTACAAACACATCACACTTTGTTTTAGAATCAATTCATTATCTCTTCAACTAAAATTTTCTCACGTCTAGAACTCATGCATCACCACTATGATTCCTAGTCTCATTACTATCTATAGCATTTTTTAGACTCTAGTTTTGATGCACATGCATATTTACATAGATTTGATCAGTTACATTGATCAATCTTGTTATTTGTGTCATGATTCATGGCTTACTTGCATGATACTACATGTTCTAGCATCTCATTATTAGAATAAATATATCTTTAAATATTAATCATTGATCTTACATTTGGTAACACAATCTGAGTGTCTTTATTCAAATAGATGAACTTTAAAATGCATCTATTTAATTGATCTATGATAGGATCATTCTCTTTGTTATATCCTTGTATGCTTCTAAACTTTAGCTTTGTCAACTTTAAAATACATCTATTGATCTTCTTGATTTGAGCTCCCATGTGCTATTAGATCTACATACTATCTCTATCTTTACTTCTATCTTAATGTCAAATGTCAATATCTTTATCCCATACCATTATTTATTGAGTCTTTGGATCGCTTACTCTTTATTGATCTCTCAAACTTGCTCAGTCTTTAACTTACCACTATGTCGATAACCTCAATCACTTTATCCCATTTGAGTCCAATCACTCTATTTGATCTCATTTTCATGATCATTTACTCTCCATTAAATCTTTGGATAAGCTTGATATTTATCTCTACTTAGATCTCAATAATGTGACACTTGGCATTAACACATGCCTTTTGTCCATTGCTATCAGTTCCTACTATTGAGACACTTGGAAACCTCACATTGATCATTGACTTATTGAATTTAAACTACACCATAGATTTACTATGCAAGCTTCATGATTATGACACTTGTATCTAATGGGGGCCCCTTTGATAAATTGAATTTGATTACACTTCATTAGATCTTGAATGTATGAATTTTAGCCAAGTAGCCAACTTTTGATCCCCATATCTTTAACTTCACTTCATCACATGTCTTCAAATCTGTTGCATAACAACTAGAGACTAATATGATCACAACCATGTGACCATCTCCCCCATACTTATTCACATGTGATAATGGTGACATTAGCAAAATGACTTCTTAGATTTTTCTATCATAGACAAAAAATGTCTAAACGATCAATATGAAGAACTAGATGAATTCCACTCATGCACACAAGTACTCTAACCATCCTTGACCTATGATAGGATGCCTTGCACATCCTCAATTCCTTGCACATCCTCAATTCACGATACTCAACCCTGAACATCAATGACATCCATAATCTCCCTTTTTACATCAATGACATACTCATAATGTCCCTTTTGACATTAATGACAATCAAATTTCCAACATAACCGATTGTTAGTGAATGAAATCCAAAAATAACTAAAATAACTAACACTCAGCCTATTCCCTAGGGTGAGCAAGGTTAAGTAATAAAATAATTAAATAGAAGATAAATTATGAACATTTATACATTATTTGAATACTTCTTTGATTACCAAATTGAATAAGCATGTTTGTGATCAACTTGTAGAGCTAGAGATCTTTGACAATGTTAACTTCATGCCTAGGTAGAATTTCCCCTTGTCCACTCTTGGTTTAGCTTAGAAATAGGCATGATAATTATGAATAAATTTGAAGCTATAATATGATTTATGCATAATAAGTTTAGTTCAAAAAAACTTTGGTTGAGTGATGGACTTGAGATTGGATAGAGCTTCACTACATTGGTTGGTCATGGTGAAAGATTGTGAAGACCATTTATTTTATAGAGTTGGAAAATGATTTTGGACCATCCATATTGAGATGAAGATTAAGCTTCAAATACTAGTCCTCCATTCTCATAAATGAGAGAGTTAAAGTGTGTAAGAGAGAGGCATGGTGTATGTCATACAAATGTAATAAATTTAAATCATGACTCCTCCTTGAGTGTGTAAGAGGGGTGTATGAGGAAGAGTGTGTAAGGGGGGTATAAGATCTTGTTATATCTCTTGCATAATCAGTATGATTATGTCACCTTAGGTGAGGCAATAATTCAATTTGTTAATTTAGAAAAGAGATAATTCCAAATCCATGGAATTTTACATTAAGGGTAGATTAGGTTAATTAATCAACCATTAGAGGAAAAGTGATTTTGGTAAGGTTGAAAGCATTAAAATAAGACATAATTAGAATTGACATGAAGTGTTCAAATTTAAGTGTATACATTTTACCCTTATTTGAGAAGGTATTACAAGACACAAGTTAAAGTAATATCTTTTCAAATACTAAAAAATTCATCAAAGATAGATGAAGAAATAATTAGCGACCCATGATTCCCCTTGAGAGGGTATGCAAGGATGAAAGATATGGATGGGATCTTGAAAAAGAGAGGAAGAGGTTGAAATGAGATAAATTAAACCATACTAAAAGTAACCCACTTGAGATAATGCTTACATGTATTAATTTATAATGATTGATAATAATAGAATTGAATTATCCCTAGGCAGAGGGAAGTGGGAAGGATGCATCCCAAAACAAGTGGCACAATTTAACCTACCCCAAATAGGTCAAAATTTCTAGGCTTAGAATTTATAAGAAAGACTAAATGATAGAATTGGTCCCAAAGAGGGAAGTCTTGGTTGATCGCAATAATGTGCCCAATTAGGTAAAATTTAATCATTGATTCAATGAGTTTCCCTAGTAGGGGTGATTTGATCAATGATCAGTCCAATTGGTTTACCCCAGTACGGTATATTTGATCATTGATTGGTCTAAATGGTTTGCCCCAGTATGCTATATTTTTGTTTTAACAATTTATTGGCATAGTGTTGTCATTGATGGTAATCTAATGTCATTAATGTAAAAGTATGTTGTCATTGATGTCTAGATACATTTAATGAAGATGAATGGTATGTGGGGTATGCTATTATATGCCTAATATTAATACTTAACATAGACCATAGTGATCTAAAAATACCCTTAATCAAACTCTAAAGATGATGTTTAGATGAATCTAGTGAAGATGCATGGTGTGTGGGGTATGAGCTTGTATGCCTGATATGAAGACTTGGCATAGAACACACTGAGATATGAACATCCTTAGTTGATATCCAAAGATATACCAATAAAATTAAAAGATGTTATAAAAAATCTCTAAATACTTGTCCATCCATGCTCTAAAGATGCCTAGTCATTCTCCAAAGATGCCCAATTGTACTCTATAGATTAATATAGAAACTCCAAAGATATCTACTGCACACATATAGATTTTCCCTCTTTAGATATCTTATTTTAAACATTAATATCATATTAATAGTCTAAAATGATCTAATAATGTCTCTCTATTGAGAAATAATTTAAATTAAACCTGATGATTTTTTTGGGGTTGATGTCGAGTTTCAGGTCAAGGTAAGCATGTTTTGAAGTACTAGTCTTTGAATATAAGGTGTCTTGAGAAACATAGTCATTCATGAGCATATGAATGGTGAGCATGAATAAATATGTGTAGAGATATGATATTATTTAATGAGCATGAAATTCATGCGATTAAGGTGTATAATCATCAAGGAGGGTTTCAAGGTCAGTTGTCAAGCTTCAAGTGCTTGAGAAGTCTAGTCATGACACTAGTCATTGTATGAAGAAACCTTGTGAGAAGGTATGAGCTTGGTGGACTAGTGAGATGAATTCACAAATTTATAAGAGGATGTATGAGTTTTTTTTTAAATTATCATGAGGATCTAGATTACTTAAGTGAGTCTTAAGGTAAGCATACATGGGTAAGATCTATAGACCTAGTATGCAACTAGACCACCTCTAGACCCTGATTGTCTTAATGAAGCAACTTGAGCTCTTGATAAGACATATGAATAATAATTGATAGTTTTTTATCATGAGATAGGTTTTTTTATTTTTTACATGAGGTTTTAATATCTTGGATAGTGGTGAAAAGGTCAGCTTCAAGACATATTGTGACTTGCAAGTTAAAGGCTTAGAGAGCAAAGAGAGAGATGGTGGCTAAGAAGGATGTTAGGATCAATTTTAAAGGCAAGTGTGAGTATTTGAGTATTGAAAATTTTGAATAAATTTAAGAAAAATGTAAGTTTAAATCAATAAAATTGAAGGTTAAATCAAGAAAAAGTGTCCTACGGACTCTCAAATGCACAGGATAAAGAATTGTCTACTTGAGAAGGTTTTTTAAGTGTTCATTGGCACATGTAAAATTTGCATGAGGACCTTATATATTCATGGTATATGGGTAATTTTACTATCTCAAAGTTTCAATCATTTTTTTCTCGAATAAGGGGCTAATATTTATGAATGATCATTAAGATTGTAAGATGGTTTAAACCCTCAAAGAACCCTAATAGTGACTTGATGTGAAAGAAATTATTCTAGAGTGATCATAATGGATTGGTTTTGACATTTTAACTATTTTAACATGAATTAAACTCTATCAAACATATCTAGGTGTGATTTTTTTATCAAGAGAGTGAGTGGACCCTACAAGAAAGGCCTTGTTTTTCAAAGATTTATTGTAACATGCAAAGTTGTTTGAGTCATATTTATTAATTAAATGAAGGTTGGTGTGTCCATGGTGGTTTATAATCAGGTTATATCTCTTAGGGGTGCTAAACCAGTCATACAAGTTGACCAGTCGCTAACAAACCTAGTGTTGTACACAGTGAGAAAACCAAGAAGAAGTGAGAAGTTGATTAGGGATGTGTTATCATGGACTAGGGATGAATCTAAGTGAATGGAGATATTTTTAAATAATTTTAATACATGTTTATTTTGGGTAGAATTTTTTGAGGTTATTGGATATGATGACAATTTTGCTCATAAGTTAACATGTCTAGTACAAATGAAATAGTGAAGGTGCAAGTTCATGAGATTAGTCTGCAAGACAAATATTTCCATTTGATCATGTTATATTTGTAGCTAAATATTGTATAATGATATCATCATATCATCCAAAATCATTTTAAGTCTCTAAAATTTTTCATACAAATGTTGAAGGTCATTATCACCATGACTACGTTTGAAGGTAAACTAGTAGTTCCAGGTAAGCAAGTTGCAATGATGAGTTGGAGGTTTTTTGCCCTGAGCTAAAGCATAAAATGAATATGATGTTTTTTTTTGGAATTTAATCATCTATCCATTATTTTTAAAAAAATTAATTTAGTGTAATAGGTTGAAATATTGAAGCCAAAATGGCTTATCTAGTTGGGTAAGGACTATGAGAGAGAAGGTCAACAAATTGATCTACAAGACCAATAGTTGCCATTAATGATTATTATATTTTTATATAAAATTTATATTATTAGTTTATAATATAATTTTTATGCATTATAATTCCTTGATTATGTTCTATTAGATTTTATAAATTCATGTTTCCATGACTGTGTTATGAGACTAGTTGGTAGTTTTGAGTGAGCTTCTTGCAGAGAAGAGTTTGAGCCTATATACCCCGAGTTAAACCATATCAATAAGTTTTTGATGACCTAAAAGTCATTATTTTTTTTAATATATGATTTTTTTTCCATGATATTTCATCAAATTTTTGTTTATGCTTTAGTTATTCAAGATAGACTTTGTGTGTATGCATTGGTCTTATATGAATAGTACTAATGATTTGATTCAAGTAGTGGTTTAAGATAAAAAGTGTTATAAAACCTAGAAAAGATTAATAGGGATGTATTGGAGTGGAATATCATGTGTTCCTTCCATGTTAGGTGTTTTAATATGATCTAAGAATATTAAAGGGTAACATGTGCTAAGTAGGATAAATGGAATTAGGTCTCCATGAGACCTAAAGGAGAGATAAGGCCCAATTAAAATAGGTCAGACCTAAAGGGACTCAAAGCACATTTGATCCATGTCTATGAGATGTATTAATATCCATTATATGGCTGACCTAAGAAGATAAGATGTTTTTTTTGACTAAGAAGGATATGATCAAGTGACTTGTATAAATATTAGGTAATTTTAAGCCTATTTTGAGGAGTGGGGAGTATGAAGAAAGTAAACAAATAATATAACACTTGGTAAGTGAATAAATTCTTATATACCATCATAAGAGTATATAGGATCATTAATAAATATTTGACATAGGTTTTACATATGAGGATCAAAGTCATATGACCTAATAAAGTCAAGAAGAGGGCTAGTTGAGTGAAGAGGGCTAGAGACTAGTTTGAGAGGGATAAAATTGTGTGAAGAGCTGAGAAAGAATATAATAATATATTATATGAGAAAAAAAGTATTATAAATGTGATCGAGTGTTTCAGGTGGATAAGTTGGTATTGAGTCATCTAGGGGGTTGGTGCATCCTTAAAAGTTGGTACTTGATAAAGACTAGTTGAGTTGGTGCTTATCTAGCTAGGGTTAGTGATCCATGTGAAGTGGGTGCTTCACTAAAGTTGCTATTGATTAATCTAAGGGGTTGGTGCCTCCTTGAAATTTGGTGCTTGCTAAATCCTATCTGATTTGTTATTTATCTAGTTGGGATTGGTTCTCCATGTGAAGTAGGTGATTCACTATAGTTGGTGTTTATCTTATAAGATTGTAGTCCATTTGCATCATTAGTGGGTTTTATTCCCCTTGAGATTTTCCAACATATATATTATGTTTAGGTGTTTTATGCTCTTGTGGATTGGTGCTTATGATTACTAAGATGTACATGTTTGTTTAAATGATCTATGATTGCTTAAGTAAGATTGGTAAAGAAGTTTTTTGAAGACTGATTCACCCCCCCTTATTCATTTAGATTCAAACCTTTGTTATTATATCCTAGTCCTTTGAATTAGGTCTAAAAACCTAAAGGACATCCTAGAAGCAAAGATGGATAGTTAGCAAGCTCAAGGTGGTTTCTCTAATAGTAAGGCTATATTATTTAATAGATAAAATTATTCCTTTTGGAATGTCAAGATGAAGATATATTTGATGTCTCAAGGTCATGATATCTAACAGTCAGTTATGGATGGCTCTAATGTTCCTCCTATTCCCCCAAATAATGTAACAAGTAATAAGGCTAGTGAAAAAAACTCTAAAGAAATGAATGGCATTTTTTGTGGCCTTCAGAGGTAGATCTTGTGAAGATAATGCATTATGAATTAGCTAAATAAATATGGGACAAATTAAAGACTTTTTATAGGTAAAATCACTGAGAGGGGGGTGAATCAATGAGCCCATATAATCCAAATTCAATTTTAATCCATTAAAATCCCTAATAAATCAATACATGCATTCATGAAACATACATATCATTCATAGTAATGAACAAGAGAGACAATGCAAGATCGAGCTCATAACACATGACATATGTGAGAAACCCTTTTGGGGGATAAAACCCATTAGAACCTATAAATGGACTATTGTATTATAATAAAAATAACCAATTTAGACTATAAGTAATTAATCAAGAAACTACCATCCCTTATTTTAGTGAGAATTCAATCCCATAAGGATCAAATATACATGTCTAGCTGAGTAGCCACAACAACTAGACCTTTAACAAGTTTCACCTTGCAAGGAGGTTGTAACCCCCTAGATGTTGAGAAACCAAAAAAACAACTATGAAAAAATCCACCTTTGAACTGATGTATTAAACACTTAATGATGGACTTATGATTATCACTCTTCACCTTATTAGAAATAACTCTATCACCACTTCAACAACATGACTAAATGGTCATACACATAGACCTCAATCTGCTCTACTCAATAGCCCATACATTGAGCATACTTGATCTCTTTTGCATATCAAAACTTCACTCTAAATCACACACACCATCCACTCTCAAATATATAAACCAACATCTTTGGTTTCACTATTTATATAGCATTCATAATTATCAATACCTTGGTCAGCCATTAGGCATGCCTTAACCCTTAAGACATATCTCACATCAAGACACAACTCAAAAGAATATTTATAGGTTGGACATAGCATTTATGGGTCACCTTTAAGTAGATACACCTTTAAATTAGGCATCTCTTATAGGTCTCATGGAGACCGATTCATCCATTTAGCACTTCTTTGAGCAAACAAAGAACATAGGAACATTTATAAATGAACACAAAATTAACTTATTAAGCATTTTTCATACTCAAGATATTTATCATACATCTAAAATCCATTTAGATTATCCTCATGGATTCTAAAACACTCTCCAATATCTAAGTCACCATGAAAAATTGAAACAACATCAACACAAGCTCAATTATCCTTCTTGAGTCACTTACAATCCATCATCAAACACATAGTCAACTTTGAAGTATAATATATTTATCTATACACACTTTTATATCTTAAAATATAACTTTATATATGAAACTTTGAGTCCTCTACAAGTTTTATTTTTTACACCATGAGAAAATTCTACCTGTATCAAAAGTTATAGCCAAAATATAGAGCACTAGTTTTTCCTTTGTTAAATTCAAATATTCAAATGCAAATGGTCATAGTTAAACTTAGTCACTTTTCTCTCTTCTCATTTCCTCACTAACTATATAAATCACACACCATCAATCTTATTTTAAGGAACTCAAACTTTACCTTTCATCACTCATCATTGGATCTTCATCTTGACTATTTGACTTAATGCACTCCATCGATCTCTTTTATGTAGCTTGGTCTTTTACTGTGTTAAACAATGGAAAACTTAAAAACATCTCACTCAATGTGTACCATTTATCTCTATTTATATTAACACCTACTTATTTTTATATCTTATAAGAGGATTGATATTTATCTCTACTTGACATTAAACTTTGAACAATTGTCTTCATCTCACTACTTCTAGACATATTGGAATGAACATGCTCTGTTGATCATTTTATAAGGAGATTGATCTTTACTCATTTTAAGAATCAAAAACTTTGACCCATTTGAATTAATATGCACCATATATCTATATGTATAAACTCCTATGAACTGTTAGATCTGCATCTGGTCTTGATCTTTAACAATGTGCAAAAATGACTATGGAGACCATTACCTATCTGCTTGGAAGGCCAACTTTAGACCTCAATAAATTTTATTGTTCTTAGAAAAATTATCTAAAATTTGTACCATAATATTTCCTCACATAGTATAATCCAATGATATGTTAAACTACTCCTAAAACCTTTGCACATGTGATATAGAATTCCATTAATATGATCACTTAGATTTTTATGCCATAGAGCCAACTATGTCAAGAACTATTTGGAAGGCCAATTTTACACATGCATATATTTTTATGGTTTACATTACATGATATAAAATTTAGTGTAAATAAACTAGGAACAAAATTTAACAAACCCATATGATCATTTTATCCTCACACTTTCACACATTTGAAATATAACAACATCAAAAATCCTACTCAACTTTTCTTGCCATATTGCAAATTTGGCTAAGTATGGGAAAACACTATCAAACTATCTAGGAGCCCAACTTTGCACTTGAATATCTTATTTTGTGATTCATTTCATGACCTAAAATTTATTACATATTAACTAGGCATAAATTAGATCACAACCATATGACCAACACCCCCTGACTCATCCAAACATGGCAATGGTGATGTCAATAAACTACCTACTCAAATTTTTTTCCACTAGACCCAAAATGTCTAGATGAAAACAATGATCAACCAAATTAAATACACTCATGCACATAAGCACTCAAATAATTCTTAACTTTTGATAGGACCCATTTAATATTCTCAAATCACCATACTCATCTATGAACATCTCTAACCATGACAAAATTAAAGATCAACCAAGCATATTAGGAAAAACACATTGCATATGCTCAAATCACCATACTCATCTAAAAAAATCTATAACCATGCCAAAACTAAATATCAACCAAGTATACTTTAAGCATACTAGGACAAGCACATTGCACAATTTTTCATTATCACTTAGACTATCAAGGAAATTCATCTACTCATTTAGACACCTCTATGAAAACACCATGACATCATTGAAAACTCTCCAACAATCTTACCATTTGTCATTGATGTCAACAACCATCATATAAAACTATACAACTCACCTTCCTTCTCTTTCTTCGATTAATCTCACAATAGGAATCTTCTCTCCCTTTGATACAATGACAAAGTGGGCACCAATTGATCCTTAAGACTTGAAAATACCATAAACAAGAGATGACCATCTTAGAAAGATGATACAAAGTCCCCCTTATCTTGGGCCTACCTCTTCTTACCTTGATAACTTCCTCTTGCTACATACCAACATTCTCTTCAACCAAGCACTACAACCAATGAAAAAATAACACAAAAAAGTATTGAAATCTAATATAACTCACCAATAAACACCTAAAAGGGACTC
Organism: Torreya grandis; assembly: GCA_037957365.1. Taxonomy (NCBI): domain Eukaryota; kingdom Viridiplantae; phylum Streptophyta; class Pinopsida; order Cupressales; family Taxaceae; genus Torreya; species Torreya grandis. The sequence goes on along the minus strand of JARHVA010000598.1, from coordinate 3,454,871 downwards.
CACCTAATATATTTGAGCCAATGCACATCTTGAGTATCTTGAGATTTCCATACACCATGAATAATCACCACACAAGCTTACTAGCCTCTTCTCTCAAGCTACCATAAGAATCACCAAAATAACTTCATGACACTCCATCAATCTTATTAAGCCACCTAAAAACACCTATTCTAACCATATAGACACTACATAAATAACAACACTTACTTCTCCACTAAGGGGAGCCTCTTAAGAGTCATAGACAGAGATAACCTACTTCATAATATCTTAGAATAGTGTAAAACCAAGAGTTTCCCATAACTCCTCATATCCCTTCTCTTCCTTCGTTATCTAGTTCTTATAGTTATTCTTCTCTTAGGCTTAATATAAAAAACATACTCATCCACTACAACATTCTCCTTCTCTTATATGATTTGATTGAAAATACATGGAGACAACATAGATTCATGACATACCTTTTTATTTGTAGAATCTTCTTTGTAGATTGGAACCTCATCACTAGGTACTGACAATTGATGTTCTTTACATGATACATGCTCAAAAATGGTAGGATTTTCACTTAGATCCATACATACCTCAGAACTAGCCTCAACCAGTACCTTGGTTTTCTCCTTAAGCTTGGTCTTTTTATTCATAACATGAGTAGACAATGAGAGCCCTTGGCAATCTTTAACTTCTATAGCATTATCCACCACATCAAATAGATTACCTGGACCATAAGACTCATCATGAATCATACTTTCCACCTTTGGTTTCCATTAATTAACTTCCCTTCCTTTTTTCACTCTAGGAACCTGATTGAACTCATTTTGACTTGATGGCCTTTGCTTGGAGAATCTAGTAAAGTGACCAATATTCTCACAACTGTAGAAAATAATACTCCTTGATGGAAACACAATTTATCTTACTTTTTTATGACATAAAATTAAAATATGTTCTTTGTCATTACAAATGAAACAACCTCCTATTTTTGAAGAGGACTTACCTTATCTAACCTTATGTAGATAATGGTTTGCAAAGTATCCCATAATAAGACAGTTGAAGCACTTAAATTTGTTCACACCTTTTTACTGATGACCCCATTCATAGTTTCATGCAAAATCATTTCTAATAGCTCTCTTGCATTCTCTAGATTTGTGCCCAAATTGATTACATGTGTAACAATAACCATTGGAATTTGCATACTAATGGCATTTGGCTGTTTGATTTGATTTATCTTCATTTGACCAACACCATCATTTCTTGACTACTTGGTGACCTTCAAGGGCTGAACCACCTTGCTCTCATTGACCTTCATGTCAACTTTAAAATCAACTTTGGAATCTTCATGAAAACCCAATCCAGATCTATCACTAGTAGACATTTTACTATTTATAAGATTATCCAAATCATTGGAAGTCTTATCAAAATTGACAAATGATTTCACCTTGCTTTAAAACATCTCTAACTCATCTTTCAAAGACTCATTTTTAGAAACATAACTTGAACATTCATCTTCTTTGGCTTTTAGGCTTGTAAATAGAATTTCTAATTGAAAATTGAGATGCTTGACCATATCTTCATGTTCCTTGGTATCTTCATTCATTCTTACTTCATACACACTAAATTTTTCCTCATAGTCCTTGATTTAAGACTTCATCTTCTTGTAAATCTTCTTCTTAATCTTCAGTTATTCAAGGGCATTCATCAATGTAATCTCATAGTCCACCTCATCTTCATCATCATCTTAATCACTCCAAGTAGACTCCTTTTGATGTGAGAAAATTCCTTCATTATCCATGAATAGGGTTTCTTAAATAGGACCATCATATTCATGATCAAATATGATTTACTATCTTCACTCTCATCTGATGAGCTACAATCTTCTTTGGTATAAAGAATCTTTTTATTCTTGAAGGACTTCTTGTTATATTTTTTGAATCCTTTATTTATGTATGTCTTCTTATCTTCATCTTGGCCTTCACCATGCTCTTCATCATCATTATTCTCAGTCTTATGAAGGCACTTATGAGAAAAATGTCCTATCTCTCCACAATTGAAACATTTAAAGGGTAGTTTAACCTTATACTTCCCTGAACATGTTTTCAATTTCCTTGTAAACAAAATAATCAATTCATCCTCATCAATATCAAAAATGTCATCCTCCTTGAGTTTATTACCTTGGAACTTATTCTTTGGATTCATTTCTATATTGAATGTTTCTTCCTTCTTTGGTGGTATATCATCATTTACTGTCATCTAATAGGTAGTAGGGGTGTCATGCAATTGATCCATCTTCAACTGAGTAAGATCATGACTTTATTCTATAACAGATACTTTTGGATTGAACTTAAGAAGTAGAGACCTTAATACCTTTTGAACTATAGTGTCCTCTTTAAGGTTCTCTCTAAAACCTCTGATGATGTTCACAATCTCATTGACTCTCTGTAGAAAGGATGTCATAGAATATTCTTCCTTCATCTGGAGACTTTAAAATTGCCTTCAATGAGTCTACAACTTAACAATCTTGACCTTTTAATCTCTTTCATAGATTATTTGCATTTTATCCCATATCTATTTAGCATATTTACAATGGATTACCTTGGTGGACTCAATATTTGTAAGACCATAAGTGATGGCATTCATTGCTTTAGAATTATTCTCAAATGGATTCTTGTCTATAACACTATACAAGGAGTAGTAGGAGCAACATAACCATTCATAACATATTATCATACATAAAACCCTAGGGACATAATGTATGTCCTCATCCTTTTACTCCAAAAAGAATAATTAGATCCATTAAACATTGGTGTTTGCTTAGTAAAGAAACCTCCTTGATGACTACTCATATTTTACCTTGGATCACCTTCAAGCTATCAAGCCTTTACCAAAAGACCTACTCTGATAACAATTGTTAGAGGTATAATCACTGAGAGAGGGGTGAATCAATGAGCCTAAATAATCCAAATTTAATTCCAATTCCTTCAAATCCTCAATCAATCAATACATGCATTCATGAAACATACATATCATTCATATAAATGAATAAGATAGATAATTCAAGATCAAGCATATAATAATAACATATGTGGGAAACCCTATTAGGGGAGAAAACCCACTAAAAATTATAATTAGACTACTCTCTTATAATAACAAGAACCAATTTATACCAACAAAAAATTATCAAGGAACTACCATCCCTCATTTTAGTGAGACTATAATCCCATAAGGTGATACTACCTGAGCATCCATAACAACTAAACATTTAACAAGTTTTTCCTTGAAAGGAGGATGAAACCCCCTAGATGTGGAGCAACCATAACAACACCTATGAATAACTCCACATTTTAACTAATGTCTTTAACACTTGATGATGGACCTCTAATTATCACTCTTCACCTTCTTAGCAATAACTCTGTCACCACATCAATAACATGATAATATGGTCATATACATAGACCTCAATCTACTATGCTCAACAACCCATCCATTGAGCACACTTGCTCTTCTTTGCCTCTCAACACTTCACTCTAAATCACACACACCAACTTCTCTCAAATATAGAAGCCAACATATTTGGTTTCACTATTTATAGAGCATTCATAATTATCAATACCTTAGTCAGCCATTAGGCATGCCTTAACCCTTAAGGCATATCTCACATCAAGACATGGCTTAAAAAAATATTCATAGGTTAAACATAGAATCTATGGGTCACCCTTAAGTAGATACACCTCTCAATTAAGCCCTTTTATCTCTTATAGGTCTTATGGAGACATATTCACCCATTTAACACTTCTTTGAGAAAATAAGTAACAAAGGAACACTTATGAATGAATACATAATTAACTTCTTAAACATGGTTCATACTAAAGATAGATTGATAACACCTCTAAAATATATTTAGATGATCTTCATGTAGTCTACAACACTCTCTAATATCTAAGTCATCATGAAACATTGAAACAACATCAACGCAAGCTCAATTATCCTTCTTGGGTCATTTACAGTCCATGGTCAAACATGTAGTCAAATTTTGATCATAATATATTTGTATATACACACTTTTATATCTTTAAATATATATTTACATATTATCCTTAGACTCCTCTACAAGTTTTCTTTTTACACCATGAGCAAATTATACCTATATCAAAAGTTATAACCAAAATATAGAGTACTAGTTTTTTCTTTGTTATATTCAAATATTCAAATACAAATGGTCACAGTTAAACCTTGATCACTTTGCTCACATCTCATGTACCTAATTCTTAGATCAATAATTCACTTATTATATTATTATAAGTAACTTAACCTTTACCTTTCATCTCTCATCATTGGATCTTCATCTTGACTATTTGACTTAATGTGCTACATCAATCTCCTATACATAGCTCGATCTTTAATTGTGTTAAACAATTGACAACTTGAAAACATCTCACATAATGTGAAACATTAATCTCTATTTGTACAAACAACCACTCACAATTATATCTTGAAAGAGGCTCAATCCTTATCTTTGCTTGACGTTAAAATTTGAACACTTGTCCTCATCTTGTTGCTTCTAGACATCTTGGAATGAACATGCTCCATTGATCATTTTGTAAGGAACTCGATCCTTAATTAGTTTAAAAATCAAAAACTTTGAACTATTTGATTTAATATGCATTATATATTTATATGTATGAAATCTCATGAACTATTAGATCTCCATCTGGTCCTGATCTTTAACAATGTGAAAAAATGACAAGTATGGGGACCATTGCTTATCTACCTAGAAGGCCAACTTTGGACCTCAATAACTTTTGTTGTGCTAAGCTGCATTGTCTAAATTTTGGATCATATTATCTCCTCACATATGAGAATCCAACCATATTTCAAACTACTCATAAAACCTTTGAACATGTAAGATATAACTCCATTAATATGTTCACTCATATTTTTATGCCACAGAGCTAACTATGTCAAGAATTGTCTACAAGGCCAACTTTACACATACATATCTTTTGATGCGCTTCATCACATAATCTACAATTTATCAAAAATTAAGTAAGCATAAAAATAAATAAACCCATATGATTATATTATCCTTTCACCTTCACATGTGTGAAATATAACAAAATCAAAAATCCTACTTAGCTTTTCTTACCATATTGCAAATTTGGCTAAGTATGGGAAAACATATTCAAACTGCCTGGGAGCCCAACTTTGCACTTTCATATCTTATGTTTCACTTCATCACATCACCTAAAATTTAGCACATAGAAACTAGGCATAAATTTGATCAAAATCATATGACCAACTCCCCCTGACTCATCCACATATGAAAATGGTGATGTTAGCAAATTGCCTACTCTAATTTTATACCACTAAACCCAAAATTTCTAGATGAAAATAATGATCAACTAGATGACATCTAGTCATGCACATAATCACTCAAATCATTCTTGACTTCTGATAATACCCCTTGCACATGCTTAAATCACCATACTCATCCCTAAACATCTCTAACCATGCCAAAATTAAAGATCAACCAAGCATACTTAAAGCATATTAAGACAAGCACATTGTACATGCTCAAATAACCATACTCATCCCTGAACATCTCTAACCATGGTAAAACTTAATATCAACCAAGCATACTTTAAGCATACTAGGAAAATCACATTACACACTTTGTCATTGTCACTTAGACTATCAAAGCACTTCATCTACTAACTTGGAGACCTCCATGACATCATTAACAACTCTCCAATAAGGCTATATATAAAGGAGACACCAAAGTGAAGATGGCCAAGTTGCAGACCCATCGAAGGTAGTTTGAAATATTTAAGATGAATGAATATGAAACCATTTCATCTTACCTATTGAAGGTTGATGAAGTTGTCAACATCATTAGCACATTGATAAAATATATGAAAGAATCTATAGTGGTTCAAAAGGTGTTTATATCACTAAATCCTAATTTTAACTCTAAGGTATCTATAGTAGAAGAGATTCAATATTTGGAAAAACTAAAGATTGATGGACTTCATGGCATCTTGATTGCCCATGAGATGAGAACAAATGAAAGAAGACCTCCCAAGAAGGAAACATCTTTAAAATTTGAAAAGAAGATAAAATTCAAGAAGGTCAAGAATGATGAATGCATATATTGATGATGATCAACTAATATCCATGTTAACAAAGAAGCTGAGGTTTGTATCTGGTAAGTATAAAGGTAAATTTCCCTTCAAATGTGTTAACTATGGTAATATTGGTCAATTTGCATCCAAGTGTCCTAACAAGGATAAATATGAGAATTATGAATAATATAATGAACATCATGGAGATAACAAGAAGACCTATAATCCTAATTAAGACAAAAAGGAGTTTAGAAAGTATGAAGGGAAGAAAAGAACTTTCAAAAATAAGAGAAGATTTTACAATAAAAAAGATAACTCTTCTGGTTTAAATGACTCAAGTGAATCTGATAGTGATGATGGTAGTAATGAACCTAAACATGACAATGGTGAAACCTTGTTCATGGCCATAGAATCAAATAATGAAGTTTGCTCAAATGGGAAAGGCCTTATGGTTGATGTAGAATCAGATGAACAAGAAGTAGAAGTGAATATTGAGGAAGAGTTGTTAAGTGACCTAGAAGAGTTGAAGTTATATAGGAGAAATAATCACAAACTAAGATCATTAGTTAAGGACTATGAGGAGCAGATTGGATTATTTGAGGAAAGGTTGAGCAACACTTCCAAGGAGTATGATGATATCATCAATCATGTTGAGGCACAAATATAGATAGTTAATGTAAACTTGAAGGCTAAAGAGGAAGAATGTATCAAGTATGAAACTAAAATAGAGTCCCTAAAAGTTGAGTCAGATCAAGCATCTAGCAAGGTAAATAGCTTTGTGAAGTTTGAAAAGAGCACTGATGCTTTAGATAATATCTTGAGTAGTCAAAAGTTTACAAGTGACAAGATAGGTCTTAGTTTCAAAGAAGACCAAAAAGAGGCACCTCTAATCAAGGAGAAGACTATTGAAGACAAAAAGGTCGACATGAAAAGACCTATCAAATAGCCTAATGTTATAAGGTATGCTAGTTATTTTAATGGTTACTATTTTGTATGCAGTCAATTTGGTCATAGAGCAAGAAAATATATAAGACCCTCCAAGAATGAGTACTCATGGAACTATGGAAGGAGGCACAATTCACATCAGTAAAATAAAATGTATAAGGTGGTTTGTTACAACTATCATAATGTACGACACATTATAAAATTTTGACCTAATAGAGTTAGAAGGTCATCAAGTCAAAACATGAAGTTTGAAGCCCCTAAAGTGCAAGAAAGAAAGAAAATGAATGTATGGAAACAAAAGGTAGCAAATATAATTTTTATTAGTCTATAATCTCAACTGGACTGCTTGATATGATAGAGCATGCCTCAGGTTTGAAATCAAGTCAAGAATGTTTATTGTCAACTCACATTAATGATCAAATGGTTGATGATGAGATTGAGCCTATAGTGTCAATTAATCCCAAAATGATATTAAAAAACATTCAATCTTGTCAGATCATGGAGATATGGGAATATCTTAAAATGGTGTTGTTTTAGTGCCCTATGGAAATGGGTGACTCCAATTAGGCTTCATGGAGACACTCATCAGTAAGTGGAAGCATGATGGATGTTTGCTGAGCTTTGACAAGTGTTGTATGGTATGAAGACATATTAAATATTATTGAGTCTAAGTTGAAAGTATAATATTTTGGCATATTGAGAGGTAAGTATTGTTATCAAGGTGTTTGATCTGTGTTGAATATGGTTTATGTGTATTGTTGAATCATATGGTGATCAAGTTGAGAAGACAAAGAGGGATCATGGATGTGTAGTTTTGTATGATCCTTATTTATTGATTTGCTACATTGGTTGATATATTATTGGTCTAAATGAGATCTTGGTAGCTCTAAGTTATTTTTCAAGAGAGTGGCTTCCTTTATTATCTAGATAGAGGTAAGCATGGATTTAGGGGGAACATGATCTTTGAAATGTTTCATGATTCTATTTGTTTAGAGTTGTGAAAGAGAATTGAGTGTTATATATGCACCAAGATGACCTTAAGGTCATAGAGGACCAATGCATATATTATATTATCTCATTTTGAATATCATGAAGAAGACAAGTTATTATAGAGTTCTAGCATAGTAAGGTATGTAAGCATAGACCTAGTTGAAAAAATGATGCAAGGAAGGTGTCATGATGATTTTTATGTTATGGTGTCTTGAGAAACATGAAGGAGAAAGATTGATGAAAAAATAACATATGAATATGACCTTTGGGTCTTTTGTCATAGGTCTATATGATCCATATGCCCTAGTTGTGTGAGGTGAAGGTGATCAAGCAAGATAAAAGTCTGGTAAATAGTGAACTAGGTGTTTTATAGTCTTAATGAATAGTGAACTATTACAAAAAGGGTTATCATGATGGATATGGATCAGATATAGCCTATGAAGCTTAGATAATGTTAGAAGAGATTATTTTCATAGTGTATGAATGGATAATGATAGCTTGATCGATATCTTTAAGGTGATATTATTGAACATTATCTTCTCTAATTAGTGATCAAGATTGATATCAAAGAGCATCTTGCATAAGGTGGATATCAAAAGTGAATTGAGACAATTGGAATAGTACATTTAGTAGTGATTAGGTGTATGAAAGAGTTTTCATGAGTGAGGTCATTCATGAAAGAATTTTTTGTGAATGGTTTCTATGAGTGGTTGCCATAGTTTCTAAAGATTTTGTGTCATCTAGTGTCTTTAAGAGGGAGTATCTACTCAGGGTGAGAAAGAGAGTTTCTTGAAGGTGTTTACAATAACAAATGAGACTAAGGTGAGTACTTGGTTAGAATTTCATTATGTGGTTTCTTAAAATTTAGGTTCAAGGATCAAATAAGTTATTTATGGAAGACCCTTTGTCATTAATGTCAAAGGGGGAGAAAATTTAGTTTGATGGAGAAGAGATTGATCAGACTATAGTGTGTTTTGCCATCAATTACAAAGGGGGAGTTTGTTGGCATAGTGTTATCATTGATGGCAATCTAATGTTATTAATGTCAAATTATGTTGTCATTGATGTCTAGAAACATCTGGTGAAGATGCATGGTGTGTGGGGTATGATCTTATATGCCTAATATGAATACTTGACATAGAACAAAGTGAGCAATAAAGATCCTTAGTTAAAGCTTTAAAGATAATGTCTAGATACATCTGATGAAGATGCATGGTGTGTGGGGTATGAGCCTGTATGCCTAATATGAAGACTTAGAATAGAACACAATGAGCTATGAATATCCTTAGTCAAGCTCTAAAGATCTACCAAGAAGATCTAAAGATGTTTTGAAGCAGCTCTAAAGACCTATCCAATCATTCTCCCAATATTCATAGCCACACTTTGAAATGATTAAATATATTTTGCAAATTAATATAGCAACTCCAAACATACCTACTACATATATAGAATTTCCCTCTTTAGATATCTTCTTTTAGACATTACTATTCATAGTAATAGTCTAAAAAAATGTGATAATGTCTCTATATTGAGAGAGAATTTGAAGACAACTTGATTATTCTTCTAGGGTTGATGTCAAGTTTTAGGTTAAGGTAAGCATGTTTTGAAGTACTATTCCCTAAATACAAGGTGTCTTGAGAAGTATAGTCATATCATGATCACGTGGATGGTGAGACTGAAGTAACATGTCTAAAGGTATGATATTATCTAAGGAACATCAAAGGAATGTGATCAAGGTGTATAAGCATCAAATATTGTTTCAAGGTCATTTATCAAGCTTTAAGTGCTTGAGAAGTCTAGGCATGACGCTGGTCATTGCATGAAGAAACCTTGTGATAAGGTATTAGTTTGGTAACATGGTGAGATGAATGCACATAGGTATAAGAGTTTGTATGAGGTTTTTTTATCATGATTATGAGTCTTTGGAGCACTCAAATGAGTCTCAAGGGAAGCATACATGGGTAAGACCTATAGACCTAGTATGAAACTAAACCACCTCTAGACCCTACTTGGCCTAATAAAGTAACATGAATTATTGATAAGACATATGAAGAATAATTGATAGTGTTTTATCATGATAGAGTTTTTTTTTAGTTTTTACATGAGGAATTGAGAGATTTGATAGTGGTTATAAGGTCAGCTTCAAGACCTATTGTGACTTGCGAGTCAAAGGCTTAGAGAGCAAAGAGAGAGATGGTGGCTAGATGGGGTATCAAGATCAATTTCCAAGGAAAGTGTGAGTATGTGAGAATTAAAAAAGGTGATTAAAGTTTTTTTAAGAATGTTCATGAATTTTTAGGTCAAAAATTAAAGTTTAAATAAATAATAAATGTCTTAAGGACTCTCGAGTACACAAGATGAAGAGTTGTCTACCTAAGAAGGTATTTTAAGTGTTCATTGGCACATGTAGCATCTACATGAGTACCTAATATATTAATGGTATATGGGTAAGGGTACTAGATCAAATTTATATTCATTGTTTTTTGGAATAAGGGTCTAAGATTTATGAATGATCATTAAGACTGTAAGATGGTTTAAACCCTCAAAGAACCCTAATAGTGACCCAATGTGAAAGAACATGTTCTAAAGTGATCATAATGGATTAGTTTGGTTATTTTATATATTTTATCATGAATTAAACTCTCTCAGACATTTTTATGTGTGATTTTTTGTCAGGAGAGTGAGTGGACCCTATAGGAAAGGACTTGTTTCTCAAAGATTTATTGTAACAAGTAGAGTTGTCTGAGTCAAAGTTGATAATTAAATGAAGGTTGAATATTGAGAATTATATATTATGTACATCATATATTATGAGTATTTTCTATCCCTTATGTATGTTAAATTGGTCATATAATTTGACTAGTTTCTAATAGACCTAGTGGTGTAGATAATGGGAAAACTAGGTGGAAGTGAGAAGTTGATTATGGATGTGTTATCATGGACTAGAGATGAATACAAGTACATGGATATATTTTTAAAGATATTTAATAAATTTTCATGTTAGATATCATTTTTTTAGGTTAGTGGATATGATGAAAATGTTGCTCATAAGTTGACCTACCTAGTACAATGAGATAGTGAAGGTGCAAGTTCATGAGATTGGTCTGCAAGACAAATATTGTCATTTGATCATGTTATATGTGTACTTTAATATTTTATAATTATATCATAATATAATTAAAAATAATTTTAATTATATGAAATTTTTCATATAGATGTTAAAGGTCATTATCATCATGATTATGTTTGAAGGTAAACTAGTAGTTCTGGGTAAGTTGCAATGATGAGTTGGAGGCTCTTTGCCCTGAGCTAAAGAATCCAAAGAATATGATGTTATTTTTTGGATTTGAATTATCTATACATTATTTCCATAATATTTTAAGTTAGTGTAAGATTTTGAAACATTGAAGCCAAAATGGCTTGTCTAGTTGAGTAAGGATTATGAGAGAGAAGGTCAACAAATTGGTCTATAAGACTAATAGTTGTCATTAATTATTATGATATTTTTGTTTAAATTTCATATAATGAGATATAAGATCATTTTAATTTATTATAATTATTTTATTATGTTCTATCAGATGTCAAAAATTCATGTTTCCATGATTGTGTTTTGAGACTAGTTGGCAGTTCTAAGTGAGATTCTTGTAGAGAAGAGTTTGAGCCTTTATACCTTAATTTGAAGAATATTATGAATTTTTTGATGATCATTAGGTCATGAGGTTTCTGAATATATTATTTTTTCCATTATTTTTTATCAAATTTGTGTTTATTCTTTAGTTATTCAAGACAGACTTTCTAGGTATGCACAAGCCTTATAAGAATAGTACTAATGATGTGCTCCAAGTAGTGGTTTGAGATAAAAAGTGTTATGAAGCCTATATAATACCATTATGTGTCTATTAGAGTGTAATATAATGTTTTACTATCATTTGAAGTGTTTTAATATGCTCCAATAATATCAAAGGGTAACATGTGCTAAGTAGGCCTAATAGAATTAGGTCTTCATGAGACCTAAAGGAGAGATAAGGTCTAATTGAAATAGGTTAATCTAGAGGGAATAAAATAAAATTTTATCAACTTAATATACATTCTATGTCCAACCTCAGAAGATAATAATGTTAGGGTGATTAAGAATAATACGATCAAGTGACTTGTATAAATACTAGGGAATTTTAGGCCTATTTTGAGTGGGGAGTATGAAGAGAGTAGGCAAATAATATAAAACTTGGTAGGAAAAAGAAGGTATTATATACCATTAAAGGAGTATATATTATCAATGATTAATCTTTGATAGAGGTTCTACATATGAGGATCAAGGTCATATGACCTAATCAAGTCAAGAAGAATTCTAGTTGAGCAAAGAGGGCTAGTTGAGTAAAGAGGGTTAAAGGCTAGTTTGAGAGAAATAAAAGTGTGAGAAGATATGAGGAATAAGATAATCATATATTTTATGAACAAAAGGGTATTCTTAAGATGATTAAGTGTATTAGGTGGCTGATTTGGTGCTAAATTGTCTAGGGGTTTGGTACCTCCTTACAAGTCGGTACTTGTTAAAGCCTAGTTGAGTTGGTGCTTAGCTAGTTGGGGTTAGTGATCCATATAAATTGGGTGTTTTAATAAATTTAATGCTGAGTCATCTAGGGTTTTGGTTCCTCCTTTCAAGTTAGTGATTGATAAATCCTATCAAAGTTGGTGCTTAGCTAGTTGGGGTTGGTGTTCTATGTGAAGTGGGTATTTCATTAAAGTTGGTGTTTGTCTTATAAGACTAGATTCCATTTGCATCATCAGTGGGGTTTTTTCCCCTTGAAGGTTTCCCAAATATATATTATGTTTAGGTGTTTCATGCTATTTTGGATTAGTGCTTATGCTTGCTAAGATGTGTTATCACCAAATCTTGCACCCTAAAAGAGAGTGTTCAAGTCTCTCCTAGATTTGGGAAATGTTGGAACATTTACAAGCATGTGGGTATACTGTATAGGAAATGAACATCTAAATTTAAAGGGCTATCTCCTTGAATGTATCTTGGCAAAAAAACTTCTATCTAAACTAGTTTTCTTGAAGGGAAAAGAGTTAGAAATTTCAAACAAGGAAACTTACTCTAAGAGTGGTGATACACCAAGATTATCTTCCATTTGGATATCATATTATAGTGCATAATAGAACAAAACACACATACCATTTTTAATCTCTAAGGATTCTAACATAAGTATTTTAGTATAGAGGTGAGATGCATAAAACAACACAAAGTAAATGAGCCAAAAGGTAGATTGTACATTACAAGAACAATTATACACTTATAATAATTTAACACACTTAAACACACTCTACATGACCTATTAAACTAATAAATTTTTCTCAAGAATGAAGGATAAAGGATGGAAGTATGGAAAATCATCACTTCCTATCACTATATGTCACTTACACACTCAGACAATTATTTAGAAACTTGAAAGAATAAACTAGTACGAATGCTTAAAGGTAAAATGTGATATCAATCTAGTTTGGTTTTGCCATACATTGTATGGAACTCATTTTTACTAGCCTAAGGGTTGTATTTTATAGAAAAAAAGAAGTGAGAGGGGAGGTTTTTTTGCATTGAAAAAAGGAATCAATCTATTAGAAGCCTCTAATCATGGCTGCAATTATCTCTATAAATGATGCTCATTCAGGGTATTTGATTGATCCATGTCACCTCAAGTGGTTACACAGTTAGCTTGATCTCTCAAAGATGCTTCCCCAATAGTTATACCAATATAATCAAAATATTTTGAGTTGAGTAATGGCATAAATTTGGTTATTGAAAATGAGTACATCTATTATAGATTTGTCTTGATGTTAATAGCCTCTCACTAGCTCATTAAGGTGTGTAATGGTGTAAGGGAGAGTCCCTTTTGTTCTATTAGCCTTGGGATGAAACCACTTGAAGCCTACATGTATGCCTCCCTGGCATTGTCAAGATGTTGGCTCCATGTGTATGTCTACAAACATCCCTTGGAAGCTTGCTCCAACTTGACCTTGGTCAGATGTTCCATTTCCACAGAGTCCCTTAGCCTCTCACCTTTTGATTGGCCATTGATAATGACTTAGATCTTGATCAAAATGCTCAAAGTGATGCACGAACTCTAATCTACTTTATCTTGCTTCATCTGATCTTTAATAGATGAAGAATGTGAGCCCTTGGATATTTAATAATTCAAGAGAGGATCATCAATCTAGTTGGGACCCACTATTTAAATTCTAATGGCTATCACATCATTGTTTAAACACCAATGGCCAGCCCATCACCCTGAAGTTGACATCTGTGCAAATCTCACTCTACTAGAAAAATTATTTTAGGGGATTTTCCTCAAACCTTTGCTTCAACATTTTCCTGAACAATTTTCCCACAAACCCTTTTCTCTAAAAGAATTAACCTTTTAGGCCCCTTCTCTTTCTAGACCTTTTATCTTAAGTAATTCCTTCAGAAAAAAGTCTGAAGGGATTATGCCTTAGTTTCTTTTGCTTTGGAAACACTCCCTTCAAAGGAAAAATACCTTTGGTAAAACTACATAGGCACCTTACTTGAAAATTCCTTCAGATCTTTAACTTGAAGATGCCCCTTCAAAAATTTGGAAGATGCCTTTCAAAAAAATTGAACTATACCCTTCAGATTTTTGGAAGAGGATACTTTCTCAAGAAAAAGACCCTTCAAGAAAGTGTGTAGGGCTCTTGCATGAGAAATGATCTTTTAGAATTTTTCAAAGGACCAATTCCTTTGAAAATATTGAAAATGACCAATTCCTTCAGAGATCTTGTAAAGGATGAATTCCTTCAAAAATATCATAAAGGACCAATTCCTTCAAAAATATTACAAAGGACCAATTCCTTCAAGCTTTCTGAAAGTGCCTTTACCTGTATAACAATTCCTTCAGAAATATTGTTTTAGAAAAAATGTCTAAAACAATTCCTTTGAAAAGATTGTTTTGGACAAAATGTCTAAAACAATTCATTCGAAAAGATTATTTTAGACAAAATATCTGAAACAATTCCTTTGTCTTGAATAAAAAACTTAAAATAAAACTTTGTCAAAAGGAATAACACTTACACAAAAATACTGAACAAAAGCTTCCAAAGGAAATAACACTTGACACTTTGTTATGGGCATAGTGTGAAATGATTCCTTCGATAGATAAATTCTAAATGTTGCACTTAGCCAAAGTGAAAGATGCAAAACTTTGGGAGTGAAAAATGGCTAACATTCTTGGTGATTCCTAGGGGTGGCATGCCTAAGACTAATTGCCTAAATCCTTCCATTATGCATGATGTCATGCATATAGCCACCCAAAATGACTTGAACAGACCTTTGGCTCAAAAAACACAAGCTAATTGATTCACATGCACAAAGGCAAAGACACACACTAAACAAAAGGAAGGAAAAACACCTATGCTACAAAGCACTTAGGGAACACAACAAAAAATCAAAACAAAACTAGACTAAACACACACACCTAAGCTACTATTAAAAAAATAGACTGGAAAAGACTAATAGCATAACTATAGATGTATCCCATTCATAAGGATAGGCAATTATTCTCCATTCATCTTGGTTAGCTAAAATGAGTTATTTTGCCTGCACTTTCTAATGATTTAAGGTCCACTCCATAAAGCATCAAACTTTGTATGTCTACCTAGTTTTTCTCTATCCTCATTCCATTTTAGAACCAAGTCACCTTCCTTGAACACTTTTTTACTTGCTCTTCTATCAAAGGACTTCTTCATGACTACTTGGTGGTGTTCTATGACCTTGTGTGCATTGTCTCTTGCTTCTTGAAGTTGTATTAGTTCTGTCAATCTAACTTCCATTAGAGTATTTTCAAGTAGTTCTAGCTAATGTGTAAGCTCTAGAGAAAGGATTTCTTGATATATGGACAACCTATCCTCTCTCTCATAAGTGAGCACAAAGGGAAAGTTACCAATTGATCTCTTAGGTGTAATCCTATTGGCCCATAATGTTGTTTTCAACTTGGTGGGCCATGCTCTTTGATTATTCTCCAATGTCCTCTTGATGATCTTGATGAGATTATTTTTAGTATACTCAACCAATCTATTACCTTAAGGGTAATAGTTGGATGAGGTACTCAAGTAAACTCTATTCCTATTTTCCCAATCAAAAGTTTTAACACTTATGAAATCTAGTGCATTATCAGAAATGATAACATGGGGAACTCCAAACTTTGTTATAATGTTCTCATATAACTCCAAGATAGCATTTTCACTTTCCTCCTTTAATGTAATAGCCTCTACCCACCTTGTGAAGTAGCTAGTAGTAGTTAATATCCATTTGTGTCCATCACTTGATGGAGGGTTGATCACACCAATAAAATCAATAACCCATTGCATGAAAGGCTAGTCTACTTGGATATGATTCAATGTAAGGGCTGAAAGTTTCTATTTGCCTATAAAGAAGGCACATTAAGGACACATCTTAGCATAATGGTAATAGTCCTTAAAAATAATAGGCTAATAGTAACCAACCCTAATTATCTTTGAATCCATTATCTTAGGAGAGAAATGACCTCCATTTGCACCATTGTGAAACTTTTCTAGTAGCATATCAAATTGATCATTATTAACACACCTCAACAACACACTATTCACATATTTCCTAAAGATAACACCATCTACAAGATAGTAAGGAATGGTCTGCAATCTAAAATACCTCCTTTGAGACTTGTTCAAGCCATTAGGGCACCCACCATTTTGAACAAAACTAATGATGTCTTATGTCTAACTTTGAACTTGTATGTGATCAATTGGTTGGGGGTGAACTTGGTTGATCAAGACTTCCTCTTTTGGATCTTGAAAATATAAAGCTAAATGCTCACATAACCCTTTTTCTCTTACTAAGTTTGTCGCCTTAATATCCACATCATACTCCACTACCTTTATAATCCACCCATCTCTCTTTTCATAGAGGTCTTTGCTTAGGAGAAACTCCTTGGTGCTACGACGAGAAACCATGACATGTATCTTATTGTTGGAAACCATGTGTATAAATTTTTTTAATCCTTTTATCATAGCTAGAGCTTGTTTATCAACAAATGTATACTTGACCTCATAATATTCCAATCCTTGGATAAATAATGTAATTGGCTGCTCTATCTCTTCATCATTATTTTACATAAGCATAGCTGAGATTGTATCAAGGTTAGCAAAGGTATAGAGTATGAAATATTTGGAAAAGTTTTGGTTCAAGAGAGAATGAGGTTTTCAATTGTTGTTTGATTTCCTCAAATATACTCTTACCTTCCTTTGTCCAAGCAAAAGCTTGGTTCTTCTTGAGCATGGCTATGATAGGCTTTACCAAAGTTGCAAAGCCTAGAATAAACCTTCTTAAAAAGTTTATTTTCACCAAGAAGATTTGAATTCATTTCTTGTGTTGAGGAAAAGACAAGCCTAGAATAGCCTCAATCCTTTCAAGGTCAATAGACAAGCCTTCTTTTGAAACAATATGCCCCAATAACTTACCTTCATGGACAACAAAGATGCACTTTTTTGGATTAATGGATATTCTATACTCCTTACACTTTTAAAACACTTGCCTTATATTTTCCATATGATTAGTAGCATCCCTCAAAAAAATAGTTATATCATTAAGGTACACAATCAAAATCTCATTGATCAAACCCTTAAAAGCCATGTCCATTACCCTTTGAAATGTAGCTCCAGCATTAGATAAACCAAATGGAATCTTCCTATAGGTAAAGGTCCCCCATTTTTTAGTAAAGGATATCTTGAACTGATCCTCTCCATTCATTAGTATTTGATTATAACTTGAATAACCATCAAGAAGTGAAAAGTGTTGAAAACCTAAAATAACTTGTATAATTTGTTCTATAGAAGGTAGTGGTTAATGATCCTTGAGAGACACCCTATTAAGGTCTCAAAAATCCACACAAAGTCTGATCTATCCATTATTATTTTATAAAGGTACAAGATTAGCCACCCAAGTTGAGTGTTTGATAGGAAAGATGATCCTAGACTCAATCAACTTGGTCAGCTCTTTCCTCATGATTTCCTCTATGTTAGAGTTGATAGGTCTTTGTTTCTACCTGACTAGTTTAGCTCCAGGTTCTAACTCAATGGTGTGATGAGATATACTTGGATCAAACCCATTCAAATATTTATATTCCTAAGCAAATATTTCATGAAACTCTTTTCATAATTCAATAAAGGACTACCTCTCAGATAGAGAACATGTCTTACCAATTTTTAGAAACTTGCCCTTGTAAATCATGACTCTCTCATAGTTCTCTTATTTCATGGACATGCTCACTCTTTATTTCTTATTTTGATCATATTCATTGAAAACACTCTCTAAATTAATCATCCCTTTAGGTATCTTCTTTCTCTTCACCTGAATAACTTGTTCTTCATATTTATCATGTAGTCTCTTTTGGTTCCTTAAGGAGAATTCTACCTCATTTTATAAGAAGTGTGTAATGTGTTCATCACTTTCAAACACTTCCCATGACACTTAATTATCTAGAATAGAAGGCCTCACAATGCCCTTGATATGAGACTAATCTTTCTCCTTCCTTATATCAGTAACTACATCCAAATATGCTCCTATAACAGCCAATCTATCAGCGTGTTTATTTGAATCCCTTAGTATAGGTTGTATGTTGAAAGAATCAAAGTCTTCAAGTAGATCCCATACCCTATTATTTTAATATATAATCAAGGTGTTCTTGGATGTAGCTTGATTTCTCACTTGATGGATGACCAATTCACTATCCCCATAAACTTTCAAATTCTTGATCCCTCTCTTCTTTTCCCATTAGAGGCCATGAACTAGGCCTTCATATTCTGCCACATTGTAGGTGCAGTTGAAGTGGAATCTATATAAGGATTAGTATTTATTCCTTGATGGATAAACTAACATAACACTAGCTCCTTCACCTACTTTGCTTCTTGAGCCATCAAAAAACATTTCCCATATCCCTTCAAGTTCATGATCTTCATTAGTGAGTGAAGGAATGGAAGCATATTTTTTATGCATATAATAAACTCCCAAAATAATCTCTTATATGAATTTATATAGATAAATTCCATGAATTTTAGTGTTATAATTATCATAACTTCAAGGTGGGAGGATGCTTCACCATCCATGGCACCTTCTTCTTTCTTACTAATTAGAGAATTTTGATTTAAAATTATCTCCATGTATGGCTCAATATGAAACCTTGCTAAGGGTTGTGTCCTTATAGTCACCTTGGTGTCATATATCATTTTAAAATATATAAAATAACAAACAATAGAAGGTACCCTCTTATCTTAGCCATGAAGTCCCTCAACAATAAAATAGCAAAATGAGCTAGAAGGTCTACAACCACAATGTCTTGGATAATGGGGAAACTTGGGTAACCATGTAGAAAGAATTTCAGACCTTTGACCAAACCCACTATCTCGGATGGAGTCCCATAAAGATATAAGACACCTTTACTATGTGTTTCATACTTCAATCCCAACTTATCAGCCACCACCTTAGGCATGACAGTGGTACTAGCTCCACTATCTACAATACAATTGTGAACGAACTTGTCTCCCATAATGAGTGTGAGGTATAAGGGTGGAGGATTTTTAGATTTTATGGAGGGATATAAGACATAATTTATATTATTGGTAAGGGATATACTATTTTTTTTTTTAAATTGAGGGATACATGAAAGCTTTCAAGTTGTTTTTGTAAGAGCTCCTTTTGATCAGGCATATGCAAGACTTCCCAAAGAGATATGCTTGTCTTGGTATTCTTCAAAGAATTAATAATGTTTAGAGGGGAAGTATTCATATTTTCTTATATTATTGAAGGTAGTAAAAGATATTTAACTTGCTACATTATATGCTTAACAACCCTAATCACATTTTGGCTTTGTTGAGGAACATGATTGGTAGTAGGTATTGCACTAGGATTCACACTTTGTGACCTTGGAAATGCATTGCTTGGAGTCATATGAGCTCCCAAAACATCTCTCATGGCTCTCTTTTTATCTCTTGTGTTGGTTGTAATTGATGTGCTTTGATTCAACACATAATCATCCTTCACTTAAAATTTCATCATACCTACACTTTGGTTGCTACCTTTTCCATGAATATCCCTTTGAATGAGATTCACTTCTTCTTATGTCACATAAGGAGTAGCTTCTTCTTGTTCCACCAAATCTTGGTTGTATTCATCATAATACATAAACTAACCTTAAGGTTGTCTTCATTAGTCCAAATGATCCTCTCCTTGGACCAGATTAGCATGTACTAGAACAATAGCCTTCATGGAAGGAGTGGAATTAGGATTATAGGAATTTGAATACCTAATGAAACGTTGTTGACCTTATCCTCATCTTTGGTAGTTGTATTGGGGTGGAGATATATATCCTTTTTGAGAATAATATTAAGGGTTAGGTGGAGCACTTGCCTAAAATTGAGCTTGCTTGAGTTGAGCTCGTAATGACTGAATATCTTCATCTTTGTACATATCATTATCCATATTCTTGGGAGTAGTTCTCAGCTTAGCATTGGCATGAGGAACTTATGATACACTTGGAGCCTTAACACCAAATATCTTCATCTTTGTACATATCATTATCCATATTCTTGGGAGTAGTTCTCGGCTTAGCATTGGCATGAGGAACTTGTGATACGCTTGGAGCCTTAACTAAATTATGAGATAGAAAAGACATAAAAACTCTTGGAGGTATCTTTTTAGCCTGTATCAAGATATTCTCATCTTTAATAGCTATCTCATATGCATCTAGCAGAGAAAATCCTCCCATCGACTACAAAATTACCACCACATCAGTACCAATAGCCTTGAGATAAGTGGGAAACACAAAGCTTAGACGAGGTCTCATGATAGGTGGCAACCTATGCCATGTCCTTTGAAATCTTTCATTAAAATCTCCCATGGATTTGTTATGACCTCTCTTTATCACATTCAACTATTAGATTAACAAAGTATGGTCATTCTTATTCTCAAATCTAGTTACCAATAATTCCCTAAAGCCATACCAACTTGTAATGCAACCACCTTCCAAAGTCCCATACTAGTCAAGTGCCTTAGCTTTTAGAGACATAGTAAGGTATCTAATGGCTATGTTGGCTTAGGTGATATTATGGAAGTTACAAAAATTTAAAATGTCCATAATATGCTTAGATGGGGTAATAGGACCCTCTCCATTAAAACTAGGGAGATTATTCATAGCATTGGGAGGAATAGGGTCATATGTAGGAAGGTCAATTGAATTTTGGGTGTTGAAGGTTAGGAAAGGCTGATACCTATCCATTTCTCCTCTTTCCTCTTGATCTCCCATCTCTTCAATCTCCTCAACTTCTTATTCTTCAAAAATTCATTTCCCAAGATCTCTAAGAATTAGGAATGGTTTAGTGTGTTGTTCTTCAAGAAGAGATTTATTTAGAGGGGGTTGATCGAATATCCTAGATGACCTAGTGAGGACCATGAAGTATAATGTGGAAAAATTGATCTAAAACTAGACATTCTCACCTTTTGGAGTTTCCAAGTGCTGTATTAAGAATATTTCTACAAGCTAAGGCTTGTTAAGACCAACATTCACCTTGACATGTAAATAATTAGGACCAGTGGTCCCATCAGACATGCTAGAACTATTGTCACCAAATATTGCACCCTAAACTAGAGTGTTCAAGTCTATCCTAGATTTGGGAAGTTTTGGAACATTTCCAAGCATGTGGGTATACCTATATAGGAAATGAACCTCTAGATTTAAAGGGCTAGCTCCCTAAATGTATCTATATAAAATAAATTTTGTCTAAACTAGTTTTTTTGATACACCAAGATTATCTTCCATGTGGATATCATATTCTAGTGCAAAATACAGTAAAATGCATAGACCATTTTCAATCTCTAAGGATTCTAACACAAGTATTTTAGTATAAAGGTAAGATGCAGAAAATAACACAAGGTAAATGAATTGAAAGGTAGATTTCACATTCCAAGAACAATTATACACTTAAAACAATTTAACACACTTAAACACACTCTATATGACCTATTAAACTAAGAAATTTCACTCAGGTGTGAAGGATAAAGGATGGAAGGATGGAAAATCATCACTTCCTATCGTTATACATCACTTACATGCTCAAATAATTATTCAAAAACTTGAAAGAATAGACAAGTACTAATACTTAAATGCAAAATGTGATATCAATCTAGTAGGACTTCACCATACATTGTGTGGAACCCCTTTTTTCTATCCTAAGGGTTGTATTTTATAGCAAAAAAGAAGTGAAAGGGGAGGCTTTTTGGCACTAAAAAGAGGAATTAATTTATTAGAAGCCTCCAACCATGGTTGCAATTGTCTCTACCAATGATGCTCATTCATGCCATTTAATTGATCCATATCACCTCAAGTGGTTACACAGTTAGCTTTCTCTCTCAAATATGCTTCCCCAATGGTTGCACCAACAGAATCAAGATATTTTGATCTGAGTAATGGCATCAATGTGGTTATTGAAAATGAGTCCACTTGTTATAGATTTTTCTTGATGATAATAGCCTCTCACCAGCTCATTGAGGTGTGTAAAGGTATAGGGGAGATTCCCTTTAATTATGTTGGCCTTGGAGATGAAACCACCTAAAGCCTATGTGTATGCCTCCCTAGCATTGTCAGTATGTTGGCTCCATGTGTATGTCTACAAACATCCCTTGGAATCTTGATCTAACTCAACCTTGTTTAGATTTTCCATTCCCATAGATTCCCTTAATCTCTTGCCTTTTGATTGGATATCAATAATGACTTGTATCTTGATCATAATTCTTAAAGTGATGTGATCTCTCTGATCTACTTTATATTTCTTCATTCAATCTTCAATGGATGAATAACGTGATCCCTTGGATCTTTGAGCATTCAAGCAAGTACCAATAATCTACCTAGGACCCACTATTTAAATGACAATGACTATCCCATCACTATTTAAATGCCAACGACTAGCCCATCACCCTAAAGTTGACATTCGTGCAACTATCACTCTAATAGAACAATTCTTTTGAGGGATATTCCTCTGACCTTTACTTTGACATTTTCCTAAACAATTTTCCTATGGACATTTTTCTCTAAAAGAATTAATCTTTTTGGCCCCTTCTCTTTTTAGACCTTTTTTCTTAAGTAATTCCTTTAGACAAAATTCTGAAGGGATTATGCCTTAGTTTCTTTTGCTTTGGAAACACTCCCTTTGAAATAAAAATACCTTCAAGAAAACTGCATAGGCACCTTACTTGAAAATTCCTTCAGACCTTTAAGTTGAAGATGCCCCTTTGGAAATATGGAAGATGCCTTTTGGAAAAATTGAATTATACCCTTTAGATTTTTGGAAGAGGACACTTTCTCAAGAAAAAGACGCTTTGGGGAAGTGTGTAGGGCACTTTCATGAGAAATGATCTTTTAGACTTTTGCAAAGGACCAATTCCTTTAGAAATCTTTCAAAGGACCAATTCCTTCAAAAATATTGTAAAGGATCAATTCCTTCAAAAATATTGAAAAGAACCAATTCCTTCAGGCTTTCTAAAAGTGCCTTTGCATGTATAACAATTCCTTCAAAAATATTGAAAAGAACCAATTCCTTCAGGTTACACATATTAATGATGAGTAGGTGAAAATGTAGGTGTGAGGGTATAGAGAATTTTAAAATAATGAATAAGTCATAAAAAAATAGGCACATGAGAATGTTCAATGGTAATGAAAGATATGGTGAAGAATAATGATTGAAGAATTATGTGATTTGATTGTAACAATATGGATGTTAATAAGAAAAAAATAAGGGTGGTTAAGCTGACCTCAAAATCTAGTTAGTACTGAGCACTATCTACATAATCCATAGGGAACTAAGGCCAATGTAGTTATCACAAGAATTAGGATAAAATATAATGAAGGAAATGATTGTGACTTTTTATGTATGTTCAGATTGTTATAAGTACTCTATAACTTAGTCATGTGTTCTAGTTGATGTTGTAAATTAGTTGACAATGATATTTTTGTTATGACACTACTTGTTAGACCTCTAGTACTTGATTTTTTATGTAGTACATGATAATATGTACCATGATATAAAACACCCTTATGACTTGGCCACATAAGGACTACCCATCGATACAATAAATAATGGATAATAACACACTAATGATAAAAATCATGATGGAAATGTTGAAGTATGATAATGGATGGAATAAAGTATAACCAAGTGATAGGGAGAACCATGATTATGACCTTGTTGGTACAATGGACTGAGTTGAGGAAACAATAATAAAATAAAATAAAAATTAGACACACACACACACACTTGAAAATAAAAGCAACATAAAGCATCTTGTTGTTTAACCAAGTCAAAATCCATGTGTGAAGGTTTAATGAGACTGATAAATGGATGGTGCTCCAAGAAAGGATACATACAAGGTAAGGATGCATCCCAAGCTGGATAAAATTATTTAAACTAATAATGAGTATGCCCTAGTATGGAAGATTTGGGAAGGATGTATCCTAACAATGTTTGAATTGATTGGATTAAGGATTGCAACTAGATCTAGGACAAGACAAATGTTTTTTTATTTTTACAACTTTATATCTCTCATGAAGATTTTAAGCCTTTTTTAAATGTTTATGATTTTTTGGCTTTATATATGTCATGGATATTGTAAGATTTTTTTTAATTTCTAGGTCTTTTTTATTATCTAAATGTTTTCAAGTTTTTGGCATCTCAACTCAATCAAGAATTAGGAGATGTAAAATGTTTTAACTCACAAAATGGTGAGGGTATAGGATTAATAACTAATAAAATGGAATTATCATGGCTTAAATTTCTCATAAAATGGTGATATCTTAGCTTAAAATGCTCAAAAAATGGTAAGAGTGTGTAATAAGGGTGGCCAAGCCAACCTCAAAAATTGAGCACTACTTACATAGTCCATATGGACCTCAAGCCACTATAGTTTTTCCTATAGTGAAAGATAATAATGAATAAAGGATAAATGGATAATGTTGGGTAATAATGGATTATAATAAGGGAAAGGACTAGGAATATCCAAGAACCATGTCATGTGATAACCAAATGTGTCAAGTCATCAAAGTGTCACACAGATAATATGCCAAAATATTTTCCAAACAAGTCTCAATATACTTTCTACTTCCATAACAAGGTCAAGATTAGGAGACTAATGGTAATAATAAGATGGATTAGATAAATAGGATTGAATGGCCAAAATGGTAATAATGGAATGGAATGGCCAATATGGCTTGAATGGAATGGTCTATAATGCAAATAAGGTTGCCCCCAAGTGTCAAGATACTTGTAGATAATAAATTATTTATGAATGATGCCAAAAACCTAGTTTTCATCATGGTACATGCCCAAGGTGCCACAAGCATGGTTTTCATTGTTGGATGAATTATTTCTCTCTTTTAATTTTTTAATCCTTAATTTTTTGTAACATCTCAACTCAATGGAGTATTACGAGATGCATAGTACAGACCCTTTAATATATAACCAATACCTACTAAAAATGGTTACTCTATCAAGATGTTGTTTTTGATGTTAGATATGCTAATACTATTGTAATCTTGATTGGTCATTAATTCTACTTCCTCTAATCCTTTAGACAAGATGTCTTCATAGCCTCTTTAAAAAATAATTCCACTAGGAATGGTAAAGAGGGGTAGGCATGGGATAAATGGTTTCATTGTATAATTTAATATAGGTATTGAATGGATAATAAGATCATAATGAAATGTATAATGATTGAGGGACAAATGAATATTGGCATTTTTAATCACACTTTTTATTGTTACTTCTATATTCAATTTGATTTTAATTGTGGTAGGGCCAAAACTAACTTCCATAAGGTCTTAATCAAGAAATGAAGAACTAATTAGCTCAATTATTAGCACCTCGAGGAGGTTTTCACTAATAAATTTTTTATGATTGTTATAATTTGTATTTTCCAATAACGCCTTAAATAAGGTTTCACCAAGGGTTTTTGATAATTCATTTTGATTGTCCTTAGCACCTTAAGCAAGGTTTCACTAAAGGATTCTTATTTTTTATTCTAATTATTATCTAGAACCTCAAACAAGGTTTCACTAGAATATGATGATTTTATATTTTGATCATCCCCTATCACCTAAAACAAGGTTTCACTAGGAGATGCTAAGTTTATACTTTGATTATCCCCTAACACCTCAAATAAGGTTTCACTAGGAGATTTTTATTCTTTCCAAATGTTGTCTTGTCTAGTTATAAATTTTTCCACTGAGATGTCACCATATAAAAATTTCAACAATGTGTGATTCTGCCAATCCCAATAGATGTTTTTAGGTGCTTAGATGTCAATATAATGGCTAGTTTGGTTACTGGTAAAGGCATGTGTAATGGTAATGGAAGGATAAAATGTAGCACAAATATCATAGAGGATACCAAGATAACTTATGCCAATCTTAAAGTAAGTGTCCTCAAAAATTGTAGAAGAATCATAATATGCTCAAGTAGATCTACAAGGAGTATATAGTTAATGTTAGAATAGTTATTAATGTATGTTGATTCTGAGGCTGATTTGAAATCAAGTGGATCTAGTATAATCATGTAGTCAATGTTGTAATATCCACTAATATATTCTAATTCTAAAGCTTATTCTAACTCAAGAGGATCTAAAATCTAATGTTGAGGATGATGTTAGTTATGTTTTTTATGCTAAATATGATATTAGTCCTAGAATGGAACCCAATTCTAATAGTAGTTCTAAAATAGAATGTGATTCTAATGTTGAGGTAGCCATGAAGAGGGCCTATTGAATTGTGTTATACCCAAGTACCTAGTTCATCTTTCTCTTGGAAATGATTGTTGTGGGATGAAGGTATTTTTAGAAATGGGGTACTTTGGGAAATGGATGAATATGGGATTTGGCTCAATAATAATGGGATCTTCAAAGATCATCGAATATGGGTCCTTTATCAAATATAGGTTGATCATTAATGGTTTAGATTTTGTTAAAGATGGGTGATTTAATAAAAATGTCAATAATGGGTTGACTATCTTAACCTTGGCCTAGAAGTGGATGAATTTGATCATGTTTGGAAAGGGGATTATGACATATCCTGATCAATTAGTTATCAGATTTAGACACACTTGAATTATCAATAGATAAGTTCCTTTATAGGGGAAATGGTATAATAGATCTAAACTATTGGATTTGTTTCAATTTTAATACCATATTGTATTTTGAACTAATAGATAAAGTATAAAAATTAGATGTAAAGTGGGCTAGTTGGCTAATCTGTGTGAGTTACTATATCACATTTTGAAATATGATTAGCCATGGTAGAAAAAATTTAGGATGACAAGATGCCATGAATAATATTAACCTTAGATTAATGACCCCAAGTAAGGATACATGCAAGTGTATTGACTGGAATAAATTGGCCCCAAATAGGGTGAATTGGTCTCAATTATAATGGGACTAAAGAGGGTGGCCTTGGTCTCTAAATAGAGTGGGACCAAATACGTTGGTCTTGGTCTCAATGTAATTGGATTGACTTGTCTTGGACTAAAAATGAAAAAATGGTTTAATGTAATTGGCTTGGCTTGGCTCCAAACAAGGTAAAATATACTAGATTAGAGTTTCCCTAAATAGGGAAGATTGGCTTAGTTTTAAATGGGCCCAAATAGGGTGGATTGGCTTAGATTAGAATGGGCTCTTAAGAGGGTTGTCTAAATCTAGATTAAAATGGGCCCAAAGAGGAGAATAGACTTTATTAGTTAAAATAAAAGAAAGGATGGATGACATGATTTTATCATTCCTAACTGACATGTGTGGGAGATTAAATGGAAAGATAAGAAGAGGATTGAATTGGCATGTGGTTGATTCATAATAATTGGATTTGGTTGAAATAGAACTTATTTGGTATTGTTTTAATTAGAATTTGGTTTAAGATGAACCCGATTGGAGTGGAAAGTGGTTCAAGATGAATTAGATTAGAATTGGAATGGGGTTCAAGATGAACCTAACTAGAATTAGAATGGTGTTCAAGACAAACCTAACTTGGTTTTGATTGACATGGCACATGTTTTAAGATGAACTAAATGTGGCTTGAACTAGCTCGGTTTTAGAATTGGTTTGGTATGTGCTTCAAGAAAAAACAAATATAGCTTTGATCAACATGGCACATGGTTAAGATGAATAAAATGTGGCTTGGATAGGCTTAGTTTAATTATTGATTTGGTATGTGGTTCAAGATGAACCTAATTTGGCTTTGACCAACATGGCTCATGGTTCAAGATAAATCAAATGTGTCTTGGATTGGCTTGGTTTTAGAATTAGTTTGGTATGTGGTTCAAGACAAGACCAATTTAGCTTTGATTAACATGGCACATGGTTTAAGATGAACCAAATGTGACTTGGATTGGCTTGGTTTCATAATTAGTTTAGTATGTGTTTCAAGATGAACCTAATTTGGATTTGATCGACATGGTACATGGCTTAATATGAACCAAATGTGGTTTGGACTAGATTGGTTTTAGAATTAGTTTGGTATGTGGTTTAAGAAAAACCTAATTTAACTTAGATTGGATTGGTGCATGGTTCAAGATGAACCAAATTTTGGCTTGGACTGGCTTAATTTTATAATTGGTTTGGTATGTGGTTCAGGATGAACCTAATTTGGATTTAATTAACATGTCACATGGTTTAAGATGAGTCAAATGTGGCTTGGATTGAATTGGTTTCTTAATTGGTTTGGTATGTGATTCAAAATGAACCCAATTTGGATTTGATTAACATAGCACATGGTTCAAGATGAACCAAATATGTCTTAGACTAGATTATTTTAGAATTAATTTGGTATGTGGTTCAAAATAAACATAATTTGGATTTGATCATCATAAACATGGTTCAAAATAAACCAAATGTGGTTTTTACTAGCTTGGTTTTAGAATTGGTTTGGTATTTAGTTCAATATGAGCCTGATTTGTCTTTGATCAGCATGGCACATGGTTCAAGATGAACCAAATGTGGATTGGAATATCTTGATTTTAGATTTTTTTTGGTATGTGATTAGAGATGAACCTGATTTGGCTTTGATTGGCATGGCACATGGTTCAAGATGAACCAAATATGGCTTAGACTAGCTTTGTTTTTTAATTTATTTGGTATATGGTTTAAGACAAACCTAATTTATCTTTGATTATCATCACACATGCTTCAAGATGAACCAAATATGCCTTGGATTGGCTTTGTTTTAGAATTGGTTTGGTATGTGGTTCAAGACAAACAAAATTTTAGCTTTGACTAGTTTAGCACATGGTTAAATGCAAACCTGATTTGGATTAGATTGGCTTGGTACATGTTCAATATGAACCTGATATTATCTTGGATGGGACCTTGGTCAAGTGGACCTAATTTGGATTTTAAAGTTAAAACTTACCTTGGTAGATGTTGAATGTTTAATTAGGTTTATCAATGCAAATTTCAAAGTGGAATAGTTGAATCGAAGTTTGTTCATGTACGCATCCAAATAGGAAAGGTGTGTGAATCAAACTTGTTTCCAAAAGGTTACATAAATCTTGGTACATTAAATGATTTTAACAAGTTCAATTTCAATTTGGGATGTTGGTTTGAAAGGTTACTTGAACTTTGGATTGGGCATGTAACTTAGATAATGTTTGACTCACATTTATTTTGAATGCTTGTTTTCAATTAAACTTGATTTGATTTGGAAAGTTGATTGAATTTGAACTTTGGAAGAAGGGTTGACTTATGTTTGAATATTGAAAAAGGACTAATTTGATTTGATTTGGGTTGACCTGGTTAACCTTTTTTGACTTTAGACTTGCCTTAGACTAAAATTAGATTTTTTGTTCAAATTAGAATTGGATTTGAATTGGAATTAGGGATGGTTCCAAATGGGAAACATAATGGCATGGTTTATATAATAAATTTAACCTTGGTATTATAATTGGTTTGAAATTGGAATTTGATTAAAATTAGGGTTTGGATCAAATTAGATGGAATAACGGCATGGTTTAGATAGGAATGGTATGTATTTGGATAAATTTTGATAAGACATCAAGAAATGAGTGAATTTTAACCTAAAAAATGGGTAGAGTAATGCCTCTTCTTGTAGTTATGGTATGGAAATGTTTAGACTTGATATTTGATTTTGACTTGGTTTGAATACAATATGGTTTTAACATAACATCTAATAAAATAATTGTCAAGTTGATTTAAAAATTTTAGGAATATTGGAGTATTATTCCTAATTTAGTTAAATGTCTAAGTTAATTAAATTAATAAATAATATTTCAATAATTAAGCTACTAATTTGTATAATTTAATTATAATTTGAACCTTTCTAAAAATAATAATGAAGTAAGAGAAATATAACTTAGCTTAAATTGGACTGAGATGGTTGAGACAAAAGATGGTACTAGTTGTATAAGACTAGGACACTATCATGAATTAGTATCTATCTTTTGTTTAGTGAAAATATAGGAGCATAAAAAATAAGACACTTTAAGGTTCAATTCTATAGTCTAGGTCCTACTGATATTATCCAAACTAGTCACAGAGATCTAAGTTTTCTAGATTTTGTCCATTGTCCCTTTATTAGTCTGCCTCTGAATTTTCAAGTCTTGATTATTGATGAAGATCTTTGTAGATTTGATTTGATCTCCAACCCTAGCCTTCAATATGATTGAATGAAAGTTTGAGAAAAAATGGGGGTTAGTGTATGTAAGATGAACTAAACATATATCCACACCCCTTGTGTGGGAACGCTACCAACATACCAATACTCTGAAGAGGTATCAATCCATATGTAGTTCTCCAACTTGATGTGATTTGTGAAATATTGTTAATTAGATACAAAAATGCTAAATTGGGTGTGCTTTAAGTGGTTAGGGATTGGTATGAGGGTTTGAATGAGATTATGGATGTACTGGCTAGAGGTATGTAGAGAAAAGGGAAGATTGCCTTAGTGGTTTTGCTTGTATCCTTACTTGCTTTTGAAATAATTTCCAACCCCTTATAAATGAACTTTGAATGGGAATTTATAGAGATCTATTGGTCATGGGTTAAATTCATTCTCTATAGGCTGACATAAAGAAGAAGAGGAATCAAGGGAAAATGATCACCTGGGCTAGAAATATGATTGGACAAGAGTGTTGGAAATATGACACCCTAGGGTCTAATTCTACAGTCCAACCCCAATGCTCCTATCCTATAGGTTCAATACCTATGGGGATGGAATAATCATGGAAAATGTGTCCTAGCTAAGCTAGAATGAGGTTTTGAAAGTCTATGGATGACTGGGAATCAGTGAAAAGGTGCCTAGAAGGATCATGAGAGCATGCAAGAGGGACCTATGGATTAGGTGTCATAATCTACACTCAAGATACCAAATTTAACATTTTATATGAGTACATTCCCCCCCCTTTACTCTAGTGATACAACAAAGTGAAATACTAAGATAAAGTAAAAATAGAAAATGTACCTGAACTTACCTGTAAGGGTGAAACCCATAAATCTATATGATGTTGGGTATGTGTAAAGAGAGCATGTTGTGAAGTGTAAATCTGTAAGATAAAAACAAAGAGTATATCAATTCTTACTAAATATGTTATATCTAAAATAAGAATCTACAAATTTGGGTAAAAGAGAGAGGAAGAGAAAGGAATGAATACACCTCATCAAGTATATAGACCAATACAAAACTTATTTTGATGCTGAGTGATGTTGGATATGTTAGGTATGTGTTTTACCAAGATTAATATCATGAATGGAGTTGAGTTCTCAATTACATAAGAGTGGATCAAGAATACAAAGGATATCCATTTATGTTGGGATATTGGTGGTAGTGATATGTTATCATTAATTTCAAGTGGCATTAGTGATGACAAAGTGGTATGAGAGTGATCTTGGTTTAATATGCTTGGTCTTAGTGCTTAGTTCAATATTGGTTTTAGTGAGAGCTTGTGGGAGTAGTTGGTTATATAGAGGCATGAGTGGATATCATGGATCATTGAAAGAGAGTAAATGATATGTTCATGTGGTTGAGAGAGAATTTGGAGTCCTTCCAAGTGTCTTCAAGTGGCTGGTAGGTCTATTGGTTTTAGGCCTAGTAGGATTGGTAAGCTAGTATGAGCAATCATGAAGAAGATATAGCTTATCAGAGCTTAGTATGCTTGGAATATGCATGTTGGACATGTATAAGATGCTGAGAGGTTAGAGAGATGGTTTACAAAAGGTGGCTAGTGGTCTGTAAGATAGTTTGGTCATTGGCATAGTTGGCCTAGATGGGATAATGAGGTCCTTATGCACAGTCATGATGATATTCTAGTTGGTAAAGCTCATGTAAGCATGTATTGTGGTATGAAATGGTTTTGAAAAGGCTTTGACCAAGTTTAAATCCTTGAGGAGGAAGAGAAAGTAAGTCTGTAAGATAGTTTGGTCATTGGCATGTGTATAATTTTCATGGGAACATGAGCCTTTTGGGAGAGGTGGTATATGGACATAATAATCCTTTCCATGTATTTTTTAGTGGATTAAGGGATAGATATTTATGAACATTCATTAAGAATGTAAACTAGTCAAAAACCTTTATAAACCCTCTTAATGGATTGATTGGAGAGATATTGATGGTTTGGGATCAAAATGGATTATGTGATCAAATTTGATGATTGGAATGTATATAGGACTCCTCTATTCATCTCTAGGTGGTATTAGTGTGTCAAGATAGTGAGAAAAAGGTATAGAAATATGCTTGTTTCTAAAGATTTTAGTGCTACAGGCAGGATTGATTGAGTCAACACATAAGAGTTGTTGGAGATTGAAGGAAAATAATTATTATTTAGGTTTATGGATTTATTTATTAAATTTATGTGATCTATGTCAATTATCTAGGTCAATAAAGTTGCCTAGTTGCTAATCTATAGATAATGAAAATAGTGAATGATATCCAGGTAGAGTGAATATGTGTTTAGGGAAGAGTTCCAAGTGACTAGGGATGAATATAATGTCTTGGGGTATTTTTTTAAGACATAATAAATTTTTTCACTTTATTTTAATGTGATTTTTATGACCTTACATAGGCAATATGGTGCATTCAAAGTGGCTTATCTGAGCAATGAAGATTGTGATATAGTGATCTAAAGAATTGGTCTGTTAAACCAATGGAAGTTGGTTGGACATGAGAACTAAATATTGTAGGTTGACATAGAGATAAAATATATTATATTAATGTGTATTATAAGGTATGAAATTTTTATTTCATGTGCTATACAAGGAATTATACATGATTGGTTTTTAGAACTTGCAGGTAGACTAAAGTGGCCTAGTTGGAGAGGCCAGTTTGAGCTATTTAGAGAAAATTTTGAGGTGAGTGAGATATTTGTGGTATTTTATGAGTGTTATATCTTCAATAAATGTATTTTTATTCATATTTTGGATCTATTTTGGTTGGAGTATTCAAAGTTATTTGATTGAGTTTCTAGTATGCATGACCAGTTTGAGAGATCAATTTGTTTGAGTTAGTTTGGATGGTTCTGAGTTATGTGATAGTGACTAATGGATTTGGAGGTGTTGATAAATTCATGGAGGAAATATTTGTATGTTTTTTAATGTGGCTGGTAAATAAATTTTTTTTATTCTTCAGTTCTATGTGAGTATGTTTTTTGAGTTTCTAGGCCTATTAGTGAGTAGTCTAAAAGGCTTGGTTCATGGTATGAATTGGAGTATCAGATGTTTTAGACCCATTTGTGAGTGAGAAATTATCTATTAGAGGTATTTTTGATCTATTTCACCTATTTTTGAAGGATTAATATGGTTCAATAAGTTCAAGGTGTAATGATTACTAATAAAGGGCTAATACATTAGGCCTAATTGAGATCTAAAAGAGGATTGAGCTTGTTTTGAAGTATGGATTACCTATGTAGTGTTTGATTTGGCTTGATTAAATGTATGAGGATGATTTATAATGGTAATAAAATTATGTTCGATATCTTTTCCAACCAATATGGGTTTAGATGATGGAGTGATATATATATACAAGCTTAAATTGGCCTATTTGTAAAGGAGTGAGAGTGTGTGGATTCAAGTGAAGGAATGTGTTCATTAAAGGAGAAGAGGTATGTAATTGAGTAAATTTATAGGGTGAATATAATCAATCATGTTTGACTAATCATGTTCATGAGAGAACAACTCATTAGACCTAACAATCTAAAGTGTAACTTGGTTGAGTGAATGGCTTATGAAGGGGTTTACAAGTGTTAGAGAAAGAGAAGGTCATCATCAGGTATAGAAGGCATCAGAGTAGTGGTATACATCATATTAGATGTTTTTTAGTGGGTGATTAATCACCTAGGGAGTTGTATCCTCCTTTCCAGTTGGATCTAGTTAAAGGTCTAGTTAGAGCTGGACTAAATTGAGGGGTGGATGCTCCTGGATCAGTTGATGCTAGTCTAAAGTCTCTTGTTTATATTATCCTTATAGGATTGTATTCCATTGGTTTGTAGACTTGAGAGTGGGTTTTCTCCCCTAGAGGTTTTCCCATAGAAATTGTGTGTTCATATGTTGTATGCTCTTGTTCATGCTTTAATGTTTAAGCTTTCATGTTCATATTACAAGATCAGATTGATGAATGATGAATGGGTTTTGGAATTTAATGTACATTGTTATCTAATAATTCACTATCCATATTATTATCTAATATCATCAATTGGTATAATAGTAGGTCCTTATTGAGGCTTAATCACCTTAGAAGGTGATCTTGTGAGTAGCTTCATTATTGGTGTCTGCCTAGTCAACTTGTTGGCAAAGTTGTTGGAATTGTTTATGATCAGTGTGGTTGATGCCTAATTATTCATGTTTTCTAATTGTGAATTCAAGTAATGATGAATTTTTAAGATTTATCTAATATGGAGAAGGATGTCAAGGTAGGGGTTGTTCTTTGTTCAAGCCAAGGTGAGTTATTTGATGTTATAGATGGTTCTTAAAGCATGAAAGTTTGTCAAAGAAGGCATATGAAAAATAAGAAAGACTATTTTGAAGACATATCCAAGATAAAACTTGAGTTTAATGATAAAACTTATTTGAGGTGGTAAAATAAAGATATGTAAAGGCATCTTGATGAAGCAAGTAGGTAGAGGTCTACAAGTGAAGGATGATTTGATCATCAAGTTGAAGAAACCTGAGCATGTTTGAGGTCTGTTTGAGACATCATAAGTTATAAAGGTTTGAATGTAAATTATTGTCTATATTGTGATTAATCATATAACATTTGAGATTATCAAATAAATCTATAGGTTTACAAGAGTTCTTATGATGCCTCAAGATGTTCAAAGAAGCCTATATCATAACAGGGTCACAAAGGTTCTAAAGATGTTTCTTGTTGTTATAAGCTTCATAAGATTGTTTATGAGCTTAAAGGAGATTGATTGTGATATTTAAGGTATGAGAGATAATTAATATTTATGAGTATGAGTGAATGGTTTCTAGATACCTATGCATGGAGAAGACTCATAGTAAATGAAAACAAAGTATATGATAAGGACTGGCTCATTAAGAGAGATCTAAAAGTGTGTGTCTTTGTAAGAGATCTCTATGGAAGTTGAATATGTTTCAAATATGATAATCTATGTGACTTATTGAGCTAAATGTGTTCTAAATATGACAAGTTCTAAGTTTATTTTCAAATCCAGACAGTGCTTGCTGAAGTTGATTCTTTGAAGAGTCTTGAAGAAGAGTTTTGTGGTCTAAGAGGTATTGTTTTCATTTTTGAAGAATCATGGAGTTTAATGTAAACTAAAGGTGAGTATGTATTGTAGCATCACAAGGCTCTTATATTATTTAAGAGGAGTCTGTGGATGTATTCATGAAGGATGTCATTTGTAGTAGTCTTTTGATTTTTTTATGATTTCACAAGGTGTTGAAAAAGACACACACACACACACACACACACACACACACACACACACACACACACACACACACACACACACACACACACACACACACACACACACACACACACACACACACACACACACACACACACACAATGTATGATTCAAAGATGCCTATAATTATGAGCTATCAGGCTAGGTCTTGTTTGTATGAAGATAGAGGTTGAAGATTTTGACATATAGAGTTGTCTTGTTTTCCTTAATCATGAGGTTGAGTTGCTCCATAAGAAGAAGTGCTTGAAAATATTTTTACCATGTTATGAATATTTTCAAGCCTACTTGAGGAGGTCTAATTGATCTTATAGGTTAGTGAAGAGAAAGAAGCAAGGATGATTGTTCAAGAGGTATATTTAGGATTTTTGGTCCTAAAGTGCATTTTTGATCATTTTTGGATGCTTGATATGGGTAGTGATTTGAAGGATAAAGGTGGATTATATTGTATGGGAGCATGTATAAGTTTTCCATGAATCATTCCCAAGTGGTCTAAGTCCTTGATGAGCTTAGATATGTGTTATATGGTCAAAAGTCATAGTTGACCTATTTTAATAGTGATGACTACCTAAATTGTGCCCAAGGTAATCTTTTGGTGTTTTATGATGCCTATAAGATTGAAAACAGATGATTCAAGTTGGGTTTGACATGTAAAAGCATAATAGGATGTTTGATGTTGCCCATGAGATGCTCAGGTATGTATTTGACCATTTGGTTAAGGTGACTGTTGTAGGTTATTGCCTGTATACATAGATTGCTTGATTACAAGGGTCAATTGAAAATTGAAGGTATTTCATAAAGTTATATATTCTCAAGAAGGAATGCACATGTATTTGAGACATGATTTAGGTGATTTTATAGGTTGTTCAATCCATTTATGCCAGATGGAGTATTTTGAGTGGTTTCAGGTTCTTTTTCCTAAGAGCATACGTTTGGTGGCATGAAGGAAGTCATGGTTCATAAAGGTATGGAGGCTTGAAATTTGGCATGGTAGTGTGTTTTGATGGTCTCCAAGTGTGGTATCCATCTTAGGTGTCTATGTTGATCATAGGTTGACCTTTGACCAAGGTTTACTTTAAAGGCCTAGTCATTTAAGGCATGATTGAAAAGTGGTCTATCTTTGGAGTTGGAGGTTGGAAGCTTCAAATAAATTGAATGGGACAAATGAGTAGCTAGAAAAAGTTTGTTAGTGATCTGAAGGTAAGAATATTTCAATTTATGCAAGTTTTAGTCTTCTAGGAGGCTTAATTGGCTTATGAGCTTAAAAAAAGAAGTATGTTGAGGAGGATGAGTTGAAGGATAATTATTTGCATGTCTATGGGATCATGGTAGATAGATCCAGATATGAAATTTTATCATCTAAAATTACACACATAGAGAGTTATGAGGATTTTAGTGCCAAACAGGGCTACAAGGGGTGTAAGTAGGCCTAGTCAAGAAATTAAGTATTTTTGTGATATATTTCCAAATAAGGATGGATTTATTGGTTTAAATTGAGAATTTTATTCTATTACAAGAATGATTCAAGTGTGTTTATTTTCTTGGAGTGCCTTTGATGTTCTCAGTGTGCCTTGAGTGTAAAGGTATGTGAGCTTGCTTGGTGTTTTGGTATTCTTTTTGCTATTTGAAGTGATGGTAGTTATTCTTGGAGGTTATTCAGGTATGAATGGGTTGTATAGTCTGAGGGGGAGCCTTCAAAGTGGATCAGGGTCCTAGGGGGAGCTGTGTCTATCACCAAAGATCTAGGTAGCTTGGGAGTGTGTAAAGGGAGAGTTGAGTTCTTAAAGATCTAAGTTCATTTTTTAGTAAAAAGGGAGTTGAGTTCTTTGTTTCTCAATAAATAGTGGTTTGAGGTGGAGATAGTGTGATTTATTAGTGGTCAAGTCCAAGTATCTTAGAGGCTTATTGAAGCTATGACTTGAGTTGATTCTTGAAGGAAGCTTGGTTTAAGTGGGTGCACTATGGTTGCTTTCTAATATGATGCTAATAGTTGGTGTGATCTAAGTTTTAAAGGATGAGAAATGAAGGTATGTACTTTTGGTTTAGTTCTTGAAGATTTCTTGATTAAAGAGGAGAAGAGATTGTTGTTGATGGAAGAGTCCACTTTATCATTTTGGCAAAGAAGTGTTACCATCAATGACAAAGGGGGAGATTATTAGGATTTTGGTGGAAGTGATGTGTTTTCATTGATGTCAAGTAGCATTGGTGATGACAAAGTGGCATGAGAGTGATATTGGTCTAATATGATTGATCTTAGTGTTTAGTTTAGTCTTGGTTGCTAGTGAGAGCTTATGGGAGCAGTTGATTCTATGGAAGCATGATTAGATAGCATAGAGCATGTAAAGAGAGTACATGATATGTTCATGCAGTTGAGAGATCATTTGGAGTCATTTCAAGTGTATTTAAGTGGATTTTAAGTCTATTAGCTTTAGGCCTAGTAGGCTTGGTAAGCTAGAATGAACAATCATGAAGAATATCTAGCTTAGCAAAGCTTAGTATGCTTGGCATATACATGTTAGACATGTATAGGATGCTAAGAGGTTAGAGAGATGGTTTGAAAAAGGTGGATATGGTTTACAAAATAGTTTGGTCATTGGCCTAGTTGGCCTAAGTGGGATAATTAGGTCCTTATGAGTAGTCATGATGAGATTCTAGTTGGTAGAGCTCATGTAAGCATGGATTGTGGTCTGACATGGTTGGTCAAAGGTGTTAACCAAGTTTCAAGCCTTGAGGAGGAAGAGAAATCAAGTTAGTACATTAGGGAGTATTATGTGCATGCAAAATAATGGTTTCCTAGCCTAAGAAGAATTTTTTGATGCTCATTGGCATGTGTAGACTTTGCATGGGAACCTAAGCCTTTTTGGAGAGGTGGCACATGGACCTAAGAAGCCTTGCCACATATTTTGTATTGGATTGAGGGACAAAGCTTTATGAACATTTGTTAAGAATGTAA
This sequence comes from Torreya grandis, assembly GCA_037957365.1. NCBI lineage: Eukaryota > Viridiplantae > Streptophyta > Pinopsida > Cupressales > Taxaceae > Torreya > Torreya grandis. Next base: position 3,415,871 of record JARHVA010000598.1, on the reverse strand, counting down.
ACTAGTCAAAACCCTTTATAAACCCTCTTAATGGAGTGATTAGAGAGATCTTGATGGTTTGGGCTTAAAATGGATTAGGTAATTAAATTTTATGATTGGAAGGTATAGAGGACTCCTCTAGACATCTTCAGGTGGTAGTGGTGTTGTAGGGCAGTGAGTAGAAGGTATATAAATATTCTTGTTTCTAAATATTGTAGTCTTACAGGCAGGATTGACTGAGTGAATGCATGAGAGTTGTTAGAGATTGAAGACCAAGACTTATTATTGAGGTATATGGAGTCATTTGGGAAATTTATGTGATCTATGTCAATTATTTAGGTCATCTAATTTATCTCTCCATCACTTGCTTCTTCTAGCATTATTTCCCTCATACTCATAGACTGACTAGGTGAAGGGCAATTAGGAGAGCTTCTTGAGATGATTCCATGAACAACTTGAGCTTGATCAAAACTATATGAAGGAACACAAGGCCCATATTGCTTATGAATGGGATTATACATACCAAATTTGATTTCTTGATGGCACCAGGACTACTTAACCAGCTGATTCAACTTAGAGTCATCATTAGTGTGATTGAAATGTCTCCAAAGGCTAATTAGTTAAAGAACACACCAAAAATCCTTCAACTCCTTGGACAAACTATCCCACCAAGCATGCCAAAAACTATTGATGTCATGGATTGCACCCTGTGAAGGGAGGCTCAACTCTTTTCATCCATGTGACATAATGGAGACATCCCTCTTGATGTGGGTGGCAAATATGAGGGATGAATCTCTAGATTAGGAGCTAGCTCCCCTTGATGCACCTTAAGGCCCTAAATTTCCTACTACTAATAATGGGGGAGATGAAAAGGGAGAGAAATACTAAAAATCAAAAAACCTAAACTAAAGTGATGATGCACCAAAATGGTTGGTCTACTCAGAATTTGACATACACTTTACACCAAGACAAGCTAACATACACTATCATTCAAGATGAGAAACTCTTCGACATTAGTATTTCAATAGGGGGCCTATGGAGATACAAGGAGGAAGAACTACCAAAGGTGTTATAAGACACACTATGGTAGCCTATTCACATGTGACTATACTCTGATATGGACACTTCTTGTTGACCTAATAAGAAAGAACTCACAATACACTAGATATGCTAGATTCAAACTGTGAAAGCATGAAATAAAATTACTTGACACAAGATCAAAACCATAGACATATGCAAAAGTGTAAACCCAAATGGAGGTAAAATTCTCATGTCTTGACTCAAGGTAAATTCTTTCAGGGCTTCACCATACAAGCTGTGAGATATATATATATATATATATATATATATAAAGAGAAGTTATAAATATATAGATAACTAGAAATAAGATAGTTGACAAATCAAGGAATGGAAACCCATGCTAAATTAAACACTTTTGTAGAGACCAAAAGACCATGTTATTGTCACTTTCTTCAAACTACCTATGGGAGCCATGTTGTAGACGATCTAAACTACTGTTTATATTGTCCTTGGGATACAAAATCATGGGAGACCATTCCAAACAATTGACAAGGCCATTCCAAGTTATTGTGACCGACTATGCTCTCTTTAATATATGGATGCAACTTGGATGCACATTAATGGTGAAGCATAAAAAAATGGGATGTTGGTCTCTATAGTTCAAAAACCAATCTATTTTATTGGTTTTGGATAGATATATTCTACCTAAATGCATTAAATCCCTTGGTTGAGATATCTATGCCACTTGTCTTGGTCTGAGTGGTCTCTAATTTTATGCTTTGACTTCATCAGCTATTAGAACAATTTTGAGTTTTGTCTTTTCTGCTTTGTCTTTTCTTGTGTTTTGTCTCTTTCTTTTGATTTCTCTTTTCTTTATTTATTATTGGCTTGTATTTACTCATTTGGGCCTTCAGGTTCTTGGTGCGTTTCTCTTCGACATGTCCTTCAGACAAAATGTTTGAAGGAATGCCTTTATTCCTTTCTTTCTTGGTTTGCTTCTTTATGTTGTCAACCTTTGGGATTTCTATGACTGTCAAATTTCTTTGGACAAAATGTCTAAAGGAATTACTTTAGACATTTTGTCTGAAGGAATCTAACCTTGGCTTGCCTTCTTTAGTTTTCCTTCGAACAAACTGCCTGAAGGAATTCCTTCGAACATTTTGTTTGAAGGAAAACTCCTTCCGCTCATCACTTTTTCTAAAGGGCAAGTGCCCTTCAGGCTTCTTGTCTTTTCCCCTTTGCTTCAACTGACTGCCCTTCCTAAGGGAATTTTGAGCTAAAATTTCCCTTCAAGAGTTTGTATTGGTCCTCATGCTAATGAAAATCCCTCTGAAGGAAATCCATTTCCTTTTGTGAATTGCTTAGACCATTTTGGGTTCTTCAATCACTTTTCCTTATAAAATTAGATGAAGTAATGCACCTACACAAACTTTATTTACACAAGATAGACCATTTTAGACTTCCCAAGAGCTTCTACTTTGGGTTTTACATCAACTTTAACTAATACGGCAAATAAGTAAAGACACTTGGAAAACTCGATTTGGTCTGTCCAGACCAAATCGGGTTTTGCAAGTGACTTTACTTATAAATCTTTATAAGTAAAGATATTTAGAAAGTCTAAATTAAACCACCAAGACCAAATCAAGTTTATCAAGTAACTTGAATTATGAAAATTTCATAAGCAAAGTCATTCAGAAAACCTGAAATGCACTACTGTAGGTGAATTAATTGCTCTTGACAAACCTGAAATACACTTGGCAAAGTAGAATGAGGGAAACACCTACATTTTTCATGAAAAAGGTCTTACAAAGAAAATTTCACATAATATACCTAAGGGATGATCTAGCCAAGACATGGATTGAATGACTCTTGTAAAGAAAAAGGAGGGGGTGCCCAATTTTGGCTTACAGGACCAAAAATTGTTCAATAGTTACATTCACATATTTTACAATTATTTTATCCTTTTGAGGTGAGGTAACTACTATTTCCTATATTTCCCTCACCTCAAAGGAGAGGAATATTAGTGGGGGAATTTAAAAGAGGCATGTTATACACACATTCACACTTTTCAAATTCAGTGGAAGCATGTCATATGGGCATGGATTCCACACATTCATAGTTTTTAGATTTAGTGGGGGCATACTTTGGAAGGATGTTTTCCACATTTATTAGGTATTTAACTTCTCTACATTATAGTGGGGTCATGTTTTGAAAACATGTTATCCATATTGGTATTTATATTAGTTTTAATATTTCTCCATAAATATTGGGGGCATGCTTTGGAAGCATGTTCTCCACACTTTCACAATTTTATAAATTGGCCAAAACACATAGTTATATGATTTAGATTCATAGTTGTGGTATAATTCTATACATTTATACCATTTTTATACATATTTTTAGCATGAGACATATCTAAGGTGCATATTCTATGTAATGTGTGTCTAATATTGAAAAATATAAATCAGATTCAGATTATAAAACTCTTTTATGAACTGTTACCACATCTTGGACTTTTTTGTATTAATACCCCATGGATGTTTATGTACTTTATTGAACCGATCTAATGCAATAGTTGGTTAAAATTTTGGTATGGTTAAGGGGATTAAATCATTCAATCTTTCCAATTTTTTAGATTGGATTTGATTGTATCATCTAGCCTCACTAGTTTCTATGAAAGAGTTATTAAAACTCTTCAGCCTAGATCTCTCTAATGGATCATTACTACAACCATTGATGATTCAACATACACACTAAAAAATAAAACCAATTGTAAACAATGCAATTATTATTCATAAAATATATGCAAAAGATTATGAATCATGTATATTACAAAGTAGAGCACTTGCTTATATAGGCAAGGAAAAATAAGATGAAGGCTAAACTAGGTAATGTGGGACATCCCCACATAGGACAAAACTAGGTGAAGACCAAAGACTTAACTATAAACTAGAAAGCATGAGTAATAAGATACTCTAACATCCTCCCTCAATTGAATCTAGGGGATAATAATAGAGTAATTAGTGTGAATTCATGTGTCCTTATGGATGCTAATCCATCATGTCAGAGTACATGGATGTCGAGTCACTATAACCACCAAGTCAAAGTAGGAATGGTGTTGAATATGAAGATCACTGAACATAAACACTATGCTTTAAAATACTAGGTATAATGATGAAATCAAGGAAGCATCACTTGAACACCCTCTAACATGATGGTGAGAAGTGAACACAAATACTGGTGGGGCTACCACACTGGTGCCACTGGTGGGGATACCACTCTAGTGTCACTATAAGAATCACCAAGAAGGTCATGTAGTTAAGTACAAATCCTCATATGAGTTCTAGAAATCAAAGTGCTTGAATAAGATACCCATGTACAAAGGAGTAATTCATAAAATACTCAAAAAAATGTAAAATATATCTCTCATGAAGTGGAGAAAAAAGAGAAAACTTGTAGGAAAAACTCCCCCTCTAAAAGAGAGAAAAGAAGAAGAAAGAGCTAGAAATCCCCCCAAATATGATGTTAAATAATTCTGCACTCTATGTACTATCAAGTCACAAAAGATCTTAGTATGTATGAGTGGTCTAAATCCACTACTTGATCACAAAAATAACTAAAACTAAGTTTCACCAAAATATATTCTATCAATAAGACTATCACTAGTGATCAAATTACAAAATAGTACTTCATGTGTAAGGAACACTCAAAACCTAAGAATAAAAATGTACATCACACCCCCCCCCATACTATTGACTAGGTGGAATGAAGGAAAAAGGTTTGCATGAGTGGTCTAAATCCACTAATCGAACACTGAATAAGTTGACACTATATACACTAAAATGCCTCCATATCATGTTGAAAGAGACTATCAAACTATCAAAAAAGAAAAGATAACATTGTGATTCACTAGATTAGTTACATTTCAAGATGTGGGGGACTGCCAATTGTCTAAAAAGTGGTATCAAAAATATAGAAAAGGTCTCTTGAAGATGATGGCCGATGGTGGTGATGAAAGAGACAAGCAACTAAAGAAGTGAATGTGTGCCTAGAAAAGAGCACACAAATACATGAAGGTACATAAAGTTGAATCAGGAAACCCCCCATGGCACTTTATAAATCAATGAAAATATAATATAATCCATACACAAAAACACTAAATAGAAATAAAGAAGACACTAAGCTTCTCCAAAATAGATCCAAATGAGGAGACTGTTGATCTATTGAATAATCCACCAAGAGAAAGATGTTCCAAAAATAAGGGAGTGAAAAAGGTGTCTCCATAGAAGAAGATGAGGTACTAAGAAAGGGGTCTTGAGGAGACATGACACAAACTACTAGTGTGTTAAAGTAATAATGCATGTTATGGGATGATAGAAGAGTGTGGCAAATGGTAAAAAATATCCGTCATGTATGCAAACACACTATAAAAGGATCAGTAGCCAAAAAACAATACATGCAAAGCACATGCCAAAGGACATTAGGCTCAGTCAAAAATGCATCTAAGATAGTGCATGTGTTAAGTACAATGCAACACAACCAATGAAAAGAGATGCCCCTAGAATGTGGTATTTTATATTTTAGTGTGTTTTACAATGTAAATAGGACAAATGCATGGGAAAATAAAAAATATAAACTTTTGAAAAAGTCAACATTCAATTTCAATCTACCGATCAAAATTTATTAAATAATCAATTTCCCATAAATGAAGCCTATTTAATAAAATTTGCATTAAAATTTAAAAAAAATTATTGTGGCTAAGGTGGACTTATCCTTCCAACCACTCATTGGAACTAGCATGGAACTAGGAATCTCTTCAACCCAAATAAATTCAAAAACCTTTCCCCTATACACCCCTGAAAGCACTAAAATGATAAATATCTTAACTTTAAGAGGTGAATACATAGTTGATTAAAAAAAACCTAGTAAAGCTATTTTAATTTAAATTAAAATAGGATTTAATTATTTTATGGCTCATTTAATAAAAAACTATTAAGGCAAAATTAGGTGTTATTTTTAACAAGGAGATGAAGAGGTAGGCATCGCCATGTGAAGAGATGTGTCCCTCCACAATCCATGCTCTATGCCTCTACCATTCTTCAACTCTTTCTCCTCCATCTAACCCCACCACCTATACATTAAAATTAATAAATCCAAAACCCTGTGGCCTCTATGTGTCATTGTCATACATCACCATTATCATGCTGAGTGGAGAGCCCAGCTTTGGAGAGAATGCAAGCTTGGGTAGTATTGGCATAGGATCAAACCAATTTATATTTGAGTAGAATAGAACCCATTATAATCAAATAATAATAAGGCCATGGCTACAAGTGGAGGTGAAAGTTAGAGTGGTGGTCATGAGGCAACTAGGGAGTAGCAATGGATGTCATGACATTAGATGTAGCAGAGATAAAATAATGGTAAAGAAGCCATAAAAACCACACAAGCATTACGTGTGACATATCCCTTCTTATTGTCATAAAATTCATGACTGTGTGGCATAGAAACTTGTCATCATAATGACCTTCTTTGTACATCAAACAAGAAAGTAGATCTTTTACTCTACCACTTAAGGCTCAAATCTACCTAACATTCCTATAGACAAAATTGCTTACCCAAAACCATGTGAATTCTAATGACACCCAAAACCTTTTAACCTACCATAATAGTCTGATTGACAAAAAAATGTGTGGAGAAGGTGTTTCAAGTACAGATTAACTTAAAATAGCCATTTTGTAGCATACATAATGATTGGGAAGAATGGTGTTTGAGGAGAAAGCTTATTGTGACTACCAAGTGGTGACTATGAGGGTAAGCTAAGATGAACTAGCATGACCTCTAGAGGTATAAAATAGCAATAAGAGGTAGCTAGAACATCAAACCACTATTTTGATAGAAGTCAAAGTATTCTAGGGAGATAACTAATGGTATTCTTGAATAAGAATCCATTTCACATGGTAAAGTAACTATTGAAACTGGTCTGATCTTCATTACAGATCTGCTCTCAAGGCTTGCTTTAGATATTCTAGTTTTTAAAACAAGTTGTCGATCCCTTCATGTAAGACTTTCAAACCAAAAATGGTAGGTTTTGTCCAGAAACGAAGACTTTCAATTGAGTAAAAAACTTTACACCTTATATTTCATAGATGTGGGTTGTAGTGGGTTGTGGAATGGGTTTGAAATCCAACATGCCAAGGACATTGAATCACATGACCAATCCAAGGATTCCAAATAAAATATCCAATCCATGAGGAGGAGGATGAAGGGTGCCCCTTTTATTATTATTGTTAGTGAATAGCTTATAATGACCAAGAAGATAACTGGACATAAGGAGACCAATAAAAAAAATCCTCCATAGAGCATCATATGAACTTACTATAATCTACAGATAATAATGACACCACCAAAAATAGTAATACCCCTATATTTTTCAAAAAAATACCCCTAAAAATTTTTTCCCTAAGGTTTTTGATATTTTTATTTTTTTTAAAAACCACAAAATTTTGTAAACCCTCTAAACATTTGAAAATAAACATAGATATCTTATGCAATCCATTTAAACCCATGCAAATCTTTAGAACAACATTTAGATCTATAGATCTATATGACACATAAGTGTTACTAATGTACATATCTCAATAAATAGTCGATCTAAATGTGAATAATCCATGAAAGACATCCAAGACAATATTAGATATGCCAAAGTTGAGTAATGGTTGCATAATAACTAAGTAATGACTATTGGAGGGTGGCTTTGATACCATTAAAGGGTTATCAAAAATATTCAAGCAAGAAGTCTCTAATGGATCATTACTACAGCCATTGATGTTTCATCATACATGCTAATAAATAAAACCAATTGTAAATAAGACAATTGTTATTCACAAAAGATATGCAAAAGATTATGAAGATGTATATTACAAAGTATATCGCTTTATTATATAGCCAAGGCAAAATAATATGAAAGTTAAACTAGGCAATGTGGGACAAATCCCCACATATGACAAAATTAGGTAAAGACCAATTACCTACCTAGAACCTAGGAAGCATGAGTAATACGATACTCTAACATTTTAAGTATCATTGGGTTACATGATTGAGCTAATCTCAACTGCCAGATGGAAACTCACTTTTACTCTATGGTTAGGGGCATCTGTGTGTGTGTGTGTGTGTGTGTGTGTGTGTGTGTGTGTGTGTGTGTGTGTGTGTGTGTGTGTGTGTGTGTACATATATATACATACATATATATATATGGATAAATTCCTTTTAAATATTTATCTACATTTTTCCTAATCTCATTTTTAGATCCTTATAATTATACATCTTTTTCATATCAACTTGTCAATAGGCAAGGTGGTTACACCAACATACAAGTGCAATCCTAAACCTTGCTCTTTCAATTTCAATATATTTCAATACTTTCAATTCTAAATAATATGAATTGATTATATACTATAACATGCTCTTGGTTATATGTCATTCACCAAAAAATCATTCAATTTGGGCACACACAAACACAAGTTGCCATTCCCATCCTTTAAACTAGCAATTTCATTATTAGATTAAAGGGTGGGGTAATGTAGAAGATATTTATGGATTATATATCACCTTAGTCTTGTATACTTAGAAAACTTAAACCTTGGCTATTCCTCTCTTTTTCTAACCTTTCCCACTTTTTTAAGTCTCTCATCATATCTATCTTATGCCCCTTGACATATATCTCTTAGTCTAACTAGTCATATGTATATGACCTAGGCCTTCTATCTTGTCTATAATGCTTAGAATGTACTTATCTTCCACCTCTACAAGTTTTAAGCTTGTGCCTACTTTCCTACTCCCTATACACTAATGTCTAGGATAGACATTAGCATTGATGTTAGTGTCCTGACCTAATACAAGTATCCAATACCATAAATTTAATTAATTTACAAATGAAATGTATCTATATGGTTAGCCTAAGTGATTTAATGTGATTTACTTCTCCAAAAGGAATGATATAAAAATAATATCAACCGTCATTCATTCCTCACCTAGAAAAAAGACCAAACAAACAAAGGCAACCTATCCAAAGCATTCAATCAAACACTCAATAAAGCAAAAACTTTCTTATTTTATTCTATTCTCATATTAGTCATAAGATAATACATACACATGTCTGAAGTACTAAAGGAACAACCTAAGAACTTGATTTTCTAGGTTACAAGATAGGTCATTATTGTACTTGCTTTCCACATATTGCATGATTCACACATAAGCCAACACATAGGGGAGAAATACATGAGTCTGATGCCCTCTTCTATATAATTGGCTATGTAGGAAATGCCCACTAATAGTGGGGTCTTTGAAGACAACTCGACACCATGTGCCCACTAACTAATTTTCCCCCAAAGTCACCATGAAGATGAATAGCTAGGGTTTTGAAAATTCATGATGAGTGACAATCCATGACCTAGATATGAATGTGACAAAGTGAAGGTGAAGTCAAACTTAGAAACATCTAGGTAACAAGTATTCCATATAAGACACTTGTATCAAACCTAGAAAATAACATCGACATAACCACCTAAGGCTAACATTAGTATCTAGAAAAATATAAGTGTTAGATCTAGAATCTGATGATGGTTCCAGAACTATCTTCAACCTATTTCCTACCTATTCTAGATCCAACACTACGTTAGCATTATAACCAACAAAATATGTTACTTATTTGTCATTTCTATACATAGCTTAGTTATAATTTTTATATTTAATCTATACTTAGCATAATAAATTTTGTGTATGCTTATATCTAAGTTTACCACCCAATCAGACTATTTTAGATCTGATTGTCAACTTTGTATATTATCACTTATATATTCTTAACCCTTATACTACCAATGTAGGATATACCCCATGTTTATCCAATTTTAAGGTTAAATATATTATTTTTTGAAATTTTTGGTGTTTTGGGATTAATATTATTTTTAAGTTAATTACCCTAAGACTACTCTAACCTATAATGAGGTTAATTAAAAAAATTGAGGTTTAAATTGACCCATAAATCCATTCCTAAATTATAATCCTAAAATTTCTTTTCCAACAACTTTTTACTTAGTGTATTGGACAAGTAAACCTGGTCCCACAAATCTATTTTGATCATATACCCATACCCATTGGGTAGGTAGGTTTTCAAAGATTTTTTACCACTTTTTCTCATATAATTCCATCATTTATGGCCTAAAAATTATTATGACAAGTAAACTTAGTTTTTGTATAAAATGTTGTGCATGCCATACTTGTGTAAAAAAACCCCTAAGAGTGTAATTAATATTGATGAATTTTTTAAAAGGTTGGATAAAAATTTAAGGAGGGTGGTTGCATCGATGGGATGAGGATGGCCACATATCACCCTCCAATTAGTTTTTACACATGGTTTATTTTTATGTATTTAGATTTTTTTGGTGGTTATGCAATTTGGATATTTTTTAGAGAGCTTGTGCTTGGAATGGATTTGGAAGGAAGGTTACAAAAAGAGAATTGAATGTGTTGGTTCGCCCTCTATTTATTTTTTGTTTTACCTTCAAATTCTTCCTATTTTATTGGTTTATTATTGTAGTCATTCTTTTATAAAGACAAGAAATAAACCTTCATTATTTTTATGATATTTAATTTATAGATTTTATTTAAAAAATAGAATTTATGGGAGGTCTAAGGAGGATATCATGTTTGGAAAAAATATTTACATGGATTGAAAATAATTCTTATTACCTAAATAGTAATTTGTATATAATTAAAGTGTCACTCTACTATTCCCTTTTAGGATTATCCTAGTGACTTTCCTTGTGCTTGTTGTTTATCTTTTGTGTGTGTGTGTTCTGAAGATTGTAATCTTTGGAAAAAAAATATATTTCACATCTTTACATACCCTTATTCTTCACCTTTAAATAATTTTTAACCAAGTGCATATGTTTAGTGGCATGCGTCTTTCCCTTAGGCTTAAGGGAGGATATTCATGGGCCTCATTCAATAAGGTTTTGTGTTAAGATGTCAATTGGATGGGAGGTTAATTTTTATCTCATTTGGTCATAATTAAATCATACTTAAAGTATTTTGGAGCTTGTTTTATTTGTGTTTTAGGTCTCTTACATTTGAATCTTTGAGCTTATAAGGATGTATAACCTTGGTTATCTCTACTTGCTTAGACATTTATCTTGTTAATCCTTTATCTTATTTTAATATTATTAAATTCTACATGAATCAGTATTTTTAAGTTGACCTTCTATTCTTTAGACTTATAAAATATTTTATCCATGGGATTTTAAAGATCTCTTGTGTTATCTTTCAGAACTTGAAGTAACTTAGCTTTAATAGTTTCATAATTGGACTTAAATATATTCTTTGAAGGAGTGTTGAAAGTTTGTATTCAAATAAGAGTGTAAATAAATTAATAATATTTAAAAAGATACATATATATCCATCATTTTATCTCAAATTGATTATTTCACTAATATGAATTTACTCGTGTTGTTTAAAAATATACTATTAAAAGTATGGAAACTCTTGCTATGTTTTTTATTCATAAATTTTTCTAAGGGTAGCTTATGTGGGACCATTTGGGATCCAAACGAACCTTATTTTAGAAGCCAAAGCTGATTTATGGGGAATTGAACTCATGGTTAATCTAGGCATGAAGTATTTATAGGTAGAGGGAGAGTCCATGAATATTGTCAACTACCTAAAAGGATTGACTCAACATTCTTAGAATATAACTAAGATCATTGATGATGCAAAAAAATCACTTGCCTACTTCAAGGGAGAGTCTATTACCCACGTGTATAGAGAGGGTAATATATGTGTTGATAAAATGGCTAGCCTAGGGGTATATATTATCTCCCTTACACATTAGCAAGGTGATGAGGCATTCCCTAATGACATCATCCCCTTCATCCATCTTGATAAAGGTTATTCCATAGAGTGATATGATGGGCTTATTTATGACTCAACACACTCAACATAAGAGAAGAGATGTTCACATGTGTAATGACATCATGCCCCATTCAAGCCTAAAGGTTTTTTATGCATGGATTAATTTTGAACCAAGAAATAATAATTTATATGAATCTATTTTCAACATCACTATTGCTTTCATCTCAAAGAACTGTGAAAATTGTAGTAGAAACATATAGTCTAAAATGGTAGGTGATTGTGATTGTGTTGAACCCATCTTCTATGTAGATTTGAAGTAGGATGAATATGTGTGGAAGAAGATGATCAAAGGGGGGTTGGAAACCTATATGGATAGGTTGGTTGGTCATAACACAATGTTATCTAGAGATTTTACTCGTGGGTGGATTGACAAAGAAGTCTGCATGCACGGGTTAAGGATTTTAATCACTGAGGAGGTCATAGGGGAGATTACTATTATAGACTACTTAAGAGTTAAAGTTTTCAAGGAAAATAAAAGGAAAGAAGAGATATTCAACATATTTTATAGTAAGGATAAAAATAAGCCAAAAGTTTTGAACCAAAAAGGGTTCATGAGGGTAGATTTACCTAAAAAATGGTTAGATGTGTGTTTGCAGATAATGAGATACATTACACTATAAGGGAAGCACATGGTAATTTTCTCACATTATTTCCTTTTACTTAACCATTTTAGGGGCCATACTATTAGCTTACCCTTTTTTCTCCTTAAATCGCTAGAAGTCTCGATCACATATTTTAAGAGTAATCCCTCAGTGGACTTAATCCACCATGGGTGCATTCTACTCTTCATAAAAAAGTAGAACCCCTCTGGTTGAAAGTAGTGATGGAGGAAATTAACATCACTAATGAATATGAATAATTAGGTAGGGATGATGACTTCTTCTCAGAGACTAAATCTGAGAAAGCAAGGGACGAGAATGAATTTATAGGAGAGGACTTTATGCATGATGAGCCTAATCTGAGAGGTAATCAAATGGGGGTTCCTAAAATTATGACCCTAATTACTAGTAGGGGTTAGGCTTTCTTAAAACCCAAGATGAAAGATGATATTGAGTAATCCCTTAAAAAATTGCATACCAAAATGACTATCCAAAAAATATTATGCATAGAAATATCTGATGAGTTTGAAAAATTGAAATGTCTTTTGGTTTAAGGAACCTCTGATCTAGGCAATGATAAGGAGGAATCTATCATGGTTGATTTCACTCCCCAAGGCTTTATAACCACTCACAATGGTGGTGATGATGAAAATAGAAAGGAAACTAAGTAGGGGAGGGAGGATTTCAAGCCCACTAGAAAGAAGCACAAGAGGCCAGATGAGGAGAATGTGCAGGGAATTAGGAATCAGACTAGAGGAAAGAGCAATAAAGAAGAGAACACAGAGACCAAAAAATTGGTCTATTACTCTAAGTCTGAGTAGATGGACTAGTTAGTTAGTGGTCTAGGTCTCTTTTGGTTTTTTTCCTAGCTTTTAGTGTCTTTTAGGTTGAAGGTGATCTTTTTGATCGAATACTTAGTGTTATCTCATTTTTTTTTGCTTAACTTTCCTACATGTCTTCCACTTTATTTGTAGGGGTATAAGACCCATCAACCCATATATTAACCTATCAAATAAAAAAATAATTGTTTAAAATACTTAGTTGTATGATAAATGAGTTACTCATGATTGATTAATGAAATGGGTATTGGGTAATGAATGTAGTCTAAGAATGAATCTCTCTTCAAGTTTTAATATTGGTCATGATTGTAACCATTGAAATGAGTAAATTGATTATAAGCCTTGTAAATTAAATAAATTTTATTTGTAGAAGAATAAATATAGTGTTCTCTTGCAATATAAGGTTGGATAATTATTTTCAATTCCTAATTTAAAATTTATATTCCATATACACTTATAAATGATTGTGCTTAGATAGAAAATAATTAGTTTGTAAATTGAATTAAATTATTTTGATATTTTACCTTGTTACACTTAATTGGTTAACTAAATTTATATATGTAAGTTGTAAAAACTTTAACCTTTAGTTTTGCTTAATAGTCTTATTATATTATTATTTAAATAAAATTTCTTTTGAGATTATATATATATATATATGAATTTTAATATTTATTTATTATTAAACAATAAATAAATAATAAATTAATATACACACACATATATAATACATTATAAATATACATATATATTTAATATATATAAAGAAATAATAACTAAAAGAAAAAAATAAAAAATAAAAAGAGTTAAAAAGAGAGAGATACAAAATAAATAAATAAAATTAAAAAAAAGAGGGAGAAGGAAGGCAATGAGTTATGCCGACCTTTTTCCTTTCTATTTCCCCTTATATTATAGGAAGGGGGAAGTTGTGCTACCCTAACTTACCCTTAACCCTATCATGCATAGTGCTAGGGACATCGTTGCCATATTGATCAATCTAGGTGGTAGCCAACGATCATGACCCAACTACCCTTTGGCCTTGGATTGCATAATAGGCCATAAGATTTTTTTTTTAGTATTTTTTTACACAAATAATTATGCATGAATAAAAATAATATTAATAAACAAAGTGAATATGTGTGTGTATTTATTATATATACATTCATATACATATTGATGAATGTATATATAATAAATACACACACATTTTCACTTTATTTATTAATATTATTTTTATTCATACATAATTATTTTTGTAAAAAAAATACTAAAGAAAAAAATGTATATATATTTAGAGAGGGTTTTTTAATTTATGGATAAATAGAATTAAATATTATATATATATATATATATATGCATTCGAGCTAAATAAATACTCAAAAATCATTTGTGGCATGTCTCCTTATGCTTCTTCTCCAAATCCTCTTTCAACCTGCAACAAAGTGTAGAGAGAAAAAAATTAAGGCAAATTTAGATAGTTGACTTTTATCTTGCTCATAAGGAAATGAGGACAATTTTTTTGAGAAACCTAGATCTTAAAGTAGGGACCCATCCAATATAATGGTCAATTTTTAACCCATAACTTGTAACAAGTGAGAAACTTTTTTATTTAATAGTATTGTCTTATGACTCTTCTTAAGCACCTAGCCATGTTTTTATTAGTTATAAAATTAATTAAGCAACCTTTATGAATAAAACCTCATGAAATAATTTTAATTGTTTTACCTATGCCTTTGCAAGGGGTGGCATAGAATCCATTTTAGATAGTATTATAATCACAAAATATTTAATAAAATTATTTGAGTAAAATTATTTTAATTTTTAGAGAACACCCTTGGTCATGATTTATTAAGGAAAATAACCAACCTTTAATAGAAATTTACTGAAGGGCCACAAACATTTAAAACAAACCTTAGTAAATTTTTATACTAAACATAACCTTTAACTAACAATCTCCTTGTTGCATAATTTTTTTTTGGGATAAATTATAAGTTTTTATAGTTACAAGTAAAACCTAACATCCTTACATTTTAACCATTCAAAAACAATTTTGGCTCTTTTTTATGAGTTTAATTATCATTTTGTTTTTTGACATGACAATAATTTTAACATAAATAAGAACTTGAATCTCATATCTTAGTCTAAAACATTTATTTTTAGAATGTCCCTCACATCTATGGTAGTCATAATTCACATTACTATCATGTTTATTACGTATAAGATTACTCATATAAATATCCTTATGTGGATGGAGAGATATAAGGTTGCACTCAAGTAACTTATTCAAAAGTTTATAAATATGTTATGGTAATCATGAAAATTTATTCCTTCCTTGATTGTATAAGAAAAGATGAGTAATAGTCTATGATACTACATTAACCCTTTTTTGTCTAATTATTAGTATCTTTCATTTTTACCTTGTAATTTGGTTTGATTTGAAACGTTACATTTGAAGTGGCTAGAGCATTAGCCACATATTTTAGCTTATTCAAAGATATGAGATTAACTTCTCAATCTATAATTATATGGCATAACTCATCAAATGATTTTAATTTTTTGAACATGATAGACTCATGGAAAGGGGAAATAAAACCTTACTTTAATATATCTCTTAACTCATTTTTGGCTATTGGGTTTTTTGTTTTAGAAATCATGGTCGTAGATCAAGGTACATAATCACTAATTGTCAAGTGGATCCTTGCTTAAATTTTGGAGTTTGAACATAAGATAATTTCTCACTGATATTGTTCAAAAAATGTGCTACAAATTTATCAACCAAATGATTGAAATCATTAAATATTTAGAGTGGGAAATCATAGAACCAATACAAAGTATATTCCTTATGTATTTTTATAAATAACTTAGTTTAAAAAATTGTCATTTGAGGCATAGCTAAAGCATGCTATGTGAAAGGCTCTTAGGTGTTGCTCTAGATAACCTTTAGCATCATATAATGTAATAATATAGGTAAGGGATAATATGAAACATCTTGTGATAATGTATTATGAATAAAATCATGAGAATCATTCAAATGAATTTCTACAAAAACACCCTGTTCTAACTCCAACACATTATCCTACAATTCTATAATAGTCTACATGAGTAATATAGGTAAGGAGATAGAAATAATATAGGTAAGGGATAATATGAAACATCTTGTGATAATGTATTATGAATAAAATCATGAGAATCATTCAAATGAATTTCTATAAAAACACCTTGTTCTAACTCCAACACATTATCCTACAATTCTATAATAGTCTACATGAGTAACTATGTAGTAGGAATTGATGATGATGTTACATGATTATCAATCATAGGATTTATATAGATTGACTATGTAGGAATAGGCATATTGATCTAATGGAAGTCTTATGTTTCCCCCACACTATGGGCGGGGATCATATGTGTAACCAAAGGTATAAGTTTTTGTAGTCTAAACACATGTAATGGAATCAATACCTCAAAAAGGTTATTATTATTAATTAAGAGTTCATGTTATTTTCAATTAAATGTTGCAAACTTATATTAATTTTTTTTAATTATTGTTAGTATCATGCCCAAAATTTAAGGGCAAAAATTAATTGAAAACCATTGTTTTTTAAAACTTAATATGATAAAAAAACCTATGCTACACACAATGTGACAAAAAAAAAATATTATTATCTTATATTATTATAATTAAGTTCATCATGAGAGTAAAAGGGTGAAAACCAAGAAACAGTACCAAATGATCTTCAAAAAAGGAGAGTTGAAATATTAAACTTATCTCAAGGTTAGAGGGAAACTATTTTAAGCATTACATTGTGAAAAATATATACTCCTTGATCTAAAAAATAAAAGGTTTCACTACAGAACATTTAAATAATGTGATGGAAGAAGGTGTTTCAACCCTAACCTAGCCTATGTTGTAGACCTGATGCCCCTACCAAAAGCTTGGGAAACCTATATATCCACTCCTCAGAATCAAGGTCTAATGTAGTTATCCTTGAACTTGTGATGGCTTCCTTTGTGAGACATCATCATTGAAAGTGGGTTGGAACTCTAATACAACAAGGAATAATCTAATGTGACTCAATAAAACTTATATAAGCTCTAGATGTCAAAATCAAAATGAAATGACACACTCAAATGTCACTTATTTAAAAAAACTTTACAACTCAAGGCGTGTGTGCTTACCCAAAGTACTCTCATGTAATAACACAAATGAGAATCAACAGTAGTAACAAAAGAACACACATTAATTTGATCCAAAAATATAGATTACTCAATAATAAATTTTTCATGCTTATCAAATAAGCTCCATCTCTTGAGAGTGTTTAATAAGATGGGGTTTTTAAAAGTTCACCTAAGGTATAACAAGGACACTATCCAACATCCAAATATAGTCTCAACAATTGTACCTCTAAACATAACATGAAGCTAATAATTAAAATGTTATCAATGTAAAAGGAGTAAACCC
Source organism: Torreya grandis (assembly GCA_037957365.1). Taxonomy (NCBI): domain Eukaryota; kingdom Viridiplantae; phylum Streptophyta; class Pinopsida; order Cupressales; family Taxaceae; genus Torreya; species Torreya grandis. The sequence goes on along the minus strand of JARHVA010000598.1, from coordinate 3,398,010 downwards.
TAAATTATGTATTATGGATAAGTTCTTCAATGGATAGTTGTTAATTCATGTATTCCAAGAGAACCCTAAGTTTAGTCATTAACACCCACAATAAGGAAGCATCATAAGGGTTATTTATATATGCTTGTGCTAATTCATTGAGCTACCTACATATTTACGGTGATCACATTCACATGAAAAATTAGGGATGGCTATATTTCACCCATTACCAAATGAATGTTAGTTCATATGTGAAGGCATTTGGCCTTCACCATTCAGTTACATGATTGAGTGAAATGTAGTTACCCTGATAGGCAATTCCCTAACCATGAGATAGACTAAAATTTATTAAGCACTAGTAAAGATTTAAATGGAATCCAACATATGGGAAGTACATGCATTTAGATTTCTAAGTATGAGCACAAAAATCAAGTCTTACTCCAAGTTAACTTTCCAATACAACTTCTAACATGACTGCGTTTTTTATATCTATCAAGGTGTGACTAAGGCCTTAGATAAATAAAAGTGTTTAAGGCCCAAAAGTTGAATTAATAATATGAATATGTATAGGGTTATAAAATTTAATTTTAGTCAAAAAAACAAATTGTATATATCCATTGCAAATTTTAAAAACCTTGAAAAAAAGACACTTTTAAATGATACTAAACACAACAATCTCAAAGCTAACACACTAGTTATAAAATTATTATTGAATATTAATTCACAAGAAATGGGAAAATAATTATAAGCATTAGGTTACATTTTATAATTTAGAGGTAACATGTTTTAAGCATTGGAACATTTTTAATTTTGAAGAAAACAATTTTTTTTAGCATTCCAAAATGAATTTATCAGCTAACAACTATTTTACAAAAACTCTTTATCAACTGATTTCAAAATTATCTCATTAAAAATAAAAAATTCTTATAATAAATTTGTTTAATTAAAAGAATGATAAATTTAATCTATTAAAATTTAGATACAACTTTCATTTTTGATCATTTTTATTTCTTGATATTTTATTTTCGTTGATTCCAAATCAACTTCAAAGGCAAGAAAAATTAGAGTAAACTTGCTCCCACATTTTGCCTATGGAATCAATCACAATGGATCATTATTAAAGGGTTTAAATATTATTTAATTATTTTTTCCATATTTCTCAACATAATAAAAACTAATTCCAAGTCTTGGATTATAAAAATTTCTTTTTTAGTATTAATTCTTTTTAGAATTTAGATGGGTTTTAATCCTAGTTGAAGGGAAGGTGAGGCAATAGTGTTAATCATGTGATAAAAAGCTTAAACTTTAATTGATTCATTAATTTAATAATAAAATCAATGTATTGATTTGGAAGGATTGATTCATATTACTAAATTCATTTAAATATTGGTTTTCAAGGCCCTACACTCAAATTCACGTGAGGCCACAATTAATTAGAAATTTAATTATTTAGGCATAGGAAATGGTGAAGAATAATCAAAAGAGTACTCTATTCTATAATTTTGGTTCATTATCAGCATTAAAATTCCTTTAAGGTCAAATGGTAATGAATCATTTAGATTTCAAGTTGAGGTTTAAGGGGCACAAAATTTTAATCATGTATTTTAATAATTCACAAGAAAAGATTATTACTATTTAATTAAGGAGTGTATCTCCCAAAATTTGTTATCTTATGAAATAATAAACCAATATTCTTAACACAATGATCTATATGTTAAATTATTATTTTATAAATTCAAATAAATTTATAGATTTCATTATTAGTTAAATGATGTTTTGTCTTGATAATAAGTATGGTGGAGACACCCTAATAATTTAGTTCAATAATAATTCAGGTAATGGTAAGGCTTAGGGTGATCAAACCACATACTAAAAATACATGATCAATTTCCAATTTATAAATGCTCAAATTAATATATATAAAATCAACACTACTCTAATTAAAACAAAGATCTCCCAACCCTTAAGTTAACCAAGAAAAAATTACTTCTATATGGTTTCATTTTAAGCTATTCTTCTTTGCTTGTGGGTTTTATTTTGAGTGTCAAGGTGGAGAACATTTATAAAAATGCAAGGTGTAATTACTTTACACAAATCAACTCATTTAACTCTTAATGCCTATTTTGTGTCATTTAATATTGATTACAAAAATAATGTATTTAAACACATTACTCTAAATAATCATTTAGAAATTTATAAAGACTTGTTTCACATATATACTTTTATTCTTATTTTATTATATATATTTTAAATCTTTAAAGCATACATTGGATGGGAAACTAAATTTGTCCTAATTATTATTCCAATTAATGAATATACAATCTCATGTATATTTATACATACATACACACATACATATGTATGTGTGTGTGTATGTATATGTCTATATGTATATATAATTATGTGTATGTGTACATTTATGGATTATTATATATATAACCAAATTATGAAAATGCGTACTTCAATTTCTAGAATAATAAAATGGAAAAATTGTTATCAGGGTTGTAGCTACGATCAAACCACAACAAACCCTAAAGGTTTAGGATGTCACTATCCACTGCATTGTTGACTGTTAAAACAATGTCTATTGGTTATGGCTATGGCCGAGGCCTTAAGCCTCAATCATAATTGCTTGTGACCAAGACTATAATAGTCCCAACTATCCACCATCAACCTTAGGCAATGTCATCTCCCCCCTTTCAATTTTTTTATATATTTATTTTATTAACAATAAAACAATAAAACTACATTTTATTTTATTTTATTTTTTGTTTTATATAAACTCGTGTGTGTGTGTGTGTGTGTGTGTGTGTGTGTGTGTGTGTGTGTGTGTGTGTGTGTGTGTGTGTGTGTGTGTGTGTGTGTGTTTGTGTGTGTGTGTGTGTGTGTGTGTGTGTGTGTGTGTGCGCGCGTGCATGCATGCGTGCGTGTGTGTGAGTGAGATCATTTATATTATTAATTTAATTTAATATATAAGTATGATGAATAAATGCATGTCTTTTATTTTCACAAGATATAAGCTTAAAGTCTTTTTTTAATAGAAATTAACAAATAAATAATATAAATATAATTTATATATACAAAATTTAATTAAAACATAGTTACATTTATTTTTCCATGTTCCAAACATGTATTTAATATCCTTTATCATTATTCTCCCATTTTTATTTAATTATTTATTTTTCAAACAAATTCCCTTTAACATATAAGGTAAACAAAAAATATCATTCATTTATTAATCGACTCCAAGCATGGGTTTTTAAGAGATCTACCCAAAATAAAAGAGTAGAGAGGATTACATCAATTCATCCATTCAAATAACAATTTTACTAAAAGGGAGAGGGATAAATTTATTAATTTTTTAATCATTTAAAAAAATAAAAAAATAAGATTGAGAAGAATCCTACCTCTAACCTTTTTGGTTATAAACTCCTCCAAGTTTATTCTCTCCACTCCAAGCCCCCTCCACCCAAAGTGAACCCAAACAAATAACCAAAACAAGGCCAAGAGTGGAAATTAAAAAGGGAGCCCAATTTATTATCCCAAATATTTTTCACCCAACTCATTAATTTGAAGGACATTATTTCTTACATGAGTCACTTCATGTCTTACAAGTTCCATAATTCCACTTACATGGCCTTACAAGCCCATGTGGGATTTATTTTCCAAGTAATTCACCTTGTACAAGGTCAAAGGGTCTTTTACACTCCACATTAATTTCTCTTACATTTTCCATTTTACACTCCTTAAGCACTTCCACCCACCCTAGTCTAAGGCCTACCAAATAGCTTCCATAGCCTTCATAGAGAGGTTATGAACATGTTGCCTATTAAAATAAAATATATAATTCCTCAAAATTTATTTGGATTTGAATATTAGATTTGTTGATTTAAGATTTAGTAATAAAATAGTGTTCTAATTATCTTTTAACAAATGAAGCTTTCAAATAAGGGAAGAGACAAAATTAAAATTTATATCATTTGAAGGGTCGCCTCTAAAAGAAAATGTGCTAGGGTATTCCACACAAGGAATCATTCATTTTTTGGTTCATTTTAATATATTGAGTTAATTACATTTAATTTATATCATCAAATCTATCTAGAAAGTATACATGTTTATTTCCTTTATTAACATCCATAGTACTTATTTGTTCCATTAGATTATGAATGAAAATTAAAAATAGGTATGAAAATTAGATTTAGAGAAAAAAATATGAAACCCTAAAATGAAGGATGAAACCCTAAGGGAAACATAAGGTTATGTTATGTTTTAGACAAATTAACAGGTTCACCTTATTGTTTTACCTTATTTTTTTATCAATATATGTGATAAGATAAATATTTTGAACTATTCAAATTGTTTGATGTATAATTATAAAACATTAATTTAAATGTTAAATCAGAATATGATTTGGACAATTTCACTTACTATTTATGGAAAATACTAATAGAATTTATATACTTTAAGGTGTTATTATTATATAAAGGTATGATATTGAGTGTAGGTGACTAAAATGAATGAAAATGGATCAAGAGTCACTTGGATCAAGAATAGGACTATCTAGATTTTAGTGGATGATTTTGTTAACCTCTAGACAACAATTTTTAATACATGCATATATTGGTCTTGATTCTATCATGTGAATATGCACACCACTATTTTAACATAGGTCATTGCATGTGCTTAAAAATCATTTATATGTTTCATATCATGTACTTATTGTACATGTAAATATGAAAAAACTATTTCTTTCTCTTTGAAACCATAGGTCCACTTTTGAAACTGTGTTTAGGCCTATAAAAATAAAAATAGGTATGTTGATCTAACCTCAACCACTCCCCAATTAATAGATAAACACTATACACATATTAAATACTAAAAATATAGAAGTCCCAACCACACACACTTCTCTTAATTAGGTGTATGTGTACAATGGTGCTTATTTTATGAATAAAACTTGAAATCTATATTTTGACACTTGACTAATGGAAAAAATTGACTTGACTCATATGTTTCAAACATGGATAGGGCCTACTTTTATGACTTATTTATGCATTGGGATGTTTTGGGTAGTCATTTTAAATGTGTAAGTGAAAGAATAGGTTTTCTTAGTGATTTGTTGATAATGTTAGATGATGTTAGATAATGAAATATGCTTATACCTATTATGAATTTATATTATACTAAGGGTAATTTATCACCTTATTGACATGAAAAATATGTGGGTTGACCCATAAATATAATTTAAATTTAAAAATGGGTGTTTATTTACATCGGGATAGGTCTGTCAAAGCTAGATGCCTCTAAAATTATGTAGGCATATGATGCAAAAATAATTATTTAAAGGGAGGAATACCAATTTGATGACCTGGAGACAATCTAAGTATTATAATGAATATGTTAGGCACATACTAGGTAATTCCTATAGGTTATTAATAAAAAATTGAGAGGGTTGGACCCATATAATGTATGTGGATAAAAGAGAAGGGTGTGCATGAGCCATATGTATATACACAAGTGATGTAAGGTAAAGGTAGGTAAAAAATGACATTGTCAAGTGTATAATACCATTTTAGTGTCTAAAAATATCCCACTTTTATTCAAATATTGAAATTAAACTAATTATAGAGTAAAATGATAAAACTATGCACCTAAGTATGTAAACCACACTTTTTATTTTTGACAATGCCTAAAATGTGCAACTTTCTCCTTGTAACCTGAAATGAACATTCAATAATCAATGTCTTTTTTTTAAATTAAATATAAAATTAATATTAATATTTTGAAATTTAAATAGAAAGGAAGAAATAAACTTGTAAGTGGGTGAATCATGTTTCCTTATTACTTATTGGAGATGATGCTTCCTACTAAAACATTGGAGATGATGCATTGGAGATTGGGGTTTATCATGTCCTAATGTATCAATTTACTAATTCAAGGTCCATGGGATGGGAAAATAAATTCCTCAATCCTCAAGAATAGTGATACGCATTGAGTGATGTTGAAACTCAACCATATTATTCATTTAACTGATATTGAACCTCAAGATGAAAGGGGGAGCCTATATTAGGCTCATGTAAGGTGGATTAACATCTTAAAATATAATTATAGATTCAATATGTTTTCATACCATCAATGTCACACTAATTCCACGTTATTAAAATGAAACTTGTAATAGTGCGTGTGCATGAAGAATGTTCATGCCACATAATCAAATCTAATAGGCACCATCATGATATACAATGTTATACATCTATATATTATATTGTCCAAATTTTAAAGATATGAAAATTGATATTAATTTTTTCTATATAATATATATGTGCATTAAATTTTCCTAAAAATATATATAATATTCAAAAATATGTCTCATAACTTGAACCAAGCTGATAATTTGAACCAATATGAACTCTTTGAATCATGTAATTTATTTCAAAATATGAAATTTTCTATAGGTTTAGGTTTGAATCTATATGAAAAGTGCACTATTATTCCTCCATTTTAATGTGAGGGATGTAGTTTATGAATCACTCATCTTAAAATAAAATAGTTAATCACATCATGTAATGAAAAATATGTAATCGTGTAGAAGCATGCACTATCATGTGAAGAATGTGTCACCATAATATGAATATAACATCAATTTGTATATGAAACATGTAGTGTAAGGCATAAAAGTGTCATGTTAAGATATATTAAGTAATTAGTCATGTATTTGTAACCATTATTAATATAAAAACTAAATAATAAACTATGTAGGAAGGTTCATGTTATGGATCATGGCATCACATACAAATAAAAAGGTGCATGATATGGATAATGAAATCAAAAAATCAACAAACAATACTGGATTTATCCACTCATAAACATAAAATGTCATGACCATGACACACACAATGAATCACATGTAATAGCATGAAAATTTACACAAATTAAGATCCAAACTCAATTTGCAATCATACAAGTAAAGAGCCATATTCAATTAAAAATCAAATGTCATACAAGAAAAAATACACAATCAATGAACAATTAAATGCCACATAACAAGGTAAGCTCCACACAAATAAAAATTCATAGAATAAGGAAAGGTCCCAAAGAAAGATTCATTTAATGAAAAATCAATTTAACAAAGGCAATAAGAGAAGGAAAAGGCCCAAATAAAGAAGCAAACAATGATATATTTAATCAAGAAATGAAAAAATAAGAAATGTAAGGGATTAATGATAGAATAAATTAAAAAATGTCATATAATAAGGCAAAATACAACTCATCATAATCAAATATTAGCCTATAGAAAATGAAATAGTAATATTTAAGCATATAACAAGTCAAACTAGTCTACACTATCAATCTATGCCAATGTCACATCATAGAAAAGTATCATGCCCATGAAATGTAGCACTATAAAAAATATAATAAAGAGTAAGGAATGTTTAATAAATAAATTTAATTCACCATGATAAATTTAAAATTTTGCAAAAATATATAACCTGTAATAATATATCTTATTGAATAAGATGTCTCCAACTTCAGCATGACCCTTGGATATATGAATGTCTTGCATTTGTGCATCCATGTATCATGTATAACCTATATGTCCTCCATATCACTAGTATATATCAAGAAATTAATTTGCATATGTAAAAGGACATGTTCTATACCAAACATGTGATAAATAACATACATAAATAGTGTTAACTAGTAAACATGTCATGCTTAGCTTTTGATTCTTGATTTTTTGGAATATTTTGATTTTTTGTATATTTTTTTTTAAAAATTGCTTATGTAAAAATGCTAACCAATTATCCCATCAAGGGGATAGTCACATGTTGTTCCTATATCAAACATGGGAATGGCCACCTATCGTAAACAAGTAGTGTTATATGTATATGTATTTGAATTTTAAAAATAATCTCATGCTATAATATAACTATCATCATAAACACAAGTCATAATATTCTATGTATGATTAGTAGATCTAATAATCATAGTACCATGTGGAATGCATTACATATGATAATAAACATGTTCCTTTGTTCACTTTAGAACACTTTAAAATATCTATAACACTAGTTTAGGATGTGATAGAGTAGATAATGGCTACCATGCATCATGAATAACTCTCTAATGTAATGGGCATTGAAGCACTAGTCTTCTATGAAATTTAACTACCTTCATATAAACTATATACATATAATGAACCTAAATAAATGGAATAATTTAATGCATAAAATGAAATTGGACGGGTTGAATAATTAATTCTAGCATGGGTGGGGGTGGAGGAGGAAATGCCTCTCATTGAATAGGATACTCATATGGAATACATGAAAGTGTGATCACTCTAATTCCATGTATATGCTTGATAAATCTATGTAATTAATATGGTATTGCATGAATATTATGTATCCAAGGGTGTCCTCATAACATGTCAAATACCCATGTCCTAGTAAAACTAAGAATAAAGTAGTAATTATTGCATAGACTACCTTATGTGGTAGCACAATATACTCAAGAGGTTTATGTTTCTTTCCATCAAATCCTAATTTATATATCCAAGAGTATGAGGAAGTGTCATTGTATGAATGTGTTCACTTTAAACATTATCTACCATGACACTATACATATGATTTTAATCAATGTATGCTCATATACATAGTGAAATACAAGTGGGAACATCATTCAAAATCTCACTACCATCAAATGTATTATAGGTCATTGTATAAATAAGCTTGTAAGTTTATTAATAATTCCATCCAATGGGTGATTATATGTCAAAGAAAGAGGACATTATTTTTATGTTATATGCACCTTATAAGTACCCTTAGTTTCTATTTCCATATAATTTAGAAAGGGATTGATTTTTTTTTCAACATTTCATTCACATTTGGTTGTGGTCTGGAATTTTTCAAAGGTGTGCTAAGCTCAATAATGATATCATCAATGAGATCCTAAAGCTTATGTCTTAGTCAAAAGGATCTATTTTTTTTTAATGTACCTCACATGTAAGGTAGTCAAAATATACATTCATATCATGTCCCTTAGGTAGAGGCTTACTCATATCAACATCCTTAGGTGGAGGGAAAGATATAAGGTTTCACTCAAGTAAATTCTAACAAATATTATGAGGAGGTTCAAGAAATCATGAAAATTGCCTCCTTTATTGATTGGATAAGACAAGTGGATTAGTATCTTGAGATAATACATTAATTTTTATTATTTCCTCATATTAATATCATTTGTTTTGACATTGTAACTTTGTTTTATTTGAATTAGTTGGAGCATTAGCCACATATTTTGGCTTATTCAAAGATATGAAATTTAACTTATATATCTCTAAATGTATGGCATAACTCATCAAATGATTTAAATTTATTAAACATAATAGATTTATGGAGAGAAGAATGAAAAAATTAATTAAATAAATCTAATAACTCATTTTCATCCAAATGATCTATCATATTATTACCATGGTCTTATATTGAAGTACACATCCATTTATTAGTTCATTGGATCCTTGATTAAGCTCTACATTTTAAGTACAAGATAATTTATCACTGATATTGATTGAAAAATGTACTATAAAATGATCAACCAAAGATTTGAATGCCTTAATTTAATACAATGGAAGACCATACAACCAACACAAAGTATAGTCATTAAGGTTTTATGGAAATTACTAACTCATCAACTTGTTGTTGGAGGTATGGTCTAAGCATGTTATGTGAAAGTCTTTTATATGTTTCTATAGATCACCATTACCATCATATAATGTAATATTAGGAGATACAAATAATATAGGTAAGGGATAAGCTAAAATAGCTGAGGTTAGTGGATTATGAATCAAAAAATGAGAATAAACCAAATGACTTTATTTAGAATCACCCTGCTCTAAATCTAACACCTAAGCCTACTTATCTATAATAGTCTACATGAAGGACTATGTAGTAAGTGTGGGTGATGATGTCACATGAATATAAATTGTGTGATGTACATAGGTTGACTATGTAGGAATATGAATAGTGATATGAGGGAATCCTTATGTTTCTCCCAAACTATGGGTGGGCATCACATGTGTAGCCAAATATGTAGACATAAGAATAGTATAAATAGTAGTAGTCTAAACATCTATGGTGAAATCAGTACCTCCAAAAGGTATATTAGTATAAATGAAGAGTTCATGTTGTTATTCCTCATATGTGACAAACTTAGCATGTTTTTTGCTCATCTCTTGTTACATATAACAATGCATCATGCATTTGTGAGCTCATTTCAAGATATTTAATTAATTCCATTTCATATATATCATCAAATTTATTAATAAATTCCCTATGTTTGTTTCCTTTATTAACTTCATAGTTTTTGTGTTTTTCATTATGATTATGAATGAAAATTAAAAAATCAGGTTTGAAAATTACATAAATATGAAACCATAGAATTAAGGATGAAACCCTAAGGGAAACCTTGGGTTTTGATATGTTTTATAAACAATATGGGTTCACCTTCTTCTTTTACTTGAAATTTGATTAATGTATCTAATAATATATAAATTTTAAACTATTCACAATGATTAATAATTTACAACAAAATACCAATATGAATGTTAAAGTATATAATGATTTAGAAACTTATAATTACTATTTATAGAAAGTACTAAGGGGATTTTGATACTTGTGTGTTACTATTTTTTGTAGGCTTGAGAGTGAGTGTAGCTGATTAAAATGAATAAAAATGGATCAATAGTTTACTGTATTAGGAACAAGAATGTCTGGATCTACTTGGGCAAGTTTTATATCCTTTAGATGCTATCATCTGGTGCATGCATCTACTATTGATAATTATGTCCTATAAATATGTGTTTTGCCACTTTATCACAAATTTATACTCTTGATTGAAAATTGTTTACATGTGAAATATCTTGTACTTACTATGTGCTCAAATATATAAAACCAATATCTTCTCTTCAAAACCCTAGTTCTACTTTAAACACTAGGTTTAGGCCTAAAAGGGGGAAAGAGGTAGGTTGAGATGACCTTGGCCACTCCCTAATGAATGAATGAGCACTACATATCTAATAATCTGAAGAGTGAAGTTAAAATGCATTTATTTCTCCATGTTAGGTGTATGTGTGTAATGATGTTGCTTTTATGAAGACAACCTATAATCTAGATTTTAACACTTAACAAATCATAAACACTACATGGCTTAGGTGTTTTAGAATTAGATAGGTCCTCCTCCTTGTGACTAATTTTTGAATTAGTAAATTTAGAGTAGTCATTTTAAATGTAAAAGTGAAATACTAGGCTTGGTTAGTGATTGTTCAACAATTTTAGATGATGTTATATAATGAAATAGGCTTCAATATATTGTATTTATATGGGACCCTTTGGGTAATTTATCATTCCACCAAAATTTGAAACATGTAGGTTGGACCATAAAGATATTTTTAATTTTAAAAATCACTATTCCTTAGTGTGGGGATAGGTACATCAAAGCTAGAAGCCTTCAAAATTATGCAGACATTTGTGACTAACAAAATTGTTTGAAGGGTAGGAATACTAATCTAAGATATGAAGATATTTTAAGTGCAATAATGAATAGGTTATGCTCAAAATAGGAAATTCATATAGATAAAACCCATATCAATCATATGTATGGAAGATAAGGTTGTGCAATAGATATATATGTACACACAATCCATGTAATGTGAAGGCAAGTCAAGACCAATATTGACAAGTGTCTAATATTATATTTTAGTGTTTACACTTCTTAGTATTTCATATTTATTGTACATTAAAAAATGACTTTTTAGATTTGATTTTTGATCCCCCTAGTCATATGCTCAAATTTGATTTTTTCTTTCTTTTCATTAAGATTTCATGCTTATTTTTGGTTGGGGTTTATCCTATTAAATTTTTGTCTTGTATTCATACATGTTCGACTGATATGTCATTAATAATGACTCTATTTTTAAAATTTTTGGAGGCTTTTATTAGTCAAATTGATTGGATTAAAAACCTTATTTTGTTCCCTAAATTTCATAAAATATTTTATGGAATGAGGGTTTTCTAAATTTTACCAATTTTTTTATAACAAGTGAAGGATATATCTATTTTAAAATCATATTTTTTGTTTTGTCTATCTATTAAATTTTTTGAAGAAAATAATTTTGTTTCCAAAAAAAATTCATGTTTTTATTGGGGTGGTTGGTTTTTTATTTGGGCATTGTGTGACTGTTATAATGGATGCTAATATTTAATATTTTATGATTCAATCTATGATTGTTATAATTGTGTATTTATTTCCTAAAATTACAATAGTTTTATAGTTCATGCAATGTAATGGGTTAAATTTTTATACAATCACATTAAGGATGATATTAACAATGATGAATTATTAGTTCTTCTTAATAACATGTATTATTTCAATATCAAATCCAAGATTCTTATAATAACTACTCATCGAGAAAGTGAATGTATGACTCTTTTTTCTCCTCTCCCCCTAAAACTCAAGGTATTAATAGCCACCATCCTTGATCCATTATCCACCCAAGGCTTATATTGGATAAAGAGATCTAGGTTATCACAACATGAAGAGTTATGGTGCATACTCCTGTAGAATCTATTATGAATACCATGTTTCAAATATTTGGGGTTTGTGATTATAAATCTAAATATTCCCATCTTAAGAGAAGTAATGTGTATAGCTTATTCATCAAAGACAAAACTCAACCCTTCATTAAATCTACTCAGAATGTCACTGTTATTACACATCAAATAATTACTATGATACATTCCATATAGGTGTTACAAAATAAAATCCAACTTTTATATCTAACAATCAAATCAACTGAGGATAAACTCACACATATTTAAAATCCTAAGCATGCTAATGTAAATTACAACTCTATATCTCCATTCAAAACTTATGTGTCTTAAATGATTTCATCTCAAACATGGTTTAAGAAAAAAAAATACATCTATGACTAACACATCACAATATCGGCATAACATTTATACATCTCTAAGTGAAACTCTAAAAACATGCTTCAAATGAAATTCATCATATTACCTCCTCTTTGTCACATGAAAAGATCCAAATATTATTGTGCTTATCATAGAGTTCATGGACATTACACAGATAAATTTTTGGCTTTAAAAATAGAATATAAGATCTTATTGATAGTGGTGACCTTACATTGGATACATCTATTAAAGCATTACTAGACTCAAGAATACCTTATATAGTTGATCAACCTACTATAATTATTGTTCCATCTCTGAGGGTCTAATTATCAAAATAAGAATTGCGTAAAATAGAAATTTTTCCTAAGAAATATGTGCCTAAAAATGAGGTTTATAAGCAATATATACTAAAGAATACTAATGTTACAAATTTTATTTTTAGGAAGACAACCATAACTCTCACTTAATGCATAAAAAATAATGGAAAATGAATTCATACAAAGGATATGATTACATCTACAAATCAAGAAGCACAAGTGGAAACCATTTATTCAAATATTTCTCAAGAAATTATATATAATACTTATCCACATATTAAAATGATTGAGGTGCATGATAATGATGATAAGAAATATATTAAAAAACAAAGAAAAACCAATAAATAAATTCCATAATTTGGTGTAGTTGGTTATGCATACCCTACTATAAATACATAATATGATTGGAATGATGAGTCTGAATAAGTGGATGTTGATGATTATGACATTTATTGAACAAAATATCTAAATATTTTCATTGGTGAAGTATCACTACATACAGTATCTTAATCGAGATTAACACATATATCTAATGCAAATGCAAGTATTCCTATATCTTTAGTTAATGTATATCCATATAATTCACTTCCTCATGAGCTGAATTTATTGACTCAACATAATGTAAATAATGAAATTGAAATATTTTATATGCATGGTTAGTTAGATGATTCATATGATATTAATGGGATCATTGGTTATTAGGAACATATTTCAATTCTAGAATTAAATAATAATAATAATAGCCTATGCATGACATGTTTTGCTAATTTACATGATTGATTGATGGTATTTATCATATAGATGGTGATTGACATATCCATTTACTAAAGACTATGTTCATGGTATACATGAGTGGTATGTAAGACATACATATTACATATAATACTTGGGCATATAGATGTGGGACATTATTTATAATTAGGGGATACCTTTCTACATTAGGGACATGCCTACACTAGGGGCATCTTGGTACACTTTTCAGCTTCTATCTTTCTATGAAATTCCATTGATCATATTGATCTAATTTTATTATTTATACATGGATTGCCCTTGCATATACTCTTTAGAGTGTTATCTTATATGGATATTATTTTACTACTATATTAAATGATAACATTGATTGATTACATTGACTAACATTGATAGCTTCATGCAAATTGATATTGTTTTTTATTACATAATGTGATCATTGATGTGTGTTACATAATGTGATAATTGATGTGTGTTATACTCAATGTTTATATAAGTGCATTAATTGTGTGTTATCATGTATATAATTAATCTTGAGTCAAATTTGTAATTTACAAATGATATTTTGGAATAATTAGGTTGAAAAGTTATTCAAATTTCAACATTCCTAAAATCATATCACTTCTCATTGATTAATTTTTTTATTTGATGAGATAAATGCTTTTGAAGCTAGAGCTATAAACTAGACAAGTAAGGGTTTTGATAACTATACCCACAACCAGAGAGAGGGTTTTACACAATGGTCCCACAACCAAACATTACAAAGGAAAATAAGAGGGTTTAAAGGATCACATAACCATACCAAGTACAACAAGAGGGTTTGGAAGCTCCCCCAACCTTTACAAAGCATAGTTAGAGGGTTTTAAGGCTCTTACAACCATAACCATCGCAACAAGAAGGTTTGAATGTCACCATAAGCTTAGATAAATAAGAGGGTTTTAAGGATCCTACAACCATAACATGAGGGTTTTAAGGTTTAGACAATCTTAGTATAACCATGAATTTTACAAATCAATGAGACTCAAAGGGTTAATGCCCTTCAGTAGGACTTCCTTGAAGCTTACACTATAGAATAAGAGTCTGATAAGAGCATAGGTCTTATACTACTTGGGACTTTTACATAACCACCACACATTTGAGATACTACAAGTGGGCTTTTCCTCCCACTAAAAATATTAAAGGTTAGGTTATACAAAGGCCTATCCAACCCATCCTCAATATTTTAGTTGTAGATTGAAACAAAATAGGGATTTTTATCTAGGCATGAGTAATATCCTTAAATTCATGGTTAAACCCCATGGCCTAGAAAAGGAAAAATAAAATTCCTCTATCATCCACTCTGATAATGCAAGATTTTATTTGGCTTCCTCTATCCACCATAATTAAATCTAGGTGAGATTGAAAGTATCCCCCTGTAGATCTAGTCTTTAGCAAGATATCCACCTATCCTCTATAGATTCTATGAGCTAAAAGTGACCTATATAATCACTCAATGAGACCACCACCCATGTTTTAGATCAGATTCCATAAAATTTTGTGAGGACTCCTCTATCATCCTCATTAGCCATTAAACTTGAGACTATCCAAACAGGGGCTTCAAAAAATTTCATATATAAACCCAGACCCCAATTTATGTCTTTCATCAAGGATTCCCTAAATCTTACACTATAGAACAAGAGTTCACTAGGAGTAGAAGGTCTTTTGTTACCTAGGACTCTCACACCACCACTGCATATCTAGGACACTATAAGTGGGATTTTCCTCCCACTAGAACCATTAGCTTGGAATACTAATCTATTTAGGTAACAATAACATAGATTCTATCAATTTCAAAGGGATCCATTCTTTCTAGATATACTACAACATCTATCCATGTAGCCTTTGATTCATTACAACCTATTTAGGTCTTGAAATTAGACAGTTGAGCCCTAAGTATTCTAATAATCACTTGTTACATAGTATAAAATAGATGAAACATTATAAATTCACCAAACTTAATCCCTTTCCCAATGGAAGGGGGATAAAAATAAACATCCCAATGACTATATGAAATAGGCTCCCATAAATAAATCCAATATAATACATGAGCTTAAAAATAAGATAAGTACACCCAGTGCTTGAAATGGTAGACTTTAATCTTCTACCAGTCCTTTGTCTTTCCTAGCACAGTTGAAATCTTGAAAATATATCATAGAGAGTCATCAAACCTTCTTATATTTTTCCTCTAGAGAACCTCCTTTCTAACTCAAAATTTATACCAGTGTGTCATCCTACTAGACTCAAGTTTAAAGCTTCAGGTTTGTTTCTTGATCTCAACAAGACTTCCACTCTAATTTTCTTTACTGGATCACATCTAGAAACTTCTTTCTACCATTTTTAAGATGTGATTATTCTCCACCCAATAAGACATTCAATATTTTAGGGGTTGGTGTTTATGAGGTAGATAACCTCCAGTCCTCATAGATCTAGGTCATCTTCTTCTCCTCCTTCCACCTAACAAACATCCCACCCATTTCTATATGAAATATCCTCTTGTCACTAGAATAGAACCACATTTATATCATAGACCTTCGGCTAGTCCATTTTTTAGGTTTACCACTTAGCCTCAGTGAGTAATCCACTCAAGTTTTTTCCATAGGGCTCCATCTAGAATCTTTTGCTCCCTTATTTAGCACCCACCAGTCTTACACTTTCAAAATCTCCCACATAGTGGGCTATTAAAACTTTTAAGGGATGCCATTTATGTCATTGATAACCCTCAGTATTTTTAGATCTAGGTCATCTTCGTTTCCTCCTTCCCATTTCTTTCCTTACTACCCATGCCCTATTTGAATAATCCTCCATCCAAAATTTTAGTTCCTTCTACTCCCATCCATGCCTAATTGGAGTTCTAGTTTTTCTACTCAAATTTAAATTCAAAATGTTAAAGGTCTTTCACTCCTTTAAGATTATCTATGATATTCCATCATTCATGAAAATCCTTCTCATTGATTAATTAACCTAATATTCCTCTAATGGGAAATTTTATAACTTTTTAGAGTTTTCTATTTTATAAATTCATTAAATTATATTTATCCTCATCCTCATGACATCATGTGGAAAGTGGTTGATTTAAATTGACCCAAAGGTCAAACTTTACAAAATATCAGGATAAATGCAATCCATGCTCAATCAATGGAAACTCAACCCCAAATATTAATGACAGAATCCCTCCAAAAAGAGATTGAACCTCAACCACATAACTTGATCACCATTTGATAGTTTAAGATAGTTTGGAAAATATATAAATATAGGGGTCATTTTCCATTATAAACATGACCAACTACTATAGTCAAGCTCTACCAAATCCTAAAGATCTCATTCAATAATATTTTTTGTGCAAACTTTCTCTACCAAAATATGACAAAATTTTCACCCATTCCTTCATTTTTTAATAAAAACATGTATAGTGAAAGGGGAGATGCCACAAGAATTGTCATGAAATTGAAGAAGACTCATAACTATATATACAGGCTTTAAAAACTTGTATGCCAGTAAGTTAGAGAGATCTATAGGGAAGTTAAATTTTATTATTTATCTTCTTTGTACTTGTTTATCTCCTCCTTTTCCTTTCCTAATTTGAGGACATGCATTTGGTTTTAGCTTTTTATGTATTCAATTTAAATTTCAAATAGATAATAAAATTAACTCCCTCATACTCAAGTGTTTACATATGACATGCTCTATGAGACTAGCACCCCACAATTCCCTTTGAATCATCATAAATCCATGTAATTATGAAGTTGGATCAAGTTTATCCTAATTTCTCTTCTTTTCTTCTAGAATTTCTATTTTTATGTCCCTTATGAATCGATGGTAACACACTATGAATTAGTGGATTCACTTCCCATAATTGGAGATATCAATGTGTATCGATGATATTATTTTTCCCATATTTTTGTCTTTTTTTATTTTTTAGGAAAATGGTGGTTTTGTCATATGTTTTAGTAGAATCGTTATGAAAAATAGTGGAATCTATCAAGATCTTGCTCCACCAATAGAGCACATATGATTACTTCTTGTATTAGTAACTAAACGCGGAATTTAACCAGAATCAATAAGTAACTAGAAATATGAAACAACACAGGAATATGAGAGACAATACACAATTGTATTAATAATCACTCAGAAGAATATACAATAAAGAAGATGCCACTTCTTCTTCCACCTCAAAGGTTCACCACACCTCAAGACCTTCTTCCCTCTCTCTCTCAGTCCCAACAATCAACTCCAATATAGAATTGATGTTCACCTCTCCAACCGGTCAGTAACACGATGTCAGTACACCAAGCACACAATCATACTCCAAGTAGATCTCCTACTCTCTACTGCTACCTACAAATCACTAGACCTTACTCACCATTGTAGATCTCCAAAAGAAAGCCATGCTCACCTGCTGACTAAGATCATACAAATATGAAGAACCCTTCTGATTCTCCAAACCAGCACCCACTCTTGGTACTATGGCACTAGGAGGAACACACCATTGCTCTCCTCTCTCAGAAGGAGCTTATTTGCTCTCTTACTCTCTAGCTACCAGTTTATAATACAGCCCATGAGTCCATATATAGATCTCATGCTTACAATAATTAGACTATCCTAATTACAATAATTAGACACGTAACTCAAGACTATAATTAGCCTTTACATGTAAACTCTCAGTTCAACAAACTAACTATCTATGCAACGAATAGTTATAGAACTACCACAGGAAATCAACATCGATCCCTGTCTGCCTAGAGGTGACCAACGTCAGCTGACCTCCTGCCGATGTTGGTTTCCTTCTGCACTACAACTTGCCAATGCCGGTCTCCCTAGAACTCAGCAACCTCCTCCATGTTTGCACCAGTTGAAGCTTTTAGCTCCACATCTTAACAATCTCCCACTTGGAGATAAATAGCTACAACTATACCTATACCTATACACTGTCTAATTTTATTCCCTGGCTTGTATCCCTCTTCAAGCTCAATCCTGAAGACCAACCACCACACACACTATGATGCTCTACCTATCATCCAAATCTCTTGCCGCGTTCGCATCTACAAACCCCTGTAGAAAAGAACTTGACCCTGCATAGCATGTGCACCTACTGCTGGTCCCTCTAAGAATCTATTAAATTTCCCTCCAGTACTTCTTTCTCGAATTAGCTCTAATTTTTTTGATAACTCCCATTGCTTGGGAAAACTCAGGTCTACGCTAGACCTCATGTGATTTTGAACCCTGTTCCAAGCTAAGCTTAAACTATCTAGCCTTGGTGTGCTTTCTGATTTTGCAACCTGCATCATGAACCCCGCCAACACCATCTTCACATCAGCTCCCACTGGAGATAAAATCTCCATGTCTCTTATGCCAAAGAATTTTGCTGCTCTAAATTCTTCATGACACACCTCTGAACTAAACTTACCCTTAGCTCAGCAAATCCCTGTATGTACAAAACCTACTAGCAAATCACCCATATACAGTAACTAGATAATGTCACAACTCATTATCCACCTGGTAAGATAAAACCACAATAGTTACACTGACATTGACTGAAGCCATGCTTAGTCATCCACCTGTCAAACCTGTACCACTGTCCTGCAGTTACTTTAAGACCATATATCATAGCCTTCTGTCTTATGTGTCCATCCACTCTCTTCTCTAATATGGGAATCCCTCATCCAGTGCTTACTTCCAGTTGACAACTCTACCAACAAATACCTGTTTGGTTCTTCTCTAAGGACTCACACTCCTCATCCATGCCAAGCTCCCACTATTTCTAGATTTTACTTGCATTACTTCTTCCATCTTCCTAGTTCTTGACCATCAGTAAGCAATATAAAGAAGGTGAACAATGAATATGAGGTTCACTTACCCTTTTTGACCTCTGTATGAGCATTTGAGACTTGTTGATAGCTTGTTGTCTGCCCAACATCCATACCAGTGACCGATCTCAGCCATCTCCCAGTCTGTAACCGATCAATGTCGGTTCCCTACGCTGACCCTAACTGCTGACATCAGTTTCATGACCAACGCCAGTATCCCTTCTATTGATGTCAATTACTGTCTGACTGATGCTGGTACCTATGTTTGCCTATGAGTGATAACTTTTTACCTGTGAGCTCTCCATGGATCAAAACCCTATTCAAATCAACATAGCCCTGCTCAGAATAATTCAGTCCACTCAACTAATCTCTATCCATCATATCCTCCATGAACACCAAGGCTTTCCAGTTCTTTAGCTTGTCAAAAACATCTATCTTCCACTTAAGAACATGCATTCCCCTCCTACATATGTGACCAAGCCTACGAAGCCACATCTCTGTAACAAAAGGTGAATCAGTAATATAAGTAGATAGATAAAGGATACCTACTTTCTTACCACCATCTAATTCAAGTATATCCACTGTGAGATTTACAGTACATCTCCCATCACCCAGATTTCTTGAAGAAATTAGACTCATCTCCAAGACTAGTACCTGCATGACTTCCTTCAACCACTGTGTGTCATCTGTCTGCAATTTTAGCTTCACTTCCCCTTTGTCAACAATCTGACAAGGCTCTCCAACCCCTAAATAAATCTCTCCAAAGTCTCCAAAGACACCCATGAAAAGATGCTCTATTTTGAGCTGCATGGAAAGAGGCAAAAGAATTTATAAACAAAGATTCTACTTTATCCAGAGTAACCTGTGTAACAACCCCTGCAACATCTGCTTCTACACGCTAATCTTCTATCGACCAACAATCTCCCTTTACCTACTCTTTCTTTCCATCAATCAGACCATTCATGCTATTTAGTTTCTCCATTCGTAGCTTACTTTCTTCTGCCATTGCTATACTCCCACTCAATCTGAAACCCCTGAGAGTGACCTGTAATCAAAAACACTGCCAGATCTGAAACCACCTATTAGTCAACCCAACCAAAAGCTCTGATACCAATTGATGGTATTAGCTCTTGAACCTACAACCAGGCTCTGATACCACTTGTCAGGATCTTACTCCACCAATAGAGCACATATGATTACTTCTTGTATTAGCAACTAAACACGAAATTTAACCAGAATCAATAAGTAACTAGAAATATGAAACAACATAGGAATATGAGAGACAATACACAATTATATTAATAATCACTCAGAAGAATATACAATAAAGAAGATGCCACTTTTTCTTCCACCTCAAAGGTTCACCACACCTCAAGACCTTCTTCCCTCTCTCTCTCAGTCCCAATAATCAAATCCAATATAGAATTGATGTTCACCTCTCCAACCAGTCAGTAACACAATGCCAGTACACCAAGCACACAACTGTACTCCAAGTAGATCTCCTGCTCTCTACTACTACTTGAAAATCACTAGACCTTACTCACCATTGTAGATCTCCAAAAGAAAGCCATGCTCACCTGCTGACTAAGATCATACAAATATGAAGAACCCTTCTGATTCTCCAAACTAGCACCCACTCTTGATACTGTGGCACTAGGAGGAACACACCATTGCTCTCTTCTCTCAGAAGGAGCTTATTTGCTCTCTTACTCTCTAGCTACCAATTTACAATATAGCCCATGAGTCCATATATAGATCTCATGCTTACAATAATTAGACCATCCTAATTACAATAATTAGACACGTAACTCAAGACTATAATTAGCCTTTACATGTAAACTCTCGATTCAACGAACTAACTGTCCCTACAACGAATAATTTTGGAACTGCCACAGGCGACTGACGTCAGTCCCTATCTGCCTGGAGGTGACCAATGTTGGCTGACCTCCTGCCGATGTCAGTTGTCTTCATCTCACACCTGTCGATGTTAGTTTCCTTCTGCACTACAACCCGCCGATGTCGGTCTCCCTGGAACTCAGCAACCTCCTCCATGTTTGCACTAGTTGAAGCTTTTAGCTCCACATCCTAACAGAATCACTTTTCAAAAATTTGATATCACTACTTATTTTTTCTCTATTTTTTATGTTCTTTTAGGTAAATGGTGGAATCCCTCTACAAATAGTAGAATCACTATGCAAAATAACATAATCATTAGGTAGTGTTTTTTACTTGCAATAACTAAGTTTTAGAGGCCCATTATTGGTCATATGGATTATGTTTTAGGTGATTTTTAAAAAAAATAGATGTTTTATCATTAACATTCTAAATTTGTAGCTGATTTAGATTAATGTTACATATTGGTTTCTCAAAATATAAGGTATAAAAGTGCTATATTGTTTTTTTTTCATTCTGCCTGTTGAAAAGAACATAATGAAAATCTAACTTTTTTCTATAGGTTTTTCTTGTCAAAGGCCACATTAAATTTTTATCTTGTTTTTATATAGGTTGTGATAGTCAAATACATGGTTTTATTGAAACAAACACTTCATGAAAACTTATTTTAGTGAAAATAAAAATAACCAACATTTGCCTTTGGTGTTCTAAAACTAATTTGTGTTTTCATTGATTATGTGTTTTGCATTGTTTTTTTGTTTTTGAATAATCTATCATGCATATTCACTCCCCCTACCCCCTTAAGGGATCCAAGGTGACAAAAATCATATAGTTTATTATTATCCCTTTTATTTGTTAACTATGCAAGTTAATTTCATCACATTCTTACAAGTCTGTATGGTGTAATAATTAGTATTTCATATCCTAGCATACATAGCAAGATCATACACCTAATGGGGAATATAGTTGATGGATTTTATCACTAAGAGCATATAAAAATTCCATATAAAAGGTATCATGATAGAAATAGGTTTATCCCTAATGTTATGATATTAGACATCACCCTCAAATTCCAAATTTATGGTAACACTTCACTGAGACATTTACGATTGAAGTGGGCATAGAGGGACTAGAACCTTTTATGAATTTATAGCTATTTTTTATTCTTGGATAGATATTGAGCCCCATTTATTGTGAGGTATATCAAGGACCATTTATAAAATCCTTTGAAAAAATTTAGATTAATACCTTTTAGCCATAAATAATTTGTAATGTGAGGGAAAGCAACCTCCCCCAAGATCTCATGACATATTGATTATGTAGATCAAGAATCCAAGATAGATTTCCCAATCTATTAGAGAAAAAAATCAAAACACGCTTGAAGACATAACATATCAAGACTAATCCCTAGGTTTGGCTATGGGGAAAAAAAGTAATAAATGTATATTAGAAGATAAAAATAATGTTTATGCCTCCTTATAAGATTAGATTGAGAACTTGTCTAAAGAGGTTTTGCTCAACTTGTAGATGTAGAATTATTTGAAAATGCTTGATTTCACATGTGGGAATTTCCTCTCCTTTTATACACTTTATTCTTGGCTTAACTTGGCTTTGGCATGAGAATTGGTTGAATTCAACATAGTCAGTTTGCATGAAGAAGCTTGTCTATAATGGCCAAATGCCATTTTATTTATAGAAATTTTTGGATTTTTGTGAACCATTGATTTAAGATCAATATAAATGGTGGAGGATGAGTCCCCAAACTCATGATCACCCACATAGACTATGTAAGATATAATATTTAAGGCCTTTCAGAGTGTGGAATACATGCTAAAATAAAAGTGCAATCATTAACTTTTTTGGAGTGTGTAAGATAGGTGTAAGAGGAAGAGTGTGTAAGAGGGGTGTAAGCTTACTTTCACTCCTTCTCTTTCCTATTTGAGTGGCATCACCTATGTGAGACAATAATTTACTTTTGATTTTAGGAAAATGGAAAATTCTAAATTCATGTAATTTTTCATTAGAAGAATAATTAGGCTTGATTAAATGGGATTCATCAATAATTAGAAGAATATTGGATTTTTGCAATGTTTATATTTGTCAATCAAGTATTGACTTAACTATTATATGAAGATACTTACAAAAGGTTGGTTTAATTTAGGATGCACTCGATAAGATTAATGATGAAATATGATCCATTACCTAAATCAGGGATGTGTCATTATGATTTTGGGTTAAAATGGTGGTTGTGTGGGTAAATTAGGTCTAGTGGTGATTTTTAATTAAATTTTCATTTGATTAGATAATTTCACTCTTGATTTTAGTTTATAAAATAAATTGGCTAAAATTAAGTGTATACATTTTACCCCTATTTGAGAAAGTATTGTGAGACACTAGGCATAGTAACATCTTTTCAAAGAAATAAAAAGTCATTTAAGAAGAAATTTGGTAATACTTGAAGAATGATGTCTTCACTCCCCTCCTTTTATATTTAAAGTTTATGAGTTAATAAAATTAGATTAATTCCCCAAAGGGTGCTTGATTATACATATATCCCCCATCAATGGGATGGTTAGAGAAGAAGTTGAAATAGGTATGCCCTCAAAAGAGAGAGGAAACAACAAGAATTGGATAAATTTACATGCTTGGAATTAGAATAAAGACTAAATGATGGTATTGGACCAAAAGAGGGTGGTATGGTTTGATCATAATAATACACCCTAATAGGGTGGATTTTATCATTGATTTAAGTAGCTACCCTAGTAAGGCAAATTTGATCATTGGATTGGTCTAAATGTTTTTCCCCAATAGGGTGAATTTGATTATATAATTGAGTAACTAGTTGGAGGATAGTAGATAAAGAGATATTTTTATACAACATTACCTGTGATACTTCCAAAACTTGTTTATTTATATAGCATTAAATGGTATACACCATGATGACCAAGCCATAATGTGCATAAGGACTGACCCCCAATCCAATAGATAATTGAAAATAATGCACCAATGACAAAAACCATGATGGCAATGCTACCATATGCCAATGGATGAACTTAAGTATAACTACAT
Source organism: Torreya grandis (assembly GCA_037957365.1). Taxonomy (NCBI): domain Eukaryota; kingdom Viridiplantae; phylum Streptophyta; class Pinopsida; order Cupressales; family Taxaceae; genus Torreya; species Torreya grandis. Next base: position 3,373,197 of record JARHVA010000598.1, on the reverse strand, counting down.
AATATGAATCACCACGATGATGGCTCTACTATCATAGTGGATTGAGTTAAGGTGATAATAAAAAAATAAAACAAACAAGCAAGCAAAGAAGCAATAAAAGACTAGCAACAAAAATCATCTTGCTATTTAAGAGGAAAAGAAGAAATACATCAAGAACAATAAAAATAATAATTACTAATAAACAAAAAACCATGACATAAAATAAGCAACTAGTAAACCATTTGTACATGTGTGAAATTAAGGCATTACTCTTGGATATTTTGACCCTAATATCTAGAGGAAAACTGACAGGTCAAGATGATAACCTAGATGGAAGGGAGGAATAGAATAAAAAGGAAGGGGTATACATGTTGACTCTAAATGCTCTATGTAAGTGCACACTACCTACATATTCCAATGGACCTTAGGCTAAATTTATTTATCCTATGGATGTGTAAAAGAATAAAAATGATGACAAGTAATAGATTTGATTGTATAAGAAGAATAGGAAAAGGTCCACTCATAAAATTATGAGAACATTCTGAGGTAAACTAGGAAAAAAAGGAATGGCAATAAGATTGGTTAATGTGGGAGCATTAGGATGTGGCTCATATTCATAATGTAAATATAATATTTTTAATTATTCCATGGTGTAATGATGTCTGAAGAGGTTTGGAAGAGTCAATAAGAATCCAATAAATGCTTCATTTGTCTTGTAGTAGGTTAAATTAGCATGATGTAAGTTTTCCCTCCAAAATACATATTTTAGATATTTAAATTATGGTAAAGGACTATAAAGGGCTGATGACTATCTCCAAAGGCATGTGTATGCAATTAAAAATGCATCATGTCTATAAATCAATCCTAGCTTAGAGAAAATAGAGCATACCTACACTTTAGATTGGGGATACACTTGTTAAGTAGAAGCATGACCAATATGGGGATCCACTAGACCCAATTAGGGGATCACTTGTCACAATATTTCATGCTAAGAAAGGTTTCAAATACTACAATCTAACACAATCACACAACAACCCTAATGGAGTCCTAAGGTTTAAAATATTCACTTATTCTAATAACAAGAAAGTAAATCTAATCTAGCGCACACCAAAGGTTGTGGCACAAAGGGAGGTTAGGAACAATAAAATAAATATGTATAGGGAACTTTAGTTAAAGGATGTATGAATAACACCCTAATACATGAAATATGAAAGATGGTATTATTATATCCAACACTTATGCTACTTCTATCTACTAAAAGAGAGGAGAACAAAGTTAGAATATACTTACTTGAATGTGAACCCCTCAAAACTCAATCTCTCCCTTGGCCAATGGGGCTTTACAAGAGTTAGTTTTAGTCTATAAAGATCACTAAAAAAGGCCAAAGCATCCAAGACTTATCCACAAAAATAAATTCTCCAAATAAGAAATTTAAGCTAACTCTCCTCAAGTAGAATGGTAGAAGAGTATAGTATGATGAAGCATGAGTGAATAATAACTCTTGATTTCACATATGAATAATGACCAAAGTGATCTTGTATATATAGGTAGATCTTGCCCTAAATCCTTCCAAAAATGTCAATTCTACAGGGTCAACCTAGTGTGTTTTCAAGCACAATTCACTAGGTCTGAGCTAGTTCAGTCAAAAGGATAACAAGATAAGAAAGTGAAAAATACCCCTAAGCTATACTGGGTCAACCTAGTTGACCTAGCATAGTCTATTGACCAAAAGGGGTTTAAAATAAGAAAAGGAGGAATGGGTAGAGGAAAAGACTAGAAAAATATCCAAGGGAGGATAAATAGCTTAGATAATGGTTTTTGGAGATGGTTGGATTGGTAATAATGTGGAAAGAAGGGAAAATAATCCTAAAAAGCACCAAAGTTCTATTGACCCTTTTCCCAATGCACTCCATAGGGCATACACTCAGAGAGATTGAGTCTTGATGGGTTCTTGCAAGATTGAAAGCATCAATATTTGATAAAAGTTAAAAATATTATGTGTATACATATTCCCCACTCAAAGCTCATCACGTGTAACTAAGGTGTAATAGGGGATGGTGCTTTGAGAAAGAACATAGTAACACACAATGTTGATGCTAAAAAAAAGTTACAGTATTTTAAATCAAAAATAACTAAAAGTAAATGACTAGAAAGGAAACTAATCTAAAAAATAAATACAATACATACCTTGACTTACCTTTATCTAGGGATGGTTGTCTACTATGTTATTATTTTTTATTGTGTAGGGTGCAGAGACTACTTTCAACAAACCCAAGAATATAAAACTAAAGAGCAAAAACAAAACAAATGCAAAAAATGCCAAGATAGTTGGTGATATGAGGATGAGATGTACTTAGGAAATTTCATAATCTAGGGTGATATGTGTTATGTTATAATAAATAACCAAGTCAAAAATAAGATTAAATTGGGTAACTGAAAATCCAAGGCTACTAAAGGCCGAAAAACTCAAACAAGCTATCCTTAAGTAAGAAAGGCAAACTCACCAAGTCAAACCAAGGATAAATGTCAAATAGGATGGTAATAAAATAAATCAATGGTCATAGAAGAAATAAAATGGTAAAACAACATTGATGAGTGAGAAGTAATAATCCACATCTCAATCATCAATGGAAAAAGGAGCATAAAAGGGAAAATAACATTATCGAGTGAGAAGTAACAAGCCAACCTCACCCAACAATGAAAAAATATACAAACTCAAGTGTTCATAATAGAAAGAAATTAAAACAATGATAAATGGTAAAAGGAAATAAAATTAAGTGTAGGAAATATAAATCATGGTGTAAAGAAAGAAGAAATCCATAGTTACTCAAACATGTTGTTTTTCTCTAAGGATAGATAAAACTAAAACAAAGTAGTGTTGGCATGTTTTTAAGAGATGAAGAAGACAGAATTAAAGAAGAAGGGAAAATAGATTTTGAATCACAATTTAACTTTGTATGGGGGAAATGAAATGGGTGGAGAGGAGAATGAAGTAAAAGCCAAGGTAAAAAAACTATTTATCAAAGTCAAGACACTCAAATTAGGTTTGTCAAAACAAGAGGACTTTCGACCTTAAGGACTATAAATAACTTATCTTATAAAAACAAGTCATAGGTCAACAAATGGAGTATATATATCATCCTATGAAGGTTTTATGCATGAAAATTAAAATGGACCTAAGTTCCCATGATGTGTTCCCCATTCTTTAGGACCCCTTCCAGAGCTGTTGATCTACTGTGAAGATTGGGTACTTGTTTGAGAAAGTAGGTAGCACTATCAAGTTTTTTGAAATCCCCTATTACAATATACTAGCCTACTACACCCTAAAAGACCTTAGATCTATGTGAGGCCAACTATGGAGTTTTAGATTTGATTATAAATAGGAGATGTGATTGAAATCATGTCTTTTGGTGTGAATTTGACTTTTGAGATTTGTATGTTACTTTTTAGATATCATTGCCTTTTTAAATGATTAAGCTTGTAACTTTTTTGATGGATTTTTATTTTCCTCCTCCATATATATTTGGAAGACCAAACATGGGTGATATAGATGACTTTCATTTGAGTACTTGGGACAAGGTTGTTAAGATAGAGAAAATTCAATGAGTATGGGGTCTAAGAATCTCATAAATCCAAGTGAAATAAAATTACTATCTTGACTTTGACCTTGTTTTATCTAATGAGGAGTGAAATAATGGGGAAATAAAGAGGAATGACACATGGAACAATCTAAATTAATTCAAATCACAAAAAAATGTGACAAAGGGTAAAGAGGGATACAATGATAGTAAAGTGTGATTCCTTATAATAAGAATAAGGGAAATGGAGGAAAACATACTAACGTAGATTGTTTACACAAATTCCATCTAGCAAAAGAATCAAAATCTTAAAGTTGAGAACAAGGATTAATAACATGAAAAGTTGGTAATTTTATGAGGAGGGTCAAGTCCTATCTATAGTCTTACACTGAAACTTCATAAGAGACAAACCCACGAGGGTGATAACAAGTAAGATGAAAGATAAAGTGAGAAGAGATAAGTAAAAATATGATAATTTTATGAAGGATGTTGGGTCTTATCTACGGTCTTAGAAATCAACTCACAAAATAAAAACCCAAGGGATGCCAAAACAACATTGGCAAGTAAAAAAGTGTGTGAAAAATAGATAAAAGATGGTGATTTTGTGAGGAATGTCAGTTCTTATTCATGGTCTTACAAAGCAACTCATAAAAGAGAAACCCAAAGGGTATGAAAAATAAGAGAAATGTAAGAATATAAAATAAGACTATGGTCAGGGTAAATTTTAGTGGTGAATATTCATTAATTCATGATATTCCATTTTAGGGATTTTGAATTTGGTAATTTTTAGGGTGCAACATATGACCCTTTCACCTAAAATTTAGGGATATCATTTTTTTAAGGGGTCAGCTCACCAATTATTTAAAATAATTATGGGGTTATCCATGTAATTTTCCATCTATATATAGTACATATGTTCCCAAAGGTTTTAGGTCATGAACTTACCACAGAAGTATCTTTTTTACCACATTGTGAAGATAGAGACTTGAGGCTGCACTCTACTACTGGACTGCTTTCAACACCCTAACCTCCACTAGCATTATGTCATGTGATGCAAATTGGATTCTTGGTATAATGGTGTCATGTGGTGGTAGTTTAACACAAGATAACAACCTATCATGTAATGGCAATCTATCATGTGATGGTAATCTACCACATGATGGTAATCTACCACTTGGAAGTGATGTGTCACATGATGGCAACCTATCACTCTACCACTATGTCCTACACAATGGCACTCTACTACTTGGTAGTGATGTGCCATGTGATAGCAAAATGGTATTCGACATTAGTGTGTCACATAATAGATCTATGTGGTATGACCATAACCTACTACCTAATAGTAGAAAGGAAGTCGGTAATAATAAACTACTCAACAACACAACTCAAGCATTAGGAGGTACCAATAAGGCTAAAACACCAAAGGAAATACCAAAAAAATTCAATATCATGTCTTATTTCATAAATCCAAGTAAAATAATTGTGTAAACCATAAGCACTTTAAATACAAGTAATTCTTAATCTTTTTTTTAAAATATCAATTAATTTTTTTCACTGTAGAATAATAGCAAAACCATTTCAATGCAAAAATTGACATGGATATTGACACTATTTCATTAAAAATAATTAATCCCAATAGCTTCTCACCACCTAAAGATGTTATTGATGAAATGCCACCCCTAGAAGGCACACCTCTGGGTATTTCATTAGAACATACTCCTCTAGGCACTCCATAAGATAAATATAGTTCTTTTTAGACACAAAATTCTGTTGAAAATACCATTCAAAAATGTAGATAGAGGAAGAGAAGTACATAGACAATAAGAAGGTCTTTTCAAGTTGACTAGGCTACAAAATATCCATTTATAGAACATGTAAACCTAGAAAATGGTAATGAACCTCCAACAAAATGCAAATGTATAATTTGTAGTTAAAAACTTGGAAAAGAACATAGAACGCATCTTAAACTAGACATAATTGAGAAACATTGTGGGAAAATATATATATCAGTGAAGCACCCAGATGAAAATATAACAAGAACACATAGATGGAAAAATGGAGAAGAATGCATGCATGCCATATATGCATGTGAATATGAAAATGATCAGAGATGACAAAACATCTTTTTGAGAAAGGGGGAACTATAAAAGCACAATTTGGAAAAGTTATGTAGTCCAATCTTAGGGAAAAATGTGTACAGTTCTCTACTATTTTCCACATCATAAAAAAGGGAAGACCTATTTTTGATTTTATAGATTACAAAAGTTTGTTTCAACATAATGGGTTTCTAGATATTCCATAATCACATTGGTCAAATAATAGTGCTTGGGAATTGGCAAAATGTCTAACCATTGTTGAGAAGGAATATTTAAAAGAAAGTGTTAAGAGATCATTATTTATCTCTCTATCCATTGATGAGGTCACTGTATTTGAAAACACAACATGGTTTTTCATACATGTGTATACCTTTGAAAACTATTCAAGGCAATCTCATCTTTTAACTATCCATAAAATGGTATAAAATTACAATGCAAAAAACCTCCATAAATTGGTTGTATCTAATTTAAGAGAGAGAGCTGGGATGGATGATTATGCCATAGCTAGGAAGCTGGTGTGTGTTGGCATTGATGGTGCATCAGTGATGAAGGGGCATATAAATGGTCTTTGTGTTTGCCTACAAATAATAGTTTCTTTGTTTGTGATTCCAATCCATTGCATGACACATAGGATGAATCTTACTTACAAAATTGTTAGCACATTCAGTAATGTCTCAAAAGTGGAAGAGCTTATTTGTGACTTATATGCATATATGTCAACCATCCCAAAAATATTCATGGAGTTATAAAAATTTTAAATTGGGGTGACAGATGGTTAAAAACTACTGAAAGATGTGGAAACTAGATGGATTTCCATGTATGAACCTACCTACAAAAATTTTAAGGAATATTCATCTTTGATAGGATTTATGTATAAATATCACATGGAAGTGACAAAGTAAAAGATTTGCTATGTCATTTAATATATTTAGAAACTTTAATCACATTATGTGATATTTTTATGATGTTGAAGGAAATCAACTATTTAATGAAACATGTCCAAGAGATATCTATTTATATTTTTGACTTCATACGTTTGAGAAAATGTGTATGTCAATGTTTAGATATATTGTACACATCAAATGAAAGCTTTCACAAACCTATTTTTATAACCTATAAAATTTTGACTAATTTTCAAAATCTAGAGAGTTATTTGAAATTCAATTTACATTATCATCTTTGTGTCATGGTAAATGCCATTGAGATCCCAATGCACACATGCTTTACAAGACTCAAAGTTATGGGAGCTGAGCCTGAAGATGTAACTATGACACATTTTTTATATGATACTATTTTGTCTAAAACATGAATTAAATTGAGAAAAATCTCACAAATTTTAGCTATTAATATCAGATAAAATTTTCAAATGGATGAGTTGTTGGAGGGCATAGGAGTTGTGAATCCCATTTTTTGGAATAGTGTTAACAGTCAAGAATAGATTAACACATTATTTCAAAAATACATGGGTAAAATTGTTATGCATTTTTGTAGATATTCAAATATGAATGGAGTTCAAATTAATGGTATTTTAAATAAATAATTACTTGCATCTCAATCAACATAATTTGGGTTTACAATGATGGATCAATTTTAGTGTTTAAGTGACTCAATATAAAATGGTACCATTACTCATCTATGGAAAAAACTTTATCCAAGTAACATTTTATAAGAAAGTATTAGTGAATATTTCATATTATATAAAATTTCTTAAATAATGATTTTGGGTACTATGGAAGGTGAGCGAGTGTTTAGTGCATTATCCTCATGAAGTCAAAACTTAGAAATAGATTGGATAAAATTCTAGAGACTTACTTGAGACTATGTGTTTCACGTTATTATGTAAACAAGTTTCCATATGACAGAGCAATGGAAACATGAAATTCTCTAGTGGAAAGAAGAGGTGTGACTAATACATCTACCAATACAAAGGAAACGAATACAGAGACTGCATATGACACTAGTATGGTACATGTGAATCACACTTATGATGAGCAAGTTTCTTGAGGATTGTTTCAGCTACCCAATTTTTAGTTTGATAAGTATGAAAATTACTCTAAAATATTTCTTTCATCTTAAAATACTTTAAATTTTGTAATCTATTTCTTTGATGTTACATTCATGAATCTTATTCAATACATTGGAATTAATATTTTTTATGCTATTAAAATTGTGTATTTCAAAAAGTACTTTATCTTTTCAATGCATTTCATTCATTAACAATCATAATTTTCATTAGCATTCTATAGAGCATGCCAATACCAAGACTAAATATAACACTATCATGGTAGTTATAAATCAATCTTACGATGAGCAAGCTTCTCAAGGATTGTTTTCACTACATGGCTTGTAGTTTGATAAGTATAGCAATTATTGTTTTCTAAAATCTTTCCTATTCAATCTTATTCAAATACATTAAATTTTGTAATCTATTACCTAGATGTTACAATCATGAATCTTATACAATATATCAAATTTAATATTTTTTATCCTATTAAAATTCTATGTATTTTAAATAGTATTTTATCTTTACAATTCATCTCATTCATCGAGTAGCAATCATAATTCTCATTAACATCATTTAGAGCATTTCAATTTTCCTTATAGTATTCACTGAAGTATACGAGTCTTATGTCTAGACATGCATTGTGCACCATTATTCTATTGCACATTTACATTAGTACAATTACGCAAATAAATATCTATAATCAATCACTTAAATGCTACATCTACTAGAACACTAACAGTGAATTCAATTCTACAACTATTAGAACCATATAACACTAACTATGCATTCCATAGTACAACAACTAGAACAATATAATTCCATATAATATTTACTCTACAATTACAATATTATAATACTACAACTACTAGAAATATTTTACCTATAGTTTGCATATTTAACAATCAATCAATGCATTCCATGCTACAACTACTAGAATAGTTTAATAATGCATTCAATGATATAACTATTCAAATAATATAACAATAACAATGCATTAAATGCTACAACTACTAGAACATTTTAACAATGCATTCAAGGTTACAATAACTAGAGCATTATAGCCATGCATTCAAACACTAAAAATAGTATATATCAAGTATTAGAACATTAAATCCATCCATACAATATTTATTCCACTTTTTTTCCTACCAATACATTAAATATTATAACTAGTTGGACAATATAAATCCATATAATACTTATTGTACCATAGGTTATTTTTCCTACAACTACAACTATAAATATTTTTCCTATGGTTGGGTTCACATATTTCCAAATTGTACCACAATCAATGCATTCAAATCTACAACTACTAGATCAATTTAACAATGCATTCAAGGCTACAACTACCAGAACATTATAGCCATTCATTCAAACCATAACATCCATAGAACATTAAACTTGACCACTAGTATATTTTAAATACTAGAACATTAAAACTATCCATAGAATATTTACTCTGCTTTTTCTTCATAGAATATAGAAACAATGAATTCAAGGCTAAAACTACTAGAACATTATAGCCATTCATTCAAACCATAACATCCATAAAACATTAAACTTGACCACTAGTATATTTCAATAACTAGAACATTAAAACCATCCATAGAATATTTACTTTTCTTTTTCTTCATAAAATATATAAACTTGACCAGTGCATTTTATATATATAATATTAAAATTATATAGCTAAGAGTTTGGAAAAACTGTAAAATATCATTTAATAATTTAAGTTTTTTTTCTAATAAACATGATATAAACTATCATTGTCAATAATATAAACTTGGACAAATCATCATTTTTGTGGTTGAGACTCTCCTCCCCCTAGCTACTTGACATTCCAACCCATGGAAACCCCTTTGTCTGGACCTATTGTGAATCCTCCATTATCACTCCCTCCTTCTGAAGATCCTCTGTAGCAAAATTCATTTGTGCAAGAACCACCCTCTCCTCATTCACTACATCTCCTTTTGAAAGAATTGTAGTATGCAAATCTATTCTTTGCTTTAATAAAATGTCGGTATCCATACCATGCTCTTTAATTATATTCTTATATTTGTCATTTTGTTTATTTAATAAAACCAGCTTTTCCTTCAATGTAATTTTTGAGGAGATACTTTTGTGGGCATTTTTCAAATGTAGATTGATAAGATGTGCTTCTTGCTTCAAATTTTCATATTTTTTTGGCAAACAACAAATAATAGATGTGTCAAACACATATAAAGGTATTATAATAATCAAAATACATGTTACAGATAAAGAAAACTTACCATTACTTTATCCTTTTCTTCTTGGGCAATGGTAATAAGGTTGATATCTTTAGCTCATTTATTGAAATATGATTGGGCTTTTGCATTTAAATTTTCCAACATGTTTATCATAATATCTAAAATCTTATCATTCTAAACATTATCCACAGAGATCAATCTACTTGCTGGAATAAAGTGTCAATCTTTGAGAGTTCATTTTGAACAAGAGAAAACAAATTCTCTCTTTAAGAGTGGTTATGATAATAGGTGTTGATTTCCTTGATAAGGTCTTTTTCCCTTATCTCCCATTTTTTTAAATCATTAAATTCACTGATAACACCATCCTTCAAATTTGTAAGAAATTTTTTTGAAACTAGATTGTCCAATGAAAAACTAGTGAGGGAATCCTCAGAAATATTTAGATTATCTATTTGGGGTGGGGAAGAGCTAGTTGGGGAAGAGGGAGCCATAGGAGGATCTTGTGAAGGTACATTAGGAACTTGAATAAATTGATGTGGATTGAATCTACCAATAACTGGGGGTTCACTTTCAATGCCAAGAAACTCCTCATCCAGATCAATCTATTGCAAACATGTAATACCATCTCCATTTAAAAGGCCACCAATAGAGAAATTTAGGAAATTAGAAATCTATAACGTGCCTCAACTTTGTGCAGGGAGGGATATGTTCTTCCCTCTTCTCTGAATCTAGATGGGTGGTGGAGGTGGTGGCATACTCTGAGGTCTCCTGAAAGATGTTGGGTAGACTGCAAAAAAATATTTATTAAAAAATGGTAAATTTAAAAACATAAAATCAAAGCAAATTCAAAATTTATCTATTAATGTTATTCCCTATAGGGTGACTACATCATCCATTATAATTGTCCTTATCAGAGTTATCTCTTCCCCTCTTGGCATCCTTGTGGGAGTTGGCTTTTGCCATCTCAATTCACTTATGGGAGAGACATTGGTAGTTTTAGAAGTGATAATAAAATGAGTAATTTATGAAGTTAATTAATTAGAAAATTCTAACAAACTTAATATCAAAAAGAAAGTTGTGATAGTAAACATTAATGGTGTTATGTGGAAGAATCCTCAACAGCAAAGATATGAGAGTCAACTGTAAAAACAAAAACAAACCAATGTGAATGTTATTTTTTCCATTTAATAAAATAAGAAAAAGTCATTAAAGCAAATTTAGGGGAACCTAGAAGTGGAGACAAAATAAAATTAGTTCTTGGGTGTTTTGCAATTCAAAAATAATTGAAGGAAGACTCTATGGATTGGGCATCCCCAAATCCCTCTGGAGCATGATGACCTCTACTTTCAACCTCTTTTATGTCATAAACACACACTCTCTCCTATAAATAACAAGCTAAAAAATATTAAAATTTGTAATATATATATATATATATATATATAAAGCAAAAAAATGAGACTTGGGAAAACTCAATTTACCTCTTGTTCCTCAAGACACAAAGAATTAGATTTCATTTTTAGATGAAAGGCAGTGGGAATAGAAGTATTTTGTATTTCATATAATGCCTTAAATTATAAGGCTAGAATGTAATTAGAAGAGGAAATTGTGCAAGTATCCTTCGAGAAAGGAAAACTGAATTTTGACCTAATCCTACTAGAAATAGTGGTGCATCAGTCACCAAAAACACTCAATAGAAAATGAAGAATATGGTAAATTTCCCAAAAGGGAATGTTCAATGGTCATCCCTACAACAAAATTCTTGCTTGAAAGAAATAGATAATAGATTTGAGAAATGGATTGGTGATATTTTCTATGGGGATCACCCTTTAATTTTAACTAGATGTAATGAAAATAGAAGTAAAATATGCAATTTAATTAGGATACCAAACTATATATAATAAATTATTCAAGTATAATTAAGAAATTTTAGTTTCATTAATAAATTCAACACTTACTATCATGGTCAATGGACACTTTGTAGATCGACTCCAAATAATTTTTATCATTGTCAGATAATACAACCTTGGTGCTAACAAGACTTGAATTACAATTTCGAAGACCTATTAAATTTTGTATATATAATGGAGAGGTGCCAAAGGATATGTTTTTATTGTTAAAATATATGTATAAATGGCTCTCACTATGGTTAAAACACCTACCCAAAGATCATAGTAGGTTGTTGTTGATAGCCATATCATATTTCAGCATCTACACTAGGCCTCTGAGCTAACGTTGATCGATCCACTCAACAAAGGATCTAGGCTCATCCAACATGTAGAGGAAATCCAAACACAAAATATTTTTTGAAAACATAGTTTTGGATCCCCCCTGGTTGACTCTAAGTTTTCATGGATGTGGAAGCCATTGGAAATAGATAAGTGAAAGTAAGTAGGTTGATTTGGAAGTAGGAAGGTTGAGGTGGAAGCTGGTAGGATGAGAAAAAGATTAATCAAAGTGTTAAATGAGCTTGTTGTATCATTATATATAATAAAGGTAGGTAACTAGAGTAATTTATTGGCATCACCAAGGATTAGTAATAGCATGGCACTACATGGCACCATGCCACTAGGTGGCAACAATGTTGGCACATGATAACATGATGCTATGCGATAGCATAATGCCATGTGACACCATTCTATCATGAAACAACATGGTGTCATATGATATCATGGTGTTTCATGATAGAATAATGTTACATGATAGCATGATATCATGTGATAACATGGTGTTGTACAATAACATAATGTCATGCAACACTATGTTATCATGTGATACCATGATTTTGCATGGTACCATGCTATTATACAGTATCATGCTATCATGTGACACCATGTTATCACATATCATGATGTTGTCATGTGGAACCATGTTATCATTTGATAGCAATGTTTCCACTTGGAAACATACTAATGCCTAATAGTATAATGACACTTGAAAATATAATGATTCCCAAGAATAGAATGTCATCCTAGCCCTTTTAGTGTTATGACACCATTGAAAAACAAAAAATGATTTTCCACATGTTCTACACACTCTGATTCACCAATGTATTGAATCTAATTCACCTAAACAAACTTATGGAGTTTCAGTCAAGGCCTCTTAAAGTGAACCCTAACTATGGTACATCAAGAAACCAAAAGACCAAAAGGGAAGACTAAAGGTTTGCGAAAAAGAGAGAACTATTGCAGAGGGAGAAACCCATGCTTAGTAACCTATAAAAATTGTTAGATAGATGTAGATAGAAAGTATGAAAAGAAGGAAAATATCCTACATTAATTTCTATTCAAGGATGAGCATGTGAGAGACAAGCTTGTTTCTCAAAAGGTTTCTTGAAGTTGAATTAGCTTGGTATCATGTAATGGAGAATATAAGTGGGCATCGTTAGATACCCTAAAGGGTAAGTGGATGTAGGGATAGGCATCACAATATGCACTAGAGTCTAAAATAACATGTGGGTGGGCATCTCAAGATGCCCCAAAGGATAGAATAATGTGTGGATGGGCATAACTAGATACCCCATAAGCTAAAAAGAGTATGAAAAGATAAGAAAAAATAAGAAGGAAAGATCACCCCATATAGTTTTTAAATAGATTCAAGTTTCCCAAGAAGATTTTGATATGGGATATGATGCTTGAGAAAAGAAAGAGGATGCTAATCAATAATAATAAAATATAGAGACAAAGAACTAATTTAGGCAAATAGATAACTAATTTAGACATACAAAAAATTGAATCAATAAATAGACAAGGTAGAAAATAGTACAAGGTCAACTAGATCAACCTAGTACAATAGATAGAGGTTAAAAAGGGTCTATAGACAATACAAGGTCAACTGGGTCAATCATGTACAATAAATAGAGTCTAGAAAAGGTCTATAAATAGTATAGGGTTGACTAGGTTGATCTTATACAGCAAATAGAGTCTAGAAAAGGATGAAATAGGAGTACAAGATTGAATGGGTCAATTTAGTAGTATATCTGAGTCAAGAATCAGGTAGAAAAAGATACAAGGTTGACTAGATCAACCTAATACTACACATATATGAAAGATAATACTAAGAAGAAAAATGGAAATGTGAATCCAACCAGTGGTGGGATAGGATTCAAGTTGGGTTCACCAGAATGTATGCAATTAAAAATGCATCATGTCTATAACTCGATCCTGGATCAAATAAGATAAAGCATACCTACACTTTTAATTAAGGATACACTTGTTAAGCATGAACATGACCAATATGGGGATCCATTAGACCTAATTAATGGATCACTTGTCACAATATATCATGTTAGGAAGGGTTTTAAAGCCTACAGTCTAACACAATCACATAACCCTAATGGAGTCCTAAGGCTTAAAATATTCAATTATGCTAATAATAAGAAATTAAATCTAATCTAGTGGACACTAAATCTTGTGGCACAAAGTGGGGGTTAGAAATAATAAAACAAATATGTATATGAAACTTCAGTTAAAGTGTGTATGAGTAACATCCTAATACATGAAATATGAAAGATGGTATTATTCAAGCCAACACTTATGTTACTATTATCAATCTAGAGTGCACAATGTTTGAAAATGTGCAAATCACACCTTCTCTCTAGTTGATACAATTGGATCTTGTTAGAGTGTGGGTGACTCTGAAGTGAGAAGAACCTCCAGACAGGGTTGGTTCCCTTAAGATCTATAACTAAAACTAATTTACTTTTGATTTTTTGGGCTAAAAAGGGAAGAAAGAAGATGAAAATGGAAATGTTACCTATTTTGGTGATGCACCTGAGTGATTGGTATTCTTTGAAATCTTTCTAAAACTGAGTGAGACACACATATAAATCTAAAAGAAAACTCTGCATTCAAATCTTGAATATCAGTGTTTCAAAAGAAGGCCTGAAAGAAGTTTGTAAAGTAAATCATATTCCTAGCTCTTCCAATGACCTGTAGAGGATGATATTTTCATAGTAGGTGTGGAAAGGACCTAAAAAATGGTAATTATGTGCCACTTGTATGCTGGTACATAGTCAAATTATGCTCTGATCTATTCCAAAACCATATGCAAAGAGATCTTTTATTTGATAAAATAGTGTCAATTACAATTTCTTCTCTACTTCAAAAATTAATGAATAATGGATTGAAAAAACCAATAGATATGTTTAAAACTAACCTAAATCCAAAGTGGAATTTATTTTAGATAAGTATTAGTCTTGGTTAGTTAACTCAAGACCTAATCTTTCTACAATGTAAAAACAATTTATCAAAATCTCCAAACTCTATTAAAATTTGCATGATCTTCAAATTTTGGCATAGAATTGGAGGTGGTGGGCCTATGTTAACTTCTCAAAATCCTCATGTATGACAATCCATGCCATTCCTCAATAATAAATTCATTTTATAAAATTAAACAAAGTCTTCAAAAATTTGCATGGCCTTTACTTTGGCATTGAATTGAGAAGTGGTGGGCCCATATTGACTTGTCAACATTTATTACATGAAAATCATGACATAATTTGGAATATAACTCCATATTTAGAGTGATTTTAAGATCTTTAATGTCCTTATCTATCATGAAAAGCATGGGAGATGAATGAAACTAGTCAAACTAGTCAACCGAAGAGATGTGGACTCAAAGACTACTCAACTTCCACTTGGACTCAACTTGCATGAATTAAAACTTGTGGATTGACTTGAGAATTATGTATCCACTTAAACAATATATATGGCATGTGGTAACTCCAAAATTAATTCATTTGATATATTTTCAATGTCATTCTTCAAGTTGACCATTTGACCAACTAGGCCTAAAAGCCAATCTATGCATTTAAACTCTATTAAACCTACAAAAAGATGCCATGAAACCTATAAAAAATTAAATATACGTATAAAAAATTTATTCATTGAAAGATATTTGATTTTGATGAGAAAACACTCATCATTCAGTCAACAGGGTTCACTAGGCCTATTTTGCTCAATTTTCTTGCAGACTGGCCATTTTGATCAAGTTGGTTGGGACACTTTTGGGATGATTTATGACCAAATAAAAAATTTAATATGAATAAAAAGTATTAGGATTTGACCTCCATTGATTATATTTCATTGAACTATCTTGTACTTCATTTTACATGCTTTTTCCATAAAAAACATGATTTTTTCCCTCATTTGCATAGCTCCATGCATAAAATTGACATTTATAGAATCTTATCTGAGTTTAATTAACATTTTAAAAGGTTCTAGGTTGATCTAAGTTTTTTTAGGGTTTAAGAGGGTTTTGAAGATAATTTTTCAAAATAATTATTCATTGAGTGCAGACCTCCATATCTCAAAATATTTCCATTTATATGTATCACACTTACCCCCCTAATATCATTAAAAATAATGGGTTCTCATGAAAAATATATGAAAATTTATCACGTGGAGAAATTTGCCCATGGGGTTTTGACTACATTCTGGGTTACCTACACTCTTAACAATTATTCATAAAGCACAGCCCCTAAACTTATCTCAATTATTCATTAATTATAATTAAATAATGGTCCTCATAACATAATAATATCATTTTTCCAAACTTCACATGCGGTGAAAGATACGAGCATCTGAACAGGAGGTTAGGAAGGGTGTTCAGAACTATAAAAAGTGAAAAATTCACCAAAATGAAAATAACTCTTCACCTACTTCCCAATGTCTAAAAAATCATCATGGATTCTATACCATTCTATAAAAACACTATAAAATCAATTTTTTCTTGAAAATTCAAAAAACCCATTTTTGACCTATATGACTATTTTCTTGTATAAGCATGGTTTACTTAAAATTTAGAGTTTTCCTACTCTTTAAATGTCAAATTATTATTTAACAATATCATCCCATGCTTTTTAAACTTTTAAATAGGATTAAAAACCTCTATGGCACTCCAAAATGATGCATGTTCCAATGGTGATCTCCAACAAACATGCTAAGGATTGTTACTAAATAGTGAGTAATTTCACTCATCCAATGGCCATGAAATTTTATTAAAAATTTCCTCAAGTCATGATGACTTTTTGTACAAAATTTGAGGTCATGAAACCACTTGTAGCTCTCATAAAGCTTAATTTTCTCTCAAAATTGACCCTTGTGCATGGATTGTCTATATATTTAAACTTGACAATGCTCTTTTGAAAATACAATGACCCATTTACAATCTATTTTTGATATTTTTTATCAAAATTAATGCTTTTAGGGCATAATTCCTTAGTTTGACCAGATGCAAAGGGTTAATTACTTGTTTTAGGAAAGTTTCGTATGATATGGGTAATAATTTGACCTTAATAAGTCAAATTACTAAAAAAATTGGTAAATTTTAGGGGTTGACCAGCCTTATATTCAAATAACTCAAAAACTCTAGTAAAATTGACTTGTATAAACACTAATTTTTGGAAGATCTTTTGCATACAAAGACACAACAAGACAACTGACATAAATAACAATAAACACGTGCACGTATGCACTTAGAGGAATAGACAACAACAACTGGAAAGGGAAAAAATAACTGAAAGCATGTGTGGATATGCACTTAGATGAAAGTAACAACAAGAAGTCTATTATGTAAAAACTAACCTCTAACTTGTTGGTCCTCCCTGATCAAAAGGAAAATTTGATAATTCACTTCCATGATAAGATGGATAATGATACATCACATTTTCCCTTGCAAGCTCGGTGATTGAAAAATCAAGTATCTTATTTTTTGACTCCTTTGGCATGCTCATATGTGTAATAGTAATATCAAAGTAACCTCTAATTTAAACATACTCATTTGGTGGCTTTTCTACTTTGTCAAGCTTCATTTCTTCAAAATATGGTTGATTAGGTTGAGCACAAAATATACTTGTGTTACCTTTTGGAAGCATATCTATGTCTGTAGGATCATCAAGGAGATGATAACCCATTATGAACATCTGAAACAATTCTCTATCAATAATGAACTCTTGAGGTGGTATAATTGAAGGAGTGCCCACTCCTTTCTCTTCATTTGGTTTGACAAAGTTGCTCTCTTTGGCTACAACCTGACCATAATCCTATTGGAGAAGAGTATATCCTATTCCCAAAACTTTAAACAAGTCCTCCAATGAGATTTATAGTTGATTGATAACCTTTGGCTACCCTCCAAATTCATCAATTTGATCAGTTATTACATCAATTTCTTCATTTTCTTTATAAGATGGTAGCATTGCTTCCTCAACCTCTTCATGAACACTTTAATTCTCCTCAACACACTCTTCTTGAAACTCATTTGAATCTACAATTTCCTCTTCTAGTTCCCACATGACATGCTCCTCTTCCTTCTTCTGCATGTTGCTCTAGATGGATTTCCATGATGTAAATGAGTTAGATTCTTGAGGAGGGATGGATATTACCTAAGTAGCTTTGGATTGGCTTGATTGCATGATTTGGTTCTAAGATGGGAAAGATAGAGGATCTTTTTTGACCTTTTGATTTTGTTTCTCCTCTTTATTTATATTTAGCTCCAAATCTTTGATCTTCTTTCCAATATTCTCTTGTAATATCTTCTCTTTAAAGTGGTTAGTGATCTCAATAGTAGGTTATCCAATAACAATCTCTTTCTTTCTTTCACAGTCCTCTTGGATAGATATCCAAGAAGGGAAGCTCTGAGAAATACATGAATAATTTAGCAAACTCAAAGGGACTCTTGGAATAATATTCTAAAAAATAATGGATGGCATATAAGAACAGTGAGGTTGAACCTATTGTTCATTAAGACCTTTTAGTTTATCATCAATGCTCTAAATATAACCACCTACATCCATCATCTCACCAGTGAGATTGCCCCAATTTTCCCTATCAACAGGTGCCCATTCTTATTTTATTTGATATAAAAAATATCTCACATAATGGATCAAGTGAGTAGGGGTATCTTGGTCATAATAGCTTTCTGCGTATAGCGCTAGTGCATGCTTTTTAAGGCTCACTAAAGTTTGTTTAAGTGCTAGTATGGATTGGATAGATGAAAAATGGCCATGATTAGGTTGGGTAGATGAGTAGGATGGCTCATGATAGGGTTGGTAGGGGAAAATATTATGATGGATTGGTTTTTCATAGGGAGGATCAAGGTAGTACTCCTACATATTGCCTGATACAGGTCCTCAAACTCCTGGTGAGGATCATAGTGTGGTTGGTCATACTAATCATAGTGAAGATAATATGGATCCATACTAAAACAATCCATTTGAGACCATTAGTAAACCAAGTGATAAAAGTAGTCAATATTTGAAAAGATACCTGATATTCATAACTAGCTTTGAGTTCCTAAAAGTTGCACTAATATTTTGAATGCATCCAAAAGCTAGTATGTAGAATATAGGTCCCACCAGACGTGCCAAAAACTATTATTAATCTAGATTGCACCCTATTTAAAGATGTCCAAATCACACCCTCTCTCCAGATGATACAATTGGATCTTCTCAGAGTGTGGGTGACTCTGAAGTGAGAAGAGCCTCTAGAGAGGGTTGGTTCCCTTAAGATATATAACTAGAACTAATTTACTTTTGATTTTTTGGGGTAAAAATGGGAAGAAAGAAGATGAAAATGGAAATGCTACCTATTTTGGTGATGTACCTAAATGATTGGTATTCTCTGAAAGCTTTCTAAAGATAAGTAACACACACATGAATTTGAAAGAAAACTAGGCATTCAGATCTTGAACATTAGTTTTTTAAAAGAAGGCCTGAAAGAAGTTTGAAAATCAAATCCTATTCCTAACTCTTCCAATGACCTGTAGAGAATGATATTTTCATAGTAAGTGTGGAAAGGACCTAAAAATGGTGATTAAATGCCACTTGTATGCTAGTACATAGTCAAATTACACTCTAATATGTTCTAAAACTATATGCAAAAATATCTTTTATTTGATAAAATGGTGTCAATTACATTTTCTTCTCTGCTTTAGGAATAATGAATAATGGCTTGAAAAAACCAATACAACTAATTTTTATGTAAATATCATCATTTAAACTCAAATTATTTAAGAAGAGGTTATTGTCTTTAAAAATAAGATAACTATCATCAATCACTTCAAAATAATAATCTAATAATTTTTTAAAATACTTTAATATGAATAAACATATAGGAAAGTTTTCATGTGCAATACTACATGGTGAAAAACTAATTCAATATTTTGCAAGGAATTTTGTGCATTTAAGATTTTAAAGAGATTATATTTCATTGCCAATTCTAATTTAATAGAGATTCTCAATCATATAAAAATAATAATATTGATTTAGATCAACACACATAAATACATTAAATATGTTCTTAATAGCTATTACTATGGTTAATTGAAAATGTTCATGTGACAACTATGATTAGGTGTAATCTTAGACTCTCTTTGCTCTATTTTTTTTATTATTTTATCTTGGCTTGTGTCATTTTAAAAATGTGTATGTTAATAAAGGACATATGAAGGAAATTAGAACCTAGTTAATATGATTTATGTAAATTAAATGGATTAATTACAAATAAAATAATTATATACATAGTAATATCATGTATTATATACCCTTTTATATCTAAATTATATATAAAATAAACTACTAACCTTAAAGTGAATGTAATTTGCATACATAGTTGATAGTAAGACAATTTTTGGATAGGGAAACCCTCTTTTTATGTACACAAAGGTATCATAAACTAAGTTTTATTAAGTATATGTAGGAGTAGTTATAGTGGTTGTTCTCTTTCTTATATTAGTGAAATCCTTGAGTTGTTAGGATTGCAAGAAAGCAAGATGAGATAGGTACAATAAATAAATTTGGGGGTATGGTAGACCATTTGGATGTTTAAGTTATAATTGGAAGGATGTTAATATCCACATGCAAGAATTGTACCTTATTTTTCACTAGCTCAAAAAAATGTAATAATGAGGTCATAAAATTGAGTCGTGAGTAAACCAAAAAAAATAATAACACAATATAGTATAGTTATATGGATATACATGATGAAACCACACACTTTTTCATCCCACTACTTATAAATTAATCATCCCCAAATAAATATTTATTAAATATTATAGCTTACATTATAGTTACCAAGTTCATATGAACTTGGTCAATATTAGATTAAGAGAAAATTATTTTGGTAGTCAAACAATATTAGTAAGTTCAGCTCTTAAGAAACCCTAAAAATATTTTAAAATAACAATATAATTCCCAATAAAAAAATGAAAACTCAGATCCAAAATAGTGGCACAACCAAAGTAAAAAAGAGAATAATAAGGCACCAATGGGATCGCATGCAAGAAATGTAAATTAAAATGATATTATAAGATTCTAACTATGTATAATGTGAATCTATAGAGACCCTATGTTGTGCAGGATAGGAATGAAAACAAAAATAAAGTTGTGAATATGTTTTTGAATTGTTTTTTATCTACATGAAATGGAAATATCAATCTTCAAACCCATGTTCTAACTACAACCCTACAAGAGTAATATTGATTCATCATTTTATATCATTAATTTGAGCTAGGGTTGGGACCATTTTTAATTAGATGCAATTTATTAGATTAAAATCTAATTTAATTTTTCTCAAATGAAATCTTCCATGAGGCTCACTTTTTTTCTTTTCATTTCATTTTTATAGATTCCTTAAATTGCACACTTTTTTCATGTGATGATTTAACAACATTTGGAAAAATGGCATCCATTAAATGAAATTAAATAATATAGTTATACAAAATGACCCACTACAACCCACTTTTTGCCCATACAACCACATTGAATTCTTTCCTGAATTAATAAAATAATTCATCAAGTTAAAAATGGACTTTGACATGGACATATATTAACTTGTGTGATTTTTTAATAATGACCTTGAATTTCCATAAATAATATATTATATTTATTTAAAATATATATATGTTTGACCAAATGATAAAATTCTCTTATCAAAGTAAATTATGGCCCATGATATCTAGGATTTATGGGCTTAAATATTCTGGATAGTTTCATATTTGTAAGTTGTCACCAAAAATATTTAATTATTAATGGTATGGCCACACCTTGTTAAATTCCAAGAAAAATACTTTAACATTTTCATCAATTTACCATTAAAATTTGTGTCTCACATATGAATTTGAAAATATATTTCACAAGGTCTAAAATGGACTTAGATTTTATAGGTGGCCTTAAGGTTTTTATCATCCAAAATATTATTGACATTAATTAGTATAGATATTTTAAATATATTATTTTAAAAATATATAGTTTGAAGTGTATATTTTATTATATTCTCTAAAAAATCCATATTTATTGGTGATAGAGGATCTCAATCTAGTTATACAAATATGTTAGGTTCAAAAAATTAATTTGGTATAAGATGGACTCCAAATTATACCATATATTTTAAATAATAACTAAGGAATACATTACATGTTATAAATTTTAAGCTATTATCGAATTTATACAAATCCAATAAAAAAATATTTAACTTCAGTTACCATTAGATCATGGCACATATATATATATATATATATATATATATATATATATATATATATATATATGTATGTATGTATGTATGTATGTATGTATATGTGTGTGTGTGTATATATATATATATATATATATATATATATATATATATATATATATAATTCATTTTAAAGATTTAAAGTTGTAATATTATATTATTATTAGTATTTAATGATGATCAAATAAAATCAAATTGGGAGTCTTTAAATTATAATTCTTGGCATGTTGAGCAAAGGATTATTCCAAAAGATGTTGAAAATCATAATGATTCTACACATGAGGATACTACTCCAATTCAAAAAAACATAGTATAAAATGAGTGGGAAATCATATCTAGGATAAAACATGGCCAAATTATGGAAGTTATTGAAATATATATGTTGGTAAGAAGAGGTATTGATAGATAAACACCATGGAATAACAAATATCAATGTGAAGAATACATAATTAAAGTGATAAATTTATTAATCACCATGAAAGATAACGGGTTTCTCATAGATGATGATATAGCACCAAATATGTATTATGAAACATTAGGTTATAAACAAAAAAATCATAGGATATAATTATGACATGTTATCATCATGGTCAAAATATTTTGCCATTATGCATGATAATTTAAAGAACAATAAAAACATGGAAATCATTTATAATTGGTGTCATTAATCATTCTCTTTAAGATGCAACATTCCCAAATTGTTCTCTACTTATATTACTTTCACCAACTATAGTTTCAACATTAAATATTGGTGCCTAAACTATCCATTCATAACTTCAAATCCCAATCACATATTTTGTTAAACTATAAGGAACAATACTTAAAACTTTCCAAGAAGAGATCCATCACGTAAACTACATATTCATTTATGAAATGAGCTTTATTTGATAAAATTTATTTCAAAACATAGACTTTTGACTTTTTCAATCAATTCTTAATATTTAAGACATGAGTTTTGGAGGCATATCTATGATTTGTGTTGGATATTTAAGAAAAATACATCTTTTTAGTGATATACCACTATATGATAGTAACATGTATGAAAAAATATTATGGGAAGAATTTAAAATAGTTGTTAATTTGGATAATATATTTATAAAAGAAGGAGAAAGTGAGAACCAACAATGGTTTCCTCAACTTCTCACAAATATGAGAGATAAAAATCTAACAATTGATTATTGGAAGTTCTTGATGACAATAACCAATGTTGGAATATATGGAGCCACCAATGAATAATTTTACAATACTATTCATTTATTCACCATAAATTATAATGTGCATAACCATAACAAAATAAAATTACATTCATTAAAATGACCTATTGCACATAGCATTACAAAAAAAGTAAATAGTACTAATGCACTAGTAGGAGGTCAAAATGATGAGCTTGATGTGGAGTTACTAATTGATAAGGATGCAAGGGTCATGTTAACCTCCAATATTATGGTTGAGTTTGACATTTATGCAAGAATAACATATGAATATGAAACTTCACATACAGTTACAATTTTACCAATATAAAGGGGATGCATAAACCAATTACCTTATGGTTGGATTGGACATTGACAATACATAAATCACAAGGTTTGACTTTTTCAAAATCCACAATTGATATAGGTCAAAATAAAGAATGTGGTTAACATTTTTGGCTATATCCTATGTAAAGTCCTTGGAAGGGCTTATAATATTACTACCATTTACATATGACCACTATGAAAAGCTAGAAAAAGGGAAATAACTTTCCAAACAGAAAGTTAATGAAGAGATATCAAAATTATTAGAGGATAAATAATGTCATGTACTTATCACAAATTTATATTATACATGATTCTTAAATAATTATTTAGTTTAAGAATTTTATATTATTTATATTACACATGTGGATGATTTATAAATGCTTCAACTATTTTTCATTTGATCTTATGTACATTACACTTTTGGATGATTTAATGTGATGTATATTACACATTTAAAATTTTATGAAAAAAAAAATATTATATGTTAAATAAATATGCAATACACACATATTATATTAGCATACCTATCTTATACAAATCTATGTAAAATATGCCAGGAGATATCAATCTCAAGGCACCTATTTCATTTATGTCACAAGTTAGATATAATATAGGCACTTTGAGAATGATATCTATCAGCATCTTTTACATATATTTATCTAAGATAGGTATGATAATATTATTTAATTTAAAACTTTTAAAAAATAATATTATATTATTATTAGTATTTAATAACTTAAAGTATTAAATAGTTTAATATTATAATTATTTGTTTAACTTTGTATTATTGTTTAGTTAATAATTTATATTTATTTTAATTTAATTTTTTTACTAAGCTTAAAGTTTATTGTTTTATTTATTAAGTTATAATATTATAGGTATAAATTTATAATTATATTTTAAATATTTTAAAAAAAAATCCAAACTCAACCTAACCTTTTGAAAAATTATAAACTTTCAAAAAGTCTCCCCCTTCCGAACAACCTAAACTTTTTGAACATGGTAACTATGGCCCACACAATGATAAATTCATTAAAAATAATATAAATTATGATAGAACATGGCTCCACATATTAAAATTATGAAAGGACACACATTACTTTATCTTACATCAAGAGGAGCCATCTCTAATAAAATATATCATATGCATTCCCTAGTTGACTAGATATTTAAAAAAGCAAGTCAATCTTCACACACACATATAAAATATATACATCTAGATTTAAAATTATCATTATTTGATTGAATATTTTTAAATAAAAGGAGATTTGACTTTAGTTGACTAGGTTTTATGTGGTTTAATCTTCATTAAAGACTCATTTTCATAATAAATTTTTTTTTGTACGTGTTATTATATATTTTTATAATTCCTTAAAAATATCTATGGGTGAAGGGTTCCACTTATACATGTGAATATCGATGGGGTTATTTCACTAATAGATGCCTTTTGAAATTTGTATTTGGGTAGATAAGTAAAAATATCACCTACTTTACAAATTTTGTTATTTTTCATTTACCATAATAAAATATTTTCATAAATATCTTTTAATATCATAATATAATACTTTAAATTTTAATTAAAATTTAAATGTTTGATACCTAAAGAAACATTTAAATACAATTATTTACTCTTAGTATAATAGTTTTAATTTTAATTTTAATTCATACTAATTTCACTTAAAATTATGCACATTGCATGTATTTTTTACTATTCCCTTATCTATTTGAAGATATTGTGGTTCTCCATCCTAGAGAAATATTTTATCATGAAAATATTTATGCATATTTTACTTTTGTAGAATGACAATTACTTCAAACTTATTCATAAAATTTTAAGTCTATCCTCATGGATGAAATACATGTTTGGATGGGTTTAATGGTAGTGTAAATCTATTTCATAAACCACCTCCTTTCTCAAATAATATAGTAAACAATCAACCTAAAGTTGTTCCAAAGTTGACTTTACTATTAATAAAAAAGAATACATGTTAGTGTTAATACTCAAGTTCAACACAAACGTATAGGCTTAAGAATTATCACACCACCATAGGCCAAAAATTTATGAGGCATAAAAGTTAAATGTTCACAATCGCATGTATTTATGTTTATAATTATATTGAGAAGTGTTCTACAATGTAAACTTAATGATGGGATGGGTTTAATGTATGCACGAGTATGTATATTTTTAATTATAAGGTCTTAAATTTGATGTCTATTTAACTATCACAATCTAGTTTTTCATTTTTTCTCAAATAAGTGTTATCAAAAAAATAGAAATATTTTGACCATGGTAATAGAGTTTGGATTCCCTTTCCTCTAGAAAGAGTTCAAACTTGACACATTTATGTAGTTGGATTAATATGATTTATCATGAGTTACTGATAAATTTTTGAAGAAATCAATGAAGTTATTAAAAAATTTATAGTACATAAGCTATTTTATGTCTATTTAACCTATTTTTAATTCCCATTGGACTAAATTAAATGGAAAATTTTCCTCTTTCTTTAGAAAAAATTTGTAATATCTTTGGCATATTGTGGAGGTTAGAGCCATTTTTTTGGGGGGAAATATTTTTTTATCTACCACGCTAACCTTAACCTATACTCATACCCATTTTGAATTTTATAGTCCTTCTCCCATCTCATCTTGAGGGTCTAGCTATGGGGTCTACTCTTTTTTACTAAAGTTGGTTATCTTACTCGTGTCATTTTCTATTTTGGCTTGCAACTGGGAATCTGTTGTTGGAGTTCTCATATAAGGTGATGTTAAGGCTCATTTTTGAAGTAACTTCCACTCACTATGTTTTCTAACATAGTTTGATTTGGATTGCATGGTCCTTGTTTGGTTTGGGGTCCTCTGTTCTTAAGGATAAAATTTTGGGTTCACAAAATTGTTTAGGCTTGGTCGTTAAATGGGTTTAGGTCATGTGTTAGGGCACCAAATCTACCTCTCCTAGGGAGTATTGATCCTATATGTGAGCTTAATTTCTTGGTTATTTATTAGTATTTCACCTTAGGTTTACACTCCTCAAATATTTGCATGTAGACAGTTTTTGTCTTAGAGTAAATTTACTTTAACATAAAATTATTGATAGGTTTAAGGTACAGTAGGGGATTGAGGAGCTTTTATCCCATCAATGTTAGTAGTTTAGTTTCAAGAAGCACAAAAAGGTTATCTATTTTCATTTTATGGTGTAACCCCTTCAAAGGATCTTCCCTTTTTCAAGGGGTTTAAATTGGCTAACCTCTATTGGAGTATTGTTTGGATGTTTATTGTTAGTGTCTATTGTGGTTTAATCTCTAGTATGATTTGGATGGAAGGCCAGAGGAAGTGGCTTAAACTCTTATTCCCATTTTGTGTTATTTTGGGGGTGGCCAAATCAACCCCAAGTTATTTTTGTCATATTAATTTTAAATATATTATGAGCTTGGTTAGACCAATCCATGGTTTTGGTATGACTCTCTTTTCCAATTTTTAGAGGATAGGTCATTTGTCTAGTAGTTTCCTTATTTGCATGGTTCAAGGTTGTTCTATCTTTCTAGTTTGTTGGGTCCCCTAGGGGATTAGGATAGTTATTTTAGAGACCTAGGTATTCTGCTTATTTAGTCCAAGATGGTTTCTAGTGTATCTAAAATTGATAGATGCTTTGTTGTTTTCAAGTCATGTTGAGGAACCTACAAAATTTATTTTTATGAATTTAATTTTAGAGACCTAAACCTCCATTTATGTCCAAGTCAGTCCTCAATCCAATCAAAATCAAGACTTTATAGTAAAATTTATGGTATGTCGCATCCCTTGGGGTACTATAAGGGTTATTTTAGAGACTTGGACCTCATACTCCTTCACGCTAGGATGGTTGTCAACCTATCTAAAACTGATGGATGCTTCATTAATGTTGGGTCTTATTGGGGACTTCATAGGGTTTCTTTACCTGCACTTAACTCTGGAGACTTGGACCTCCATGTACTCCTCCTTTAGTCTAGGGTAGTTGTTGAACCATCTTAAAATCAGTAAGTGGAGACCTAGACCTCCATTTGTGTCTAGGTTGGTTCTCAATCTAGTCAAAATCAAGACTTTTTTGGAGACCTAGACCTCCTTTTATGTCTAGGTTGATTCTCAATCCATAAAAAATCAATTTTTTTGGTATTTTAGGGACCCTAATGGTATTTTAAGACCTAAACCTCCTTATAGCCTAGGATGATTTTTGATCCAGCCAAAATTGACTAGTTGTTTCACCAATCAAATGAATTATTAGTTTTTCCTTTTTTGGTTTTTTAATTTAATCAAAATCGGTGGTTACTTATTTCATCTAGGTTCTCATTGTACTCTTGGTCAGCTATTTCTATCTAGGACGAGACTTGATCCTCTTGAGGTTTCTTTTATTGGAGTCCTTTTTATAATCTTGGTCAATTATTTTTGGATAGTGAGAGACCTGGACCTCCTGATGTGTTTGAGGCTGGTACCCACACCAGTTATTAAAGTTGGGCTTACTCTAATGTAAATAATCATGGCATGATTAGATCCAAATTTTAGATTTTTTAATATTTGAAAGTTTTCACACATTATTATTATTTGATTTTTTTGTATTATTAGAATATTTAAATTTTAAAATTGATTTCCAATGGCAATACTTCAAAAAAATTAAATAATAGGTAGAATTCAAATAATCCACATCATTTTTCAAGGTAAAATGTGCACCAGATGTGATAATGTGGCTTTATGAAGGAAGTGAGAGCAAGCAATATATACCCATTGTAATTATGGCTCAGAGATATGTGGGGGTGGAGGCAAGTGTAGAAGAATGAATTTATATCTCTGTTTCATTATATGTAAGTCAATACAGAATCACGTAAGTGTAAACTCATGCATAAAATATTTGTCTTGAAATGATCATGTTATGAAAATTGTGTTTTTTATGCCAGTTAACAAATTTTATATATATAATGGATCTTTTTGTCTTAGAAATGGAGATGATTGTGAAAACTTCTATGATTCAATTCCACTAAATACAACCAAAAAATAATCAATTATTATTGAGGTTAACACAAGTGGATATGAGGGGAAAAATAGTTTATTTTTATATAGATTTTAATGCAAGGTTACCATGAAAGATAGAGGAATATATGATCACTTTTTTAAATTTTTCATATCAGGATAAAAATCAAAAGGAAAGATCCAAGTGAAATTAAATCCAAAGACTATCATAATGGTCAATGCAAGAGCATATGAGTGTATGTATATCTAAATAGAAGAGTGTAATGGATGAGAAATCATAAAGGCATCAAGAGACTATGTGCAATGGGCTATGTGAGTTGAATTAATCCAAGGAATCACTCTAGCCATTAGGAAGTAATAGATTTACACTAAATGGATACTTTTGAGTAACTAAATTATAATCTTGCACCTATGATATTTTACTATTAGGAACACTTATTTTAGCTTGATTGACACTAAATTGGTATCTATCAAAAAAATATACAAGCAATTGTATAGTGCATTGGAATTTATTTATCATTTGTATCATGAGAAGTACTCAAATAAATATCTTCACTCTAATTTTTCTCTAAATATTTTCCCTCTCTTTAAATAGAGTTAGCCTTACCTTACATGATCAAATGTAATGCAACCTTTGTTTTTATTAGGTAAAGCCCCTATTGAATTTAACCATGCTCCTCCAAGCTCAAGATTTTATGTGCCTATATTAGTAATAATTGTAAATATAAGATGACACACTTTTGAAGAAAATATTAATGTTTACTCAATTCCTCCCACACATGTTGGAGATGTATTAGTCTAATCTATGTGTTGAAGGTGATATCCAAGTTATATAATAAATAGTGTAGCACAAAATTATATTTTTTGGTAGTCAATAACCTTTAAATTGGTATAATGCTTACCATCTATGTGAGAGATGATAGTGAAAGGTTCTTGACATGAGGAATACCTTGTAGTATCTTTCTTTGAAACCACATTTGTGACATTAACATTTTTAGTTATATTTTTATTTTGATTTTCCTTCTTGAAAACCCCTTTTTTAAGAATTTTTTCTTACTTATCTTGAGTCTGATTTTGCGTATTCTCTTTTAATAACTTATCTTGATGTACTTATCCTTTTAAATTTGTTCTCTTTGTAATATTTATTGCTTTAATTTTACCTTTTGTAACCTTTTTTATTCTATTTTTTTCTTTTGTAGCATTTATTTCTCTAAGTGTTCCTTTTGAGACCTTTCTTGTTCTAATTTTATCTTTTGTAACCTTTCTTTTTCTAATTTTTCCTTTTTAAACCTTTCTTGCTCTAGTTTTTCCTTTTTTAACTTATCTTGTTTTGATTTTTCCTTTTTTAACCATTCTTTTTGTTTTCTTTCACTTGTTATTTACATGATGCAGTCATAGAGTGAATAGATTACTTGATTATATAAGTTTTTCTTAACAAAGATTTGATGCTTTCACAATCCATATAGTAACATAAAATAGTTTTTTGGAAAAAATTGTGTTAAATTTATTACTTATCTCAACATTTTGGATCCTCGTCTATGATCATTCATTGAGAGAAAATTGAAATGTGGAAAAAAATGACCTTGCAATCCATAAAATATTTGGAAACATTATTAGTTGTTATGATCCCTACAACATTAAAGGAATGTCAGGTTTGTTGTTCTCTTGGAAAATTTAATTTGAAGCTTCTCAAGAAGCTTAGCCTTTGAGTATAATTCTCTCCCATGAAGGGTGCATATCAAAGATTTCATGCTTTCATAAGATGGTGGTTTAATTTATTTATATAGTATAGGATCACCACTACCAATGATACATTTTTTTGTTCTTCAAATCCCAACAATTTTTTGTATGATGTCTATGCATTCTATGATATGCACAATAATATTTTGATTTAATTAGAGGATGCATAGAAGGTAATTTGATCAACTTTTTTATAATGATTTCCCTTATAATCCCACATGAACTCCTACTAGTCTTATGTACACTTTTTTAATCACTAGTTGTATATATATCTTATTTTGGCTTCCAATATTGGAATGAAGTCTTTTGAGGTAAAACTATATTTGGATAGATATGTAGATATATGATTGACACTTGTATACTCTAGATCATTTTTTATATATGATATTTTTTCAATTAATGTGGTCCTTAAATTTAAATGTTTATTTTTCTTTTGTAACTCCTCTATGGGCATTCTAATAGTGACTATTTTATTTTTAATAACTTCAAAATCACAAGCCTTAGGTACTTTTGATTGAATATTCATATAGATGATATAGAGGTTTTGTGGGAGGTGATTGGGGATGAGAAAGAACATTCAGATGGACTATATTTTATACTATAGGATGGATCACCTTAAGTCTTGGGATAGTGACATCATGGACCTCCTTAGAGGGAAAGTAGTTATCAACACCTTGAGGAAAGGTTAAGGAAGAATAGAATAATCCATATTATCTAGTTAAAATTTGACCATTAAAATACAATTATGATGAATTTTTAGAATAAAAAAGAGGTTTTTAATAAAAATTATTATATAGAAGAAATTCATAAATTAATTTGAAAATTTATACACCTTTTTTATCTAGGTTAAATCTTCTAATAATAATTGTTGACCATTTTTGGTCCAACAGGCCAAAAATCGGTCCCCTTTTTTCCCTGTTGTTCTGAGCCAGTACATTTTTTGATTTTGCACAAGTCTGGAAATTTCTACAGACTCTGTAGGTTTTCTATAGACTCTGCAAGTTTTCTACAGACTCTACAGAGATTTCTACAGACTCTACAGGCATGGATTTCTATAAACTCAGCAGGTGGAAAACTACAGACTCTATAGGAAGAAGCAAGTTCCCACTTAGGTGCAAAATGGACCATTTCAAGAGCCCTTATGGAGGACAGGGAACACTTTCAAAAGAGGCCACAGAGAAAGGCTAAAGAGGTAAGTTTCCTTCAAAAATTTGTTTAAGGCAAAGGAAGTACCCTTCAGAAGGGTCGTTTCCAATTTTTTCGAAGGGCACTTTTCTAAGGCAATCAAAGAAGCAAAGGAAGAAATCCTTCAAACTTTTTGTCTGAAGGAATTCCTTTAGACAAAAAGTTTGAAGGAATTTGGAAGGGACACAAACAAAAAGGCACAGAAAAGACCAAGGCAAAAGCAATAGAATAATTTCTTTGGACTTTTTGTTCGAAAGAATTCCTTCAGACAAAAAATCTAAAGAAATTCAGAAAGGAAGCCACAAGCCAAAATCCCAGGGAGAAAATCCAAAGAAGCAGACAAGGTAATTCTTGTAGACTTTTTGTCTGTGGAAAATGTCTACAGAAAAAGTCTGCGAGAAAAGATTTTGAAGAAAATTGGCCACCAAAGGACCCCAAAGGGTAAGTGCCCTTGCGAGGGACTCTCGGCCAAAACAAAGGGCACTTCTCCATAAGCCAAAGGGTCACCTCCCCTTTGGGAGGATGAAAAACAAGAAATCTAAAGGAAAGGGAGCAATGAAAAAGGCCAAATCAAGAAGAAAGCTGAAGAAAGTCCAAGGGGTGACGGGCTCGAGGATGTCAAATCAAGTGCAAAAAACTAGCCATTGGTTTTCAAATAGTGATGGGTGCATGAACGTCAAATTTAAGGCTCGTGAAATAGCCATTGATTTTGAAAAGGAATAAGAAGAGCCCAAGGAAATCAGTGACCCGCCAAGCAGATAGCCTCGAGGGCTGAAGGAGCCAAAAAGACACAAAATGAGGAAGAGACAAAGTGGAAAAGTGGAAAAATAGTCCAAGTGGCAAAGAGGATGTGTCAACTCAAGGATTTATTCCTACAGTTAGAATAGCACTTGCCAAGTGGTCATCAAATGGTGCAAATAGTAAGTGGTGTGGCCTACTTTCTTCACTTTGCATTTATGAGTAGACAAACCATGTGATATCTGAAAGGAGCAGTCTTGTTTGTAAAAAAGGAGGTGTGGCCCATGTGTTCACATTAATGTTTGAATTCCAAATTCAAGACTGGTGATTACATAATGTGGTTATAGTAGGCCTCTTCTAGAAGAATGACATCAAAAATAGTGACTTCCTCTTCTCGATGCTCACAAATGCACATGGGCCACTTGTAAAAAGAGTGCCAAAGTCTTTTCTAGAAAGCACCAAGTTCTCTTCTCCTCTTTCTATATATTGTAAAAATTCTTATTTGAGAAAGGATCAGATCCATTCTCTTAGCCTGTAAGGCAAAGCTCTACCCAAAAAATCTCTCAGGCTTGTAAGGCAGAACTCTGCTAGATTTTACCTTGAATCAAGACTTAGCAGTTTTACCTCCATCTGGACTTGCACTCATGCATATGCTTATGTTTTATTTTGTGTTAAGTCATTTTCTTTTATGCTTTTCATAGAATGATTCCATCATGTATGGTGCATTGTGAAGTTTCTTCTTCTATAGGTCTGCCAGAAGTGTCTATAGTAGGAGTATAAGTGCATGTGAATAGGCTACCAAAGTGTGTCTCGGAACACCTTTGATAGTTTCTTTCCTCCCTGCATCTCTATAGACCCCTGACTCACTAATACAGAAGGGTCTCCCACACTAGATGAAGTGTATAACAGCTTCTTCTTGATGAAAAGTGTATGTTTAGGTCGAGTGGGTCATCCTTTTTAGTGTATCACCTTTTTCAGTTTAGGTTAGGTTCTATTTTCAGCATCTTTCTCCCTTTTCATCCCCCCCTTTTTCATTTAATTTGTTAGCAGTAGGAAGTCTAAGACCTAAAAGATACATTAGAAGGAGCTAGCCCTTATCTAGAGACTCTCCCCTCTATCTTTGTTAGTCCCACAAGTGAGAGGGTAGTTTCCATTGTTGCATGTGGAAGGTAGGAGCTTGGCCTCCTACCCAAGGTGCAATCCACTATGTCAACAGTTTTTGGCACACTCGATGGGACCAACTAGGATAAGTTGTGTCTAGAGAGTTGAAGAATTTTTGGTGTGTTCTTCAACCAACTAGCCTTTGGAGGCTTTTACATCAACACCAATGGTGACTCTGATTTGAATCAGTTGGTTAAGTAGTCTAGGTGCCATCAATAAATATATTTTTTTGTATGTATAACCTCTTTACATAAAATCATGGGCCTTGTTTTCCTTCATATGGTTTTGATCAAGCTCAAGTTTTTCATGCAATCACCTCAAGCAGCTCTCCTAGTTGACCTTCAACGATAAGGGAAGTGGTGCTAGAGTTTGAGAAGTAGGTAACGAAGATCGATAGACTAGATGAGCATTATGGATATCAGCAAGAGTTGATGTATAAAGAGGAATATTTGTTCAGGCAAGCTCAGGCCTTACAATCCATGGAGGAAGAGGTACCAAAATGGAGGAATCTATTCATACAAGGCAATCATCCTTGTGCATCCCTTCCTATTCTAAATAAATCCTCCTCTTGTACACCAAATCCTTTCTATTAGATAGCACTTGCTCATTTTAGCTCATCTAGTGCATCAATCAATCCTGCTCTTAACCCCTTGTGCCTAGCCTTCAAACATCAAAGGGAACTAGAGCAACCTCCCATGGAGATGAACCTTCTAAATTCCTTAGATTTTGGATCTTCCTATGGAGGGAACATCATGAACTATCACATCTCTCTCGAAGTTGCTCCTACTCATTATGATGATGATAGTGACCTCTAAGAAAGGCTCTTCTAAGAAGATCTAGCCAAGAGAATTGCAAAGTTGGAATCCAAAGTGAGATTCCTCAGCCAATGTGTGATAGACCTATTTGAACACAACCCATATACACACCCCCAAGAGAGCTATCAGGCCACACCTGATATAGATGAAGTGTTGACCAAATGGAAGGAAGAGAATCATTCAATTCTAGCTCAAGGACTACCTCCTCTTCCACTTGGTTTTTCCACTTCACCCCTTCTCAAGGAGGAACCTATTTTGTAGGAGGTGAGTGAGGAAGAAAAGATCTAATATATAGCTTCTCAAGAGGCTATCATGAGTGATAATGAAGAAGAAATCATCATCAATGCTCCTTGTGAAGACATCATCAGCAATGGAGAAGATGCAAGGCACACATACATGTAGATGTTCCAGCAATACGAGGAGGAACTTAAGCATGGTGAGCTCTCTCCCCCTTTATTTGATGAACTTCCTTGTTGCTTTGATGAGGATGATGACTATGCCAAGGAGCCTAAGTTGGAGGAGGATCATATGTATGTCTTTAAACAACTAGAGACTCTGATCCTTGAGCAGGAAAAGGAGAGGCTAGTTCACCTTGAGAAAAGCCTTGAAGAAGAGAGCCTTGAGAAAGAAGGTGATGTTCTATGGGATGAGCAATTAGGTTGTGATTCCATTTTAGACATCACAATAGTCACCCTTCTTCAAGAAGACCAAGAGGAAGCAGAAGATGAGTTTGACAGGGTCTTCAATGAAGCAGAAGGAAATGGGTCAAACCATGGTGCATTACAAAGGGACTGTGCAGATCAAAGGGCTTATGGTGATGAGCCAATAGCCATTGATTTCTTAGTGAAATTCACTAGCATGAAGGACCAACATTAAACAAGCTTCTAAGAACAAGAAGAGTACATATATGTTGGAAGCATGTTTGATCTGATCCACTCGAATACAAGCCAACCAAGGTGACAAGCAAGAGGAGCAGGTCACCAAATCTCTTTTTCATTCAACCACTTGTCTGGCACCATAAGTTTCCTAGCCAAGGAGGGGACTTAAGAATTTTTCCCTTTGATCCAAGGGGGAAGCAAATATACTTGGTTAGTTGTACATAGTATTTTGCTTTCAGTTTTCTTTCCTGTTTTCCCTAAGTGCAGTTTGCACAAGTAGTGTTTTTAGCCTTGTGTGTGTTTTCCTTTGTGTCTAGGGTAAAAGCTTCATGTTTGATTCTGGGATCTCCCAAGGCTGTTGTTAACCTTTTTTCAAAGTTGCATTCTGACTCCATGCCCAATGGACTTTAAGGCAACTGGTCTCTAAGCATAACAGGCATGCTTCCCCTGAGAGTCACCAATTTGTTGACCATTTTTGGTCCAACATGCCAAAAATCAGTCCCCTTCTTTCCTTGATGTTTTGAGCTAGTACATTTTTTTATTTTTCATAAGTCTAGAAATTTCTATAGACTCTACAGGTTTTCTATAAACTCTACAAGTTTTCTATGGACTCTACAGGTTTTTTATGGACTCTGCAAATTTTCTACAGACTCTACAAGTTTTCTACAGAATCTGCAAGTTTTCTACATACTCTATAGATATTTATATGAACTTTGCAGGTCCATTTCTATGGACTCTACAGGCATGGATTTCTACAAACTCGATAGGCAGAAAACTATAGACTCTGTAGGAAGAAGCAAGTTCCCACTTAGGTGCAAATGGACCATTTCAAGAGCCCTTGTGAAGGGCAAGGAACACTTTCAAAAGAGGCCACAGAAAAAGGCCGAAGTGGTAAGTTTTCTTTAGAAATTTTTTTAAGGCAAAGGAAGTACCCTTTGAAAGGGTCCTTTCCAATTTTTTTGAAGGGCACTTTTCTAAGGCAATCAAAGAAGCAAAGGAAGAAATCCTTTAGACTTTTTGTCTAAAGGAATTCAGAAGGGCCACAAACAAAAAGGCATGGAAAAGACCAAGGCAAAAGCAATAGAATAATTTCTTCAGACTTTTTGTCTGAAGGAATTCCTTCAGACCAAAAGTCTAAAGAAATTCGGAAAGGAAGCCGCAAGCCAAAAGCTTGAGGAGAAAATATGAATAAGTGGACAAGGTAATTCTTGTAGACTTTTTGTCTGTGGGAAAATGTCTATGGAAAAAGTCCACGGCAAAAGATTCTAAAGAAAATTGGTCGTTGAAGGACCCTAAAGGGCAGGTTCCCTTGTGGGGGACTCTCAACAAAAATTAAGGGCACTTCTCCATAAGTTGAATGGTCACCTCCCCTTCGGGAGGATGCAAAACAAGAAATTTGAAGGAAAGGGAGTGACATAAAAGGCCGAATCAAGAGGAAAGCCAAAGAAAGTCCAAGGAGTGATGGGCCCAAGGATGTCAAATCAAGCATGGTGAACTATCCATTGGTTTTAAAATAGTGATAGGTGCATGAACATCAAATTCAAGGCTCATGAAATAGCTATTGATTTTGAAAAGGAACAAGAAGAGCCCAAGGAACTCAGTGACCCGCCAAGCAGATAGCCCTGAGGGCCGAAGGAGCCAGAAAGAGACAAAATGAGGAAGAGACAAAGTGTAGAAGCAAACAAATAGTCTAGGTGGCAAAGAGGAGGTGTCAACTTAGGGATTTATTCTTGTGGTTGGAATAGTGCTTGCCAAGTGGTCATTAAATAGCACAAATAGTAAGCAACGTGGCCTACTTTCTTCACTTTGCATTTATGAGTAGATAAACTATGTGATATCTGGAAGGAGTAGTCTTGTTTGCAAAAAAGGAGGTGCAGCCCATGTGTTCACATTAATGTTTAAACACCAAAGTCAAGACCAGTGATTACATAGTGTGGTTCTAGTAGGCCTCTTCTAGAAGAATGACATCAGCAACAGTGACTTCCTCTTCTTGATGCTCATAAATGCACATGGGCCACTTGCAAAAGGAGTGCCAAAGTCTTTTCCAAAAAGTACCAAGTTCTCTTCTCCTCTTTCTATATATTGTAAAACTTCTCATTTGAGAAAGTATTGGATCCATTCTCTTAGCTTGTAAGGCAAAGCTCTGCCCAAAAAATCTCTCAGGCTTCTAAGGCAAAATTCTGCCAGATTTTACCTTGAATCAAGACTTAGCATTTTTACCTCCATCTGGACTTGTACTCATGCATATGTCTATGTTTTCTTTTGTGTTAAGTCATTTTATTTTATGCTTTTCATAAAATTATTCTAGCATGTCTGGTGCATTTTGATGTTCCTTCTTCTGCAAGTCTGCCAAAAGTGTCCACAACAACAGTATATGTGCATGTGAATAGGCTGCCAAAGTGTGTCTCAGAACACCTTTGATAGTTTCTTTCCTCCTTGTATCTCTATATACCCCTAACTCACTAATACAGAAGGGTTTCCCACACCAGATGAAGTGTATAATAGCTTTTTTTTGGTGAAAAGTGTATGTTCAGGCTGAGTGAGTCATCCTTTTTGGTGTATCACCTTTTTTAGTTTAGGTTAGGTTCTATTTTCAACATCTTTCTCCCTTTTCATCCCCCCTCTTTCATTTAATTTTTCAGCAGTAGGAAGTCCAGGACCTAAAAGATACATCAGAGGGAGTTATCCCTTATCTAGAGACTCTCCCCTCCAGCTTCGTCGGTCCCATAGGTGAGAGGGGAGTTTCCATTGTTGCATGTGGAAGGCAGGAGCTCGGTCTCCTGCCCAGGGTGTAATCCACTACGTCAACAATAATAAACTCTAAATTCCAAAAAAATGTTTAATATTTTGACAAATAAAAATAGGTTTTTCCTCCACTTAGTATGAATAGAAGAAACCTCATATTGTTTGAAAAATATAGCTATGTAGATCCAAATACAATCCAATAAAATAATTACCCTAATAGAGGAAACCCTAATAGGAAAATAAATGTGAAATCTTAGGGGAAAAGATATAAATTTTTATTTGTGCAAAAAAGGAGAAATAAAAAATAAAGTCAAAATAAAACCCTGAGGCTAAAATATGAAACCCTGGAAGGATTTAACCCTATTATATACCTAGGGTTTGACATAGTTTGATAAATTATAGGTTCACTAATATGTTTTACCCTAATTTAAATTAATAAATGAGATTAATTTAATTAATATATAACTTTTAAATGTAGTTTAGATCACTATATATGGGACTCAAGCATACATTTGAATGTAAAGACTAATATTGATCATTATGATCTGACAAGGGCATATGATAAATATATAAAGTAATAAAAATTTTGTAATACTTAGATTTTCTAGTTCACTGTCTAATAGTGACTATATTTCGGAATTAAAACTCAGAAATAAGAAAGACTATTAATTGTTCAGTACTAGAATTAATTTTTTGTTTATGTTGGGTTAGTTTCCTAGGATTGATTCACTATCATAAATCGATATTAACATAATAGTTAATACTAACCTACATGAAAGTAAGGCATAGTGATGGTATGGTCAATTATTACTATTTTTACTTGATTTGTGTTCGTGATCCCAAACCCTAATGATGTGTTTAACTTTAAAAACTAGTCTCCTTTGCCTTAAAACCTTATAGATGATTTTGAGGGCCATAAACCAACCAAACTAGTGGAAATTTAATGTCTAAATCTAACCCCAATCACCCACCTAAATATTGACCATTGCCAATGTATTTAATACTCTAAAGAGGGAATTCAAGCCACAATTGGTTATCCCACCTAGTATGATTATGAAATTGTTCTCTTTCACTATGTGTATGTAGCTAATGATGTGGATTTATTACTTGAAAATGTTTACTTTGACTTGAATTTTGAGTGCTTCAAAATTGGGTTCTGCATGCTTCTAGTAATAGGTTTGAAAATTAGGAAGAAAGGGATATATTTTCTCAGTGTGTAATATTTTTTAAATTTATAAAACATAAGTTCCAAGTCCCTTTTGAATGAGACCCTTATTTAATTATAGATTGATCTAATTGAATGATTCATCATGCCACTAACACACTAGACTAACAGGCCAACCCTAAGGATGGGTTTGATTTTATGAAATAGTTATTGTTAGGAGCAAGTTGGTACTAACTAGAGAAGGTTAGTATTAACTATTGATAATGACCTCATTTAGAAAAATTAGATTGTGTACATGTGAACTAAACTACTAGTCTAGAGATATCTATGCAATATATTTAGCAGGTTTGAAATAGAAAATGAGGTTCTTGTACGTTTATAAGAACATAAAGAAAGTGTTGAATCATAAGATAACATGAAAGTGTGATAAGACCTTATTTGAGTGAATAAATAATTCATGGCAAATGTGTTTTAATCTTGTTATTATCAAGTATTAAAGACTAGGTTTTATTATCTATGCATATCTCATATGCTAGTTGACTTTGAGCTAAATATGCTATTGTTGAGAGGTAATTCCTCTATCTTATATTTGTCAAAAAATTATTAGGAACTACATGCTTGGGAAAATGATAATTTCATTATCCAATTTTATCCACTCCATTAATTACTCAATGTGACCATAGTTTTAGGTAAGACCATAGTGGATAATGTTTCATATAGAGTTTGATATTCTAATCATTTTATAAATCTAATAAAGGCTTATTTATAACCAAAAAATCACTAATTGCATGGTTTTATAAGACTCTCAAAAGCCTATTGGTGATGTTTTTATTTATGAAATGATTTATTCCATGAACTATTGAAAATATTAATTTATGCAAAGTATTTAAATATCATGTGTTACCTAGAGGACTAGTTTTATCCCAATGGTGCTTATTATAAAAAGAGATAAACATATCCATAAGCATTCCATATGATATGTCACTGTTGGTAGGATAATGTTAAATTAAATTCTTGATAGTATGCTTATGAAGTGTCTTGCCCATAAGGACACTCTTCATGCTCTTGAGAAGGCCTCATGGTAGAACTTATAGTATCCACCTTGTCATTTAATCCACCACACAATGTATTATAAAGATGGGCAACTATCTCCCATATTTTATAGGAAGTCATCTAATATGCTAAGAATTGTAATATTTTCTAGTTGAATGGGGATTTTACCAATACCCCTAGTATCCCTTTAGGATATATTTTGACACCTTGCATTTTCTCTACTTGGGATCTTATATTCATTGGTGAGTTCAATCCCACTTCATCTAATTAACACTATTGGTTCATCAATATTACTAAATACTTTACTAAGTCAGTTGAGGTCATGCCCCTCAATATCATCTGTGGTTCCATAATTTCTAAATTCATCATGAATAATATTATTTTATAATTTTGGATTCCTTCAATATTCATGGTTGATAATAGAAAGTGTTTTCAAATCCATAATATGTGTGACTTGGTCAAAAATATTAGTTTCAAACCATGCTTCTCCAAAACTATTATTTGTATGATAATGGTAATGTTTAATATTCTAACATCACTCTAAGAATTAAGGACCAATTTTTTCACTACCATTGGGGAAACCCTGTACTCATTATTTATTATTCTAAGGTCATCCTTCCTCTTGAGGTCCTGGTCCCATCTTGATGGGTCAAGACTTATGGATATCTATCTAATGAGTAGGATTATGATTCATGTATAAACATAACAGTTTTAAACTTTATCATTTACTAATGTTTTTTCTCTTGTAGGAACTTATTGAGTTTCAATCTCTCTAAGTGCATTACTCAAAGGGTGCACTAGGAAAGGGGTGGGCAGACCATTGGTGCTTTGTAATATTTTTGGTTAACTATATCTTACCTAAACCCATAACAAATCCCTATTATCTAAATCCCTAATTAATTTCCTCTTTAAATATCCACCTAACTAATAAATTACCTATTTTTCCTACTAACTTAGTTGGGTTGTCTTCATTACAAAATTTATGACACACATGATAGAACTAAGTCAACCTAGCCAACTTAGTTCGAATCCTAACAATAACTTTTCCAAAATAGAGTCATCATGGCTAACCTTTTCAACTAAAAATTTAAAGTGTTAGGAATTATTAATTTCTATAATATGACCTTCATATCAATCCAATGGGAGAGGAATATTCATTTTCACATTATTACAGCTCACAATTCTACTAGATCTACATTCAAAGGAGCCATTGCTTAGTTTTTGCCTTAGAGGTAAGATAGTTTGTTTTGTGGGAAGTACTGGATACAAGTAGGATTATTTTAGCCTATATTATATTTCTATTTTGTGAGACTTATAAAGCCACAACAATATTTTGAAAATCACCATTGGCCAATGGGTATATTGAGACTTAACATGTTCACTCAAAGGTAAGTACCTCTAACTTTTGTTATTTCATTTGATATATAGATATTGCACAAGGTAATAGGTTTGAATGTTTAACTCATTTCTTAGATTACCTATATCCTTAAAACTTAATATAGGTATGGGTTTTTATTTTCTTCCCATCTTCCACCTTAGGTGATTTAGGCCCCCATTTACCTACCATGATCCCTTGATTATTTTATTTGTTTTAACCATCCTCATTTGTGTTATATGCTTTGATAACACTAAATTAGTGTCATTTCATATATTTATACCTATCTATGGTTATTTCATAGTATTATTTTATTATAGGTTTTGGAACCATCTTATTTAGTGTTGTGTGATAAGTACTCCCTTATTTAGGTTTAGCAAATCTAATTTGGTCATGTTCCCAATATAAATAGTATTACAATAGGCATTTGTTTATTACTTTATTTGATTTAGGATTTATTAAGTAGGATGAGTTGTAGATCTATATTGGTTTTTAACATACATTCTAGTGAATTCAACGTGAATATAACCCTTACATTTTAAATTTTTCATTTATAGTCAGGACATATTAATTTGGCTTAGTCTTATTATTTGTGTGGAGATTCAAGAACTATAGTCAACTAGGTCATGTTTGTCGACCCAATTTTATTCTTTGTCTACAAGTTTTCAATTATAGCAAACAAGATCAAGTTATTTAATCCTTTTATAATTTTACAAATTCTAGCCTTCAACCCTAGTGAATAGGATTGAGTCGCTCAATCCTATTCTTTTTCTAAAAAATTTAGCCTTTAGTTCAAGAAAATAAGATTGTAATGAACCCAAAAACTATCAAGACAAATAAATTACCAATAGGCCAAGATCTTAAAAAAATACTCAAAATTGATTCATATTAAATGAATTGAAATAATTACAAACCCAAACCATGCTTAAATAAGCCTCAACTCAAAATTTAGAATTGACATGCAAAATTTGAAAAAAAACTAAAATCTTAAAAAAAACGTCTATTTCTAGCAATTGTTATTTATATTAAGTTTTTCATGCAAGCATGTGCAACTCTAAAAATATATTGAAATATCCTAAACACTATAATTATCCTATTGGATGAAATTCAACTAAATTTAACATTTGATCCTCAAAATATACAATTTCTAAAAATAGAAAAATCCCAAAAAAATAATTAAATTATAATTTTAAACCCTTAGATGATCATGTATGGCCTTAATAAAATATCAAAAACATCCCTAAGTAGGTATAACTCCTTATGACAGCCAAAAAAAATTTGAGATGGTCAGTTTGGCATGTGGAAGAGCTCAGACAGAGCTACAAGTCAAAAGTTATGGCCTCCAAAATGTTGGCCTATTTTTTTGCATCAGATTGAGTTGGTTGATCTTGTTATTTTTATTTATATCTCAATCATCAGTCCTAGAAAACAAGATCAAGCTAGTCAATCTCATTTTGTTCTATAGGCTCAGTCATTAGTCTTAGCAAATAAGATCGAGCTAGTTGATCATGTTCTTTTATTAAACTCTTTAGCTTTTAACTAAGTTGAGTTGGTCAATTCTATTTAGATTTTGTAGATCTTAGATTTCACTTTTCAGTTTCATGAAACTAAGTCGACCTAGTTGAATTTGTTTAGTTTTTAAAAAAATATCAAAAACATCCCTAAGTAGGTATAATTCCTTATGACAGCAAAAAAAATTTTGAGATGGTCAGTTTGGCATGTGGAAGAGCTCAGATGGAGCTACAAGTCAAAAGTTATGGCCTCCAAAATGTTGGCCTATTTTTTTGCATCAAATTGAGTTGGTTGATCTTGTTATTTTTATTTATATCTCAATCATCAGTCCTAGAAAACAAGATCGAGCTAGTCAATCTCATTTTTTTCTATAGAGCTTAGTCATCAGTCTTAGCAAATAAGATCGAACTAGTTGGTCATGTTCTTTTTATCAAACTCTTTAGCTTTTAACTAAGTTGAGTTGGTCAATTCTATTTAGATTTTGTAGATCTTAGATTTCACTCTTTAGTTTCATCAAACTAAGTCAACCTGGTTTA
The DNA here is from genome assembly GCA_037957365.1 of Torreya grandis. NCBI lineage: Eukaryota > Viridiplantae > Streptophyta > Pinopsida > Cupressales > Taxaceae > Torreya > Torreya grandis. The sequence goes on along the minus strand of JARHVA010000598.1, from coordinate 3,329,387 downwards.
ATTTGTTTAGTTTCTTTCTAACCAACTTATTACTTCAATTTTGTCAAATTTATTAATTTCATATTCCTAGTTTCCAATAAAGTTATTTAGTACTTCAAATTATCATTTTGTTATTATCATTTTTCCACTTTTGCTAAACTTATATCACATAATCAATTAAGTCCACTTGGCCAACTTAGTTCTGTGTCTATTTATATTGAAAAACAAACTAAGTTGACCTAGATAACTTTGTTTATTTTTGGTCTATTTTATAATAGACTAGATTAACCTGCCCAATCTTGTTATGTTCTATTTGCCTAATTAGATCAATTTGGACAACCTTGTTTTTTGTGTTTTATTTTTGAGCATAAGTAAGGAAATTCACATTCTTTTCATAGTAATTAATTTCACATTTACTTTGAAAAGAGTTAGCACCTTATTTATTTACTTTCAAAATTTGTAATTTAATTTTTGTCACTTTATTTTCACTTTGTCCTAATTTTCCTAGAAACTATGTACTTGAAGTTTTAAAACTACTTATTTATTGTCATGAATGGATATGAAGTGATCTATTTATGGTCTTTATCTATCATTTATATATATCTTGGCATGAGGGGCTTTCCCTAATACTCATAGCCATAGTACAGAGATAAACATGGTTTTTAGTTTCTATGTACCTCACAATATTTAGGAAACACCTATGATTTCCCTTTGTATTGAACCTTAGGAATCCAACCATTTATTTTAAAATTTTGGTGCATCAATTAACATTTATGAATAAGAAGTTACTTTTAGCTTACCCTTGAAACCAAATTTAGTGGGATATGGGCAAGGTCTAATCCTCCATAGTTAGTGCTTTATAATATTAGGTCATCACTATCCAATAGACAAGCAAGTACATTTTGGAGCCTAAAATCCATCAGTTAATTTTATTACATATACCTAATATTCTTTTCTAATAGTCAATTGTACACTTTCATTTATGATTTATGTTTGCTTATCTCTTTTATATTTTAGATGATGTTGACCAGTGTTGACATAGTTCTGTATTTTGTGACTCAACTAGATCAACCAACATTGACCTAATTTATTGTGTTTGAACAGATTAAGTCAACTACCTCAATTCAGTATTTTATAATTTTATTATTTAGTTCTACCTATTGATTCTACCTATCTATAAAACTAATTTTACAAACTCAACTCAATTTATTTTTTAGAATGTTATCCTACTTGTCTGTCAAACTAAGTCATCTAGCTTGACTCAATTCATTTTCTAGACTATTGTTTATGAATGTCTACCAAATTGAGTTGACCAACTCAAGTTAGTTTACTTTATAGACTCTGTTTTAATCCTAGATTCCAAACTAAGTCAACTAGGTCAACTCAATTCACTTATAGATTATTATTTTTACCTATCTACCAAACTAAGTTAACCAGCTCAACTCAATTCACTTTTCAGACTATTATTTCTACCTAGCTACCAAACTAAGTCAATTAACTTGACTCAATTCATTTTATAGACTATTATCATGCTTGTATGTTGAACTAAGTTTACCATCTTCCCTTCGTTCATTTTTTAGACTATTTTTTTTACCTAGCTACCAAACTTAGTCAAGTAGCTCAATTCAATTCACTTTCCAAACTATTATTTCTACCTAACTTCTAAACTAAGTTGACCAGCTTGACTCAGTTCACTTTTTAGACTATTGTTTATTCCTATCTACCAAACTAAGTCAACTAGATCAACTCATTTCACTTTATTGAATTATGTTTCTACTTGGATACCAAACTAAGTTGACCAGCTTGACTCAATTCACTTTTTAAACTGATGTCTATACTTATCTTCCAAACTAAGTTGACGAGTTTGACTTAGTTCATATTATAGATTGTTAATTTTCTTATTTATCAAACTAATTCAACCATCTTAACTAAATTCATTTTAAATAATTTTTATTTTTCAAGTTAAGTCAACCATATCAACTCAGTATATTTTCTAGATTGTTATTTTTTATGTTTGTCTAACTAAGTCAACCAGCTAAACCTAGTAGGTTTTTTAATCCTAGCTACACCTTCATCTTTGTATCATGCAATACATTTTTGATGAAACTGAACTATAAAATAAAAATAATAGGATAAATTAAATTAACTCCCCTAAATTTCCTTATTCTCACCTTCCTTATGCTTCCATAGAAAATATAAATATAAGTAATATTCATGTGGCCACTAGATCCAAAAAATATTGGCCACCTCCTTCCAAAAATTTAGATCTACTTAACTATCCTCCAAAAATGCCTATTGTATAGGATGAGAGTGATCTTGAATACACTATATAAATCATACTTTTCATCAATGAAAACCTTCAACACCAAGGAAAGGATCCCACAATAATTTATAATCTTATGATGGACCTTACATTGATTGTCCACCTTCACCCACACATAGTTTTTCTATAACTCTTGGGTCAAGTCACATTATGACTTATTTCATTCCTTTATTTTCTTTCATGCCTTCAACTTTCCATACTACTTCTTTTACCTTTCCTAATATGGCTAATCTTTCCTCCAGTGAGCCTACTCAAAGTGTCCATGTTAACACTCAAGTTAACACTACTATCAAAGCATCTCAACCCATGTATACTAGTCAATCCACTATTAATACTAATCAATTCTATTATATTCCATGAATCAAATGGATACTTTTTAAACTAATAGTGTAATTCAAATGATGTAAATTCAAAACCAACTTTTAAAATTAAAAAATCATCCTTAACCAACTCAATAAGGAGTGAAAAATCCTAATTCCCCCCACCCCCACTTAGAGCTACACAAGGTAACCTTGTACCTCAACCCCCACTTCTTAACAAGGCTATCAAATACTTAAAAATTAACCCTTAGTCTCTCAAATTGTAAATATTGACATAGTTGGTATTATTACTACTATCACTTACAATGTATCCAATGATTATGCATTGCATTTGAAAGATTTCATAAACTTATATAAGGACTAGATTACGCTCAATACTTTCACTACCCCTAAGCTCTTAGATAAAAACTTTCTAGGTGATGTTTTATTTTAGATTGGTGTAATCAACCAAAATCTCATACTATATGCATTTTATAAGACTTAGTCAACACATTGGTACAACAATTCCAAACTAACGACCTTCTTCAAAATAGCTTAGCACACTTTATCAACTGAAAATAATTAAAATATGAAATAGCTCAAGTGTTCATTAATATATGGAAAGACTTGTCCAATAAATTCAAACATATTATGTTGGAATACAATCTCTTCCACTTATTCACGAATGATATTCATACTAAATTACAATATCATGTTAGGACTCTCTCTCCAACATATCTAGAAGAAGCACTAGACCAAGCCAAACATTAATATTTTCTCATAAGATAATTTTATCCCTCCCATCCTCTAGTTGGAACTCACATGCTAATGAAATCTAAAAAATAACATAATACTAATGATGGTGTTATGGATAACTATGATTTTATATACATAATTCACACTATCCTCCCAAGTGGTTATAATGATGCCAGGATCTGAAGAAGCATTATTCAATAATGTGGTTAAATGTCTATACACATTAATGAAACTATAGATAATTATCTCTCACTCAAATTTGTATCACTTCAATTATTCCTAAATAAATACTACTTTGTTTGGATGACCCTCCATTATTCAAGTTTCCAAGTTGGTGATATACAAGTCAAACATGCTTTGATTGATGAAGGTTCTAGCACTTGTGTGGCTTCACTTTATTTTATTAAAACACTTAGGTATTCTGAATGTAACCCTAAATCTACTCAAATATCATGCCAAGGCTATGATAGATTTTAAATACCTCCTCTAGGTCATTTTTGTCTTCCTATCACCATTCCTTATGTCACACTTTGTATCAAGGGCATGATATTTAATTTTCTATTATCATATAACATATTACTCTATCAGCCTTAGATACACTACATGATAGTTATAACCTCATCAAAACGCCAATGATTCAAATTTCCTCCTAAAAAATCTATCTATAAGATTCAAAGAGACACAAACCCTTAGAACTTTGAACAATTCTAAGAATGTTGTTTTTTAAAAACACCCACCCTTGAACCTTTACTTAGCATTCCTTTTCATGAATCTAAATGATTTAATTATCCTATTAACTCTAATAGAGATTATAATGATCACCCAAACTTGTGGGAAATATACTACCTAACCTATTATATTATGATGATGATGAAATCGATGAGATCAATTTGAAAATCAAAACTTCTAATATCTCTTCATACATCATCACTCAATTACCTTCTTCTTTACGACCTCAGTCTTGTCAAAAACCAATTGATGAGATTCCTACTACCATAACAATGAATAAACAATCAATTCTTCATACTTATTTGACTGATAAAATAATTGATGATTAACTTATTGATCTTCATACACCTAATTATGATGATGAATATTCATTATATGACCCATTTTTATCTATATTTTCCCAAGCTAAAAATATAGATGTACTTAGATATTGCTTTTCTTTACATCATTCTTTACATTTACATAGTATATTTCCTTCTCCTTTTATTTCACTTGACATTATCTCTTCCTGACTTGATGTTCATAGGTCTCAGATGGATTATACACACGTAACTTCCAATATAGTCACTATTAAGCCTCTTCATAGTATAATTTTTTATCTTTCTATGATGGGACCATACCAGTTCACTAGGTTTTTTGATTCTTTGATATTTTTCCCTCATGAGATGTCAACCAAATTATGCTAACCAACATTGAGATATTTTACCATGGATCTTAAACCTATTATTGATCCTATTTTGACTAATCCTACTAGAGGTGATGGCATATTACCTTTGCCTAAGCTTGATCCCATACATACATGATGGGAATATGATCCATATTGTTGATTTCATATGGTTAAAGGTTATTATACCAAGGATTGTCATGCACTTTCTATTTTCTTGTCACATCAGTAGGCATCAAGTGTTGATGTAGGTCTTATGCACATGCCACTATTTAATGAGGTATCCTATAATGTTTTAGGATCTTAATAGAGGTAAACTCTAATCCAAGGCATGAGTTAAAGGTATGGGTTAGACAACCTAGTAATGGAATAGTAGGTTGAGCATGCAGGTTGTTAATTGGGTGTGCTTGTAGTGAAATGAATGCTAGTAAGGAAATTGAAACCTAGTTGAGTTGTATAGATGGATTAAACTATTATAAATTATGTATATCTTATTCAAATAAACTTAAAAAGGAGAGAAGGGTAGATTATAAAAGAAGGCTCTATGGTTTCAATAGATCACTTCTTGGGTTTGTTCTTTTGTGGATAAGTATTTTCACAACTAATGCATGTTGCTTGTATTTATTTCACACTCATTGGAAAACATAGTTATCCAATCTGGGATGAAATGGTATAGAAAACTTAAGGGTCTTAGTTGAATGTTAATTCATTTAGAGTAGTTATTGCATACCCTCACTTAGAGGATTACAACTTAGACCAGAAAGATATCTAGGGTAGCTATGGCTCACACCTAGAATAATATATCAAAGGAAAACACTATTTCACACTTAAAAAATCAAGATAGAAAACCAATTGTTTAAAATCAATAATACTTGTTAATTATTCAATAGCTTTTACACATCTAAAAGCATTAGATATTAATGATAACAAAAGGAATTCTATGTATCTTTTATACACTTCAAATTATTGAATTAACACAACTAAATGAAATAAAAACTTAATTACACATAAATGGAAGGAAAATACATCCACATAGTTTCTTGACAATGAAAATGATCTCTTCTTATATTGATAATTTCTTTGACCCTTTGAAATGAGGGATTACATGTATAAATAGACTTGGGGAAGGGTCACCTCAACCTCTAAGTTCATGCAAACTCAATTTTACATCTAGTACTTATAACTTAAGTTTTAATTTTAAAGTAAACAATGCATGCATTCCTATAGTTAATTACAACTGTGTCAAAAATAAGTTTGCTTTCCTAATGCCATGCAACATGTGCATGCTTAGAGATTTCCCAGGCTAACTTTTCAATTCATTATCAAGTGTAAGTAAATTATAATTACAAGCATTAATCCTATATGCATGAATACATACAAAATTAGCCTTTAATAATTAAGGCTTATTTATGCTTAGTGACTACATGGAAATGCTTATCATCATGGAAGGAAATTAAGTGGTTAGTGGCACTGAACTGGTAGTTAGAACTAAATTGGTGGATGGAGTCTTAGCTTTCTTCTTAGCCTCCAATTCCTAAAAATGCTTAAATCCAACATCATGATGGTATATTATGATGTCCATATTCAAAAGTGGGAGTCTAAGTACCCTAATTTTAAGCTCCATTAGGCATGCATGGTTGGCTTTAGTTCCCTTGAAGTTGATCTAGAATATCTACACTTTTGTGACTTTCTGCCATGCAAAATTTAACTCATCTTCAATCTCCTCTAATGTTAACCCCTGAACACTTTGCTTAAAACTATCTGAGGTTTGTTGGAGAAGATGTTCAAAACTAGATTTACTTATTAGTTGGCTTATATATTCCCTCACCTATGAGAGCTTTAATTTCTCTAGAATTTGTAAAATAAGGCTCTCATATTCTGCATATTTGGGCATTATTGCTTTTTTTATTGTGACGCATTCCCTCACTTCTTATGTTTAAATGACAACTAGGCTGAGGGAATTTGAAGCCTCTAATAGTGTCATTAAATTGAGATGTATATATGCCTTATTTTTTTAATAAATAACAAGGAATTTCAACTTATTCTTGTATTCTTTTAAATAATTAAATAATTTAATAGCTTCAATTATTTGAGAGTCTGATTCAATGTTCATTGAAGCAATGACCTCCAAAATGTTATATAGTCTTGAATTTGTACTTTGCACATTTGTTTCAATCTACATAGGAACATGGAAAATTTGTTTTTATTCCATAACCTACTCTAGCTCTTATTCTATCTCTCTCCTTTCTAGTTTTGTGCCTTCATGGAGTTCAAGCAAATCATCCTTGTGTATCTCAAAATAGTATTTGAAATCCTCAATATATGGAGACTACCCTAGTTTCCTATTCTTCCTCTTTGATAGGGAAAACACATATTATCTCTCCTCTAGAATCATCCCCTTCTTGCATCATCTTCAATCTTTATTTTCTTCACCCTATGGATACTCCCTCTAAATTTTTCAAAAATGGAGCTTATTATGGATAGCTCTATAATTATAAGGTTTGTCCTTTGAGAATCCTAAGATTCCAAATCTGCTACCCACAATGTGATGACTAGTTCGGTGGAGTCTATTTGTTAAGTGTCTTGGGCTATAGTCTCAACCAATAAGTTCCCTGACAACTACTTTAAGGCCTCTTCAATAAATGGGTCGGGAAGGGAAGACCAATTTATTTTAGACCAATCCACACCACCATATTGGGTAAATGGGTGGACTATATACACTTTCTTCTTCTTACCAACCTTCTTTGATGATATTAAATTGGTATTTTGGGAAGAACTAGAAGAAGGCATTAGAAATCCTAACTGAGTGGATGACACATATAACTATGAACTTGCTAATACTCCCCTGGCTTTCTTAGATGATGCCTTTTTCATCTTAAGGTTTTTTGAGGTAGTGTTTGAAGTAACCATAGTATAATTGGGGGGAATATATGTTTAGGACATAATTAGAATAGTATAAACTATTCAGGAAGTAGAGATAATAGGGGTAGAGGAAGCATCTTCTACTTTTGGGACAACCAAGTATGGTTGGACACTAGGCTCAGTGGAAAAAATGTTTGCCTTAGGTATAATAAAGTAAGGGGAAACATTATGATTGAGATAAATGGGATCAAAATAACCAATGGACATAGGGGAGACAAAAGATACACTAGAATTGTATAAATTGAAAGAGATATAGAGATAGTAGGGATTACATCCTCATTTGATTGGTCTCCTTATAGTGGTGATTTTCCCTTGGTGTCTTGGAGGATTAAGACTTTGGCTCTTTATATCTCTTCCTCTTCATCTTTGGACTCACCTCCTATAGACTACTTCTCTTATCTTGGTGGTCCTTATATAGATGTTTCTTTAATAGTTGGACTTGTTAGGGGAATCTAAGCTTTTAGATTCCTCTTATAATAAATAGTGATATTTTATGCTATGGGAGAAGCCTATTGAGTAGGTGTAGTTGATACTTACACACTCATAGTATCTTGGGTTGAATTAGCAATAGGATGGGCATGGCCTTTTAAGTCTAAAGAGGCGATGAAAATTGGCTCATCCTCAGCTCTCCTAATTGAATTTGAAACACTAGGAGCTTCAACCAACCCAGGTTCTTATTTTTATTTTCATTTCCATGGGGAATATATGGGAAGCCCCCTACTCCATTTATGGTTGGGAAATAATATAGATCTAAAACTCTATGGTAGCCCATCCACTTAAGGGTGAGATCATGATATGTGCATTTGTAATCAAAATGAAAGGATCCCCTTGGATGATATTCAATATTTCCTCATCCAATCCACCTATCTTTAGCCTCTCCAAGATGTGGGAATCACTCTTGGAATTAATAAATAGGAAGTCATTATCATAAGTCTCATGTTGGTATGTAATACCAAGGCCTTGAATATGATTTTTAACCATACCATGAGGGTCCCAACCTCTATGTGGTATGGTGGCTAATGAGTAGTATTCTTTAAATCTGTTAGCCTCCCAAAAGTTCTTATGATTCACATAACACATTTTACTAATCATTATATGGGAGATATGGAAGGTGTATACACAATATTTTCAAAATTTATCAATTCATGATGCTTTCTCTCTTTCAAGAACCCATCAAGTCCCAATCTCTCTGAGTGCATGCCTCAAAGGGTGCACCAAGAAAGGGATAGGTAGACCATTAGTACTTCAAGTGATTTTTGTCCCCTACACCACCACTTTTTATCTACACAACCTTCTGCTACATATTTACCTAAGCCTTATCTCCTTTTTTACACACTACTCTAAGCTTTTACTACCTTTATTAGCCCCTTCTTAAGCCTAAAACCCTTTTTGATGGTTTACATTATATTGCCGACCCCATCGATCATGTACTCAAATTACTAAAACATATCAATTTTCATAACATCTTCAATCCCATCAAGTTTCAATCCCATCAAGTTTCATTATTTATCTCTCTATCATTTTAGTTTTATTCTTCTAGTACTATTTTTCTTAAGTTTACAATCTATAAAGATATAGCCCTACAACCAACTAGGTCAACTTGTTCAACACAGTTCCATAATATATCTTCCATCTAAAAGACATAGTTAACCTATTCTATTTTGTGTTCTTATAGATCTTGTTTATATGGGATATTAGTGACCCAGCTGAATATATTATGCACTATTTACATATAGTGTTTCTTGAACTAACTTTTTAATCTTCTCAATCAAGGAATTAACATCTTATTATTAGTAATTAATTCACCTTTCCTTTTTAGTTGCTTGCATGCTTAGAGTAATAAACATAGATTAAATATGTAGTTTTTAAAATTACTATTTTATTCACACTATTTTTCTCTTTTACACACACTACCAAATCAATTTACATTTAAAAAGGATTAAACATTTTTCTTCCCAAGGTCTACCTACTTGGATTTCATCACTAAGGGGGAAGCTAACTTGGTTTTTTGGCAGAGTATAAACACACGGTTGATGGTATATATTGGCAAAGAACTTGATAGTCTTATCACTACAATATTATGAAGTGAAGGGGTAGGCCCTAATACCAAACTAATACCATCACCAATATAGATCCCTTTCAGCCTAAACATCTTGAAACCATCATTAGATTTCTTTCTAGTTATGTTTTATAGCCAACTTCCCATCACATTAAAATTAATTCATTATAACTTAATAACACTTAGGATGACTAATTAGTTAACATTTAGTTTCAATTTTTTGTTTTCTCTTTAATAATTTTATGTTGTATTTCATAACTTTCATTATCTAGCATTGGTGTAAGGTTTATCTTGTGTGTTCCAATTGGATTAGTCACATTGATCTAATTGCTTGTGTGCTTAATCTCATTTTACTTCAAAAATATCTTACAAAACATTTATCTATTTTAAAACACTATCATTTCTATCGGTATAGTCTCTTACAGATTATTTAGCCTTTCTACCTATAATACTTAGCTGACTTGTTTGATTATGTCTCTTTATATTCATGTTCACCCCTTGTCTAAGTAGTACATAGTCGACCTATCTAGTTGTGTCTTATTATTTTCTTGGTTTGTTCCCTATTCAGCAATGCATTGTCAACCCATACAATTTTATATTATCTTTAGCCTATTTTTGAATTCATCCTTTCTATCACATAGTCAACTAGTTTGACTATATCCTCTTGTTTTCCTATTTTATGAATTTTCCTCACATACTCTATCGACCTAATCAACCTTGTACCTCTTAGTCAACATTGTTCTCTATATGGTTGACTATGTCCATATTTTTCATTCTTGTTTTCTAATCTTAGATTCTTTCTTCAAACATCATTAAATCCCCTATCAACATATTTTTGGACAACCTGAATCCATTTAGACACTATATGGGGTGTTTTTTTCTTTCTCTATTTACCTCCCAAGAGGATCCTCACTCTTGAATTACCTCTTCTCTTCTCTCATATTTATATTTCAACATGGTTTAAATCACTCCACAAGATTATATTAGTGGATCGGATCCTTTTCATTCCTATCAAAATAATTCCCATCTTCAAATGTCTCACCATAATGTGGGGGTAATTGACATAAGTCTATCCAATAACCCCACAAGTAATCTATCACCTAGTAACCCTCCCTCTCATACCAATGCAGGGAATCCTCCTACAAACACCAATCCACCAATTGATGCCACTCAAATTCTTACATAGATAGTGAAAAAAATGGACATAATGTAAACATTTAACACCTCTTAGATGAATTACCTTAAATTCATCTTTGAAAGTGAATCTTAAACTTTTCATGATGGCATGTTTAATTATTCCAATAGGTAGAGCATGAGTTTTATTGGCCATAAAAAACATATGATGAAAAGCTTATAAAGTAGGGATTGACATCTTTCTCCCCACATACTTAGTAAGTACATTTAATTTTACACTAGTATCAACCAAGATATCATGAGTGACCCATCCATCAATAGCAAAGTTAACCAATATCTCTTTATCCCCCTTCGTACTAGGTTGAATACGAGTCTTTTTTTGTTGTGCATGGTTTAAATGACAATCCTTTATAGGAATAGGTGTATGATGACTTATATAATGTCAAAATATGGGTAAAATATACTTTTCAAGGATTTACTTTCACAACTCATGAAACTCATGCACTAAATCATGAAGATCCATAAATTTATGCATGTTAGTATGTATCATAGCATCTCAATCTTTGAGGAACTAGATCTCTCCTTACAGCTCCCTTACCAAATTCATGGTGTCATGTAACACTTCACTATTTTTTTGAGCATTTGAATAATTATTCACATGAGGATCTTCCCATTAAACCTTTTTAGTGAGTGGTTTGGACACATACTAGGACTAAGCACCACTTTGTGTAGTAATGTTGACTTTGGGACTAGTTAGAGTATCAAGGCATGATCTCCATAGGATATTTTTAATTCATATCATTATAAAACCCTTTTCATTTATCTCCTTTATGATGTTATTATATACTCTAGGAACTCCTCCAAACTATGTTCATTTTTACAAAAATCACACATAGGATACATGGGGTAATCATGCTAGTAGTGCTCTAGGAAACCGCACTTATAATAGGTTCTTGGTGGAAAATTTCCACCTCCACATCCTTGACCATGACTATAACCAAAATATCATATATTGTCCTAGTTATTATAAACACATGTTTGATGTGTACCATGTGCATGCACCTCATGGATTTCACTAATAAGATGGTAATCATTGGTATCATGAGTATATGCACTGCATATCTTAAAATAAAAAAGATACCTTTGATTTGTGGTGCACTAAAATAGTGGAAAATCCCTCACATAGATATCTTCCCAAAAAATCTCATAGGATTGCTTCATCATGGTGAAAATACTCTTTTAAGAGTTTTTATTCCTATTATGGCCTTTAGATTCATAGTCCAAATACCACAAACCACTACGAGTGTGATGATAATTATGTGTAGTGAGATATACATCTAAGATGCCATAAAATTAATTTGAGCCTCCATGAAGGGACTAATACCTATTTTTATGCTTCTAACGGATTTGAAATTAAGGGTGGCTTATAAGGCCTCGAATAGGTTGGTGAAGGTCTTTTATGATAAGGTATAATAAAAGGGAAGCAATAAGCCTCATATGAGCCACTAGTCATGATGAGTGGTGTTTATCTCAAAAGATAGCTTAGAGGTAAGTGTTTAAAAATGTGCATCATACTCATTCACGCTCTTAGTTAGTTCTTTATTTGTGTCTTTTAGGGTAGTTATGCTCTACTATTCAAATTCTCAGATATCAAATTCATGGAAAAACATTGCATTTGGTTAGTCATAATTCACTGTAGCCTATTGCAAATCAAAATTATGGTACCACTTGGTGCAGTATCTAAAGAGTGGTGATAAATTATGTTCCCTTTCATTTAGAATATGTAATTCCATGCACTCACCAAATAAGTTCACACTTGTGAACATGATATGCAACATTCTCCACACCATGATATTTAAGAAAATAAAGTGTCATCTTATAATATGCAGTGGGTGGATGAGGTGGTAGTAATGGGTTTCATTGCAATCACTTCTTGTCCCTCATGTACCTTATGGGGGAGGTCCACTAATTCCTCCTATGTCTCCTATAATTCTTCCATCTAAACAACTAATGGTACCACCTCCTATAGTAATAGAATCACCTAATAAATTAAGTGTTGAGGTAGGCTAATTAACTATGGCTAACCCATCATTAGTTTGGGTGTGGCTTATTTCTAACACCCTCTTTAAGCCACATTATTTTTTCTTAGGGATCTTATGTTGGCTTTGATACCACATGTTGAGATATAACTCATATTGACTAGTTAGGACTTGAACCTAGAACCTTCGATTTGTTTTTGGAGTACTCTACCAATTGAGCCTTTGGCCTCTCTATGTTCAACCCATCAGTGGTCAAGGTGTGGATTATTTAAAATAGGAGGAAGTGAAATTAGGATTCCTCTATATAGGAATATGTTGAGGCTATCTATTTCAAAATATAACTATTCAAATTTATGCACCACCAAACATCCACTTCATGCATCCAAGGTGCTCTTAACCATGCTAAAGTTGATTGATTCTCTAATAACTAAGTTATATTCCATCCAAAGTTCCTCGATCAATATTATTCATATGTTAAAATATAAGCATGAAGGTGAAAATGCACTTCTACAAAGAATTTTTCATAAAGTGAGTTATCCAAATGTTGTTCTACCCATTCACATGCAAAAAATCCTAGTTTAAGAAATGATAATGCAAAGTCATCTTCTACTCTAGTAACCCATCATTTAATATTATTTATAGATATCCATTAAAACATATTCCACCATTGTGAAAAGAAGCACTATGGGTCATGTTGGCCATTTCTTGGCCCCCATATCAAAATTTGCCTAAGTATGAAAAAGGGAACTTTCAGGAAAGAAAATGGCAATTCTTTGGGAGACTTCAGACTTTCAGCAGCCCATGACCTAAATGCCTTCTTAAGTTGTAGCATGCCAAAGTTCTAAATTAGCAAGTAATAGGCTTTTAAAACCTCAAATTGGTCTTGAGTAGAAGGGTTTGGTTTTTCTCATTGGGAGGACTTCAAGTTTTCCAGCAATGACAACTTTGGGTGTCTGGGGTAGCTCAACTTACTCCACTTCATGAGTAATTAGTTTTAAAAATCCCAAAGTAGGAAGGGTCCAAAAATATGAATTACTCATGGTATTGTAAATTGGGTTTCTAAAAGTGCTTTAATTATGAATGTTTTACAAGTATAAGTCATTTAGATTTAAAAACTTGATTTACTCTAGATAGTACAAATCAAGTTTTTAGGGGTACAAGACTTCTTTATTTTTAGAAGTTGTAAATAGTCAAATGTCTAAAATTGAAAGAAATAAGAAGTCCAAATTGAATTCCTACAGACATTTTATCCATGGGAAAATGACCAAGCAACATCCAAAGTGGGAAAACGATAAAGAGTATGAACTCGAAATAATTCCTACAAACATTGTATGTGGGAAATTCACTGAGCAAAAGGGTTAAGAGAAAGGGATGGTTAAGAATCTCGAAGGGCACTTTCCCTTCAGGGAGGTATATTAAATAAATCCTAAAGGGTAGGTACCCTTCAATAAAGATCAAAATATATTTTTTAAAGGACAAATATGAAGTCTCAAAGGGCACTTGCCCTTTAGGAAGGTTCTAAAGCGAGGAACCTGAATGGTATGTGCCCTTCAGTAAAAGTGCATTTACAATATCCTAAAGGGTATGTACCCTTTAAGAAGGTTCATTTTCAAGGATCTAAAGGGTAGGTACCCTTTGGCAAAGGTCATTGAAGGTGAAAATGGGGCACTTATAAAATCTAAAGGGCAACTTTGAGATTTTGCTCAGGAAAGGAAAGGAGAAAGAAACCTTTAGACAAAAGGTCTGAAGGAATTCCTTCAAATAATTTGTTTGAAGGAATTCCTTTGGTAATTTTACTTGAAGGAGAAATGTTAACAAGGAGAGGCCCACAAGGGAAAAGTCTAAAATACTTTATGAGGGCAAGGTCTAAAAGGCTCACAAAGGACAAAACTTGAATACTTTAGGAAAACAAAGTGAAAAGACTTCAATAAGCAAAACCCAAAATAAACAACAAGGAACAAATTGGGTTTTTAATGTTGCATGACTTAATAAGATTAGTCCAATGGTGTAATTCAAGGATTTGAAGTAGTGTCCAATGGCCAATTAGCATAAGACAAGTGGCACAAAGGTGACCAATCAGAGTGGGAGAGTCCAAGTAGCTGGTAGATGGAGATTTAATGAAGTTTCTCATCCTTCAACATGGCCATTGACAAATAACTATTTAGTTTAAATGCATCATGGCTTAGGTAGGTTAAACAAGATGGAAACCTCTTCTTCTTTAATGGGACACATGAAAATGAAAGTGACCACACCATTTTAAAGTCAAAATTCATTTCAACCACAGAAGGAAGGGATGTTCTAGTTGCTTGTAACATGGCTCTTTAGATATGCTAAAGAGAAACTTAAAGAAGGGAGGGGCTCGAGAGGATTATTCAGTGATCTTGGGTGGTGTATTTAGTGACACAAGGGAAGATGATGTTAAGGTCCCAGTGATTAGCTACTTATTTCTTCCCTTTCTCTCTCCCTCCTTTTTTAGTATAAATAGAGGCCCTGAGAGCCAAGAAATCATCCCTCAATTGGTGATTAGATTACTCTAAAAAAATCACTTTGTAAAAGACTCTTTTAAATCAATACAAGCAAGACTTTTCTATTTATATTCAAAACAAGTGTGCATATTTGGTTTCATTTGTATAATTTATGATTGTCATTCATCACCTCTGATTTTTTCCAAAACCTTGCTTTTGATCCTTTTAGTTATTTATAAGATTATGTGAAGTGTCTATGTGTCAATCTCTTTTTTAAGTGTTACCAATTCATAGTGTCTCCCATAGACCTATTTTTATTATCCTTCAAATCATAAAGCTTCCCTTCAACCTCTACACAAAAGCTCCATGCTTATGGCCTTGAGGTAGAACTAGAATAGTCTATGTCTTATTTAGGTTCATCAAGAGTGGGCTCTTTTCCAGACCAAGTGGATCACTTATTTTTAGTACATCACCTCCCTTGGCTTATATTTATTTTTATTCATCCTCCTACCCCTTTTTCTTAGCTAATAAGTAGATTTTAGTGTGAGAATCAAGAGCTAAATTGAAGCACCTAACGAACTAGCCTCATAAAAAAGCCTAGAGGTTCAAACTCACCATAGGATACCCACATTTTGAGGTTGCCCCTATGCTTGTATCTGGAAGTGAGGAAGGTTGAAGAACCCTCTCATAAAGGTGCAATTCCAAGCTATAACAGTTTTGGCATGTCTAGTGGGACTCACTACAATTTTTGTCTCCATTTTTTATGGAAGATTGGTCAAATTTTATGTTATTTTGAGCAATTTGTAGCAGTGGTAGCTTACATATTCTAGCATCTAGTGACTCTAAAGAATACCTAGCTATCTGGTGGTAGAGTAGTAGCTATATTTCATGCCAAAGGTGACTATAAGATCAACTTCTATAGGTATTCCTTTCAAATTTTTTGAATTACCTTTAAACTCAGCAAGAAGGTTAAGGTTTTCCCATACTCATCCATACGTAGGGCACCATTTTCATAAACCAATCATAAGGTATACATATGCAAGAAGATCTTTTTTAGCTCCTCTTGATACCATGATTCCCCAAAGAGATTTTATGGGCTTCAGTGGCCATAGTCCTTTAAACTTTCCAAAGTATGACCCTATAACAATAGTATCCCTCAAAAGTGTCCCATATTACATAGGATATCAAGTTGTAACTCTTACTGAGTAAATAATGGGCATAGCTAATTTCTACAACATTCAAAATATCATAGTGGAGAATGTGGTTGTTAGGATATTGGTTGTATCCAACAACCACAGGAGTCTTGTAGCTTAATATTTCTTACACAAATCCATTAGGAATCATCAAGAATTTGAGCTTAACCCTGTATGCTTGTCCTATAACTTTTATGGTGTAGGATGTGTTGATCCTTGATGTTACTCTTCACTTTTATTTGTGTCTCTCTAGGGAGTTAACCAACAATATTGGGGGTTACCTTGCAGTAGATTAGTCTTACATGGTGTTAGAACAAGGTATGGGACTAAGGTCTCAATCAAGGTTGAACCCATGGAATAATTCCACATTGAACCCCATCAACTAGATAATATGAACCTCAATTATAATATCCTTGATGAAGATGAGTTTACAATTGGCTAGGAGTTGAACACTCATCCTGAAGAGGTTCCAGACTTGTTCTTGGATGAGATATGGGGAGATAACTAATTTTTCAACCTTTTAGAGGGTGTTGAGGAAAGAGACATGGGTGTCTATCTACTGCATGAAGAGAATAAACCCATGCCTTCCCTCATTGGACCTAAAGAAGACCCCAATGGTTTATGGAAATTTTTCTTTGATGGCTTAAGGAGAAAAAATGGTGTAGGTGTTGGGGAAATGTTAGTTTCCCCTTTAGGTAACAAGCTTTTCTCTTCCTACAGGTTCCATTTTAGTTGCTATTCAAATGTAGTAGAATATGAAGGCTTGATCTATAGCCTTCAATGGGATAATAAAAAAGGAATCAAACTACTAAAAATTTATGGGGATAGTGAGCTCATAGTAAACCAAGTCAAAGGCCTAAATGTTACAAAGAATTGCTTGATGAGGTCTTACAAAAATTGATTGTGGGACCTAATTGAATATTTTGAGGCCTTTGACATTCAAGTTGTCCCAATGAATTAGAACCAACATACTAATAGGTTGGTAGCTATGGGAGCTTAGTTTGACATTCCAAGTGAGTTGAAAGAAGCTAAGGTTCAACCACATGTCAAGATGGTGGTAGGCCATCAACACTAGCTAATGAAACTCACTAGCAAGTTTTTGAAAGTGACAAGTAAATTACATGTTTCTTATAGTAAGAAGTTAAGTTATCCTCCTCTAATCAAGCTAAATTGTAGCATCAATATGAGGATCAAATTGTTCAGCTAAAGTTGAACAAACTTCTG
Source organism: Torreya grandis (assembly GCA_037957365.1). Taxonomy (NCBI): domain Eukaryota; kingdom Viridiplantae; phylum Streptophyta; class Pinopsida; order Cupressales; family Taxaceae; genus Torreya; species Torreya grandis. Next base: position 3,311,601 of record JARHVA010000598.1, on the reverse strand, counting down.
AAGGGGTTGGTTACACTTGAGGGCCTTTTTCATGAAGGAGACCACATGAGCAAAAAGAGAAGGTAGTGATGTTTACTAATAAAGAAAATTATGAGAGATTCATCATATTTATGGATAAGCTTCTCAATCTTGGGAAGGTAAGCAAAAAGGTTGAGATGCATGTTTTCATAGTATTTTACTAGGAATATGTAGACATTTTCACTTGGGAGTATAATGACCTAAAAAGTTTTGATCTAGAGTTAGCTCAGCATACCATAGAAATAGAAGCCAATACCAACCATGTAAGGTAGAATCAAAGGCAAATCAACCCCAAGATAGAAGATTTGATGAGGAAAGAGTTAACCAAATTGATCGAGTCTAGGATCATCTTTCCCATAAAAAACTCATCATGGGTAGCCAACTTGGTACCCGTAAGGAAGAAGAGTGAAGATATTAGGTTGTGTGTGGACTTTAGCTATTTGAACAAAGTCTCCTTGAAGGATTACTACCCTATACCATCCATGGAGAAAATTCTCCAAGTAGTTACAGGATCAAAATGCTTGTCTCTATTGGATGGATTTTTAGGCTACAACCAAGTTTGGGTGAAAGATGAAGATTGGTACAAGACTACCTTCACCACCAAATGGGGCATGTATTCATTCCAAACTAAGCCCTTTGGTCTATCAAATGTTTGTGTAACTTTCCAAAGAGTCATGTACATGGCTTTCCAAGGGTTACTAAATCAAAAGGTGATGGTATACTTGGATGAAATCATGGTTTTCTCCAAGAATGTCAGTGAACACATGAACCACTTGAGGCTAATTTTTGAGAGATGCAGGGAGTATGTGATTTATTTGAATCCCAAGAAGTGTGTGTTTTTCATGCATGAAGGCAAGTTGTTGGGCCACATCATCTCAAAATAAGGGTTGTCCATTAATCCTAATAGAATAAGTACCATCTTGGCCTTATCCTTACCTAAGCATAAGAAGGGACTCCAAAGTTTCCTTGGAAGGATAAACTTCATGATAATATTTATCCCCAATTTTTCAAGTTTGGTCAAGCCCATCACTTTTATGCTAAAGAAGAACCAAGTGTTCACTTGGTCAAATGAAGTTAAGTTAGCATTTGAGACTATCAAAAAAGCAATTACTCAAGCACCCACTATGAATCTTGATTTTTCAAGGGATTTAATTTTATATGCTTTTGCCAATATTGATAACATATCATCTATGCTAATTAAAAATAATAGTGAAGGAATTGAGCAACCATTAGCATTTTTTAATCAGGGGCTTGAAGGGTATGAGGTGAGGTATACCTTTGTAGAAAAGTAAGTCCTTGTAGTAGTAAGGAGCCTCAATAAGTTTAGGCCAATGTTCTCTAATATAAAAATATACCTTATGGTGTCTCATCCTGGAATAAGAAACTTGCTTCTTAACAAGGACTTGAGTGAAAAAAGAGTTGGTTGGATTACTAAGGTCATAGAGTATGACATGGAGATCAAGATCACTAAGTTAGTAAGAGGTAAAGGCTTATGTGAGAATATGGTTGATAACCTTCATGAAGACAAAGAGGCCATCTTTGTAACACAAGATAACCCACAAGCAAATGCACCTCCACCTCACACTAGTTGGCTCCATGATATGATGCACTTTTTGCTAATAGGTGAGTGCCCTCCAGGTATGGACAAATTAAAAACAAGGTATTTCAAAATGAATTCCATACCTTATGCTTTGGTTGAGGGGGTTTTATTCATAAGGGACCTTAATGGAGTGCTCCTAAGGTGTATAGATGATGATCAAGTACCCAAGATTTTGGAGCATTTCCATGATGGACCTATAAGAAGTCATTTTACTCTAAAGACTAAAATAGTAAAGATCATGAGGGTTGGTTATTACTGGCCTAGCCTCTTCAAGAACACTTATGCATGGGTGAAGAGGTGTCAAGAATATGCTCTCTTCATGGGTAAGCAAAGGTTAGCGGCTTTCCCTCTCAACCTAATTCAAGTGGAACAACCATTTATGTAGTGGGGTTTGGATTGCATTGGTGTGATCAACCCCCCATCAAGTATAAGTCATAAGTGGGTGCTTACTATAATTGATTACTTCACTAGGTTGGTGGAAGCCATTACATTGAAGGAAGCCAATGAAAGTGTAGTCTTAGATTTCTATGATAGTATTGTGACCAAGTTTGGTGTTCCATCCACTATCATATATGATAATGCATTGGCTTTCTTTGGTTTGAAAACAAGTGAATGGGCCCTCAAGATGGGCATCTACCTCAAAAATTCCTCAAATTATTATCCTCAAGGAAATGGGATGGATGAGTCCACAAATAAAAATTTGTTGAGGATCATCAAGAGGATTATGGAAGAGAACCAGAGGACATGGCACACCAAGTTGAATATAGCTTTGTCGGTTAACTGGGTAACTCCTAAGCCATTGCTGGTAATTCTCCATATGTTCTAGTATATGGAAGGGATCCCAAGTTACCCATCTCTCTTGAGCTTCCTGCATTAGAATTTGCCCATCAGCTAGAGCTACTAGAAGAGGAACCCATGAATGTGAGATTGGCAAAACTCATAGAACTTGAGGAGATGAGAGACCTTGTAATGAAGATGCTAGAGTCACATCAAGATTAGGTCAAAAAGGATTTTGACAAAAGAGCCATAGTAAGTAATTTCAATGAGGGAGACTTGGTTCTCAAATGGGACTCAAATAAAGCCAAACCAAGCAACCATACCAAGTTTGATAGCTTGTGGAGTGGTCTTTATTTGATCTATGGATTCAAATAGAATAATGCCTTCTAAATCACTCAATTATATGGAGAGGTATTACCAATCCCAATCAATGGGATTCATTTAAAGCCTTGTTATTGAGAGTTTGCAGTCATTGTATATATTTGTATACACTTTATTTTGTTTTTTTTGTGTGTTTTGTTCTAAGGTCCTTATGCACATTTGTTTCAATTTTAGTTTGTTTCCCTTCCCTAAGTGACTTGGTCATAGTTTGTTTCATTTTAGTTGTTCTTTTTGCTTTAAGGGATATTTTTAGATAGAGCCATCCTTGTCCAAAAATAAATGACTCCATGCCTAATAGATCAGATGAAGTAAAAGTGTTGGGTTCATCAAAGCATAGTAGGCATGTTTCCCTATGAGTCACTAAAATTTTGGCCATTTCTTGGCCCCCATATCAAAATTTTCATAAATATGCAAAAGGGAACTTTCAAGAAAAAAAATGGCAAGTCTTTGGGAGACTTCAAACTTTTGATAACCCATGAACTATGTGCCTTCTTAAGTGGTAACATGCCAAAGTTTTGAAGTAGCAAGTAGTAGGCTCCTAAAACCTTGAATTGGTCTTGAGTATAAGGGTTTGGTTTTTCTCATTGGGAGGACTTCGAGTTTTCTAGTAGTGATAACTTTGGGTTTCTAGGGTAACTCAACTAACTCCACTTCATGAGTAATCAGTTGTAAAAATCTTGAATTAGGAAGGGTCCAAAAGTTTGAATTACTCATGGTAGTGAAAATTAGGTTTCCAAAAGTGCTTTACTTATGAATGTATTATGAGTAGAATTTATTCAAGTTCAAAAAGATCAATTACTGTGGATAGTAAAAATCAAGTTTTTAGGGGTACATGACTTCTTTCTTTTCAAAAGTCACAAACAATCAAATGTCTGAAGTTGTAAGCAATGAGAAGTCTGGATTGAATTTCCATGAACATTTTATCCATGGGAAAATGACCAAGAAACATCCAAAATTGGAAAATGAGAGAGAATAGGAACCCAAAACAATTCTCATGAACATTTTGTCCATGGGAAATTCATTGAGTAAAAAGGCTAAGAGAAAGGGATGGTCAAGAATCTCAAAGGGCACTTACCCTTCAGGGAGGTACATTACAAAAAATTTAAAGGGTTGGTACCCTTTTAGAAAGATCAAAATAGAGTTTTGAATGGACAAACATGAAGTCCTAAAGGGCACTTGCCCTTTTGAAAGGTTCTAAATTGAGGAACCTAAAGGATATGTGTCCTTTGGGAAAAGTGCATTACAAAATCTTGAAGGGTATGTACCTTTTAAAAAGGTTCATTTTTAAGGAGCCAAAGGTTAGGTTCCCTTTGTCAAAGGTCATTTAAGGCAAAAATGGGATAGTTACAAAATTGAAGGGTAACTTTGGGATTTTGCTCGAGAAAGGAAAGGAGAAAGAAACCTTCAAACAAAAGGTTTGAAGGAATTCCTTTGAATAATTTGTCTAAAAGAATTCCTTCAATAATTTTGCCTAAAAGAGAAAGCCGAAGGAGAGACCCATAAGGGAAAATTCCAAAAGACTATTAGTTTAAGGTCTAAAAGGCTCACAAAGGACAAAACTTGAATACTTAGAGAAAACAAAGTGAGAAGACCTCAACAAGCAAAACCCAAAATACATAGCAAGGAACAAATTAGGTTTCTAACACTGCATGACTTAACAAGCTTAGTCCAATGGTGCAAGCCAAGGATTTGAGGTAGTGTCCAATATCCAATCAACACAAGATAGGTGGTATAAAGGTGACCAATCAGAGTGGGAGATTCTAAGCGATTGGTAGATGGATATTTAATGAAGTTTCCCATCCTTCAACATGGCCATCGATAAATAGTTGTTCAGTTTAAATGTAGCATGGCTTAGGTAAATTAAAATAGATGGATAACTCTTCTTCTTTAATGAGACACATGAAAATGAAAGTGATCGTGCCATTTTCAATGCAAAATTCATTTCAATCATAGAAAGAAGGGACATTCCAACTGCTTGTAGCATAGCTCTTTAGATATGCCAAAGAGAAACTTGAAGATGGGAGGGACTCGAGAGGATTTTTCAATGATCTTGCGTGGTGTATTTAGTGACACAAGGGAGGATGACATCAGGGTCCCAACCATCGATGAATTTTTCTTTCTTCCCTTTCTCTCTCACCCCCTTTTTTGATATAAATAGCAGCCCTAAGAGCCAAGAAATCATCCCTTGACTGGTGATAATATTACGCTATATAAATTGCTTTGTAAAAGACTCTTTTAAAGTAATACAAGGAAGACTTTTTTATTTCTAGTTAAAACAAGTATGCACATTTGGTTTCATCTATAGATTGTATGATTTTCATTTATCACCTATGATTTTTTTTAGAACCTTGATTTTGATCCTTTTGACTTTGTGTAGGATTACATGAAGTGTCTATGTGTCGAGCTCTCTTTGAAGTGTTCCTATTTCATAGTTTCTACCATAGACTTATTTTTTTATCCTTAAAAGTGTAAGGCCTCCCTTCAACCTCCACACAAAAGCTCTATGCCTATGGCCTTGAGCTAGAACCAAAATAGCATGTGTCCTATTTGGGTTGATCAAGAGTTGGCTCTTTTCCAGACCAAGTGGATCACTTATTTTTGGTGCATCACCTCCCTTAGCTTATATTTATTTTTAGTCATCCTCCTACCTCTTCTCCTTAACTAATAAGTATATTTTACTGTGAGAATCAAGAATTAAAGTGAAGCACCTGAGGAACTAGCCTCATAAAAAATCCTAGAGGTTCAACCTCACCATAGGATACCCACATCTTGAGGTTGTCCCCATGCATTCAGCTAGAAGTGAGAGAGCTTGAAGAACCCTCTCACAAAGGGAAATTTCAAGCTATAATAGAACCAAAATGTTTGGATTATTTTCCTTTAAATGGGTATGTATTTCCCTAGGCATGCACCTAATTAAATAAGAGTTCCAATATGCTAGCACATTTGTATTTCACATAAAGATAAGTTCTCACGTTCTCACCAAAAGCATGTAGCATGAGACCGGTTCCCACTAGCTTTATCATGTGAGGGTGTATTTGTTTAAATTCCTAGACAAGGGTACTTGAATAAATAATATAATAACCCCCCAAGTTTAACTCGAGTTAGGTTAAAAAAATTGTTTCTTTTTTAACTCAACTTCAAAATTAATATAGCATTAATGATCTCTAACTAAATGCATCATTTAAGATAAATAAATATTAACCATAAGGTTTTTAAATGATTCATTTAGTTAGTGATTAATATTATACATGTTGATTTGTTTTGATAATTTCTAACATATAAAGAACAATAATCATCCCAAGTTAATAATTTATCCACTATTATTTAAGTAATTAAATAAGTACAAATAAGTTATATCCAACTATTTTTATTTTATAATTTACATTAGATAGTATAACTATATAATAAAACATATTCAAATAATTAGATTACAATAATATAATGTTCTATACAATATACAAGTCTCACTAAACTTGTTAATACCCAAAAATGATCTTGAGTAAAACATCTATCAGTTTCTATTATAAGGGGAGGGAGAGTATCATCTGAGTGCTTTTTCATACCAACCATGGACCATTGATCACTTTCGCAATCTCCCAACAAGGTAGTGGCCCTCCCTTCATAGATGGGAAGATAGTGATAGTGCAAAAATAGATAAAGTCAATTAGAAACCCATGTCTTATAAGATAACTATTGCATGTAGCATATCATTAAAAAAAAAATTATAACATGATATCATGCAATATATGCAAACTAAATCAAGCTTTTGAAATGATAATATTCAAGCCTTAAACATTAATTTGGACAAAGTTTTCATATAATTTTTAGATCTTTAGGATCATTTAATTTCACACACACTACTCAATAGGATTACATCAACTCTATATATTAGTGATACTAAATAAATTAGTGAATATCATCTCACCTATTTATTTAGTGTCATTAATATCATATTAATATATAGACATATTTAATACTAAATCAATAGATTCAATATATAAATACTCCCTTACAAAATGCCATAAAATGTATAAATACAAGGGAACCCTATACATAAAATCCATCATATGCATCTTTATAATTATGCTAGGAATCATAAACTTCATAGCAATAGATTGTAAGACAAGCATGCCACAACATGTTATAAAAAGAAGTGTATATCTTTCTACATAAGTCCATTATATGCATACTTATTACTAAAATGTCTTCTTTCAATCTATTATCATTTTGATAACAGCTTCATATAATTACTTGATTTCAATCTACCATATAACCATCAATAATCATTCCACTTAGCAAACAAAGTTTCACATGGCATAAACCAAATCACTAAATAATGTTTAACTAAAAGTTTCTTTAAACTCATTTAATTAACCTTTCAATTCTTATCTCATTTTCAAATCATATAAAAAAATACATTCATCCATATAGACTTGTGGTAGTGAATAGTAAAATAACCTCTATCAAGATCCATTTGCATATTTTTGTTCAAACTATGACCATATAGAATCATCTGAATTAATATTTATTTTTAACACAAAATACTATCTCAATATAAATGTGAACTAAATAATAGTTATAGGCATGACTATTAATAGTCAATCCTCTACCTTAACTAAAAAAACTAAGTTTCATAAATAATTAAGCTCAAGAACCCCTTTTTAACTAAGTCAACCACATAACTAAATACTTATTCCAACCTTTCATGCACCTACATTCCACAAACTGGGGAGTAATTTATAACATGCACATATCTTTTTCAAACATTCCTTAACCATATATTGAAAGCATTATTTATTTGAACCATAAACTAAAAAGTTTATTTCAAATGCTCATGCCTCAATAATCAAATACCAGATAATAAATTTTAACAAACACAAACCCAATCTAAGTCTCCTAATAGCCATAAAATGGAGCTATATAAAAGGTTCAAAGTGATTACGACTCAATAATTAATCAAAATAAAATAGAGCCTTGGGAATCCTTTCAAACTCAACCATGTGTATGGGTTGATCCCATCCCCAAGGTCATCTATGAAATACCATGCTCTCAAATTCAATTATTATATTTAAAAAAAACATCAAACCCTAGTTCAATAAATGGTAGCCCATTTAATATTTATGCATAGTCATCTAATAGGGGGAAGATTAAACTTAATCCTCATAATTTTATATAACCAAACCCTAACTGAACAATCCTCATTAGTTTATTGAAAAATAGTGCATCAACCTCTCATGCACAGCTAGATAAACAATTATATATTTTACAAACTTTGAAGTTTCCTCTAAATTTATCAAAATTTACTATTAATAACAATCATTCAAAAACCCTTAACTTTCCTAAATACCTTAGTATATTATTTGGTTTTAATTCCACTTTTTAACCCTAATCAAGAATACACACAATTATTTGTAAATTTTGAAGATATTCTAAATCTCTCAAAAACCATAGTTATAAATTTGGGTTTCTTCCAACTCAATAACCATAATCATAAACACACACATAGCCTTTTCCAAGGGAGAGGATTGGATATATGATCATCCCTCTAGATGGGCCATACCCATCCATAAGGTCAATAATATATATCATTTTTTAAAAAAAATCAAACAAAATTCCCAAACACTAATAATATACCCATAAAAAATTTCATGGCATGTACAAAATGTTATAAGAATTGAAAACTAGAAAAATAATTTATAACAAACCCTACCTCAATTTCTAGCAAAGCCTAAATTTTTTCTTTCTTTCAATTTTCTTCCTCTCGAGCTCTCTTTCTTTGTCTTTCCACCATAACTCATCCATGATGCATAACTTCCCTTTATCTCCATCTAATTCTAATATACCAAAATATTTGGCATGATTCTTCCCAAAAAAATCTCCACAATTCCTATTAACTAGTTGAAACCTCCAAAATGACAATGCCATGTAACAAAACCCAATTCAATGTGTTCTATAATGACTCGAAGAGTCTACAACTCAATGACTTAATCCTAATTCTTGAATATTCTAAATTGCATAATCATTTTAAACATTATAAAATTGATGATAGTCATTGACTAAATCAATTACCAAGAAATTACCATACAAAAATGAGATGATTCTAAAATATATTGACTTGATATGTTAATCATTCCTTAATCAAAAGTTTAAACCTCTGGCTTCATCCCTACAATAATCATTATGCCTTGACTAAATCCTTTGATCCCTAAACATGTAATAAACTTTATGCCACAACCAAAAAATACACCTCATTTAAATTTCAAACCATGCCTTCAACAATTTAAAATATACTTAAGCCTTGATTAGATATTCAAAACCTTTAAAAATATTATTAATGCCTAAGGTTAAATAACCTTGTCAATAACATAAACAAATCCCTTTTCTTATAATAGTGAATTCTACCAAAAAAAACATGTCCTAGATTTTATTTGAAACCCCTATAATAATAAATATGTTTTATAACATGTTTATTAACTTGCGTATATCATTATTACACTACTCAAATCAAATACTAATATCTAAAAGTAAATCCATGTCAAGACAGTAGAATTAGACCCCACATCATAGCAAGACCAATCAAGGACTTCTGAAATACAAGTTGCAACAACATTTAATATATGAAATAAATTAATTCATTCATTTTAATTTACCTCTACCATCACATGTCTAAATCATTTGACCCACATGATACATAATTATAGACAATGGGGTAAAACAGTCATATAGGAATCTAAATCTCATAAATGCAAATACACTACCAAGTTAAAGTAATATGCAACATGATAATCAATCACATCTAAATGCATAAAATAAATTAGTAACCAAAAGCATGCTACAAGTATTACTAACCAACTAACAACTAACAAACATATTATACTTTATGTGGTGTGTGCTGGGTTTCATGTTTCTTTCTCTCCTTTCTCACATGTCTCCATCTACACCATCCTCTCTGATGATACCCTGCCTCAGTCATAGTCAAGAGGGTGGAATCCATCGTATATTCACCTTAGTACAAGTGAATAGTAGTTAGATCATATCATGTAAAAATTGTAATAAATTTTTGTAACAGAATATACATGATCATGATTAAAATGTACCATAACAGAATACAACTAGCTAACTAACAGTTAACTATCATGATCATAAACAATAAACACTATCCAAAATCAGCATATAAATAATTCTAGATACTTAACACATCAAGTAAGCTCATTATTAACCATAGAATCAATAGTAATAAGTCTAGAGGAAAATTGGAATGTAACATCCTTCCCCCTTAAAATTGGTCATCATACTGATAAAATAACATAGTGTTTAGAAAAAAATAAACATAATATCAACAAATTACTAATTAAACAAATGAGGAAATAGCTTATAAAACTCTTCATAATCTTCCCAAGTATAATTATCTTTAGAATATTGGTCACACTAGACCTTTTATTGTAACACTTCTCTATTATGTAAACTAAATTTGTGAGTGTCAATTATTCTGACTGGTTTTATTGTGACCACCCTAGGATCAAGAACTTATAAAGCATTCCAATCCAACACATGAGAAGAATCAGCAACATATTTTTTAATATAGAACACATGGAAAACATTATTTATGAGTGATAAATATGGTGTCAAAGTAAGTCTATACACCATAGGAATGATAACATCCAATACCTCAAAATATCCCACATATCTAGGAGATAATTTCCCTGATTTACCAAATTTGATCAAGTTTTTCTATGGTTTAACCAACATAAATACTTTGTCTCCAACTAAAAACTGGCTTGTCCTTTTTAGATTAATGTAGCTCTTTTATCTATCATTGGTTTCAAATAACCTTTGCCTTATAAACTTAACATGTTATTCCATTTTAATAACAATATCTAGACCACAGACTATCCTATATTTTAAATGTCCCAGTTGATTGATGTTCTACACCTTCTTCCATATAATGCCTCAAATGGAGACATTTTTAACACTAATTAGTACAAGTTATTGTAGGCAAACTCAACCAATGTAAATTATTCCTCCCATATATATTTTTGATCCATAAAGTATATCCTTAAAATATCTTCTAACACCTTATTACCTTCTCTATTTGTCCATATGTTTCTAGATGGTACATTGTACTAAAATTTAATTGAGTACATGTTGACCAATTTTGACCTCCAAGTCAAAATAGTCAACCCCTATACATTGAAACTTTATCATAGGGTTATTCAATCTTTCTATGGTCTTGAATTGGTCTTGTAATTGTATTTAAATGTACTCCTGGAGGTTGTATGGTCCTTAACTAGATTTGTGTAAAAGTTGGATCTTTCATGTACTTGTATAGTCTCAAGATCATTTATGAGTGATGGTGTTTTCAAGTGTGGTTAAATTCCTAACATGTGTTTGAGTCATTATATAAGGTTTTTAATGTGTCTTGATAGTTATATTTTCATGTATTAACCTTTTATTATGTTGTTATGCATCACAAAGTCTTTTAGTCACCTATTTAAGCTAAAAAGGATGATTTGTACGTACTGTCCTACAAGCAAAATATTTCAAGAAGTTTTATATCATCCTTGATGTTAGATAATATTTAGATATGGTCATAACCTGATTAAACTTGTAGTTCAATGCCTAAATTCAGCTAAATACTCCTTTGCATGATTTTATGGGAACTTGTATAGACTTGAAAGCTCTATTTACGAGTGAAAATAGTTTTAAAGAGTCTCTTTACCTTCCACAAGTCATATTCATGCTTGGAATCAATTTTTAGATCTCATAAATGAAAATTAATCTCTTTCTCCTCCATCATTACCTTCACAAGCTTAGAAAGACAAAATTCAAATACATGGTGCAGCCAAGAGAGAGAAAGTTGGAGGATGAAACTTTGATCAATGTTAGTAGTCATATCAATATTAAATTTTGTGTCATTATTTTTCATATTCATCTCTTCTCCTTTATGAACAATTGTTAAGATTGCAAGGAGGTCACTATGTCTTATTCATTCAAATAAGGTTTGGTTTTTCTCTTGTTTATTCACTTCAAAGTTTGATCTAAGAGAATGTATTTTATGGGATGTTTCCAAATAAAATGACTCCTTTTAAAAAAATTTCATCAATCAACTCAACCTCATGAGGTTTTTTCAACAAATAAATAGTATCTCAAGTGTATGAAGTATATCACCCCTTCTACAAGTGTTTTGGTTGGTTTAAAATGTTGGCACCTTCAAAAGTTTCCAAGTACCTCATTATTCATAAAAGCCTCCCATTATATTATGATTCATGTGTTCTCTCCTTTAAAAATGGTCTTTTTAGATAGTCCTTTAAGAGGTGTCATGTCTCTCACTCTTTGGAAACATTATACAGTTCATGAGCAATCTTCTACAGGTCTGACTGATAAACCTAGCTTGAATGGCTATGAAAAAAAATAGTAGCATGTAAGATCACCTTTAAAACATTATATTTATGAGATAATGATAATAAATTCCAAACATGTACCCTTAAATAAAGGTTAGAAGTTGTTTTAGTCATGTTGTCCCCCAAAAGTAGTAGTCATTTTTGGGACAAAATTTGAACTATTTTGGTCTTACAGACCAAAATTATCTCTTCCATTTCCAAAATTTGTCCTAGACATTCAAATTCCTCATTTTCCAAGCTTCTCAAAAAATATACAGACTCTACAGGTCAAGTTCAATGGGTTTTACATGTTGATTTCTAGGGACTTTATTTTTATAGACACTACAGGTAGGTTCATTTATACAGGTTCAAAGGTTTTTGTAGGTGGTTTCAGTCAAAAGAATTAGTTTTCAACACTTGGTCATTTTTTTGGATTGGTTCAGAGCCTCATTTCAATCGAAAATCTCCATCAGCAAGCATCTGAGTGCAAAAAAGAGACTTGAACCACTAAACCATTGAATCACTTTGGTTCAAAGGTTTAACGAGTTCAAGGTTCAACAAGTTCAACATATTTGGCAAGAGTTAAGCACTTCATCAAGGTTCAAAGTTCAATCACTTTAATTGGTTCATCAACTTCAAGACACTTGGCCAAATCAAGGTAGCTTGAACCATTGAACCACTTTGGTTCGAAGGTTCAACAGGTTCAAGGTTCAATGGTGGGTTCAACCAAAGGAATAGTTCAATGGCTCGGTTCAACCAAGTGGTTCAACTCTTTATTTCACTCAGTTGGTTCATTCATTCAGTTCATCCAATGGTTCAACATCTCAAAGTTCAATAGCAGGTTCAAAGACATTTTTCAAAGCTTTGTTTGAACCTTTGAACCAAAACTTGGTTCAACGTCTCGGTTCAATAGAATGGTTCATCGCCAAAGTTCAAAGGGGTAGTTCAATGCATAAGGAAAATTCTCGAAGGACAAGTGCCCTTGTAGAGGACACTTAATCAATAAAAACACCCTTCAGAAGGGTCATTTTTCAAGGAAGCCAAAAGGTAATTCTTTCAGATTTGTTTAAGACATTTAAAATTGGCTAAGGAAGACTTCCTTTAGACTTTTGTCTAAAGGAATTCATTTGGACAAAAAGTCTGAAAGAATTCTAAGTGGCTGGGGCCGCAAAAAATTTGAAGACCAGTCAAAGACTTTGCAGAACAAATTTTTGCAGACTTTTTGTCCATGGGAATTTTCCCTAGACAAATTATTCGCGGGAATTTTCCATGGGAGAAATGTTCCCAGGAATTACCTATGGGGGAAAAACACCCAGGAATTTGCTTGAAGCATAGTTTTCAAGAGACTCAAATTGAAAGGGCTATCTAAGGACCCTGAAGGGCAGGTGCCCTTGTGGGGGACTCTCAGTGGCCAAAGTAAAGGGATCTTCTCGACCCATTCAAGGATCATTTCTTAAGGCCCGAAAGGGAAAAGCCAAAAGCTAAAAAAGGACCAAGGAGTGACGCGCCCGAAGACGTCAAAATTCAAGATAGTGAACTAGCCGTTGAGAGCACATCAACGGGCATGTAAACATTAATTTTAAAGCCCATGAAATAGCCATTGATCCTTTGGATTTATAGACCTAAATGGATTCCCATAATTTAAGATCAAACCAGTAGAAAGTGAGGAAAGATAGAACAATGAATGAATCCATGACTCGATTCAATTAACTAGAAAAGGAGGAATGATGAAGATAAGATCAGACTGCCAGGTGGACATTGAAAGTTGCAATCTTTCAATTGCATGACTTTTTTATCTACATTGAGAAGATCAAATGGGTAAAATGCCCCAAAGTTCTAGCCTATCTTCCTAACAGTTCCCAACGCATCATGATGTATTACTATTCTTGAGTCCTTCTTAAAGAGGCTATATAAGGGACTCTCTTCTATTGTAATAAGGATCTCTTTTTTTGATAATTAGAATGAAACTCTACCCAAATTATAAGGCATTACTGAGACTTTGAGCTTAGATTGCCAATCATATTTTGTTACTGGAATAAGAAAGCAAGTGGTTTTTCAAAATTTGTGCTGTAATATCTTTGTTATTGAGGAATTATTCTTATGTCTTTTTCTTCAATATATCTTCTGTTCCCTTAATTCAACAAGTAGAATTAGTGACAGTAGTCAAGAAGGTATTCTAAAGAGTCAACTGTGGAGAGACTTTGTTCCCCCATAATTGCCTTTAGTGTGTTTTCTTTTCATTTCTGTGTAAAGGACCTTGATGTGACTTTGTGCCCTCATTGTCCTTTGTATCTTACTCTTGAGCAATCCAGGTGAAGACTTTGTGTTGCATCTCATTTTGCTGGTTATTACATCCTTTGCTACATTTTGTTGTTACTACTAGGAGTATTCTTGTTGTTTACTGAATAGTACTTTTGAAAGAAGAGGAGTACTATCTGTCATTTCCCCTGAGTTTTTCCTTTGATGTGCGTACATCATCTCTGAAGAAAGAGAGATGGATGGTTTGTCCCACCCATGAGTATTATTTTCTGTTTATATATATATATATATATATATATATATATATATATATATATATATATATATATATATATATATATATATATATATATATATATATATAATAAACCTTCCCTTGATGAGAAGAGAGATCAATGTCTTTCTAATGTGGTAAAACTACACATTTGGATGACTAATCTTCCTACTTTGCTAATCAGGCCTATTTTGTTTATCAGTACATTGATCGACAAAATATTCAACCAATAGTTTTTGGCAACTCCGCTGGGGAATATACCCATTATCCATTTATAGCCTATCCATTCACCTCCACACTAACTAAGAAAGAATGCATAATTTAAAGCCTCAAGCTTCAAACTGAAGCAAAGTCAAATCTTTTCTATTTTTTTTTGTTTCACAATCTAGCAGATTCAAGGTATACAAGAAGCCAAAGGGCTAAAGGTATCATTGACCCTGTGTTCAAGTTGGTACAGCAAAGTGATTTTGATCTGTTTCCTTCACCATCTCGTCTCCAACGAACCAAGAGCTTCCCTCTTACTAAAGCTAGATCTCCATTACCAGATGAAGTATCTATTTCTACTATTGATAAAGCTCTGCCTATAATTACCTCTTTGAGATTTGTTATCCCTCCTTTTTAGAATCCTATAATGGCAGTTCAAGGCCCTTAGGGTAATGATTTTGGTCCTCTCAATCTTATTCCTCCTCTACATGAGCTTCCATGCAGTTCTAGGAAGAATTTCCCTAAATTCTATGGTGATGGGAAAGTTCATCCTGATGAACACATTATAGCATTTAGTATAGCTTGTGGAGTAATCAGAGTAGAATTTGAAGATGTAGCAATCAGGTTTCTTGTTGAAACACTACAAGGTGCTATTGCAGATTGGTTTTACCATCTATAGGCTCAGCCTGTGACTGATTGGAATACTCTTAAAGCTAAGTTTGAAGCCAGATTCAAACCTATAGAAGATGCACATACACTTCTAGCTCAACTTACACAGATGAAGAAAAAGCCTCATGAACCTATGAGAAACTTCATAGCTAAATTTGACAAATTGAGATATAGAATCCCTGTAATTGCTAGACCTATAGCTAAAAATATAAAATGCTTTTTCACTAATTCTCAGCTACCTAAAGTCAATTTTCTCTTAAGACATGCTAGTCAAATAGATCTCGTTGTAGCTCAACTTTTAGCCACTGAAGTAGAAGATGATCTCATCTTAGTAGGGAAGATAAGAGGAGATCCAAATAGAAACAGAGATTCATCATCTTATAAATTTGCGTCTACAAGCACCACAGATCCAATGGTGCAGAAATTAGCAAATGAGTTGCTTGCTCTCAAAAAGCGAATGGCTTAAGGAATGTCTTCTACTCTTACATACAAAAGGACATTCCCAAATCAGTCATATTAGGGAAATGTAGCCAGGAACTAAGTGAAACAAAATCTCCTTCCTCCCCCATAAGGGAAACTTGCCCTAGAAGCTCCTCCAACCAATTCAGTAATGGGATACCTTGAAGCAGAATCAGAATTCTCTTTCCAACCTGAATTGAATCAAGATAATGATGTTGATATCATTGAAGACAATCAAGAAGAATCAGCTGGTGACTCTCACATTGGTTTCCTAAATTACCAAGATGAACCTAGAAGCAAAGGAGAAGCTTCAGATGGATCATATGCAGTGTTTACCAAGTCTAAGAACCAATTAGTCTAGCAAGCTGATAAAGAGAAGATAGAGGAACAACCTCAACTAGCAATCACAATTGCTAAATGTGGGACCACTCTACCTTTTCAATCAAAAGATTTGGTCATCACCCAAAAGGTAAATACATCCATTTCACCTTCACCTTCTACTCCCAATTCACAAACCAGCCCACCTCCCATCCCTCTTAAAACTTAGAAAGTTGAAGTACCTTTCTCTATACCTTGCTCAATTCAGCCATTTGACATAATTGATCATGTCAAAAAGACAAAAATATAGATGTCTAAATTTGAATACTTGCAGTCTAATCTGGATCAAGTGAATAAGTTGGTTCAATATGTTAAAAATCAAACTGTCCCTATAGGATAAAAGGCTAAAAAAATAACTCTTGATTCTCCAAAGAACACGCCTATTCTAAAAAATCTAGTTATTACTCCTCCAGCTACTCTTCAAAAAATAGAAACCTTCTATGTTTCCTTGTTAATTAATGGCCACAAGCTGAGTAACTGTATTATAGACTCAGACACATCTGACAATGTCATGCTTGCTAAAGTCACTAAGTCTCTTTGTCTCACACTGACCAAGATGTTTGGGAGATGTTTCTCCATAGAGAACAAGCAAGTACCATTGCTAAGGCAAATCAAAGATGCCCAATTTGCATTCGCAACCTTTCCAGACAAGAGGATTAAGATGACTATCTTGGTGGTTAATGTCCCAGCATCTTATGGCATTTTGCTTAGATAAAATTTTTACAAGAATGTGGGAGGAGAACTAAACATGGATCTATCTAAGGCAAGGATTCCTGTCCAAGGTGTGATGAAGAGATTACTCCCTAAAAAGGAAGTAAAGTATGTATTCACCTAGATGTCATCCCCCAAAGCTCAGATCCTTTTTGAATCTGTAGGTATGGGTAACTACTTTCTATATACAAATGAAGAAGGGCCCTCCATCTCTGATGAGGAAAAGTTTGAAGAAAAGTCAATGTCTGATGAGATTTGGACTCTAAAATTTGATGGTAGTTGTTCCTCTACTGATTCGAGAGTTGGGATTGTCTTGATATCTCCTCAAGGAGATACGTTTTCTTCATCCTATAAATTACAATTCAGTAATACTAATAATACAGCTGAATATGAATCTCTATTACTTGGCATGAAGGCTGCTCAAGAAAGAGGCATCAAGTTTTTTCATGCCAAAGGGCATGCTAAATTAGTAGTCTATCAAGTGAGAAATTTATATCAAACCAAGAATGAGAGGTTACACCACTACCATAACCTAGTTTGGGACCAAATTGAAAGCTTTGATACTTTCAACATTTTTGCCATACCCAGAGAGTCTAATAATAGAGTTGATGCACTTGTTATTTTAGGAACTCTTTTAGTTCCTCATTTAGATTTCAAAGAAGCCAAGTATACCATTGAGCTGGTCTATAGACCAAGTGTTCCTAACAATGCTGATCATTGGTAAATATTCAATGATGATCATCAAATCATTGCCTTCTTGGAATGAAAAGACAATTTTGAACAACTATATTTTGAATGCAATGAATCTCAGAAGTTTGAATCTATTTCTAAATTTATTTCAGATATAAATGAAGAATTCCTATAGCTAAAAGGAAACAAAATTCCCAAAGGCCTAGTTTTTCTTGAGAAGCTGTTTGACAAGCATGATAAATTCATCAAAAAAAAGCAAACAGATTCAAGTTTCTCTCAGAGATTTGACCAAGTAAATCTAACCAACAAAAAAATCCCAAGATGTTCAACATTGGTAAGTGTTGCACCCTTGAAGAAAGATTCAAATTCACCTCTTTGCTCCAACAATACATTGATGTCTTAGCGTATTCTTATGAAGACCTGAAGTCTCTCAGACCTGATGAAATCTACCATCACATTCCTCTTAAGGCTGATTCAGTGCCCTACAAGTAGAAATCCAGACAATACAATCCAAAAATTTTAGGTACTATTATGTCTGAGATACAGAAAATGTTAAATGCTAGAATTATCTTCCCGATCCATCATTCTACATGGATTGCAAACATAGTGCTTGTAAGGAAGAAGAATGGCAAAATTTGCATTTGTGTAGATTTCAAGAATCTGAATCAGTCATCTCTAAAAGACAATTACCCTTTGCCAATCATGGACCAAGTGCTTCAAATAGTAACAGGATCAGAGATGTTATCAATGCTGGATGGCTTCTCAGGTTATAATCAAGTTGAAGTTGGTGAAGCTGACCAACACAAGACTACATTCACCACACCTTTGGATATATTTGCATATAAAAGAATGCCTTTTGACTTAATAAATGTTTGTGCTACCTTTTAGAGAGCTATGGACATGGCCTTCAAAGATGAGATTGGTAAATTCATAGTGTTATATCTTGATGACTTAACTATCTTTTCAAAGCATCGATCTGATCATGTACGCCACTTACAATAAGTGCTAGAGCGTTGCCACCAGAATGGTATTTTCTTGAATCTTAAGAAGTCTATTTTTAGAGTAACAGAGGGGAAACTCTTTGGACACATTGTGTCCAAAGAAGGCATAAAGATTAACTCAGACAGAGTCAAATATATTCAAGAGCTGAATTTGCTTACAAGTAAAAATGTTGTTCACTTTTTCTTCAGAAAAGTGAATTTTTTACAGAGATTCATCCCTAAATTTTTTGAGAAGATAAGACACATTGTGAACATGATGAAAGGGAAGACTACCTTTAGCTGGACTAAAGAAGGCAAATCAATGTTTCAATATATCAAGACTGCCATTGCTCACGCCCCTACCTTGGTTTGTCTAGATTACCACAAAGATTTCATCATATACAGCTATGCGTCTGAACACACTCTTTCAGTGATTCTTGTTCAACAAGACAAGGAAGGTATGGAATCCCCTATCTCTTTCATGAGTTGTCCTTTCAAAACCCATGAAATAAAGTATTTAAATATAGAGAAGCATGCATATGCGTTGGTAAAAGCAGTCAAACATTTTTGCTTCTATATTCTGAATTCACATACTAGTGCCTTAGTTCTTGACACTATAGTCAAGTCTATATTAACTCAATAGGAGTTTGGCACAAAGAGAGGTAATTGGATTGCAAAAATCCAAGAATTTAATCTGGATATCAAATTGACAAAGTTGGTCAGGGGTAAAGGCCTATGCCAATTAATAGTTGACAATAAGCCAGAAGATACACAACATGAATATGCTGAAGTAGAAGATACACCAACAGTCCTTTTTGTCTCCACTACCAATGAATGCACTCAGGTATTACCTATTTTTTGACTTATGGTGAATGTCTTGCACATTTGTCTTACAAATAAAAGAAGACTATCAAGTTGAAAGCTGCCAATTTTGTCTTTTGGGATAACGGCCTGTACAAGAGAGGCATAGATGGAGTATTCCTTTGCTGTGTAGACAAAGAATAGCAAACTCAGCTTTTGAAATCTTTGCATAATCTGGCCTATGGAGGACTTTTTTTGCTCTTGTGACTGCTCACAAAATTTTGTGAGCTAGGTATTACTGGCCAACTCTTTTCCAAGATGCACATAAGTGGGTGAGAAAAAGTGAACTTTGCCAATAATTTGTTGGAAGACCCAAGTTGGCTGCCCTACCTCTCAAGACAGTAATCATAGAGGAACCTTTTCAGCAATGGGGAATTGATTTTATTAGGACAATAAACCCATCTTCAAGTGTTGGACATGATTATGTCCTTATAGCAACTAATTATTTCACCAAGTGGGTAGAAGCATTCCCAACTAAGCATGCTACTTCACAAGTTGTATGCAACTTCCTCAAAGAGAATATCATTTCCAAATTTAGAGTTCCACTCAAAATTGTTACTGATAATGTAGCTTGTTTCACCTCTCAAGAGATTACATAATTTTATTTTCATTATGGAATTATGCTCTCTCATTCTTCTGATTATTTTCCACAAGGGAATGGACAAGCTGCGTCCAGCAATAAGAATTTGGTAACTATTATCAAAAAGCTAGCAGATAATAATCAAAGGACATGGCATAAAGCATTGGTTGATGCTCTATGGGTAGATAGAATCACACCAAAGAGGGCAATTGGTATGTCTCCTTTTCAACTTCTTTACAATATTAATGCTGAGATACCAATCACCTTAGAGTTACCAGCCTTGAAATTAGCAAAGGCCATTAAAGATCAGACATATGAGAGTTATCTTGACAAAAGAATCATGTGCCTAACTCAGCTAGAGGAATAGAGAACCGTGGTGGTGGATAGAATTTATACTCATCAAATTTTGGTAAGAAACTCTTTGATTAGAAGGCCACAAATCATAATTTCCAGATTCAGGATCAAGTCCTGCTGTGGGACAAAAGAAGAGAATAAAAGGGGATGCATGGAAAGTTTGACTCCCTTTGAAGAGGCCCATTTATAATTCATCAACACATTGGTGAAAATAGCTTTCTATTGAAATACCAAGATGGCACACTCTTTTCTCTACCCCATAATGGGTAGCATCTGAAACACTTCAACTCTTGAAGTATCAGATCATTGCCTCTGTATATATGTATATTTGTACAGTTTTAATTCTATTTTGTTTTATTTATTTTATTTTTGATGCCTTTCATTTTTGGGTAGCATGACTCTGAAGCCCAATGGTACACATGAAGACATTGGAAATTTTAGATTCTACTCCTTTCAATTCATTTTGTAATTGACAGAAGTTCCCCAACTGGAGCCAATTATTGTCCCCCAAAAGTAGCAGTCATTTTTGGGACAACATTTGGACTATTTTGTTCTTACAAACCAAAATTGTCTCTTCCATTTCCAAAATTTGTCCTAGACATTCAAATTCCTCATTTTCCAAGCTTCTCAAAAAATCTACGGACTCTGCAGGT
The DNA here is from genome assembly GCA_037957365.1 of Torreya grandis. Classification (NCBI taxonomy): domain Eukaryota; kingdom Viridiplantae; phylum Streptophyta; class Pinopsida; order Cupressales; family Taxaceae; genus Torreya; species Torreya grandis. Next base: position 3,290,373 of record JARHVA010000598.1, on the reverse strand, counting down.
CAAGTTTAATGGGTTTTACATGTTGATTTCTACGGACTTTGTTTCTACAAACTCTACAAGCAAGTTCATTTATACAAGTTCAAAGGCTTCTGTAGGCAATTTCAGTCAAAATAATTGGTTTTCAACACTTGGTCATTTTTTTGGATTGGTTCAGAGCCTCAGTTCAATCAAAAATCTCCATCAGCAAGCATCTGAGTGCAAAAAAGAGACTTGAACCACTGAACCGTTGAACCATTGGACCACTTTGGTTCAAAGGTTTAATGAGTTCAAGGTTCAACAAGTTCAACATCTTTGGAAAAATCTAAGTGCTTCATCAAGGTTCAAAGTTCAATTGCTTCAATTGGTTCATTAGCTTCAAGACACTTGGCCAAATCAAGGTGGCTTGAACCATTGAACCATTGAACCACTTTGGTTCAAAGGTTCAATGGGTTCAAGGTTCAATGGCAGGTTTAACCAAAGGAATAATTCAATGGCTCAGTTCAACCAAGTGGTTCAATGCTTTATTTCACTCAGTTGGTTCATTCATTCAGTTCATCTAATGGTTCGACATCTCAAGGTTCAACAGCAGGTTCAAAGACATTTTTCAAAGCTTTGTTTGAACTGTTAAACCAAAACTTGGTTCAACATCTTGGTTCAATAGAATAGTTCATTGCTAAAGTTTAAATGGGTGGTTCAATGCAGAAGGAAACTTCTCGAAGGACAAGTGCCCTTGTGGAGGACACTTAATCAATAAAAACACCCTTCAAAAGGGTCATTTTTCAAGGAAGCCAAAAGGTAATTCTTTCAAATTTGTTTAAGGCATTTAAAATTGGCTAAGGAAGAACTCCCTCAAACTTTTGTTCGAATGAATTCCTTCAGAAAAAAAATTTAAAAGAATTCTAAGTGGCTGCGGGTGCAAAAAATCTGAAGACCAGTCAAAGACTTTGCGGAACAAATTTCTGCAGACTTTTTGTCCACGAGAATTTTACCCAGACAAATTGTTTGTGGGAATTTTATGTGGGAAAAATTTCTGCAAGAATTACCCATGGGGGAAAAACACTTGGGAATTTTCCTAAAGGATAGTTTGTGGGAGACTCAAATTGAAAGGGCTACCAAAGGACCCCAAAGGGTAGGTGCCCTTGCGAGGGACTCTCAGCGGCCAAAGTAAAGGGCTCTTTCCAACCCATTCAAGGATCATTTCTTAAGGCCCAAAAGGGCAAAGCCAAAAGCCAAAAAAGGACCAAGGGGTGATGCGCCCAAAGACATCAAAATTCAAGACAGTGAACTAGCCATTGAGAGCACATCGACAAGCATGTAAACGTCAATTTTAAATCCCATGAAATAGTCATTGATCCTTTGGATTTATAGACCCAAATGCATTCCCATAATTCAAGATCAAAACTAGCAGAAAGCAAGGAAAGATAGAACAATGAATGAATCCAAGACTCGATTCAATTAACCAAAAAGGGAAGAACGATGAAGACAAGATCAGACTGCCAAGTGGACATTGAAAGTTGCAATCTTTCAATTGCATGACTTGTTTATCTACATTGAGAAGATCAAATGGGTAAAATGCCCCAAAGTTCTAGCTTATCTTCCTAACAGTTCCCAATGCATCATGATGTATTATTGTTCTCGAGTCCTTAAAGAGGCTATATAAGGGACTCTCTTCTATTGTAATAAGGATCTCTTTTTTTGACAATTAGAATGAAACTCTACCCAAATTGTAAGGCATTACTGAGACTTTGAGCTCAGATTGCCGATCATATTTTGTTACTGGAAAAAGAAAGCAAGTGGTTTTTCAAACTTTGTGTTGTAATATCTTTGTTATTGAGGAAATTGTTCTTATGTCTTTTTCTTCAATATATCTTCTATTCCTTTAATTCAACAAACAGAATTAGTGATAGCAGTCAAGAAGGTGTCCTAAAGAGTCAATTGTGGAGAGACTTTGTGCCCCCATAATTGCCTTTAGTGTGTTTTCTTTTCATTTCTATGTAAAGGACCTTAAGACGACTTTGTGCCCTCATTATCCTTCACATCTTACTCTTGAGCAATCTAGGTGAGGAGTTTGTGCTGCATCTCGATTTGCTAGTTATTACATCATTTGCTACATTTTGTTGTTACTACCAAGAGTATTCTTGTGGTTTGTTGAATAGTACTTTTGAAAGAAGAGGAGTATTGTCTATCATTTCCCCTAAGTTTTTCCTTTGATCCATGTGCATAATCTCTGAAGAAAGAGAGATGGATGGTTTGTCCCACCCATGAGTATTATTTTCTATTTATATATATATATATATATCATACCTATAGGGAACCTCCCCTTAATGAGAGGAGAGATCAGTGTCTTTTTGATGTGTTAAAACTACACATTTGGATGACTAATCTTCCTACTTTGGCTGATCAGACCTATTTTGTTTATCAGTACACTGGTCGATAAAATATTCAACCAACAAGTCACTCACAGGTCTATAAACATATAAGTGAGTATTCATGAGTCTTAGATCTCATGCTAGAGGTGTTAAAATAAGTAAATACATGATGTAGGCTCTTAAACACCCATATGATCTTGAGATAATCCACTGCCATCATCAAAAGATCATGAATGAGTGAATAGACTCCAAATTATACGCATAAACCCTATACATGAGCTAACTTGTTATAAGAATGTATATGTGAATGGGAAAATTTGAGGTTGTGTAGTGCTATCAAGAGATATAAAATATATTGATGTAGATGATAAGACTTTACAATGAGTGGATGTAACCATTAAGATGATTAAGACTCAAGGAATTATTCTTAGCAGTCCATACATATAAAGAAATAGACCTACAGTTTACAAACCTATAAGTCCTCATTTTGGACATAAGAAAAGGGTCATATGTAGAAGAAAGGTGTGGTAACATGACTCAGCACAAGAATTAGAGAAATAGCATGCCAATTTGACACCTAAACCATTTTAAATACAAAAGAGATTTGACATTAAAAGAGTCTACAGGCTTAATACTCATACATAGACTTGTGTATGAAGGTAAAATGAAAAGTTTTTAAATGATATGAAAGAATAATAAACTTATATAAAAATTAAAATAGTTTTCAAAAAGTTTCATCACTCTCAAAACATCCATATCCTAGTGGATAATACTAATTCTCAAATCTCATGTTCAAATTCTTTTCAATCAACACCTACATCCACGTCTAGATAGGTACAAGAAAGAGAGTGTGCTTGTGGAGATATGAAGTTTTGGGAAGTTGAGAAGATTAAAGAGAATATATCCAAATCCTCAACACTATATTAAGTATTATTTAATATTTAATAATTTCAATAGATGTCTCAAACCCTAAGAACATAGTCAAACTTCATGACAACCTACAGGCTGGTCTAAGCAACTTAGACTAGTTTTAAGTTTGGAGAGAAGATAGAATGCACATAAGGATAATTTGATTTTATCTCAGGTGGATATGAAATTGAATGATTTCATTTTAATATCAAAGGAAAAATGAAATAATTACCAAAGAGACTGGTCAAAACAAATCCCATTTGAACCCTATTCACATAGCTAAATGTTTGTTTGGTCAATTGCAAGAAGGCTACATATTTTTAAAGACAAAGGACCTATTGAAAGAATTAAGTAAATATTAGGATGTCATATAATGATAATTTGTATTTAGTTATTCCTCATAGTTGGTGAAAAATGGGGAAAATGTTGAAAACCCTATTTAGGCTTGGTAAGCCTAACACTAAATAGGTAGACCTATATGACCAGTCATGAGAAAGGTGGCTTGTTTTGGGTAAATGAGGACTATGAAGAAATTTATGAGTGAAAAATGATAATTAAAACCCTCTAAGACCATCCATAGGTAGGGTAAGTAAATAAAAATGGCACTTAAGCCTATGAAACCTCCTTGAGCTTCACTAGGTGAATGACTACATTTCAAACTAGAGATTCTCTCACTTGGTATGACCATAAACCTATGAATGGGATAAATTGAATTTAATATATGGTAATTAGGTCCCTATAATACAAAATTTTGGAATTTTTTATTATTTTAGGCCTTCAATCTTCATGAATAAAGGTTAAGAATGCAAACCCCTCTCCAATGGCCTATTTGTAACTCGAAAGCCAATTTATTGCACTTGTATCTATATGAAAAGGATGTATGGGATATTATTATCATAGGTAAAGTTAATTTGGATAATTAAATTGAAAATTTTGGAATTTATTTATGGATTAAAGGCCTAGGGTTTATGAATAATTGTTAAGAACCTAAGTCACTCTAAACCCTCCTAAAACCATAGTAAGGACATGATGTGAGAGAATGGTATCCAAATCACATTAAATGAATTTAATTGATTATAAAACCTCCTAAATATTTTTTATAACTCTAATTAGTTTATCACCATGAATTTTGCATGTACCTATAACTGTATAGATTGTATTTAATACCGTATTTTATAAGGTTGTTAGGTGTTTTATAGGGTTTTGAACAATGGAATAGATGAAAACTATTGGAGAGGGTGTTTTTTTATTTTATATATATATATATATATATATATATATATAATCCTAAAAATATTTACAATACACCCTTGATATGTTCAAACAAATCTAGTTTTTTAAGGCAGTCTAAAACAGGCTTAAAAAGAGACTAGGTTTTGAGACCATTTCAGGGTTCTCACACTTCCACAAGATCTCAAGACTTAAAATTTGTCATGGAGGTTGGTGATAGGATATTTAAATTTAATAATAAATTTTTTATTGGTTTCACATGTGTGATATAGGTATGGATTAGAAACTCAGTCTTCTAGGTAAGCAGGCCTAACTGAGGCCTAATTAGGGGAAGAGAACAACAGAATAAACACACTTCCACTCAGAATTAGGCCATTAAAATTTTCATGGAGTTATAAAACCAATTTTTTCCTCAAATATATTATTATTTTATAAATTTCCTCAATACATTATTCTACACAAGGAGTTTTACACATTTTTAGGGTTTTAAGGAATGAGGCTAAATGAGACCTTTTGGTGCAAAATGAAATATTAGAGAGTTTAATGACTCCAAATGAGTTTTTTTAGGTATGATATGATGTTAATAGTTCATATATGTAGATATATTTTCTTGGTGAAGATGATACAAATATTTGACACTTGTAAGCAAAGGTAGGTGTTGACCATTTTTTGCCCAACAGGCCGTAAAAAATTGGTCCCCTTCTTCCCCTGCTATTCTAGGCCAATTTCATTTTTTGATTTTGCACAAGTCCAAGAAATTATATGGACTCTATAGGTGAAGTTTCTATGGACTCTATAGGTGAATTTCTATGGACTCTATAGAGCTTGTATTTCTATGAACTCAGCAATGAGGTTTTCTATAGACTCAGCAAGTCCAAGAATTTCTACAGACTCTACAGGTCTATTTCTACGGACTCTGCAGGTGAATTTTTATGGACTATGTAGGTTAGTATTTTGGCTCATGAAGCATCAGTTTAGAAAGTTTTAGGTTTTATGAGGCTTCTTCGGGCTCTTTTTTGAATAAATTCACAAGGAAGGTTGGCATCTTTGAACCATTGAACCAGTTCAATGCCTTGGTTCAACGCCTTGGTTCAATCGGCAGGTTCATCGCTCAAGTTCAATGCCTTGGTTCAATCAGCCTTGGTTCATCACTTGGTTCAACCACTTTGGTTCAGCTGTAAGGGTTAATGCTTGGTTCAATCGGCAAAGTTCAATGGATTGGTTTAATGTTTAAGTTCATTGTCGGGTTCAATCACTTGGTTCAATGCCTCAATTCAATGCCTCGGTTCAAAGGCTCGGCTCAACAAATGTTTGAACTGTTGAACCAGTTCAATGAATTAGTTTAATGATTAGTTCAAAGGAGAATTTCAATGCAGAAGTTTAATGCAAAGTTCATTAGCTGGTTCCAAGGTTTGGTTCAACAAAAGAGTGGCACGCAGTGTTGAACCGTTGAACCATTTTTGGTTCAATCGATCGATTCAATAGCTTGGTGTAAGGGAGCATCCTAAAGCTGAAGGGCAAGTACCCTTATGGAGGGTAGTTTTGAGTTCAAAAGCCCTTACAAAGGGTAGGGAGCACTTCAAAGGCAGCCAAAGGATTTCAAAAATGTGAAAAAGACTTAAGGCTTTGAATTCTTTTAGACTTTTTGTCTGAAGGAATTCCTTCAGACAAAAAGTCCAAAGAAATTTGGGGAGGCCACAGGAGAGGGAAAAGCCAAAGAACCTAAAGGAATAGCAAAAGACTGAGGCAATTCTTATGGACTTTTTGTTTGCAAGAAAATTGCCCACAGAAAAAAACCTACAGAAAAGACCCAAAGAAATTTGCCAAGGATGGTGACGTCTCAGAAGCTGTCAATTTTAAGGAGGCAGATTAGCCATTATTTTTTAAGTGATGATGGGTGCATGGACGTCAATTTTAAGATAGTGAAATAGCCATTTGTTTTTTGAATTGCTAGAGTGCCAACCATGAAAAGAGCCCAAGGAACGTAGCGACCCACTAGAAGATCACCCCTGAGGGCTGAAGGAGCAAAAAGAGACAAAACTAGGATAAGACAAGCTGCAAGAAAAGACAGAGCATCCAAGTGGCAAAGGGAAGGTGATTTATTACTAGATGATTACTAAATGGCATAAACATTAAATGGCATGGCCTACTTTCTTCATCTAACATTCATGAGGAGATAAAATGTAGTCTGTTTATAGGCCTCTTCTAAAGAATGACATCAGCAACAGTGACTTCCTCTTCCCAATGCTCTCGGCGCACATGGGCCAGCTTGTGAAAAGAGTGCCAAAGCCTTTCCCAAAAAGCACCAAGTTCTCTTCCCTTTTCTCTATATATTATAAAATTCTCATTTGGAGAAGGATCCACTCTCTTAGCCTTAAGGCAAAACTCTGCCCAAAAATCTCTCAGGCTTGTAAGGCAGAGCTCTACCAATTTTTACCTTGAATCAAGACTTAGCATTTTTACCTTTATCTGGACTTGCATTTTAAAGTATATGTCTATTTTATTCTTTTGTGTTAAGTCATTGTCTTTCATGCTTTTCACAAACTGATTACAACATGTCCAGTGCATTGTGAAGTCTCCTTTCTGCAGGTTTGCTAGAAGTGTTCCTAGGGGAATGTAGGTGCCTATGAAAAGGCTGCCATAAGTGTGTCTAAGGACACCTCTGGTAGTTTCTTCCTCCCTATATTTCCAATGACCCCTAGCTAAATATTGTAAAATATTTTCCCACTTCAGATGAAGTGTATGGGCATTTCTTCCTGGTGAAAAGTGTATATTCAGGCTGGATGGGTCATCACTTTTCTGGTGTATCACCTTTTCATTTTTAGGCTTAGGTTCTGTTTTTAGCATCTCTCTCTCCCTTTTCATCCCCCCCCCTTTTTTAATTTTATTTGTTATTAGTAGGAGAAACAAGGGCCTAAAGGATACATCATAGGGAGCTAGCCCTTATCTAAAGACTCTCCCCTCCAGCTTCACTGGTCCCATAGGTGAGAGGGGAGTTTCCATTGTTGTGTGTGGAAAGGCAGGAGCTTGACCTCCTGCCCTGGGTGCAATCCACTGTGTCAACAATTTTTGGGACACCCGATGGGACCAACTAGGACAAGTTGTGTCCAAAGAGTTAATGAATTTTTGGTGTCTTCTTCAACCGACTAGCCTTTGGAGGCTTTTGTATCAACACCAATGGCGACTTTGAGTTGAATCAGCTGGTTTAGTAACCTAGTGCCATCTAAAATCACATTTTTGTATGTATAATTCCTTTGCATAGAATCATGGGCCTTGTATTCCTTCATATTACCATGATCAAGCTCAAAACATTCATGTAATCCCCTCAAGTAGCCCTCCTAGTTGCCCTTCAACCAAAAGGGAAAATTCCAATTTTGAGATCTTTTGCCCTGATGGCAACCTCCTGACTTGGGGGGAAATAGTGGAATCATGGGGTAGGAAAGAGGAGAAGAAAGGTTTTGCTCAAAACCTTAAAAAAGATAAAGCTACTCCTACCCATGATTCCTATGATATCCAAGAAAGGCTCTTCCAAGAGGATATGGTTAGGAGAATTGTAGAGTTGGATCCAGAGAGAGATTCCTCAGCCAGTGTGTGATGGATGGTTCAGACCCAATGGCACATTCCATGTCTGAACACACCCCATCTACATACCTGTAAGAGAGCTATCAGGCCACACCTAATATCAATGAAGTGTTAGCCAAATGGAAGGAGGAGAATCATTTGATTCTAGCTCAAGGACTGCCTCCTCTCCCACATGGTTTCTTCACTTCACCCCTTCTCAAGGAAGAACCTATTCTGCAGGAGGTGACTGAGGAGTAGAAGATCCAATCTAAAGTTTTGCAAGAGGCTATCATGAGTGACAATAAAGAATAAATCATCATCGATGCTCCTTGTGAAGACCTCATCAACAATGGAGAAGACACAGGTCATGCATACATGCAGATGTTCTAGCAGTATGAGGAGGAACTTAAGCATGGTGAGCTCTCTCCCCCTTTGTTTGATGAACTTCCTTGTTGCTTCGATGAGGAGGATGACTACACTGAGAAGCTTGAGTTGGAGGAGGACCAAATGGATATCTTTGAACATCTATAAATTTTGGTCTTTGAGGAAAAGGAGAGGTTTGTTTTCCTTGAGGAAAGCCTTAAAGAAGAAAGTTTTAAACAGAGAGGTGATGTTCTATGGGATGAGCAATCATTTTGTGATTCCATTTTAGACATCACAACTATCACCCTTCTTCAAGAAGGCTGAGAAGAAGTAGAGGATGAGTTTGATAGGATCTCCAATGAATCAAAAGGAGATGAGCCAAACCATGATGCATTGCAGAGGGATCATGCACAACAAAGGGCTTATGGTGATGAGCCACCAGCCATTGATTTCTTGGTGAAAAGCACCAACATGAAGGACCAACATTTAACAGGCTTCTAAGCACAAGTAGACTGCATATATGTCAGAAGCATGTTTGAATCTAATCCACTCAGATGCAGGCCAATATAGGTGACAGACAAGAGGAGTAGGTCACCAAATCTCCTTTTCATTCAGCCACTTGTTTGGCACCATAAGTCTTCTTGCTAAGAAGGGGACTTAAGAATTTTTCCCTTTGATCCAAGAGGGAGGCAAACATTCTTGGTTAGCTGTATATAGTAGTTTGCTTTCAATTTATTTTCCTGCTTTCCCTAAGTGCAGTTTGTACAAGTAGTGTTTTTAGCCTTGTGTGTTTTCTTTTTTGTGTGGGGTAAAAGGCTTCATGTTTGATTCTTGGATCTTTGGGGCTATTACTAACCTTTCTTCAAAGTTGCTTTTTGACTCTATGCCTAATGGAATATAAGGTGACTGGTCTCTAAGCATAGCAGGGATGCTTCCCCTGGGAGTCACCAATTTGTTGACCATTTTTTGCCCAACAGGCCAAAAAAAATTGGTCCCCTTCTTCCCTTGTTGTTCTAGGCCAATTTCATTTTTTGATTTTGCATAAGTCTAGGAATTTCTATAGACTCTATAGGTGAAGTTTCTACGAACTCCGCAGGTGAATTTCTACGAACTCTATAGAGCTTGGATTTCTACAAACTCAGCAATGAGGTTTTCTATGGACTCTGCAAGTCCAAGAATTTCTATGGACTCTGCAGGTCTATTTCTATGAACTCTACAGGTGAATTTCTATTAACTCTGTAGGTTAGTCTTTTGGTGCATGAGGCATCAGTTCAAAAAGTGTTGGGTTTTATGAGGCTTCTTTGGGCTCTTGTCTGAAGAAATTCACAAAGAAGGTTGGCATCTTTGAACCATTGAACCATTGAACTAGTTTAATGCCTTGGTTTAATGCCTTGGTTCAATTGGTAGGTTTATCACTCAATTTCAATGCCTTGGTTCAATCAACCTTGGTTCAACCACTTTGGTTCAACTGCAAGGTTCAATGCTTGGTTCAATCGATAAAGTTTAATGGATTGGTTCAACATTTAAGTTAATCGTCAGGTTTAACACCTCAGTTCAATGCCTCAATTCAAAGCCTCAGCTCAACAAATGTTTGAAATGTTGAACTGGTTCAATGAATTGGTTCAATAGTTGGTTCAAAGGAGAAGTTCAATGTAGAAGTTCAACGCAAAGTTCATCAGCTGGTTCAAAGGCTTGGTTCAACAAAGGAGTGTCACACAATGTTAAACCATTGAACCGTTGAACCATTTTTGGTTCAATCAGTTGGTTCAATGGCTTGGTTCAAGGGAGCATCCTAAAGTTGAAGGGAAAGTGCCCTTACAGAGGGTAATTCTAAGTTCAAAAGCCTTTGTAGAGGGCAAGGAGCACTTTAAAGGCAGTCGAAAGATTTCAAAAATGCGAAAAAGACTTAAGGCTTTAAATTCTTTCAAACTTTTTGTTCGAATGAATTCCTTCATTCAAAAAGTCTGAAGAAATTTGGGGAGGCTACAAGAGAGGAAAAAGCCAAAGAACTTGAAGGAATAGCAAAAGACTGAGAAAATTCTCATGGAATTTTTGTTCGCAGGAACATTGCCCACAAAAAAGGCCCAAAGAAAATTGCCAAGGACGGTGACGTCTCGAAAGCCATCAATTTAAAGGAGGTAGATTAGCCATTGTTTTTAAGTGATGATGGGTGTGTGGACGTCGATTTTAAAATAGTGAAATATCCTTTTTTTTTTAATTGTCAGAGTGCCAACCATGAAAAAAGCCCAAGGAATGCAATGACCCACCAAAAGATCACCCCTGAGGGCTGAAGGAGCAGAAAGAGACAAAACTAGGATAAGACAAGGTGCAAAAAAAGATAGAGCATCCAAGTGGCAAAGGGAAGGTGATTTATTACTAGATGATCACCAAATGGCACAAATAGTAAACAGTGTGGCCTACTTTCTCCATTTGACATTTAGACAAATTGTAGTTTATTTGTAGGCCACTTCTAAAAAATGACATCAATAACAGTGACTTCCTCTTCCCAATGCTCTCAGCGCACATGGGCCAGCTTACGAAAAGAGTGCCAAAGCCTTTCCCAAAAAGTGCCAAGTTCTCTTCCCTTTTCTCTATATATTGTAAAATTCTCATTTGGAGAAGGATCCACTCTCTTAGCCTTAAGGCAAAACTCTGCCCAAAAATCTCTCGGGCTTGTAAGGCAGAGCTCTGCCAATTTTTACCTTAAATCAGGACTTAGCATTTTTACCTCTATCTAGACTTGTACTTTAAAGTATATGTCTATTTTCTTATTTTGTGTTAATTCATTATCTTTCATGCTTTTCACAGACTGATTACAACATGTCCAATGCATTATGAAGTCTCCTTTATGTAGGTTTGCCAGAAGTGTTCCTAGGGGAATGTAGGTGCCTGTGAAAAGGTTGCCATAAGTGTGTCTGAGGACGCCTCTAGTAGTTTCTTCCTCCCTGTATTTCCACTGACCCCTAGCTAACTATTTTAGAAGAGTTTCCCACTTCAGATGAAGTTTATGGGTGTTTCTTCCTAGTGAAAACTATATATTCAGGCTGGGTGGGTCATCACTTTTCTGGTGTATCACCTTTTCATTTTTAGGCTTAGGTTCTATTTTCAGCATCTCTCTCTCCCTTTTCATCCCCCCCCCTTTTTTCATTTTATTTGTTAGTAGTAGGAGAAACTAGGGCCTAAAGGTTACATCAGAGGGAGCTAGCCCTTAGCTAGAGACTCTCCCCTCTAGCTTCATCGATCCCACAGGCTAGATGGGAGTTTCCATTGTTGCATGTGGAAAGGCAGTTGCTTGGCCTCCTGCCCCAGGTGCAATCCACTACATCAATAGTAGGCATAATAAGGCCAAGTGGGTTTCAAGAAGTTTTCAAGAGTAATATCAAAGTGTCAAGCAAGATGAAGACTCCTATGCCACTTGGAAAATAATATCATATTCAAGAGATAAAACTTGTCTTTAGATAATTTACAGAGTTTTTTCAAACTCTTTTCTTATTATAACTCTCTTTTTTACACTTGTCACTCTCTCTCTCCTATGTCATTCTCTCCTTCTCTCACTTATTTATATATTCAACCTTGATAAGCTATGTTTGTATCCTCCACCTAGGTATATAAAATCCCTACCTATTTTAAATCATTTTATCAATGATAAACTTACGATGTTACCTCTTTCTTTGATTGGTTTCAATGTGTGTGCTTGATTAGTTGATCTTATCAAGTGATTAGCTTTACTTCCTTGGCATGTTGTCATTATCTAGCATTCATGTTCAGTTTGAAATCCTATTTGTAGGTATTTTGAAGTGTCTAAGTGAAGTGTAAAGGTTGAGTGAGTTGTCTTTTCATTAATTTCATTTCATCTCCTCTTGAATAGTCCTCCTAGCCCAAGTATTCTTCACAACCTTCATGAGAAATATCAATGTAGAGAGGTAGATTTGGATTAGTGTCTTGTTTTATGTTAGTTTCAAGTTTGAATTACATTTTTAACTAGTTGGTAGTGGTCAAATATATTTGATGCATAGCCTCCATTATATTATGTTTCTCTCTCTTTTCCTTGAAAATTGGTAGAGTATTTTTTGAGCTTAAGTGATTCATCAAGGGGAGTTAGCCCTTTAATCGAGAGATTCAATCCAACTTTAGGCCACCCACAGCCTAGGATTATTTCCATGTTATTCTAAACTTTTAATGATTGAACTACATTATAAATGGTGTAAATTTGGTTGATAATAGTACCCAAAGCTGAAATTATATTCAACCAAAATCTATATGTCATTTTAGGGTCCCTATCTAAAATAATCTTTTATGGAAACCTATGTAACCTATATGCTTATTTTATGAATCTCATTGTAAGCATAGGTGCATCATCTAAAATGTTACCAGGAATGAAGTGAGCTACTTTGGTTAGTTTATCAAGAATCACCAAAATCATGTCATGTTGGTTTTGAGACATTGGAAACCCTTGGACAAAGTCCATATTAATGACTTACTACTTCCATTCTAGTATGGTATGTAGATATAATAACCCAATAGTAATCACATACTCAACCTTAACTCGTTGACAATCTAAGCATCAATAAATAAATTTTTTTGAATATTTATCAATTCCTTTCCATAAATATAATGGTCTCAGCTTTGTTAAGAGCTTAGTCACACTTGGATGGCTAGAATAAAGAGCATTGTGTATAGTGTTGAGTACTACACTCCTCAAATTTTCCTTATCTAGTACATAAATATGTCCTTTCTACCTCAACAAACCATCATTCTCAAATTTAAATCCCTCATATTTAGGATCTTATGCATTTTGAGCCAATGTTAGCTTTACCTACTTATAAAATTCATCTCCTAGAGAGAAGTTCACCACTTGATCATGGAAGGTACTCTAGATAGTAGCCAAAGTTACTATATAACTTCGACTACTAATGGCATTTATAACCCTATTTCCTTTCCTTTTATGTAATTAATGTCAAAGTCATAATCTGATAATAACTCTAATCATCATCTTTGATGTACATTTAGGTTAGGTTGGGTGAAGATATACTTAAGCCTCAAGTTATCAGTATTGAGACCAAATAATTTTCCCAATAGATAATGTCTCCAAACCTATAAGGCATGAACAATTATAGCTAATTCCAGATCATGTGGGGCATACTTTTCCTTGTATGGTTTCAAACTTTTAGACTCATAAGATATAACAAAACCCTCTTACATGATAATTCCTCCAATTCCATCTCTTGAATCATCAATTATTATCAAGAATTGACCATTTAGATTAGGAACTCTTAGGACTAGTGTCAAAACGAGTCTTCTTTTCAAATCTTGAAAAGCTTCCTCACACCTCACTGACCAAACAAACTTATAATTTTTATATTAAATAAAATGAATCATATTTTATATCTTATAAAAGTTTGGAACAAACTTCCTATATTATCATGCCAAACCCATAAAACTCTTAGTTTCATTGATATTTTTAGGTGTTGACCATTCCATAATGGCTTTAATCTTCAAAGGATCCACAAATATTCTTTTTGTAGATATATATTACCCAAGGTACTGTACCTTTTTTTGAAAGAAGGCACACTTCAATATATTTCCAAAAATCTTATGTTTCCATAACCATTATAGAACCAACTTCAAATGCTCTGGTTATTCCTCCTCAGATTGAGATTAAATGAGGATATCTTCTAAAAAGACTAACACAAAATGATTTAGATAATCTATGAACACATTGTTCATGAGATTCATAAATTTTACAGGCACATTTGCTAGCCTAAAAAGAATAACTATGAACTCATAATGCTTATATAGATTTTTGAAGGCTATTTTTGAAATGTCTTCCTCATCAATTCTTAACTGATGATATCTTGCTCGAAGATCAATCTTTGATAAAATTGATGCTCCATGTATTTGATCAAAAATATCATCAATGAAAGGTAAAGGATACCTATTTTTTATCATTGCCTTATTCAATATCATGTAATCAATACATAGTCAGAGGGTTCAATCCTTCTTCTTAACTAACATATTTGGTGCACCCCATGGTGACACACTTGATCGGATCAACCCTTTAGACAATAATTCTTGAAGTTAAGCCTTCAACTCCACTAACTCAATTGTCATCATTATGTAGGGGATTTAGACTATGATTCATTCATTGGAATGATTTCAATTAAGAAATAATATTCTCTCTTAGGAGATAAACTCAATAAACATTCTAGAAAAAAAATATCTAAAATCTTGGAGAAAAGGATAATCTTTAATAGAAGGCTCCTTTGATTCATATATCTCATTTATTTTTACAATAAATGCTTGACACCATTTAATTTGAGATTTATTCAACTCAATTAGATAAATATATCTAAGCTTAAGCTCCCTCTTTGCTCCCTAAATTTAGGTTTGATTACCCAAATCATCTAGATAATCAACCCTTTTAAGTAGACAATCTACCTTGGCTTTATGTTGAGCTAACTAGTTTAATCCGAAGATCACGTAATATAACATCAATGGAGATACAAATAGATCCACTACCAGAGTTAATTTTGATAGTTTGATCTCAACTTCAACCAAATATTTGTCAACCTTAACCTTAGATTTGTTCTCATATTGAACCAACCATGCATTTTCCATAACACCAACTTTCCTAGATAACATGTTAAGCATATTAGGATCAATAAAACATTAAGTATCTCTAATGTCAATAAAAATTAAAATTAGTTGAACAAATAAATTACTTGATAGCTCAATAGGAAAAGCTTAAAATTCAACTTGACTACTGTCAATACTTGCATGAATCCTCTACTAGAAAGATACCTATTGTGGATTGTAACTCTTATTTTTACCATCTAATTTTCTTTAAGTGCATTCCCTAACGTAATAATCACCTCCACATATAAAGCATCTACTAGGTGTCCTTATCAAATTTTTAATTTTTTCTAAAACCTCCTTTGAAACCATTACATGGTTTCCTATTCTCCAAATCATTGTTAAACTTGGCATTATAATTCTTGAAATAGTTGTTAGAGTTCTCACTCCTCTTCCAATTATTCTTTTTGAAATTCATTTTGGGACATCAAAACTTTTTATTAAATTTATCTTTGACCTAAGTGATTTCAGCTTCTAATCCTATATAACTACCTTTTCAAAGCCCTGATCTATAGTATATGTCCCATGCACATCCACTTCACACCTAATTTGAGGTTTTAATTTTATTATAAATTTCCTAATGTAAAACCTCTTGTCTACCTGATACTGTAGAACATATTTTAGGAGCTTAATGAATTGATCCTAGTGCTCAGTCACTATAAGGTGTTTTTATTTTAGATTTTAGAAATCTATTAGCTTCTAGTTGAAATAGATTTGGGGCAACCATCTTGATCTAAATAAGGTTAAGAAATATTCCCACATGGTGGTAGTATATTTCACGTTCATCTCTAGTTTCTTATTTTCCCACCACGTAGTTGCTTCACCAGCCAACTAGTAAGCTCCCTAATCTACTTTTTAAACCTCAAATTAATTTTGAATTTCAAAATTATTTTCCATCATAGTTAGCCATACTTCAAATCCATCTCCCAAAATGGTTCCATTAAACTTGGGTGGATTAACCTTCTTCATATCTCATGCAATCTCAATAGCAACACGTGTTCTCACATATTGAGGTAGTTCCTCTTGCCTAGGCTCTTGAGAAAATTCATGCTTAGTAGGATGTTCTTCAAGTTAATTTGGAATGCTCTCTTCAACATTAATATGAACTTCTTGTTCAAGGGAAGCTATATGATTTCTACTCTCATTCATGGATGTGAGAATCTAATCAAGTTTGGCATCTTATTCAGTGATAAATTGATTCAGGTTAACTAGAGGGTTATTATTATTAAGATTCAATGTACCCTCACTATCTAGCCCTTGATGTGACATTATTATATATTAATAAGTAAAAATAAGAATAAGTTACTGGAATCATTAAGTCCAAGAGTTTGAACCTCAGCTCTGATACCACAATATAACAACCCCTCAAGGTTAACTAGAGTTAGGTTTTTTTTTAACTTAACTTTAAAATTAATACAACATTAATGATCCCTAACTAAATGCATCATTTAATAAAACTAAAATATTAAACATAATGTTTAAGAGTGATTCATTTATCTAGTGATCAATATTATACATGCTAATTTGATTTCATATTTTCAAACATATAAAGAATAATAATTATCCAAGATAATGATTTAGCCACTATTGATTAAATAATTCAATAATTACAAATAAGTCACATTCAACTGCTATTGTTTTAAAATTTACATCAAATAGTATAGCTATACAATAAAACATATCTGAATAATCAAATTACAATAATTTAATGTTCCACAGAACATACGAGTCTCACTAAACTTGTTAATACTCAAAAATGATCTTGAGTAAAGCATCTATCGGTTGACTATTGGAAGGGGAGGGAGAATATCATTTAAGTGTTTTTCTAGACCAACCACAAATCATTGATCCTTTGCACAGTCTCTTAATAAAGGAATGGCCCTCCCTTTATGGATGGGTAGATAATGATAGTGCAGAAATTGAGAAAGTCAACTAAAAACCCATGTGTTATAAATAACTATCACATGCAGTATATCATAAATAAATATGTTCTAACATGATATCATGTAATACATGAAAACTAAATCAAATGGGTGAAATGACAATGTTCAAACCATAAACATTACTTGGGCCAAATTTTTCATATAGTTTTCAAATCTCTAGGATAAGTTAATTTCATACACACTACTCAATAGGATTAAATAAACTATGTCTATTGATGACATTAAATAAATTAGTGAATTTCATCTCACCTATTTATTTAGTGTCAGTAATATCATATAAATATATATACATATTTAAAATTCAATCAATAGATTTAATATATATTTAATCCATACAAAATGCCACAGCATGTATAAATAAAAGGAAATCTTATACATAAAATCCATCATATGCATCAAAGTAAATATTAATAGCTAAAAGTGAAATCCATGTGAAGATAGTAGAATTAGACCCCACATTATAGCAAGACCAATCAATGACTTTTGAAACACAAGTTACGATAACTATAAATACATGAAGTTAACTAATTAAATCATTTTAATTTACCTCTACCATAACATGTATAACTCATTCAACCCACATGTTGGAGGTTTGCTAATGATGTATCCAAGGTGACCAAGGATGTTGATGAACTACCAAGTGTTCTATAATGACAATGAAAACGTGTGTTTTAATGTGCTTTAGTGTTATTACATAGTTCTTAAGTGTTTGACTTGGATAGGTAGATGGTGAATGTTATTGATGGAATGATCATGTTACAAAGACCCTATGGGATATTTTGATTACTTGGAGTGTTTGTGGAAGTAAAAGAAATTCATCATATCAGTCATTTGATATCTTAGGTTTTTATTGATGTCAAATAAATCATGAGGTACTAGTGCATGAATGACCAAGAAGTTTTGTTTGATAGTTTAGAGAGTATATGGCATATGTGCATATCTGTAAGAACAAAGAAGAGGTTTCAAGGCATCCATAGAAGTATTAGTGAATTTTCAATGTGTCATTTGATCATTTAGAAAGAGAAAAATGCATTTTACAAGGCTAATAGAAGCCATACCTTCATTGCACATCATATAGATATGAATGAACCATCAAGTTTGTCTATTTAGTATACGTACTCAAAAATTCAATAGTGGTCAAAGGTTTTCATGGAGATGTTGTCTATAGTGCCAAGAAGGTACCCTAAATATTTATACTCTTGAAGTATTTTATATCTCAATTTATAAACCTTCAAATTTGATCTAGTAGACTATGATGGACTAGAGACTGTCAAGTTTAACTACATTGAAGTTTGGAATCAAATAGTCAAGATAGATCTAATGGTGATCATTTAATCAGGTGATGAAGATCTATGATGAGAAATAAAAACATCCAATGGTGTCCATTAAATCATGTTGATAGAGATCAATGGTGTGGTTCAAATTTAAATAATCAAGATTGCATGTGGGACTGTCGAGTGGTGTAAGCACATCAACTGAGTGGAGTAAGGTGCTCAAAAGGCACACGAGGGTGCCAAGTGTCTTAATCAAGGATTCTTGTCTCAAAGATTGATAGTGACCATTAAAGAGTTAAATATAGGAATATAAAAAGGAGATTGTTAGAGTGTATTTGTTTAAAGTTTCTAGGAAGCATGAGATGATGACAAAGTGGCTGATGTTTTGTATTTACAAAGTGACCATTGGAATTTGAATATTCAAATTAATGAAGGAAAATCAGTTTATAGATTTTTCACTATATCTTTTGATCCAGGATGAATTTCATGGTGGTGTAAAATGAAAAGTTGTAAATAACTACAAGGCACATCCAAAGACACTAGTTATAAGTTTTGAATGTTTATATAGTCAAAGACATTGAGCTCCAAAGTTAACTATGTGTTTGACCATGTTCTGCAAGTGATCCAAGAAGGATAATTGAGTTATTATTAATAGTATTTTGATGTTTTAAGATGAAATAAATATTAAAGAGTATTTTAGGCTCCATAAAGACTATCTTTATGGATTTATTAGGTTTGACCAATCAATATTTATTGTGTATAATTACTTAGAAGTTGATTGTGTTTGTTGAATGCACTGGCAAATTGAGTGACCACCTTGTAGAAATGAGTTGGAAGAGTTCTGAGTAGAATTAAAGAAGAAAATGAGTATGGAGATGTTGTATAAGTATCAAAGTCTTATAATAAGTCTTTGTTTGTCATGATATGCCCCTGATCAAATATGGAGAGTCTAAATAGTATAACTTTATTTTGACTATATGTAACAGTCTGAGTGGTCATTTTTTGTGTTTGTTGAATGCACTGGCAAATTGAGTGACCACCTTGTAGAAATGAGTTGGAAGAGTTCTGAGTAGAATTAAAGAAGAAAATGAGTATGGAGATGTTGTATAAGTATCAAAGTCTTATAATAAGTCTTTGTTTGTCATGATATGCCCCTGATCAAATATGGAGAGTCTAAATAGTATAACTTTATTTTGACTGTATGTAACAGTCTGAGTGGTCATTTTGAGATAGTTGATTTAAGTGCTTAGAACTTGTGTTAAAGTGTATAAATCACATGGATTTATTACATATGTCCTAAAGGGTTTGTCCATGTGATACTATCATATGTCTATGTGAAATATTTGAGTTGTTTCTTCAAAATTTTGAGACTGTATGTTCTATGTATGAAAGCCTAAAGAGTGAGGAGACCTAATTGGTAGGTTCAAGGTATGAGTTGGTATTCCAAGTAGCATGGACCCATATGAGAGTAATCAATGGGATATTGGAGATAGGTTTTATATGTTTGAAGCATTGGTAAAGGATGAGGGTGGTCCAAGTAGTCTCATATGTAATATGTGAGTATGAAGGCCTAATTATTTTAGGTCTCACCAAGACCTAATGGTGGCTTGGGGCTAATGAGGTAATATCCAACCTAAGGAGTGTGTGTTTCTTATATGTAATATGTATTAGGACCTATTTCAAAGGTATAAAAAATATGTAAACATCTTAGACAACCAAGATAGATTAAAGGAAGAGTGTGGTATAAGTACAAAATCTAATTGGACTAATTGTGCTAGTTGTGTAAGTGTGGATTCAAGCAAAGAAGAGAACCTTTGAAATAAAAGGTAAAAATCATTGGACACAATGATCCTAGAAGAGAAAGTTTGAGTAAGTTAGTCCTAGAGGTAACTTGAGAGAGATTAGAGGTGAAAAGTGCATACAAAGGTGGTCATTATCAGTTGAAGAGTAGTAATAGGTGTTTAAGATGATCTATTCAAGGTAGTTGAGTGGATGCTTAGTTACCTAGGGGGTTGGTTCTTCACAAGATAAATCTTGCTAAAAGTCTAGTTTTTATGGGTGCTTAGCTACATAGGGGTAGTATCTCCTTGTGGGATTGGTGTCTCACTAATCTAAGGGATGGGTGTAACTTGATCAGTTAGTTTTGGTCTAAATGTTAGATCGTATTTTATAGGATTGTAGTATATCTTGCAAGGTTTAGTGGGTTTTATCCCCTAAGAGGGTTTCCCACATATATCATGTGTTACGTGATTAATCTTGTTATATCTTCCTTATTCATTACAATGATTATTTTGTATGCTTCATGATTGTATGTGTTGAATGTTTAAGAGTTTGGAATTGAATTGCATTATCTTGCATCACGTAGTCACCCCCCAATGATTGTACCTCTAATAATTGGTATCAAAGAAGGACCTTCGTTGTAATTTTAACCACTTGAAGGTGATCTAAGGTACAATATAGGTAAAAAGGAAAGTTGTTCAAATAAAAATAACATCATGGATGATGAATAAGTTTTCCATGATAGTGGAGAATAAGAAGTGTTATATGATAGTGAGGAAGAAGAAGTTAATCTAGGCTGAGCTCATGTGTGCACTTGGTGAACTAAAGGAGCAAAAGAAGAGGAATCATAAAATGAAGAATATGATCAAATATCTTGAAGCGTAATTCAAGTCTCTTGAAGGGAGTTTGTTAGGAAAGTCCATGCGAGAGGAAAAGGATAATCCAGAACTAATCAAGTATATGGAAGAGAAAGCATGTAGATTGAATTATGGCATAGTTAAAGAAGCTAAGGAGGAGAAGGAGACCATCAAAGATCTCAAGATTCAATTAGTGTTTACAACTTAAATCATGAGATATAAATAAGATGAATGTGTTTAATTGAAGACTAATCTTGTTTCCCTAAAGGATGAGCATGAAAAGGTCATAATCAAGATAGGAAAGCTTGAAGAAGATCAAAATTAATTAGGAAAAGACAAAGAGGTTGGTAGCATGAAAGTCAACAAGACAAATTGGGTCAAGAGTAAAATGAAGAAACTAATCAAATAGCCAAATGCTTCAAGCTATGTTAAATATTTTATAGGAAATTATCTTGTTTGTCATCTTGTTGGTCATAGAGAAAAATAATGTATAAGAACAAGTAATCATCAAAGGGATATCATTATCAGCATCAAGTAAAAGGTATGAATTATTTTGTTTGTTTCAAATGTCATAGAGTTGGTCACATTGTTAGATATTGAAAGAATAAGTTGAATGAGTTTTCAAATCAAAATAAATTGTATGGAGCTCCTAGTGTGCAAGGAAGAGGTCACACATGGCTATGGAGACCTAAGTCTGTTAGAAGAGATTAGTTTGACACCAAAGATGGTTTGTTTGCCATGATAGACATGAAATAAAGTTAAGATTTTATGTTATCTACAATTGTTAACAATTTTAAAGCATGGAATGAAGTCAAGGATCCATTAAAAATAAATTTGATGATGAGGTAGGACTTCAAGTCAAATTAGAGTATGTAGATATGGGAATCTCCTGAGTTTTGGTACTTTTAGTCTCACTATGTCAAAGGGGTGTATCTCTTTAGGCTTCAAGGAGACACTTTACAGAAAGAGGAAGCATGTTGGATGCTTGTTGGGTCTTGGCTAGTGTTGCATGACAATAAATCCATGAAGGTGAGTTTCTATATCATTTTTAAGTATGAAAAACAAAGTATGGTTGTGTTCCTTTATGTTGATTCAATTCATAAGAAGTCATGTTATGATATGCAAGAGCCAATCCTTAGTGTGAAGAGAGAGGTATATGAGGGATAATATTGTGAAGGTGAGTTATAGTATAATAAAGGTATGGATGCAATTATCTTACATCCATAGTTGCTCTCTTGAGGTAGTTTGATCTGGTGTACTGCCTCGAAAGTACTTGGGAGTTTGGTTTTAGCTCAAGTGGAACAGCTTAGCTAAAGGTATGAAATCAAGGATGATGAGTTATCAAGATATTATATTGCATATAAATACTAAAGACTAGGTTTATATGGAGTATGAATATAATGTGTTATCATGAATAAGGACTTAGAGTTTTGTAGATGACAAGTTATGCATGCCATAGAGTTAGGGGGAACTAACTCGAATAGTTTGAGAGGCTTAAAGAAGATATACGTGATATGAGAGGGAGCATATGTGAGATGTTCCAATCATGGTGGAGATATGAAAAAATTTATATGTGAACTCAATAATGTTGATATGATGACTTGATCAAACCAAGTTAGGTGCTTTGACAATGTATTGAATCTTCATGCATAAACAAAAAGGGAGCTTTGTAAATGGTCAGGTCCTAGGATCAGAGCACTATGTAGTAAAATTTGATTGACAAAAGAGAGTTGAGATCAGTTGAGTTTGGTTTTAAAAATTGGATGAGGTGGCTTGGTGATCTCATAATGTTTTCATGCTTAGTTTCTAGTGTTTTGGCATGTTGACTACTATATGTGCAAGGTTTGTAGGTTGGGTATGGAAATTTCCAGGTGTCATTTGAAGAATTGTAATTTGTCAAGGTGTCTTAGTGGGATATAAATGTGTGTTGACATAACTCAATTTTTTTCTAGGTTATTTCAAGTTTTTAAGGTCTTTTTTGTTAAATTTGGAGAATTTTGTTTGCTCTTGGGTTTCCCAGTTTGTGCTTAAGGGTGTACAGGTCAAAAAAGCATGATATAGTAAGTATGGGTTCCAAAAAGACTATATGCTCAAAATTTGGTCTAGAAGTGTGTATTGATGACCTCCAGGTGTGAGAAAAGTTTTACATATGACCATTGACTGGAAGATGGTGTGTTGATTGAGTTTCTCTTATAAACCTAGTGTTTTTTATCATGTTGGAAAAATGGTTTGTCTACTGATTTGAGATTCTAGGCTCATTAATCAATTGAAATGTCTAAATTATTTCTCAAAACATAATTCATAGTCTTTTATAAGTGTTTGATTTCTTCCATGGAGGAGGATTTATGCAAATGGAAGGTTAATTGGTTGGTAGCTTTGTGAAGGAAGTATGTTTCAAAATAAGAGATAAGTGTTTATTTTTGGCTTGAATGAGGGGACATATGAGAATGATATAGATATGAAATTTTAAGCCTTGAAAATTCATACATAGAAAGTTATGGGCTCTACAAGATCTAGGTAGGGCTACAAGGCCTCTAAGCAAGACTAGTATGAAGAACTGGACTTTTTTATCATTTTATCCAAAAAACCAAGGTGATAAAAGGGTGAATAATCTCATATGACTTATGGGGAATCTGTATTAATGTTCTCAAGGTAATTTAATGCATTTTTTGATGTTCATGTATGTTTTGTCTGCAAAGAAGCCATGTATGATCAAAGAAGAATGTGGTCATGGAGCATGTTTGAGAATCTCAAGGTAAGAATAGGTATGCACAATGTTAGATGGAGTATATATCATCTCTCAAAGGTGGTTATTTCCTATTATTTGTCTTTGATGTCTTTTCAAGTCTATAAGATCAGGAGTTGAGCCCACTTTATCATTGTGTCAAAGGGGAAGAAAGTACTTGAAGAGAGAGATAGAGTCTGAGCATAAGCTTTGTATTGGTGTTTGACATCAATGGTAAAGGTGTAGATTTTTGGAGGTGTTGAGGACAACATACCCCCATTCCTAAAAATAGAGACCCTTGTTTCAAATTTTACTAATTTGTGTTATAATTTAAACATCCACTTGACTAGAGTGCATTATTATAATATCATGGTCCTCATCATGTTTAAGTTGTTTGGTTAGAGCATAATCTTCATTTTCCTACATCTAATATTGATAATGTTGAATTTTATGTTCCCATGTTTTATTTTTAATGGATTCCCTTTTGGATAAAAAATGTTCAAAATTTTGTGCTTTTATGGTTGATTGACCCTTTCATTAATATTTTTTGTCCTTAATTGTCTAAATTGAATCTATGGTTAAACAATCATTTCAAACCTTAGTCTAAAATTTTTTTATCATGGGTCTTTTAAAATAGGATTCAAATTTATGTAGGTCATTTCTATTTTAAATTATGTGGGAAGCACTTTATATTTTAAAGCTTAGCTTAAGTTTTAGCCTAGATCCTACTTGTATTTATGCCACTAAGACCTTAATATAAAACTTTATTTAATTCCTTTATATCTTATGGTTCATGGGGACTCTTTTATTATATTCTAATATTATCTAAAAAGTTATACTAAGTTTTAAATTTTATTTGTTAATATGAAAAAACTTTAGGCTAAGGCTTTATATGTTTCTTTAGGATTAACTTAACTTTCATTTCCTACAAGAACAAACCAACATGAAGATGCCATGTGGTAAGATATCAAAGCTTTGAGAGAGAATCAATGACCTGCATGTTAAGTTAAAAGTCAATAAATCAAGGAAGATCTATGGTACATGATTATTCATGCACCAAAGATCTAACAGTGTGGGGAAGAGTTAATAAAGTCAACATACCTATAGAGTAACCTGAGAGTGCCAAGTGGCAACATCTTGAGAGCCTGAATGGTAGATCAATGGTCTATGGGCCCTTCCCTAGAGTCAATGAGTTAATAGACTGAGATCTTGCAAAGCTGCCAAGTGGCACACCTGTAAGCACTTTTATTATATTTTAAAATTTAGCTTAGAATATATCCTAAGGTTTTTTAATCATGTTTATTAACATGAATAAAAACCTTAGACTATAACTATGTCCTAAGTTGTTTTTTAGGGAACTTTATTAAAGTTCTATTAAATGTTTTTAGGAATAAATCAAACCCAAAAACAACAAGTGTCAATTTCATGAGGAGTTAATAATTAAAGCATCAAGATCTATGATGCACATTAACTCAAGCATAGATGATTTGATGGTGCATGATCAAAGGTAAAAAATCAAAAGTTCAAAACAAGCACAAAGATGACAAGTGTCAAGCACATAACCCATGGTTTAAACCTGAGCATCTTCCATAAGATCTATATTACACATTAACTTGAGCACATATGATCCAACAATGTGAGATACAAAAGACTTTTCAAATGAGCCCAAAATGAATGTGGTGTTGATGCATTTTATAACTGCAATGAATGGAACAAAGATCGGCCAATAGATTATGACCTCCTAGATCAGGATCAATGATGCAAAATAGGGTAGACTTTTCAAAGGACCTAAAATGAAAGGAAAATGGCCAAGTGGAAAAATCTTAGGAGCTTCAGGAATAGATTGACAATCCATAGTAAAGGTTGGGGTTAAAGAATCCAAGGTAGATCAATGATACAAACTTGATCTAGTTTGATAAATCATGAGGGAGTGACACATGTCCAAAGGAACAGAGGTCATGATTTGAGATCAAATGAGCAACTCAACATGGGAATTGCCATATAAACATGATACATTAGATTGTAAGGTCTTGTTGACCCAAAATCACTTGAATTATACTTATTCTAGACCATCCAAGATCAAAAAATTGAAGCAAATCCATGAAGATCAATGATAAAAAGAAAAGGCTAAAATTACACAGAGTCTCAAAGTCAAATAAGTTGACATAATATAGGACCCTATAAATCATTTGAAGGGAATATTCTATTCTATAAAATTGAGAGCAATATGGAACATATATAGCTTTTAAGTTAGTCATAGTTAAAAAGTGTCATTGGCTTTGAAGCATTTGTAAAGGCACACTTGTCTAGTTACATGTTGAGACTTGTTCAATCGCATGTTGACACTTATCTAGTTACTTGTTGAGAAGGAATGATCAGCATATCTCATGAATTGTCTATATAAAGGAGGTATTTCCAATTATAAAAAAGAGGGAGTTCTTGGAGCCAAAATTACTTTGTAAACTTGGAGCAAGCAGTACAAGCAAGGAATTCTACAAAGTTTGTCAAATATTTTTTTGTGTGTTTGCTATCATGGCTACTTCCTCAGATTTTTGGTTTGATGTTTAGATTTGAATAGTTTTCATGATTCTAGATGTCCAAATATGAATGTATATTTTTTAACTTGTGTTTATGCTAGGCTAATTGAAGGATTCTAGATTTACTTTATTTCCTTTGTTTTACTTACAGATGTGACAATGTTATTTTTTTGTAGAAGTAAAACTTCAAATTAAATCTAGTTTCTCATTTGCATTATCTCACTTTTCCTTTAGACCCTCACTTGGAATGTATTAGGATCTTAGCTTATGAAAATTTGCTTGTTATATATTAGTTAAGTGCATGTCTTGATGAAATCTAAGCTTTATCATAATGTCTAAATTGAAGATAAAAAACACCTTCTTTCTACCCTACCCTTCCGTTTGCTCCTTTTTTTACCAGATCACTTTAGTTTAGCTTTTCATTATAAATATTCATGATAGATTAGGGTTATACTTTAGGTTTTATACAGCATTCATTGGATGTAGCTCAAATCACTTTCATCTTCACAAGGATTTAGGACCATGGTTGCTCCCAAAAACCATTTACATGTTCATTTTTTGAAACAATCATTTAGCTTGGCCATTATTCCACCACAGATATTGGTAAGATCACAACTAGCAACTCATGCAATATAATCTTCTGATCCAAAAATGAGTAGTGTTTTTTAAACACCATATATTGACCTAGTGATACACATTTAGGCATTAAAAATTTATCACTATAAGGAGGACCTTTAGCTAAATATTTGTGAATTTATAGTATCTTTGCTAAGTTTAGGGAATTTTATTCAAAGATCAGTTGATTCTTTGCATATTTGTGTTATTATTGGCTCAATTGTGTAAAGATCATTGATCTTCATGGTTTCAGACCAATCTTTAGGCTTATTTAGCTAAAGATTGCTATTCTTTGAAAACTTATGAGAATTTTTTTAAAATATTACTTAAGATTTATTAAGGATCCATTTGTCTTTGTAAAGATTTGGTTTGAATTTGTATTATGAATAGGATTTGGAGCTAGAACTTCCATAAGTAAGATCCTTTTCAAGGTACGGCCTAGTTAGGAGGCTCTTCTATCAATGTTCGTAGTCAGGTACATGACTTACCTATAAATCTTGAAAGGTATTTGCCTTCTTTTCATCCTATAGGTATTATTACTACTGAAGAGCACATCATGTTCTTTAAGGATGCCTTAAGATTTTTAAATATTGTTCATGAAGATTTTTCTTGTAGATTGTTTCCTTTTACTCATAGAGATGAGGCATATGATTGTTTTCTTAACCTTCCTAAAGATTTCATTGACAATTGAAATGATTTTGATAATTATTTTGTTGATAAATTTGGAAATATCATCAGTCTATGTGTCCTTTATCAACAATTCATTAGAGTGAAGAAGGATCCAAATGAAATTATTAGAGCTTTTAATGCTAGATTTCAAAAGATGCTTAATAGAACTATATCTCCTTATAGACTTATTGAGGCATTAGCTTTATATATTTATAAGGATGTTTTAGATTCATTGACTTTAGTGTTTTTGAAAAGATCTGTTAGAGTCATTAATACATTAGATTTAGCCTATGTTGAGGCCATGGTAATTAATGACCAAATGCAACCCCAAGGTCAAGTGGCATATGCCATTCCAAATTTCAATCTTGATTTGCCTATGTTGAATGTAATTTCTAATGTAAATCAAAATAGACCCACATCTTAGTTTTAAAATAGCAATAATAACTATAACATTGATCCATCTAAAATTATGAACATGCCTAACATAAATATTTATGAGTTAAATATTATAGGGTTCATAATAATGCTACATGGTCATATAGTTCTTCTAAGACCTCTACATATTTTGAAACAACTATTATGGTAGAGACCTATGATTTTTTATTTCAAGATGAAGATTAATTAGAAGATACTTTAGAGGAGGGATCTACTACACCAATCAGAAATGAAGAACCTATTATTTCTAAAGCAAAAGAAGAAGTTGTAGCTGAGATGAATGAAGTTCCTAGAGATCTGAAAAGGGTTTCAAATTAAGATCAATGGAACATCATCAATGAAACACTTAAAAATAAAGAAGATGAAGATGAAGCAAGTGCAACAAACCAAGAACTTTCATATGACTCCATCAAAAGGTCAAAAATATGTGATCAACATGTTTCAAATAGTAATATTTCAAACAAATCTCATGTCCTTTTTGTTGATCATGATGAAGTCTTTTGGGATGACTTGGAGAGTTTTTGTGTAAGGATTGATGGTTTATTCCCACTTAATGTGTAGATTAAGGAATGTATTATAGAAAGTAGTATTATGATTATTCTTCAAGAAGGAAATGATATTCTGGAGATCCCAAAGCAAGATGAGTTAGAGCCTAATGAAGACATCAATCCAAATATACCAGCTAAGTTCATAATACAACCATGGAAGGAGAATGAGACAAAACATGATCAGTCTTTGAATGAAGTAGAGCTAGCTTTCCTAATACAAGAAAGAATAATTTAAGAAGAATATGATTGGATCTTGGATCCATATCTTCAATCCATACGCATGAAAATGAAGGTGGGAAACCAAGATACATCATACAAAAGACACAAGCATACAAGTGGTCATATCCACAAGAAGAGGCCATTGAATGGAAGAAATTATGTTTCAAGGTTCTATAGTAGGTTGAACAACTTTCCATTTGATCCTAGAGGTAATTTATTTGTGAATTTAGTGTAGGGATTAGATTAGTTTCTTCCCTATTTCTTTCCTTCTTATCCCTTATTTTTAAATAGTGTTTGTAAATATTCATTTGCTTGTTGTTTGTTTATTTGGTGTGTTTGATTTTTTTTCTTTGTTGTGTTCCCTAATTTCAATAAGTATTTTCCAAGATAGTTGTTAAAATCCAAATTCATATAAATTCTCAAGGAGCGTCTCAAATCAAGAATGCAGGAATGGCCTTTAAACATTGGTTAATCATAAATCCCAAAAATTTGAGCTTGATGTTATGATTTGGAGAAATTGGTAAAGATTGACATCTAGGTTAATTGCTCCTTAAAATCTTAAACCTTATTTTAATATAAATTTAATTTTAATAAGGATCACACATGTTGGTTTAAAGTTTGAATTATCAAAACATAGTCATGTTTTCCCTTAATAAACATTATTTTTTAGGACCAAGGATGATTGTTTGAAGATCAAACACTTGACCAAATCCTAAAACCTAACTAACCTAGCTCCCAACCTTTGATAGAAATTCAAAATGATCTAAAAATACATAAATAAGATCTTATTGTAAAATTCAAAGACTATCCAAGCAAAGGTGATTTTGGTAATCTCTATTAGGGCTATGGATGCCTGGTTGGCAGTGGAACAAGGCATCTCTATCACGGTTATGGATGCCTAGCTAGAAGTAGAGCAATGCCTAAGCCTTCCCTATACCAAGCATGTTTCTTAATGAACATCTAAATATGCTACAAGTTAGTGTTAATGGTCAAAGTCATGAAATCTAGAAGTTGTTCCCTAAATCCCATGGCAAACAATAAGTGGAATCAAATCACACACATAGCACAACTGATTTTTGATGTTTGGGCCTTATTATGTATTTTTAAGACTTATTTTAATCATGAATTAATCTTAATATCAGTATCTGATCATGTGGAGTAAGTATCCTAGTTATTAGTCTAAACAAGAGTCTCTAAATTCTAACATATTACTATGTTTCCTCCAAAAGTCACCATTTGTTGAGGTTAACATACTACCATTCTTGAAAATTGGGACCTTTTTTTCAAATTTTACTAATATGTGTTATAAATTAAACATTCACTTGACCAGAGTTCATTATTGGAATATCATGGTTCTCATCATGTTTAAGTTGTCTAGTTAGAGCATAATCTTCATTTGCCTTCATCTAATATTGATAATGTTGACTTTTGTGTTCCCATGTTTCAAGTTTAATGGAATCCCTTTTGGATAAACATTGTTCAAGGTTTTATTCTTTGATGGTTGATTGACCCTTTGATTAATATTTTTTTTCCTTAATTATCTAAATTGAATCTATGGTTAAACAATCATGTAAAACCTTAGTCTAAAAATCTATTAACCTAGGTCTTTTAAAATAGGATTCAAATTTACGTGGGTTATTTTTATTTGAATTTACGTAGGAAGCACTTTATATTTTAAAGCCTAGATTAATTTTTAGCCTAGGTCCTAGTTGTATTTATACCACTAAGACCTTAATCTCAAATTTTATGTTAAGTCCTTTATATCTTATGGTTCATGGGGGCTCTTTTATTATATTCTAAGTTAAGCTTAAAATTTACACTAAGTTTTAAATTGAATTTGAAAATACAACAAAAATTTAGGCTAAGGATTTATATGTTTCTCAAGGATTAACATAAATTTCATTATCCATAGGAATAAACCAACATGAAGATGCCAGGTGGTAAGATCTCGAAGCTTTGAGAGAGAATCAATGACCTATATGTCAAGTTAAAAGTCAATAAGTCAAATAAGATTGACGGTGCATGTTTGTTCATGCACTAAAGATTTAATGGCATGGGGAAAAGTTAATAAAGTAAAAATACCTATAGAGTGACCTGAGAGTGCCAAGTGGAAACATCTTGAGAGCTCAGATGGTAGATCAATGGTCTGCGGGCCCTTCCCTAGAGTCAATGAGACAGTAGATTGAGATCATGTGGATCTACCAAGTGGCACACCTGTAAAAAAAATTATTATATTTTAAAACTTATCTTAGACTATATCCTAAGGTTTTTAATCATGTTTATTAACATGAATAAAAAACTTAGACTATAACTATGTCTTAAGTTCTTTTTTGGTGAACTTTATTAAATGTTTATAAGAACAAAGCAAACCCAAAAACAACAAGTGTCAAGATTATGAGGAGTCAATAAGTCAAGAATCAAGATATACAGCATGCATTAACTTAGGCATAGATAATATGATGGTATATGATCAAAGCTAAAAATTCAAAATACTCAGAATAAGTGTGGAGATGAAAAGTGTCGAGCACATAACCCATGGTTAAAACTCAAGCATCTTTCCTAAGATCTATGGTGTGAGTTAACTCAAGCACATATAATTAGATGGTGTGAGATGGATAAGACTTTTTAAATAAGCCCAAAGTGAATGCAGTGATTACACATGTCATAACCATAGTGAATGGAAAAATGATCAGCTAATAATGTCTGACCTCCCAGATCGAGATCAATACTGCAAAGTAGAGTGGACTTTTTAAAGGATCTAGAATGAATGGAAAAATACCAAGTCAAAAAATCTCAAGAGCTTCAGGAATAGATTGATGGTATATGGTAAAGGCTAGGGATAAAGGCTCTAAAGTAGATCAATAGTGAAAACTTGATCTAGTTCAAGAAAGCATGAGGAAGTGACATGTGTCCAAAGGCAACAGAGATCATGATTTGAGATCAAATGAATAACTTGGCATGGGTATTGCTACATAAACAAGACACATTGGATTTTAAGGTCCTATAGACCCAAAAGTAATTGAATTATACTTGTTTTAAACTAGTGAAGATCATAAAATTGAAGCAAAGCCATGAATATCAAGGACAAAAGTAAAAGGTTGAATTTCTAGAGAGTCTCAAAGTCAATTAAGTTGACATAGTATAGGACCCTATAAAGCATTCAAAGGGAATATTCTATTATATAAAATTAAGAGAATTATAGAACATATATAGATTTTAAGTTAGTCATAGTTAAATACTGTCATTGGTCCTAAAGCATTTGTAAAGGGACACTTGTCTAGTTGTATGTTGACGCTTCTCCAGTCACATGTTGACACTTATCTAGTTACATGTTGAGAAGGAATGATCGACATATCTCATGAATTGTCTATATAAAGGAGGTATTACCAATTGAAAAAAAAGGGAGTTATTAGAACCAAAATTACTTTATAAACTTGGAGAAATAAATACAAACAAGGAATTTTGTAAAGTTTTTCCAATATTTGTTTGTGTTTGTTATCGTGGTTGCTTCCTCAATTTTCTAGTTTGATGTTTAGATTTGAATGGTTTTCATGAATTCCAGATGTGCAAATATGAATACAAATTTGGTAAATTGTACTTATGCTAGGTTGATTGAAGGATTATATACTTAGTTTATTTCCTTTGATTTGATTATAGATGTGTCAATGTTATTTATTTGTAGAAGTAAAACTTCAAATTAAATCTAGTTTCTCATTTGCATTATCTCACTTTCCCTTAGACCCTCACCTAGTATGTAGTAGGATTTGTGCTTATGCAATTCCATATCATATATTGATTAAGTGCATGTCTTGATGAAATCTAAACTTTGTCATAATGTTTGGATTGAATATCATAAACACCTTCTTTCAACCCTGCCCTTCTTTTTACTCTTTTTCTTACTAGATCACTTTAGTTTAGATTTTTCTATTAAATATTCATGATAGATTAGGGTTAGACTTTAGGCTTTAGACATCATTCATTGGACTTAATTCATATCACTTTCATCTTCATAAATATTTAAAACCATGGTTTCTCCCAACAACCATTTACATGTTCATTTTGTGAAATAGTCATTAGATTGGTAGCTACTCCAGCATAGATCTTAGGAAGATCACAACTAGTAACTCATGCAAAGGATTCTTTAGATCCAAAAATAAGTAGTGTTTCTTAAACACTATATGTTGACCTAGTGATACACATTTAGGAATCAATAGGATTTTTTTCAATGATGTCTCCAAGGTGAGCAAGGATGTTTATGAGGTGCCATGTGTGATAGAATGATAATGACAAAGTGTGCTTTAATGTGCTTTAGTGTTCTTGCATAGTTATTTAGTGCTTAACTTGGATAGGTAGATGGTGAATATTATTGATGATATGGTCATGTTAAAGAGACTCTATGGATTATTTTGAGTGATTGGATCACTTTTAGAAGTGAAATTAATTCATTAGAGCAGTCACTTGATGTCTTAGGTTGTCATTGATGTCAAAGAGAGCATGAAGTACTAGTGCATGAATGACAAAGAAGTTATGTTTGATATCTTAGAGAGTATATGGCATGTGTGTAGATCAATAAGGACAAAGAAGAGGTTTTGAGGCATCCATAGATGTCTTGGTCAAATTTTGGTGTGTCATTTGCTCATTTGGAAAGAGAAACATGCATATTTTAAGGTTAAGAGAAGCCAGACTATCACTGCATGTCATGAAAATATGAATGAGCCAACAAGTTTGTACATTTAGTGTAGGTACTCAAAAAGTCAAAAGTGATCAAAGGTTTTCATGGAGATGTTGTCTATAGTAACAATAAAGTACCCTAAATATTTGGACTCTTAAAATGTTTTCTATCTCAAGTTATAAACCTTCAAAGTTGCTCTAGCAGACTGTGATTGACCAAAGACCATCAAATTTAACTACATTGAAGTCTAGGGTCAAATAGTCAAGACAAATCTAATTATGAGCACTTAATCAGGGAATGAATATCTATGGTAAGCATTAAAAATTTATAATGATGTACATTAAATCACATAGATAGAGATTAATATCATAGTTCTAATTTAAATAGTCAAGATTACATGTAAGACTACAAAGTGATACAAGCATGTTAACTAAGTGGAGCAAGGTACTTAAAAGGTACGTGAGGGTGCCAAGTGTCTTAATCATAGATGCATGTATTGAAGATTGATGGTGAGCATTAAAGAGTTAAAGACAAAAATATTATGAGGAGATAGACAAATCATATTTATTCAAAGTTTCCAGGGAGCATGATATGATGACAAAGTGTTTGATGTTTTGTATTTACACAGTGACTGTTGGAATTTAAATATTCAAATTAATGAAGGAAAACCAATCTATACTTTTTGAGATATATTTTTGATCTAGGAAAAATTTCATGGTGTTGTAAAATTAAAAATTATAAAGGACTCCAAGGCACATCTATAGACACTAGTTATAAGGTTTGAATGTCAGTATAGTTAAATATATTGAGCTCCAAAGTTGACTATGTGTTTGACCATGTTTTACAAGTGACTTAATAAGGATAATTGAGTTGTCATTGATATTATTTTGATGTTTTAAGATGTAATAACTATTTTATAGTATTTTATACTCTATAAATACTATTTAAGTGGATTTTAGAGGTTTGACTAATCAGTATTTAGTGTGTATGATTGTTTAGAAGTTGATTGTTTTTGTTGAATGCACTAGCAGATTGAGTGACCACTTTATAGAAGTGAATTGGAAGAGTTCTGAGTAGAAATGAAGAAATAAATGAGTATAGATATGTTGTATAAGTATCAAAGGCTTATAAAAATTCATTGGCTATCATTATATGCCCCTGATTAGATATGGAGATTCTAAATAGTATAACTTGTATTTAGATTATATATAACTAGTCTGAGTGGTCATTTTGAGAGAGTCAATTTAAGTAATTAATACTTGTGTTGAAGTGTCTAAAACACATGGAGGTGTTGTATAGGTACTTAAAGGTTAATCCATGTGATCTAATCATATGGATATGTGAAATATTTGAGTTTTTGCTTCAGAAGTTTGAGACTGTGGGTTCTATTTATGAAAGCCTAAAGAGTAAGGAGACCTAATTGGTAGGTTCAAGGTGTGAGTTGGTGTTCTAGGTAGCATGGACCCATATGGGAATAATCAAGGGGATATTGGAGATATTTTTGATATGTTTGAATCATTGGTAAAGGATGAATTTATTCCAACTAATTTCACATGTTACGTGTGAATATGAAGGCCTAATTGTTTTAGGTCTCACCAAGACCTAATGGTGGTTTGGGGATAATAAGGTAATGGCCAACCAAAGAAGTGTGTGGTTATTCTATGTAACATGTATGATTACCTATTTCAAATTTATAAAAAATATGTAAATCATATTGTCTGACTAATATGGTTTAAAGGAAGAGAGTGGTATAAGTACAAGGTCTAATTGGACTAGTTGTGCTAGTTGTGTAAGTGCAGATTCAAAAAAAGAAGAGAAACTTTGAAAGAGAAGGTACAAGTTATTAAGGACCACCATAGTTTGAAAAATATTATACATGTTTATTTGATCAAGTTGATGTAGGAGGAAACATAGGTTATTAGACCTAATGAGCCTAAAAGAGGTAGTTTGAGCGAGTTAGTCCTAGAGGTAGCTTGAGGGAGATTGGAGGTGAAGAGTGAAAACAAAGGTGGTCATCATCATTTGAAGAGAATAAATAGGTGTTTAAGATTATTTTTTCAAGGTATATTAGTGGGTGCTTAATTTCCTATGGGTTTGGTTCCCCCTTACAAGATAAATCTTGCTAAAAGTATAGTTATTGTAGGTGCTTAGCTAGATAGGGGCAGTAGCTCCTTGTGGGATTGGTGTCTCATTAAACTAAGGGATGGGTGTTCCTTGATCATTTGGTATTGGTCTAAATATTATATCTTGGTTTATAGGATTGTATTTCATCTTACAAGTTTTATTGGGTTTTATCCCCCAAGAGGGTTTCTCACATATATCATGTGTTATGTGTTTAATCTTTTTATATCTTTATTATTCATTACAATGGTTATTTTTTATGCTTCATGATTATATGTAATAAATTTTTAAGATTTGATAATTGAATTTGATTATCTTGCATCACTAATTCACCCCCCTCCTCAATAATAATACCTCTAACACCACATGGTACATAATTATATAAAATAGGGTAAAACAATCATATAAGAATATAAATCTCATAAATTCAAACACACTACTAGGTTTAATCAATATACAACATGATAATCAATCAAATATAAATGAAAAAAACACATCAATAACCAAAATCATGTTGCATATAGTATTAACCAACTAGAAACTAGAAAAAGAATTCTACTCTATGTGGTGTGGAATGGATTTCACATTTCTTTATCTCCTTCCCCATATGTCTCCATCTACACCATTCTATAGTTATGATACCCTCCCTCAATCATATTTAGGAGGCTGGAATCCATCCTACATTCACTTCAATATAAATGAATAATAGTTAATTCATATCATGTAAAAATAATAATAAGCTATTATAATATAATATAAAGCATAATCATGATTAAAATATACCATAACATAATATAACCAGCTAACTAATAGTTGACTATCATGATCATAAGTAATAAACACTATCCAAAATCAGCATATAACTAGTTCTAGTCACTTACCATATCACATAAGCACATTATTAACCATAGAATTAGTAGTAATAAGTCTAGAAGAAAATTGGGATGTAACAAATACTTAGTGCTAAACTCATTCTAACTCCTATATCTAACTCAGTCTACTTATCCATCACTTAATGATTTAAAATAAAAATACGTTAACATACAATGATAACAAGTAATATCAACTCCATAGATAATTGAATGCAAGTATTATGTTAACACAAGCTTTTTTTATTATATTAATAAGTGATATCAAAGAGTATAGTGATTCAGAGTTACAATGTTAACCAACTCATATTAAATCATCAACTCTTCAACAACATCCAAAAACCATACAAAGTACATCAAGGGGGTATTTATATTTAGTTTACACTAACCAATTAGTTATAGAAATAAACACAACTATGATGACTCTCCAACAATCATCAACAAAATTAAGTTTTGGTATCCATTTATAATAAATTCCTATGAACTCAAGCCTATCTACCTCTATATTATCTCTTTATGTTGGATCCTTGTCACCAAGTGCATATCTTCTCATAGGCTAGTGTTAGATTTGTGCTTGACTTAGTCTTCTCTTACATCCCTACAAACTACTTTATAAACATCTCCACTTTCTATGTTTTCCCCAAGTTTTTTTCTAATTTATGTGTCCTACATTCTTTAATTCTTCATTTAACATGTGTATTTACTCCAAGTAACTTACTCTTTCTACACCATGGACTCCCATGCCATGGTCTTCTATGCCATAGTCTTTTACATCATGTCTTTCCATGCTGCTTTTTACCAAAAAGTACTTAGCCAAAATATTCTTAAAAATTGGGGGCCCAACACCTATGAGCTTCCTTTTGAGAGTGAATGATCTCAAGGATAACTTGGAAGAGGTTCATGCCTTCAAACATTTCTAAAGGTTGAATAAATATAAATTGAGGAGTAAGTTATTGAATCTTTTGACAAACTCTACTCCTCTAAACAACATTTAGGTTCTACCTAATGAAAACTCAAGTAATAACCCTTCCCTACCTAAAAGGCCTTCTACCTCCTATCAGTCTAGGAACAATGTTTCACCTCCCCATGTTGATAAATCACTACAACACAATAAACTAGGGTACACCATTATTTAGGACCTGAATAAAAATAAGGCCAACATAGCAATGTTTGAGTTGCTCGACCTATATAATCAAAGGGAGTTATTGTTGAAAGAGTTGCTTACTTCTAACAAGAAAGAGGTTGATGGCATAGTTGATGATCATGTTCTTGTATATAAGGATAAAATTAAAACTCCTTTTCTACTAACAATTAGAATTTTTTGGAAAAACTGATAGAATCGTTTGGTTGATTTAGGTACTTCAAGCAATGTAATGCCTTATGCAATTTACCAATAGATGAGACTGACCCCAACTAAATCAAATAAAAATGTGCTTCATCTAGACAATTCAAAGGTCAAGGTGGTCAGTGATCTCAACCACATTCATATGTAGATACCTTTTTATCCTAGGGTGTATAAGTTCATCGACATTTAGGTGGTCAATATTCTTGAGGCATATGGGATGCTTCTCAACTGAGATTGGTTCAGTACATTCAATGGGTACATGGTAACTAGTTTGTCTCATGTTTGGATTAATTTTTTAGGTATTCCTAATTAGATCAATATTGAGAGGGATCTAAATATGGCTTGCATGATCATTTAATACAATAATATGAATGAGATCTTGTTCGAGGAGTCTAAACTTGGAGTGTATGCACTTGAGAAAGAAGCACAATCCTATGAGAATTTCTCCATTAACATGTTAACTGTACAAGAGGGAAATTAATATAAAGGACTTGATCAACTATATTAGGAAGATATCTTCTATGTACCTAAAGTGATTTAATTTCATGATGTTACCTCAGCATAGGATAATATCAGCCATAGTTGTCCCTATGATAACCAAGTGTCTAATGGTTGGGAGGTAAAAAATATTATCATTTGGAATAGATCAATGCCTACCTTGGTGACTAAATATTTGACTATAATATCCTTATCATCATAATATCAAAGCATCTCCACATTAAAAACTCAAGAAATCAATCAAGATATCAACATAGTTATAACTGCTATTGTCTAGAGCCCATTAGGCATGGTTGAACATAACATATGGGTCCTAAAGTTTGATGGACCTAATTCTAAGAGCATGTATGGTTTCAAGATAAATCTTATCAACCCAAGAGTGATTTTTTATTTGGTATCATTCCAATTATAGTTTTCATGCACAAAGAATGTAGATGAATATGAAGCATTGGCGCATGGCCACCAGTTTTCACTAAGGAATAAAGTCAAGAACTTGATTGTTAGGAGATTTAGAATTTATTATAAAAAAAGTGAGAATTCACTATGCTTGTAATGATAATATTCTTTCTAGATACCACCATAGAGTATATAAATTGATAGAATACTTTATTGCATTCAACATCTAGATATTGCGACAAAGGAAGAATTATATGATGGATGCATTGGCAATAGCTATGAGTACCCTATAACCATTTTATAATTCCATATTGAGGAGATTTTTAGTAGAGTTTATCTTTACTCCTTCAATTCTAGATAATGTTAGAAACTTCCAAGTCTCTAATGATGACTATCATATCATTGACTTCATCAACAACATTGGCATATTTGAGTCTCATATCATTGATGAGGATGATAGAGAGAGTTTGAGCCAGATGAGGAAGGAATGATCAAATTAAAGAATAATAGCATAATAAAAGGTGTGGTATCATTGGAGAGGCTATTCTACATGGATTATTATGGTGAGATAGATAGATCAACCATTGCCAAAAGTATTCCCCATTAGCATTATAATTTAGGCAATGTCAGGGGATTCAAAACATGTCCTTTTAAGCACAACTTGAACCCAATTTAAAAAATAAAATATTATGCAAGCTTTGAAATACTTTGGTGATACTATTTCATGGATTTATGATTATTTTAATGTGTTAAAGACCTCCATCATGACACATACTATCCCTCTAAAACCTGGTGTCAAACTATTTTATTAAAAATAAAGACTAGTCAATTCATTGTTGGAACCTTTAATATTAAAAGAAGTTCAAAAGTTGATTTTAGAAAAGATAACCTATATTGTCATGCACTCCACCTAGGTAGATAATTTTATGCTAGTTTTAAAGAAGAGTGGATAGATTTAACTATGCATGGACTTCAAGGACCTCAATAAGGGTTTAGAGAAGGATAACTATCCATTGCCTTCACTACATGAGGTCCTATAAATAGTAAATGGCTCCCAAATGATGTCATTCTTGGATGGCTACTTAGGATATAATCAATTAGTGTTTAATTATGAATACATAATCAAGACAGCATTTACAATGAAGTGGGGTACATTCACATATAAGAGGATGCCATTTGGCTTTATCAATATGGGTGTTACTTTCTATAAGTCTATGGACATTGCATTTAAATATATTATCAGCAAATGCATTATCATCTACATGGATGACCTGACTATGTTTTCTAAAGATTGAGTTGACCATGTGAAGGACTTAATATGGGTGTTGTAAAGATGAAGAGATCATGGAATCTACTAAACCCAAATAAATGCATATTTGGGGTAACCAAATGAAATTTTTTGGGTCATGTCACCTTAGAATGAGGTATTTCCATATACCTTGAGAGAGATAAAGTAAACCTAAATATCCCAGTGCCTATTAGTAAGAAGGAGTTTAATTCATTATTTAGCAAAATCAACTTTGTAAGGAATTTCATTTGAGACTTCACATAGATAGTTTGACCATTGAATGACATTCTCAAGAAGGAATTAAAGATTGAATAGACCCCTATATCATAGGCATATTTCACTTATATAAATAATTCAAACATGAATACAGTAGGGATAATTAGTCCATAATATACATAGCCATTCTAAATTTAATCTTTCACTTCAGAGAATTCAAGTGATGCAATCTTGACATAGAGAAAATAAGTTGGGGATGAGAGACGCATCTCCTTCATTATCTCCCCACTCAAAAATGTTGAGTACAAGTACTCAACCATAGATAAATAAGCTTTTACCTTAGTTAAAGTTACTAATAAGTTTAGACACTACATCATGTGCATTAAAGCATTTCTTGTTGTGTTTGATTCAAATGGCAAAGCAATGTTAATGTAAAATGAGTTGGGTGAATGGCATGGGAAGTGGATGACCATCCTATATGAGTTTAACTTATAAATTTAACCCATAAAGATTTTCATAAGTCAAGGACTCAGTAAAACTATGGAAAAATTAGATCCATAGATTTTTTGACAACATTATGCAATGAAAGGCACCATTATTGATGGTTGGTACAAGGACATTATCTATTATTTATTAAATAATGAATGTCCCAATCATCTAAACCCCATTTAGAGAAGATCATTTCATTTAAATAGTAGCCACTTTGTGATCAAATCAAGAATTCTATATAGAATAAATCATGAAGACATATGTCAGAGGTGCATAAATAAAGAAGTAACTCGAGTAATCTAGGTCTTCCATGTAAATTATATAATTGACCATAGTTCAAGAAATGCTACAACTCATCAAATACTCAGAGCAGGATATTATTGGCCACATGTTTCCAAGGATGCACATGTTCATGTGAGAATTTTTCATACCTATCAAGTAGTTACTCATAAAAATGCACCCATCTATGCCATTACAATCAGTCATAAAGGTCAAGCCATTTTTAAAGTGGGGACTTGACTTCATGAAGGACATCAATGCCAATTTCTTCTCTAGACACATGTTTATATTCATTAAAATCGGCTATTAAACGTGTTGTAGTGAATCCAAAACACTCAATAACTACATGACTAAAGTGTTGATCAGCTTTCTTGAGCACCACATTATCATCAAGTTGGGTATGCCATTTTCTCTATGATGTGAAATTAGATATGCCTTATCTTCACTGTAATTTACTATTGGTCCTATAATAATTAGGTAATCCTTAAATTTTGATTGAATTATTATCCATAAGGTAATGGGTTAGATTAATCAATGAATAAAACTTGTTAGGTGTAATTAAAAAATTCTTGGAAAAGAATCCTAGGGACTAGCATAATGTTTTAAACATATCATTATGGGATGACTGGACCAAAATTATGTCTTATTTAGGATCTTCCACATATCATTTGGTGTATGGCCAAGATCTCATCTTTCCTATAAATCTGAGGATCCCTACCTTGAAATTCATAAAATATTACTTGGAAACTAATAACAATATAGAGGCTTGCCTTCTAAACTTGATGCAATTAGAAGATATGTGTGATGCAACTTTGTTACACTTTAGTAAGTATCAAGAGGTTACCAAATATTAGTTTGAAAAAATATCTAGAACCAAAGCCTTTTTAATCTCTAATTTAATCCTTCTTTGAGACAAGGATCATGAAAAAGGGGTGAACATGGAATATTTGATGCCCTTTGGCTAGGACCCTTCCAAATTTTTGGAATCCAAGATGAGAATGATTTTTACATGTAGTGTCTAACTGATGAGGATGTCTCATTATCTACCAATGTATAATTATTCAATCATTACTTCTAGGATTGAATTAGCTTGGTATAGTCTTGTATACAACTTTCTTTTATTTCATTGTTTTTCATTTCTACTTTATTCTTTGTGTCCTTTCCTACATTTTTATTTTTATTTTATCACTTCCTTTTAATTTTGTCCCTAGGTTTTCCCTATTTGTTTTGCCCTGTGGTTCCACATTAGTCACTAAAAATTGATTAAGTGAAATGCATGTGAGTAGGTATCATAAGTGACATTCTATGTAAGGGTGATTCTTGAGATGTTTTAATTTCTTTATATCTTGTTATTAGGTTAGTCTTGAAGGTATGATACATGTGTTATGAATATGTTCTAGTTTGGCTAAGTTTGGGTAAAGCTAGTTATCTATTGAAAGAACCATCTTGAAACCAAGCAAAAATTTCATATCTTAAATGATTTTTGAGTTGTTCGGGTGAACCTATTACAGTGAATATCTAGGGTGAAATGTCTGTAGCTCTAACTTTCATTTTCCATAGTGGTACCCAACCCTAAATTGAGATAGTAAAATGAAGAAAAAAGAGAAAATAAATTCAAATTCAAAAAAACTTAATTATAGGTGATTCAAGGAAATTATATCAAAGATATGGACACCTAAATGTTAGTAGAGAAAGGCCTTGATCAAGATCAAATGAAACTCTGTTAGAGTTATATATGCATGGTTGATAGTAGATCAATATCTAGGTAAATGTCTTCAAGGTAAGACTCACTAGCCTAATGGTTAGAGTCAGAACAATTAATCCTTTCAGGTCTTAAAGAATGGTAAATTAATTCATTTACACACATCAAACTAATAAATATACTATATTTGGTCACTCAACTACTCCCATCTTGTCCCTTTCTAAATTTTTCATGTTCCATGTACCTTTTTTGGCCAAAAATTATGGGTTTATTAATTTCTTTTTTGCTCCAAAATACTTAGGAGTATTTTCTAGCAAAGTCATAATTTGTTGTTGTTTACACAACACACCCTAATTTCATCACTGAAATCATGAAACCTCTTTTTGATTTGGAGTCTAGTCTTCTAGTTTAATCAAGCTTATGCCTTAGCCATATATCAATTTTTGATTTGATTGGAAAGAGTCTTTGAAGTATGTAGCAATCACCCTAC
This sequence comes from Torreya grandis, assembly GCA_037957365.1. Taxonomy (NCBI): domain Eukaryota; kingdom Viridiplantae; phylum Streptophyta; class Pinopsida; order Cupressales; family Taxaceae; genus Torreya; species Torreya grandis. The sequence continues at coordinate 3,247,363 of JARHVA010000598.1, read as the reverse complement.
TTAAGCTCCCTTTATTGTTCCTACCAAACCTAAAACATAGATTTCTATATTATGTACTTTATCTAAGTGTGACTACTTTAAGGCTTCATTGATATAAATATCTAAATTTTTATGAATATAATAAGGCTTGGTCTATTTTAGATCACATTTTGAACTGCATTAAAATTTATATTTTTAGACCATTTCACCTCCAATTTATACAAATTATCTGACTATTATAGAGCTCTAATGTATTTTCTTTAAGTTATTTAGTTTGATATTATTTTATTTTAAGTTAAATGGACTAAGGGTTTGTAGCACTTTAATTATATGACTTAGACATTTCATTTAAATGGATAAAATTAGCTTTACATTTGATGAAATTCATGCCCTTATTCTTTTAATTTTACTACTTTTTACCCTTTTTTTGGTCTCTTAGTCATTTTCAAAAAAAATCATATTCAAATTCTACCTACAATCCAACAGTAATTTCCTTTCCTACATAGCCCAAATGAGAAGGGAGATACCACTTATCACTCGCTCACTTCCTCATGCTTTCAAAACCTAGCCAATTTCTAGTTTTCAAAGAAATCCCAAATCAAGGATCCTCTAGACACCTAAAATGGTGACACATAGCATGATCTTATCTCCACAAGCCCTCAGAATGGTCAATACATGATAAATTAAGTGGAAGACTCTTTGAATGAATGCAATTATACCACATGGAAAAAACCCACTTCTATGCACCTTAGGTCAATCAGAGTGGTCAAATGGATGGGAGATTAAGTGAGTCCCTGAGATGAGGCCATGTGTCAAAATCTAGGGGATCTAGATAAGTCAAGACACATTGAACATAAATCCCACCTAAGAACCCTCTAGGTGTCTGGGATTATGCCATGTGGCATAATCATGATTCTTCAAGCCCCTAAGGTGGTTGGTACATAGTCAATATCTCAAGGCAATAGACTTTTAGATGCTTGGGATGTTACCATGTGTCAATATCTCAAGGAATCCTAACCAAAAGGATGATCAACAAAATCTAGGCCCTCAGTCAAGTAGTAAGCAAAAATCCGCCACGTAGCATTTCCCTGATGATAAGACCTTACTTAAAGCCCCTTGACTATTGAAATATTACCAAGTGGCAACATGATAACATAATGAATCTTGATTGCCAAGCTAGTTCATAAGCCTAAAATTGATGGTCATCTCACCTATCAAACTGTCATGGCCTAGAACCAATTATGTCCAATCTCACCTGCAATGTTGAATTGTAAAGGGAGCCTTTTAATGTAAATTTAATCATGAAATTCAAGATTCAACATTATTTTTAAAGTTTCATTAAAATCAAACATGGTATGCACATTAGATTTAGAAGCCTAAGGACACAAAAGATAAAAGAATGCCTTAACTAGGCATTGGTACCTCTACATAGATCATGGACAAAAATTTATCCCAAAGATTTTTTGGTGACATTCAATTGCCTAGAAATAAATTCAAGATTAGTTAATCAAGGCCTAGTTGTCAATTGTCTCAGGATTGAGTAAGATCTTCAAAAAATCAAATTTTGAATGGCTCGATCCTATTAATTCTTGAAACCACCAGTTAGTGGGTGGATTAATGACCTGATAGTCTTTCCTTACCTATGAAATACCATATTTTCATTTTAATAAGGTTTGGTTGATTGATAAACTAATATATTAGAGTAGTTAGGTAAGAGATCAAAGAGATTTTCCTCTTCCCTTTATGTAATTATCTAATTTTTAGGTAGTTTTTTTTCTTTGCACACAAAAATAAACCTTGAAACTATTCAATTTTCATTTTAGGTGATCAAGGTTTATTTTGGAATATGAGTGAACTAGTAGTAGTCAGCTTAAGGTTTTTCTTCAAAATATGAGTGAACTATTCTTGTTAGTCTTAACTTATTTTCACCAATGTTAACTAGTAAAGGCCCCTTAACCCAAACCAAACCATAACATCCAACTGAGTGAGATTAGTATGTTGATACCTTGTAACAAAGACCTTGGGGAGGTTCCTTAAGAACATAATTTTAAGATAATGTTAAGCATAAAATATACTGAGGGGGGTGAATCAGTATATTATATATCTTTTACTCAATCTAATTTCTTTTCTTTAACCACTTAATTACACATTCAAGATATGCCATAAAACTAAAACAATAACATGCACCACATAAAAGAGAGAGAGAGAGAGAGACTAGATTTTCACGTGGAAACCCAAAGTGGTAAAAACCATGGAGATTAATCTCAGGTATATGAATGAGCACTAACTCAAATTACAAAGTTTGTAAGTACCAAATTGTGGGAGCACCAACCCCTTTTGTCGAGCACCAACATAGCAACTATTTGTGAGCACCAACCCACAGGAGCACTAACCCCTCTTGTGTATAAAACACAACTATCTCTCAATGTTTCTTAATCAACAAATGATATAACTCTACAATATCTCATGTCTCTCCTCTTTTCTTATATAAAACAATTATAAAACCATGCACTCTCTTGCATTATAAAAATTGCTTCTCAAGCCTTTATTTATAGCTTTCCAATGACCTTTGGCATTCACCCTTTGTGACCCTTCAATCCTCATGAAAAATGGCACCAAACTTGGATGACCCTTTGTATCCTTACATTTGAAAAGTCACATGGTGACCCTTCCTAATCAAATGCATCCTTTCCTCTTTTGTCTTATCTTGGTGACTTTTTATATTCCTCAAAGTGTCTCTTCATGGAAAAATGCACCATACCCTCTTTTATCTTCACATAGTGACTCTTGAAATTCCTCAAGATGACTCTTCATGAGAAAATGCATCCCATTCCTCTTTTGTCTTTACCCCATGACTCTTTGACTTCTCTATGGGCCCTCTTTTGACTTATATGCAACTAAAAATATATTCATTAATATTAAATAAATATTAACAAACATTAGAAAAGATATGAATATTAAAAACACCATTAAATTCTATGGGGCCTTTATTATGAATAATGTTATACCTTTGACATCAATGACAATATTTCCAAAAATCTCCCCTTTGTCAATGATGGCAACCTCAAACTGAAACTACCACATCCTAAAACCTATATTACACATGCCAACTTGCACATACTACCATCTAAAAAACATACAGTAACTCCCCCTTACTATAGCAACCTATACCTATTCTGTGTAAATGTTTTTTCACCTATACCTATACTTGTACCTATTTTTATTCTTTTCCCCCTTTGACATCAATGGCAAAGGACCTATCCTAGAGCTAACACTTAGCTCCCCCTTAACTGATGTTGATCCTCAATGGTAGGAAGTAAAAGAAATTACTCCCAACTTCTCCTAAAAATACTCAAATGTGTCTTTTGGTAATGCCTTTGTGAAAATATGTACAATATGCTCTATAATACTAATATATTCCATCTGTTAGGGTGTGGAGCTAAAAACTTCACCAAGGAGCATTCATTATCAGGTTCGGGTCTACACAGACACCGGCGTCGGTCAAGAGCGACCGACATCGATCACAGGAAGTTGCAGAGACACTGACGTCGGTAGAGGGTCGGCCGACGGCGGTCACAGACAAGCAGCAGGAACCAACGTCGGTTACCTGCGTGTCCAGAAAGCTATTTCCGTGGACAGAAGCAAGTGTTTGCATGATAAGTTTGAGTTGTAGACTCAAGCTCACGTCTCTATTATTGGCATTACTATTTTTAGAGCCCTTGTTTAAGTGGCTTAACTGCTTGTTGGGTGTACATGCTCAAGTCTCCTAATTCTATATGTAGAATTAGATCTTCTTAGCTTTGAAGTAGTTATTGTTGTAGAAAGTGAATCATTGTAATTCATTGTGTGAGAAGAATAGTATAGAATTGAATCAATCCAGGCTTGTTGGATTTGATTGTTCTTGAGAGAGAGAGCTCTTGAGGAATAGAGATCTATTGAGAGATCTATACATCTAGGAGAGGTGTGGAAGAAAGAAGCTTTCTTCAATTGTATTCCTTTTGTAAAGAGTTTGTTAATACAAGTTTTTAGGGTGTTTTATTGTATCTCTTGTTCTTGCTATTATCATTCTAATTACTTGTCAATCTGATTTAATTCTGCATTTATTGCTGTCACAGTTGTAATCTATTATTGGTTTGATCCCCCAACAAGTGGTATTAGAGCCTTGGTTACAGGTTCAGAGCTTGATAATTGGTATCAAAGTTCAGGTTCACTAACAGGTGGTTCAGATCTGTGTAGTGTGTATTGATTATAGGTTCTCACAGGAGTTTTTGCAGGGATTTCTGTTTGAGTGGGAGAAGCAATGGCAAATGAAAGTAAATTGAGAATGGAAAAGTTTAATGGCAAAAATTACCAACACTAGAGAATGCAGATAGAGGACTATCTGTATCAAAAATATCTCTACTTACCGTTAGGAGGTATTGCAAAGAAGCCCAAAGACATGGAGGATGAAGAATGGGAAGTTCTTGACAGAAAGGCTCTGGGTTCTATAAGACTGAGTCTAGCATCCACTGTGATATCCAATTTATCATAGGCAAAGTCTACGGTAGAGTTGATGACTACATTAGCAAATTGGTATGAAAAACCCTCAGCTTCTAATAAGGTATATCTTATGAAGCAGTTATTTAATTTGCATATGAATGAAGGTGGATCTATTTCTACTCATCTAAATGATTTCAATGGTATTGTGAATCAGTTAAGTTCAGTGAATATAGTGTTTGATGATGAGATAAAAGCTCTTTTAATATTATGTTCTTTGCCTGAAAGCTGGCATGGCTTAGTAATGGCAGTAAGTAATACTGCATCTGCATCAAATATTTTGAAAGTAGAGGATGTTGTTAGTGTTATCTTGAATGAGGAAATATGCAGGAAAAGCACAGAAGAGGCATTTGAGAACGCTTTAAGTTTTGAGAGTAGGGGAAGGCAGAAAGAGAAGAGCAAGAAAGGCAGATCAAGATCCAAGTCAAAGGGGAAAGGCAGATCTAAATCCAGAAATGGCAGAAGGCCACAATGCTGGAATTGTGGAAAGATGGGGCACATAAGCAGAGATTGTTGGTCAAAACCCAAGGAGGACAATCAACATGAAGAAAAAGAAGAAGCCAAGATTGCAGGTATTGCATAGGATGCTTTAATTTTCTCTCTGCATAATAATATAGAATCTTGGGTATTAGATTCTGGTGCATCTTTTCATGCTACTCCTAACAGGGAATATTTCAGTGACTATATCCATGGAGATTTTGGAATAGTGTATTTAGGGGATGATGAGCCCTGTAAAATAATTGGCAAAGGTAAAGTGCAGTTGAAGATGTAGAATAGCAACACATGGGTGTTGAGAGATGTGATGCATGTACCTAGCTTGAAGAGAAATTTGATCTCTACAGGAAAGTTAGGGGATGAGGGTTGTACAGTAACTCTCACAGCAGAATCTTGGAAGGTGACCAAGGGTGCACTTATTATGGCCAGAGGTAAGAGAGAAGGTACTCTCTATTTGTGTAATTATGTTACTAACAAATCTCCTTCTGTATTATCTACTTCAGATGTGGACGCTAAATTGTGGCACTCAAGGCTTAGCCACATGAGTGAGAAGGGGATGTCAATTCTTAAGTCTAAAGGTATGCTTTCAGATTTAAAAGGCATAGATCTAGAATTTTGTGAGCACTGTGTATTTGGAAAACAAAAAAGGGTTAGTTTTCTCAAAACTAGGTCTACTAAGAAGAGGCACAAGTTGGAGCTTGTTCACACAGACGTGTGGGGACCAGCTCAGGTTGCTTCCATTGGAGGATCACAGAACTATGTATCTTTCATAGATGATGCCACAAGGAAGGTATGGATCTATTGTATTAGAAAGAAATATGATGTATTTGAGACTTTTAAAGTCTGGAAAGCTATGGTTGAGAATGAAACAGGTAAAAGATTAAAGTGCCTGAGATCAGATAATGGCGGTGAGTTCTACAGTCATAAGTTTAGAGATTATTGTTACATGCATGGAATTCGTAGGCAAAAGACGGTTCCAAGGACACCTCAGTAGAATGGTATTGCTGAAAGGATGAACAGGACAATAATGGAGCGTGCAAGATGTATGAGATTGCATGCCGATTTGCCCTTACAATTTTGGGCACAAGCTGTTGACACTGTAGTGTATCTGATTAACAGAGGACCCTCTACAGCTCTGGATGGTGGTATTCCAGAAGAGGCATGGATAGGTAAAAAGGTTGATCTCTCATATCTCAAAGATTTTGGTTGTGAAGCCTTTGTGCATATAGATAAGGAAAATAGAAAGAAGCTTAATGCTAAGTCTATGAGATGCACGTTTATTGGCTATGGCTCAGATGATTTTGGTTACAGATTATGAAAACTAGAAACTAACAAGGTAATCAGGAGCCATGATGTTGTTTTCAATGAAAGAGTGATGTATTGTGATCAGCTAAGGAAGTTGAATTAGTCTGAGCAGAGCAATGGTGAATTGGATGAGGTGAAAGTCCAAGATGAGCTCGCGAGAAAAAGAAATAATCACTTACAGGAAAACATAGAGACCGACGTCGGTACGTTAGGAACCGGTGTTGGCAGGACAGAAATTGGCATCGGCCATACAGAGATCGACGTCGGTCGTACAGGTACCGAGGTCGGTCAGGAAGAATTGACATCGGCCAGTAACAGGTCTGCAGGTGACCGAGGTCAGTCACTGTCAGAGAATTTGGGTGGACAGCGTGTTGTGGACGAGTCTCAGACACCCATCAGGAGGTCAGAAAGGGTGAGTAAGCCTCCAATTAGATATTCTCCTTCCTTATTTTATCTATTGCTAACTGATGGTGGAGAACCAGAGAGTTTTGAAGAAGCAATACAGGTGGAGTCCAAGAGTCAGTGGGAGCGTGGCATGGTTGAGGAGTTGGAGTCCTTAAGAGAAAACCAAACATGGGATTTGGTTGAATTGCCAGCTGGTAAGAGAACACTTAAGAATAGATGGACCTATAGGTTGAAGGAAGGTGAGAATGGACAGATGAGATACAAGGCCAGATTAGTGGTAAAAGGATTTGTACAAAAGCCAGGTATTGACTTTGGTGAGATTTTTTCTCTTGTTGTTAAAATGACTTCAATAAGGGTTGTATTGTCTTTGGTTGATTTTGAGGATTTGCATCTTGAGCAGTTAGATGTTAAGACAGTGTTTCTTCATGGAGATTTGCATGAGGAAATATATATGGAACAGCCAGAAGGATTTGAGGTCAAGGGTAAGGAGAAGTTTGTGTGCAGGTAGAAGAAAAGCTTGTATGGCCTCAAGCAAGCTCCTAGGCAATGGTACTTAAAATTTGATAGGTTTATGACTGAGCATGGCTACAGTAGGTGTCAATTAGACCATTGTGTGTATTTCAAGAGATTTGATAATGGTAGATATATTATTCTATTGTTGTATGTAGATGACATGCTGGTTGCAGGATCACACATGTAGGATATCTCTGAGCTTAAGGTGAAATTAGCTCAAACGTTTGCTATGAAGGATTTGGGAGCAGCAAAGAAAATCCTTGGCATGAGCATTAAGAGAGACATGAAAAATCATAGGTTGATACTGTCTCAAGAAGATTATGTGGATAAGGTGTTAAAATGGTTCAATATGCAGGATGTTAAACTAGTAAGCACACCTTTGGCTGGACATTTTAAGTTGAGTAAAGAACAATGTCTTAATTCATATGATGAGGTAGAGTACATGAGTAAGGTTCCATATTCTTCCGCAGTAGGGAGTTTGATGTATGCAATGGTGTGTACTAGACCGGATATTGCCCAAGCAGTGGGAGTTATAAGTAAGTATATGGCCAATCCAGGTAAGGAACATTGGAAAGCAGTTCAGTGGATCTTTAGATATCTAAGAGGAACCAGTAGTAGGCACTTGTGCTATGGAGGTTTAGATACTTCTCTACATGGTTATGTAGATTCAGATATGGCAGGTGATTTGGATGGCAAGAGGAGCACTACAGGTTATGTTTTTACTGTAGCTAAAATGGCGGTTAGCTGGATATCTAAGTTACATAAGGTTGTTGCCTTGTCAACTACAGAAGCAGAGTATATTACAGCCATAGAAGCTAGCAAGGAAATGATATGGATGACACGGTTCATAGATGAGCTTGGTAGGGAGCATGAGAGTTGTAGATTGTATAGTGACAGTCAGAGTGCAATCCATTTGGCTAAGAATTCAGCCTTTCATTCAAGAACAAAGCACATATAGCTAAGGTATCACTTCATACGACAGGTATTGGAAGATGGTGAGTTAAAGCTGGAGAAGATCCATATAGATAGGAATCCTGCTGATATGTTAACCAAGTAGGTTACAAAGGAGAAGTTGAATCTTCATTCAACTTCTGTTGGTCTTCATGATTGAGTTGAAGATGGAGGAGCTAGAAGATGTTGCTGTACAGGTACTGGTGCAGTTGTTTATCTCCAAGTGGGAGATTGTTAGGGTGTGGAGCTAAAAACTTCACCAAGGAGCATTCATTATCAGGTTCGGGTCTACACAGACACCGGCATCAATCAGGAGCGACCGACGTCGGTCACAGGTAGTTACAAAGACGCTGACGTCGACAGAGGGTCGGCCGATGGCGGTCACAGACAAGCAGCAGGAACCGATGTCGGTCACCTGCATGTCTAGAAAGCTATTTTTGTGGACAGAAGCGAGTGTTTGCATGATAAGTTTGAGTTGTAGACTCAAGCTCGCGTCTCTATTATTGGCATTACTATTTTTAGAGCCCTTGTTCAAGTGGCTTAACTGCTTGTTAGGTGTACATGCTCAAGTCTCCTAATTCTATATGTAAAATTAGATCTTCTTAGCTTTGAAGTAGTTATTGTTGTAGAAAGTGAATTATTGTAATTCATTGTGTGAGAAGAATAGTATATAATTGAATCAATCCAGGCTTGTTGGAGTTGATTGTTCTTGAGAGAGAGAGCTCTTGAGGAATAGAGATCTATTGAGAGATCTATACATCTAGGAGAGGTGTGGAAGAAAGAAGCTTTCTTCAATTGTATTCCTTTTGTAAAGAGTTTGTTAATACAAGTTTTTAGGGTGTTTTCTTGTATCTCTTGTTCTTGCTATTATCATTATAATTACTTGTCAATCTGATTTAATTTCGCGTTTATTGCTATCACAATTGTAATCTATTGTTGGTTTGATCCCCCAACACCATCTTAACCCATTGATTTACAACCTTCTCTCTCAAGAAGTGATATCAGATAGAAATATGTTTTGTTCTTGAATACATCACTAGATTCTTCAAAATATTAATAGCACTTGTGTTGTCACAAAAAATATAAATAGGTTCATCATATTTTACCTTGATATCTTCCAAAGTTTGCTTCATCTAAAGCACTTGAGTACAACACAATACAATTGCAATATATTCTACTTCAACTGTAGAAAGGGATACTAAATTTTGCTTCTTTCTTAACCATGATACTAAGCTATCACTGAGGAAGAAAGATCTTCCACTTTTACTCTTTATGTCATCCAAGCAACCTACCCAATCTAAATCTATATAAGCAACCAAAGTAAAATCTTTGCCTGTGGCATACCACAATCTGTAAGCTAATGTCCCCCTTATATATCTGAATATTCTCTTCATCAACTAAACATGACTATCTTTTGGGGCTAACTAATATCTTACAACCATACCTACTACATCCATGATGTTTGGCCTTAATGCTATAAAATATAAAAGACTACCAATCATAGATCTATAAAAATATTGATCTACAATAGGTAAATCTTCATCTGTGCTTACCTTATTTCCTATACTCATTGGTGTGCCAACTAGTGCAGAATCCTCAAAACCAAATTTGTTCAATATTTCCTTGATATATTTACTTTGAGATATGAAAATTCTTTTATCTGGCTGAAATATTTGCAATCTTAATAAAAATGACAATTCTCCAAGCATAGACATCTCAAATTCTTTTTGCATATTATCATAAAATTATTTTATCATCTTTTCAATGTTTCCTCCAAAAATGATGTCATCAACATATACCACAACAATTAATTGATGCTAACCTTCTATTTTGATGTAGAGATTACTGTCAGCAAATCCTCTCTTGAAACCTTGATCCTATAGGTGCTTATCAAGTCTTGCATACCAAGATTTGAGAGCTTATTTCAATCCATACAATGTTTTTTTCAATTTGCATACATGGCTACTAATATTTGAAAGAATAAATCCCTCAGGTTGCTCAATGTAGACCTTTTCTTCTAGATTCCCATTTAGGAAGGCAGATTTAACATCCATCTAAAATACTTTGAAATTTTTAAGCACTGCATAGGCAAGAAATATTATGATAGCCTCTAGCCTTGCAATTGGTACAAAAGTTTCTTCAAAATATATTCCCTCAATCTGAGCATATCCTTTACATACTAATCTTGCTTTATTCCTGGTCACTTCTCCATTTCATTCAAATTATTTCTGTCAACCCATTTTGTTTCTATCACATTATGATCTTTTGGTCTAGGCACTAATTTCCAAGTATCATTTTTTGCTATCTAATTTAATTATTCATCCATTGCCTTAACCCATCCTTATCATGTCTAGCTTCTAAAAAAGTTCTAGGCTAAATTTTGGATAACAAAGAGAGATTAACTTTCTCAAATTCACTTACCATCATTCTTTTGATGTGAATTATTTTATTTATGTCTCTGATGATGTCACTTTCATTATTATTTATCTATAAAAATTTGGATGCATTTTTAGTGTATTTTTTCTCCTTCTCATCTTCATCTGATTCTTTAAAATCTTTGTCTTCAATGATTTCAGAAATGTTTATTGGATCACTGATTCTTTGTGCTCCATTTTATTCTATCCTAACACTTGCACTTTCAACTATCTTCATATTTATTTATAACATTTATAAGCTTTGATTTTTCAAGAATAACCAAGAAGCATACCTTCATTTGCTCTGGATTCAAACTTACTAAGTTTTTCATTGTTTCTCTTTATAAAGCATTTGTTGTCAAAAACTCTAAAATAATCAACTATAGTTGGTTTATCTTTCCATAGCTCATAAGGAGTCCTATCACTATTGACTCTTAATAATTCTCTATTTTTAATATGCACTGATGTACCAACTACCTCTCTCTAATATTTATTTGGTATCTTGGATTTGTTTAGCATTGTCCTTACCTTCTCTTGAACTATTCTATTTCTCCATTCAACTACTCCATTTTGCTATAGAGTTTTAGCTATTGAATAATGTCTCTTTATTCCATGGTCATCACAAAACTCAATAAACTGATCTAACATTAATTCTCCTCTTCGATCTGATCTTAAACACTTAATCTTCAAACTAGTTTCATTTTCAACTAATGCTTTAAATGCTTTGAAATGTATGAAAGCCTCTGATTTTTTTTTTTAACATTACCTAAGTCATAAGTGAAAAATCATCAATAATTAACATGGAATATTTCTTACCTTGAGTACTTTGAGTTCTCATAGGTCCACATAAATTAGTGTGAACAAGCTCTAAAATCTGAGTGGCTAAGTATTCTTTTGTTTTGAACTACCTTCTGGCCTACTTCTCATGCTGACAAGGTTCACAAAGTGTGTTGGATGGATTTTTAATCTTTGGAAGATTTTTTATTGATTGCTTCTTGTTGATGTTGACAATATTGTCAAAATTTATGTGTCCCATTCAATTGTGCCATATCTAAATTTCTTTAATCTGACTCAAACAACATCTTTGACCTTTAATGGCTGATAACATATACAAATTATTGTCTGTTCTCTGAGCATCTATAACCAACACATATGAATCTTTTCTCTTAATTTCATAACTTTTTGTATAAAAATTTAGTGTGTGCCCCTGATCACACATTTAACTTACACTCAAAAGATTATGCTTAAGGCGTTTTATGTATAAAACATTTTTAGTTTTAGTGCTACCATTATCCAAACTTAGTGTACCTTTTTTGGCAATTTTGGGAGTAGTATTATCTCCAAATTTCACTGTGCCACCATTGATCTTCTTCAAGGTTATGAACTTGATCTTGTCTCCTGTCATGTGCCTCAAACATCCACTATCAATGAACCATGACTTTTCTTCATTTCTTGCATGTAATATTGTTTGTACCAACATAGATTTTTTGGGTTGTTTATAGTGCCATGAACCTGTCTAAACTTTCTTCTTAATGAATGGAACCTTGAAACTCTAGTCCTTCTTGACTAACTCAAACGTGCTTCTACATTACCAAGATATGTGTCCAAATTTGTTACACTTGAAAAATATTATGGCCTCTTCATTAAATCTTGATAAAGGAGCAAAAGAGTTGTGGCTTCTACTTGACTCTGTATGAGTTTTTGTCTTATTTTTAAAAAATTTAGCCCTTTTTGACATTCTATTTTTTTATGACCATATCCATTATAATAAAAATATGACCTATTTATGTGTCTCTGACCTGATTGTCTTTTGTAGCTCTATTCCTTCTAGCCTTCTTTGTTTGAGATGTCCTCTGTATTCTTAACTTCTTCCCTTTTTATTCTCTTTTATAAGAGCTTTAGCATAGCTCTTTCCTTTTTTTATGTTAACCTTGTCTATGAAATTAGTGGCCTCCCCTTTCTCTTTTCTAAATTTGATACTTGTCTTATCTGACATTGATCTTTGACTTTTTAATATCTTATTCAACATATTAGTGTTATTTTAAAATTTTGAATCATTGGTTGCTCTATCATTGATTGCTTTATTTGTTTTCTCAAGATCTAATTTTAAAAAAGCAATTTCAATAACATACCTTTCACATTCTTCACTTACTTTTTGCAACTATGTTGTTAGATCTTTTTCATTCTTCTTGGCTTCTTCAAAGTGCTCTTGTAGATATTCAATTATTTTATTTGACTCCTTTTCATTTTTCTCGATCTAGAGCTTCGATCTTCAATTCTTATTCTCAAGTGATTTTAACTCTTATAAGGCACAAATGAGTTCTCCTTCTAGATTGATTTCAGCTTTATCATGTTCTTCTTCTTGATCATATATTTTTTTGCTTGTAGAGGAATCTTCATGTATGGCCATGAATAGAATCTCTTCTTCTTCTAAATCACTGACTCCACTATCTTTAGCTGAGTTATCATATTTAGAATATAAAGTCTTCTTCTCAAATCTCTTCTTGAATTTTCCTTTGAAATTTTTATTATATGTAGACTTTCCTTCTTCATTATCACCATTACCTTTATCTGGGCATTTAGTTTCAAAATGTCTAATCTTTTCACAATTAAAACATTTAATAGGTAATTTTCCTTGATATTTACTTGTGCCTTTTTTTGGCTTATGAATGAATAGAGATACATTGTCATCTTCATCATCATTAGAACTGTCACTTCATTCTTGAATATTAGCCTTCTCTTTCTTTGATGTCTTGAAAGCAGCTTTTCTCTTTGAAGATTTCTCTTGTTCAGTTTACATATCATATGCTATAAGAATACCATGTAGCTCATCCATATTTAGTTTGGATAAATTATTCATCTCTTTAATTTCTAAAACTTTTGCATCATATCTCAATGGTAGAGATCTCAAAACTTTTTGTACCATGATTGATTCTTCTAACTTTTCTCCAAGACCTTGAATCTGATTAACTATTTAATCAACTCACAAAAGGTAACTTGCTATATTTTCTTCATCTTCCATCTTCAAACTCTCAAACTATCTTTTGAAAGTCTAAAGCTTAGCTTGTTGAACCTTTCAATCACCTTTATAAATATTCTCAAGCTTTACCCAAGTTTCATGAGTATATCTACATTACATAACTTTAATAAATTTTGATTCACATAAACTACATAAAATAGCATTATTTTCACTTGCCTTATTTTTCGTCAGAGTAGTTACAAGTATCTGTGGCTCTTCATATTCCTCCACCACTGCTTGCCAAATGTCAAATCCAATAGCCATCAAATAAATTCTCATCCTTATGCTCCAAAAAAAAAAATTATCCCATCAAAAAAAGGTACCTCATTTGTAGAAAAACCTTCATGTGATCTAGCCATCATGCTTTCTTCGATCTATCTTCAAGATGTAAAACTTTTTCAAAAGGAACCTGCTGTAATACTAATTGTTAAGCAAAAAATATACTGAGAGGGGGGGTGAATTAGTATATTATATTTTTTTTACTTAATCTAATTTCTTTTCTTTAACCACTTAATCACACATTCAAGATATGCAATAAAATTGAAACAATAACATGCACCACATAAGAGAGAGAGAGAGAGAGAGAGAGAGAGAGAGAGTAGATTTTATGTGGAAACCCAAAGTGGGAAAAACCATAGAGAACAATCTCAAATATATGAATGAGCACCAACTCAAATTATAAAGTTTTAAAGCACCAACTTGTAGGATCACCAACCCCTTTTGTCGAGTGCCAACATAGCAACTATTTTTTAGCACCAACTCATAGGAGCACCAACCCCTCTTGTGTATAAAACACAACTATCTCTCAATGTTGCTTACTCAACAAATGATAGAACTCTACAATATCTCTTGCTTTTCTCTCCTCTTTTCTTATATAAAACAATTACAAAACCATTCACTCTCTTGTATATTACAAATGGCTTCTCAAGCCTTTATTTATAGCTTTTCAAATGACCTTTGGCATTCACCCTTTGTGACCCTTAAATCCTCATGGAAAATGGTGCCAAGCTTGCATGACCCTTTGTATCCTTGCATTTGAAAATTCACATGGTGACCCTTCATAAGCAAATGTGTCTTCTCCTCTTTTGTCTTTATTTTGGTGACTTTTCATATTCTTCAAAGTGTCTCTTCATAGAAAAATGTGTCATACCCTCTTTTGTCTTCACATGGTGACTCTTAGAATTCTTCAAGATGACTCTTCATGAGAAAATACATCACATTCCTCTTTTGTCTTTACCCCGTGACTCTTTGACTTCTTCATGGGCCCCTCTTTTGACTTATATGCAACTAAAAATATATTCGTTAATATTAAATAAATATTAACACACATTGGCCAAGATATGAATATCAAAAACACTATTAAATGCTATGGGGCCTTTATCACCAATAATGTTAGACCTTTGACATCAATTAAAATATTTGTAATAGATAATTTGGGTGAGTTCTCACCTGACCTACAATGTTGGTGTGTGCCAAAATATACATCAACATTATGCAATGTACAAACCCAAATAAATACTCATATCTAATAAATATGGGAACCATATGATAGGTTCCCAAAATTAATGACATGGTTATTGAGAGTCGTTAAACTTTAATGTACATTATTTTAAAAACATGAATCAATCACGATAGATGAATTCTTATATTAAAGGTTACTCATTATTCATTGTAAATCTAAAAAGTGTTTTAGAAATAAATAACTCTAATAGTGCTCACTAAAAAATGTGTAAATATACATGAATCATTATCAATCCACTTTGTAACTATGCTAATTATAAATCATCATAGTATGTAGATGCATGAACTAGTATCATACCTCATGAATTTAAAAGTGTGTATATATGCATGAATCAGTATCATGTCCCTTAAATATTTACCAATTGATATAGTATTTTATGCATCTATATGATTAATCTATAAATCTATATCTCAAATGTATGTACATGTGAAAACTTATAATTTGTGTTCCTATAAATTGTGTGCATATACCCATACATGTACACTCAAGAGTCTAAGATTTATACTTTACTCTCTATAAATTAATTTCATATGCATGGCATATACCCTCATAATTTATATTGATGTATCAATATTTATCATGTAACTAAATTCATATTATTTCTAAATTATTTTGAATCTTTAAAATCTGTACTCTAATTCCAAATTTTGATTTTTTGCTCATGGAGGCTTATGTATCTATGACAAGCTCACTGTAATTCTCCCATTTTGATATGACATGTGTTATATAATTTATTCATCTGAAAATAAAATTTAGTTGTAGAATGTCATGTATATAAATAATATCATGTATAATTATGTGAACATGTGGATAGTATATCATCATAGTAATATATATGTCAATAAGGGCATGTATATAATATATGTAATGTATGACATATATGTTCCAAATCTATATAGATGTATCACTGAAGCACATAGTATTATCCATCATTAAAAATATAATTTAAGACTATGAAATAAAATTACATAGTATGGATGATGGAACCACACAATCTCAACAAGTTAAATAAGCACAACAAGCTCAACAAAATCAATATTTAGTGTCACACATATGACCAAGGGCCACATACATAAAAATCAAGTTTGAGGGTCACACACAAGGGACATAAAATTGTCATGAACAAGGGACATAAATATGTCTCACCAAACAAAGCTAAGGGCCACACACAAGGGACATAAATATGTCACAAACAAGAAAATCCAAGAGCCAAAAACAATAGATAGGTAATGACTAACCTATCATGCAAGATTAATAGCAATAATAAAGTGTATAAAAAGTAAAGACTATTCTACACCATCCATATGCATCAATGTCACATCTTGTAAAAATAACATATCCATGTAACACTGTGTAAAATATGAGTAACTATCAAGACATGTGTAATCAATCTCAATAACTCA
Source organism: Torreya grandis (assembly GCA_037957365.1). NCBI lineage: Eukaryota > Viridiplantae > Streptophyta > Pinopsida > Cupressales > Taxaceae > Torreya > Torreya grandis. The sequence goes on along the minus strand of JARHVA010000598.1, from coordinate 3,230,821 downwards.
ACATGGTAGAGAGGTCATAAAAATAAATAATATGTGATGAGTAAAACTTTTGAAATGAGATGTCTTAGTATCAGCATGGCCACTAGGTAGAGGAAGGTCCAACATCTATATGGCCATGTGTAACATGTATGTCCTTCATCGCACTCATATATCATTAAATGAATGTATATGAAAATAATATTCTATCTACTAAACATGTGATAAATAACATATGTAATTATTATAATTTAGTGATCATGACATGTTTGAGCCCTTATATTATTTTTTTTAATATTTTAAATTTTGTTTTTTAAATTTTTGAAGCAGCGTATTTTTTATATTTTTGAAATGTTTGAATCTAGTCAAATAAATCCAAGTGTCAATGGTTTAAAAAATATTAGAATGGGAGGGATTAAAATAATTTACAACATTTTTCAAGGCATAGTGTATACTAGATGTGATAACATGGAAATGTGGAGGAAGTGAAAGCAAGCAATATGTCCCTACAGTAATTTTTAGCATCATGGCTATGTGGGAGGTGAAGGGGGATGTGGAGAAATGAATGTAAATACTCATTTCATAATATTTAATTCTAAATTCATTTAAGTATGTTTAATATAATGAATAATTATATTTTATTTGAGATACTATTTTTTTTACATTGTGTTTTTCAATAGTCGTCAAATTTAGTTTATATTATGGCTCGATTGACTCAATAATGGAGATGAATATGAAAAAGGATATGGGTCGGTCCTGTCAAATATAGACAATACTGAGTATTATTTGTGACTTAGATTACCAGAAGTGATCACAAGGAAAAATACAGTCTATTTTCTTATGGACTATACATGCAGAGGTTTCCATCAAAGATAAAGCAATATAGGATCACTATTTCCCATTTTTATTTTAGGTAATAAATTACGATTCAAAGGCCCATATAGAAGACTAATCCAAGGTATAGAAGAATGATGAAGGCTAGACCATATATACAAGATAGAAGATATAAAATGATGATCAATAAATAATCATGATGAAACTATGTGTAATGGTATGTATAACATCCAACTAAAAGAGATCATGTGGATGTCATATATCTGAGGGTAATAATGTATCATTGTATTGGTAAAATATATAATATACATTCTATATAATTATATATTTATTAGAATATGAATCTAAATCTATAATCTAATCATATACAATGTGATACTCCATATTACTATCATGCTTAAGTTGCTCATGTGTATGCCAAGTGCTTGTAGTAATTGTGATATGCTATGAATTATGATTATCATTTAGTTTTAATATTTAATATTATAAATTTCGATCAATTTAAATAATATATTATATCATATGTCTTAATTGGAAGCATTTGTTCATAAAATGTCTTACAATTTGATGTAGTCATAGTATGCACTACTATCATAGTTAATGTAGGCTTGTTTAGATCAAACCCTTGTGGAGAATTAAGAGTGATAAATTTTCACTCAAGTATCCTTTCTAAAACAAATATGAAGAGGTGATGTTAATCTATAAAATTTACTCTTTGGTGGAGCTAACATTTAAAGTTGATTTATAGGTTGTGATATTGCATTAACTATCATCTTCATCTTATACTTGTGAATTGTATTAACAAGAAAATTAAAAAGTGGTGTTATACTATAGTACTTGAAAGGATTATTGTCTATCTAATATGCATGCATATATATATATATATATATATATATATATATATATATATATATATATATATATATATATATATATATATATATATATATATATATATATATCATGTGTAAACGTAACACACATATGTAATGTAGATGGTATTTCTTCTATAGTATGCATCCAAGGTTGGTCCAAAAGTGGGTTGTAATGTGTTTCATGAAGTGTGACTTGAAATAGCAAATGCACCCTCTTTGGTCCTAGTGTCACATCCATTGAGATAATGCCAAGTGGTGGAAATATCCCATAATTTGATTTAATAATTTAATGTGATCTGATATATTTATATGTTTCATATTGAACCCTAATGTAGGCAAAAATGATGTGTTTCAAACATTTTCAATTGATTTAGCATCAAAAATGACTCATTTGATGAGCTTGTGTGATATTACTACCTAGATTAAAACTGCATCAAATTGTCCCATTTTATACTTGATCCTTGTAATTTTCAATTCTTTGAATATGGAAGTATCCTAAATAGAATAATCTTTTATAGTACCAGACATATGTGTATCATAAGAGTTGATATGAGCTTCTTCCATCGAATTAGGAAATGTATATGAGTGCATATATTTGACTTTGTAATTTTATTATTAATTTATGAACCTACTATTTAGCCAAGGCATTGTCATCCCTTATGAGTGGACATTGTAATGGGATGAACAATGTCTTGGGAATATTTTCCCAATACTTGACCTACATATCCCATTTTTTTTATATATCTTAATCCAAAATTGTATTGGATCAAATTTTTATAATTGGTTCTACAAAATATTTCATTACTAAGTGTTTGAAAATTGAGAGTCCAATATTCAATATTATTTTGAATAGATTGCATTTAACCTTGCATAATCATGTTTTATATAGTACTACTCAGATCATGGTCATATATAAGATGTCCCTTCCATTTTGGGATGGTGGTAGTATGGACCTACTTAGAGGTAAAGTAATTATCACCACCTTAAAGAGATGTGGAAGAAAAAATATAAGAATCCATAATAAGAGAGTGGTTGGGTTTTGGGGGATGCTTAGGCATATAAAGTTCACAAAACCCTAGAATACCAAAGAATACAAGTAGAAGGATGGCCTTTAAAATAAAATTGAACATAAATGAATAAAAATTATAATTGATAAATCTTAAGGTTGAAAGATGAAACCCTAAAAGGAAGAAACCCTAAAGGATACCTAGGGTTTGACATGGTTTGATCAATATACAGGTTCACCAATATATTTTACCCTATTTTGAATTAAAAACCCCTAACAGGTGAGAAACTTGTATGTGAATTCAAATTACTAAATATGGCATTTAAACATTAATTTGAATGTAAAATCTTTTAAAAAGTCATAATGATTTGACATGTGTTATATGTTAAACTTAGTAAGTACAACAAAGGAATAAGTGCTTAGATTTTTTGACTGTGACTTTTTTTTGTAACAAAAAATAGACTGTAGCCTGTGTTGTTCCAAAAATCTATCACTCATTTTTGGGACAACATATGAACTATTTAGGTCCTACACACCAAAATTCTCTCTTCCCTTCTCAAAAATTGTTTTGAGCATTCAAATTCTTCAATTATTCAAGCATTTTTAGCTAAGGAACTCACAGGTTCAATAGGTTCAATTAGCAGGCTTTCACAAAGAAACAAGCCTTTCTTTGAACACTTAGGCATTTCAAGGATGGTTCAACATCGAGGTTCAACCAAAAGGTCCATCAGCAAGCTTCAAACAAAGGATTGAACCATTGAACCATTGAATGCCACTTCCAAAAGGTTAAAAGGTTCAATGGATTCAAAGGTTCAACGACATCGACAAGCTTAAAGAGTTAAGAACTTTGGCAAAAGTTCAAAGTTCAACCGCTTCGGAAAGTTTAACAGCTTCAAAAGACCTAGCGAAAAGAATGAAGATTGAATCATTAAACCATTGAACCTTGAACCAAAAAGGTTCAAAAGTTCAATGTGGTTGGTTCAAGCAGTCAATTGAATGAGTGGAATACAAGATTGAACCGTTGAACTAAAGTTGGTTCAATCAAATGGTTCAAAGGAGTGCCCTTGCAGAAGGTAGTGAAATAAAGGCCAAGTGCCCTTGCAGAGGGAAGAGAACAAATGTAGACAAAGAGATATCTTTTGAAAAGATTTTTCATGGAAAATTTTATAAGGCAAATCCTTCAGGAAAATTTTATAAGGCAAATCCTTCAGACAAAATGTCTGAAGGAATTCCTTCAAATATTTTGTCTGAAGAAATGATCAAAATCCTAGTGGAAAGTGACTAAGGCAAGGGAAGATTTCTTTTAGACAAAATGTCCAAAGGAATTCCTTCAGATATTTTATCTGAAGGAATTGAAGAAGACCACTCGAAGACCACCCCAAAGGACCTCAAAGGACCCTAAAATACCCCAAAGAGTAGGTACCCTTGCGAGGGGATCTCAGTGACCAAGAAATGGACCCTTATCAAGGCCTAAAGGGACACCTTCCCTTCAAGAGGTTCCAAAGACATTAAGCTGAAGGAATATTTCTATGGACTCTGTAGGTTTATTTCTATATACTCATTTCTATGAACTCTACAGGCTTATTTCTACAGACTCTATAGGTTGATTTCTATGGACTCTATAGGTTGATTTCTATGGACTTATTTCTATAGACTCTGTAGGCTAGTTTCTATAGACTCCACAGACTGGTTTCTATAGACTTTGTAGGTTTTTTCTATGAACTCTGAAGGAATGTTTCTATGGACTCTGCATGCTTGATTCTATAGACTCTACAGACATATTTCTACAGACTCTTTCAAAGGTCGAGAGACTTAGAGAAAACAAAGGCTTCTAAGGAAGAAGATGAACCATTGAACCTTGAACCAAAATGGTTGACAGGTTCAATGGGTTCAACGGTTCAAAGAAAGCTCTAAGGAAAGGAGAGAAGTGAAAGATTCTAGAGAATAGTTCAAGGATAAAGTTCAAGCGAATGAACCAAAGAAGAGATGGAACTAAGGAGCCAAGAAGGCCACCCGAACCATTGAAATAGTGACCAATGATGTCCCCATGGATGTCAAATTTAGGGTAATGAAATATCTATTGAGTTTCAAATGTGGCACGAAACTTGAAAACAAACTCAATGACCAGCTGAAGAAGGAGCCAAAGGAGCCAACAGAAAGGGAAAAGATAACTCGAGAGCTCAAATTGCAATAGGAAAGAGGGAAAGACTAGAAATATGTGTAGAAGTTATTTCTAATAGGTGGAATAGTCCACCAAGTAGATATTTGAGCTTGAAAACATTAAAGGTGTAGCCTATTTTTCTCCCTTAGAATAAGGGTGAAGTGGACAGCTACACAGACATCAGGAAAAGGACCAAATGACCCAAGCCTAGGAGAAGACATTTGATATGAATTGACATGCCACAGTTAAGGTAGATGCCTTGTTCCAGTATGGCCCTCTTTGACAAAACTAAAAATACATTCAAGGCATTGAATGCAGCATGGGCCATTCAATGAAACAAATCACCAAGCCTTACTTGGCTACTATATATTGTAATCTCTTATTTTGTGCATGGGAAATCTTTTTGGTCATATAAGCAAAACTCTACCAAAATTGAGAGGTGATTACTGAGACTTTGAGCTCAGATTTTTGATCATATTTCTTTGTTTGAATGAGAAAGCAAGTGACTTTCAGATTTTGTGTTATAATAGCTTGTGTCATTTAGGAGATTATTCTTATGTCTATTCCTTGAATGTGTTCTTGTCTATTTTAATGAAATAAGCAAAACTAGTGGAAGTAATCAAGACGGTGTCCTGAAGCCAACTGTGGGAAGACTTTGTGCTACCATGATTGCCTTTAGTGTGTTTGTCTATTTTTTGTTTCTATGTAAAGGACCTTGGGATGACTTTGTGCCCTCATTGTCCTTCATATTTCACTCTTGGGTAGTTGAGGTGGAGACTTTGTGCTACACCACATTCTGCTAGTTAATGTGCCCTTATTACCTGTTACTTATCACTACTAAAAAGTATTCTTATTGTTTGCTGCAAGACCACTTCTGAAAGAAGATAAGTGCCTTCAGTATTTTCACCTAGATTCCTCCTTTGTTTATGAACATCATCTCTGAAAAAAGAGAGATGAATGGTGTTGTCTTACCCCTGAGTGTTATTTTTTGCATATATATATAGTGTATAGCTCCTCATAATTATAAGGGAACCTCCCCTTGATGAGAGGAAAGATTTTTCCCCTTTTGATGTGGTAAACCTGCACACTTGGCCAACCAATCTCCCTATGATGTTGTTGAAGAGACCTATTTTTCCTATCAGTTAGCTGGTGACAAAATATTCACCCAATAGTTTTTTGGCAACTCTGCTAAGAACATAGCATTTCACATAATTTGAAACCTCAAGCTTCATATTGAAGCATCACCTGTGTCTTATCCATTATCATTATAGCCTTATCCATTTCCTTTATATAATCTAGTCTATAAAACCAGAGCCATTGGGGAAGACCATGTAGTTTGAAGCCTCAAGCTTCAAGCTGAAGCAGGGCTAGTTCTTTTCCATTTTTATTCTACAATTTGGCAACTCCATGCTATACTAGAAGCCAAAAATCCCAAGGTGTTATTGACCCAGTTTTTGAGTTGGTGCAACAGGGCAATTTTGATTTATTTCCTCCACAACTTCAAGTTTAATGAACTAGGAGTCTTCCTCCTACCAATACCAAGTCACCACTACAAAGCAGAGCTCTTTTTATTATTAGTAGAGCTTTGCCTATACATTCTCCACCTAGATTTGTTATCCCCACTTTCCATAATCAAATCATGGTGGTTCAAGGCCCCTAGGGTAACTCTTTTGGCCCACTCAATTTATCTCCACCTCTACATGAGCTACCATGCAGTTCAAGAAAGAATTTTCCCAAATTCTTTGGTGATGGGAGAGTTCATCTTAATGAACACATTGCATCTTTTAGCATAGCCTGCAGTGTGATAGGCATGGAGTATGAGGACGTAGAAATCAAGCTATTTGTGGAAACATTGTAAGGTGCTACTATAGATTGGTTCTATCATCTGTAAGCCTAGACTATGACCAACTAGAACACTCACAAAGCTAAGTTTGAAGCAAGGTTCAAGCCTGCAAAAGATGCACATGCCCTGCTGACCCAGCTCACACAGATGAAGAAAAATCCTCATGAACCAATGAGAGATTTCATAGCCAAGTTCGACAAGCTATGGAATAAGATTCCTACAATTTCTCAACCAACACCTGAGAACCTTAAATGTTTCTTCATCAACTCATAGCTACTTGAAGTAAGTTTTTTACTGAGACGTGCTGGCCACATAGACCTTGTTGCTACTCAGGATTTGGCCACTGAGGTGGAAGATGATCTTATCTTGGTAGGAAAGATAAGGAGAGATCCTAACAGAGATAAATCTTTTTCATCTTCTAAATATCCATCTATAGGCACCACTGATCCAATGGTACAAAAGTTGGAAAATGAGTTGCTCACTCTTAGAAAGTAAATCATGCAAGGAATGTCATCTGCCCCTTCATACAAAGATATACCAAGGAGGACATTCCCCAATCAGTCATACCATGGCAATGCTACTAGGAATCAAGGGCAACCAAATCATCTTCCTTCCACTCAAGGAAAATTGGCCATTGAAGCACCTCCAACCACTTCAATAATTGGATATCTTGAAGTAGAATCAAATTTCTCCTTCTAGCCTAATTTGAACCCAAAAGATGATGTTAATCTCTTCACAGAAGGAAAAGAAGAATTAGTTGGTGACTCCAACACTGGTTTCCTCAATTACAAAGATGAACTCAGAAGTGAAGGTAAAGTAGTTGAGGGATCATACGTTGTGTTCACCTGGTCCAAGAATCAGTCAGCCTAGCAAGCTGATAAAGAAAAAATAGAAGAGCGACCTCAACCTACAATTTCAATTGCCAAATGAGAAACTTCTCTGCCTTTCTAGCCAAAGGACCTGGTGATTGCTAAAAAAGTAAGTACTTCAAGTATGCCTTCACCTTCAACTTTAATTTTGTAGATTAGTCCTTTCCCTATTAAAAATCAAAAGGATGAACTGCCTTTCCCCATTCCTAATTCATTCTAGACATTTGACATAGTCAACCATGTCAAGAAAACTAAAATTCAAATGTCTAAATTTGAATGCCTATAATCCAACCCTGAGTAGTTGGATAAGTTAGTGGAATGTGTGAGGAATAAAACCATCCCTATAGTACTAGTTGTTCCAAAGATGACTCCCACATCCACTTAAAATAACCTTGTCATTTTTCCTCCTGCTACTCCCAGAAGGACTGAACCATTTTATGTCTCCCTGTTGATAAATGGAAATCAGCTAAACAATTACATCATAGACTCAGGTGCATCTAACAATGTCATGCCTACCAAAGTAGTTGAATCCTTTAGTCTCACACTAAACAAGACATTTGGGAGATGTTTCTCCATGGAGAACAAATAAGTGCCACTATTGGGACAAATTAAGGATGCCTAATTTGTATTTGTAGCATTCCCAGACAAGAGAATCAAGATGACAGTCCTGGTCGCTGATGTCCCAACCTCATACAAAATCCTTCTTGGGAAAATTTTTTGTAAGGATGTTGGTGGTGATTTAAGAATGGACCTATCTAAGGCAAGGATCCCAGTCAAAGGCATTATGTAGAGATTGCTCCCTGAGAAAGAAGCAAAATATGTGGTCACTCAAACATCAGCACCTGAAGCTTAAATTCTATTTGAGTCTTTAAGCATGGGTAATTACTTCTTATCCATGGAAAAATTTCATGAGGCATCTGATGAAGCTCTTAAAGGTGACAATCTAAAAATTGGTTTAGATAGAACAATAGAAGACAAGATAGAGTGCAGTGCAAGCGCAGAAGAATCCTCCCCTCCAAATGAATAAAAATCTAAGGTAAGGTCAGCTTCTAATGATGTATGGATACTATAATTTGATGGCAGTTATTCCTCTACCAGTTTAAGAGCTAGGATTGTGTTAATATCTCTCCAAGGAGATATTTTTCTTCTTCATACAAGTTGTAGTTCAACAACACCAATAACACTATTAAGTATGAATCATTGCTACTTAGATTGAATGCTACTCAAGACAAAGGCATCAAACTCCTTCATGCCAAAGGAGATGCTGAGCTGGTGGTTTGTTAGGTGAGGAACCTGTACCAAACCAAAAATGAGAGATTACGTCATTACTACAATCTAGTTTGGGAGCAAATTGAAAGCTTTGATGCTTTCAGTATCTATATAGTGCCCAGGGAATTAAATGATTGAGTTGATGCTTTGGTTATTTTAGCAACTCTTCTAGTTCCTCACCTTGATTTTAAAGGGGACAAGTACACTATTAAATTGGTCTTTTAACTAAGTGTGCTTGACAATGTCAATCATTGGCAGGTATTCAATAGTGACAACCAAATCATTGCCTTCCTAGAACAAAAAGGTAGCTTTAAATAGCTTCACTCCGAAGGAAGTGAACCAGCCCCTAAAACAAATTTAGATGCAGGTGAAGAAATTCTACAACTTAAAGGGAATAAAATTCCCAAAGGATTGGTTTCCCTTGAGAAGTTGTTTGACAAACATGATAGGTTCATCAAAAAATAACAAATGGATTCAAGCTCCTCTCAAGAGTTTGATCAGATAAATTTGGGTACCAAGAAAAATCCCAAGATGGTGAACATTGGGAAGTGCTGCACTTAGGAAGAAAAGTTCAAGTTCACCGCTCTACTCCTCTAGTACATAAATGTTTTGGTGTACTCCTATGATGATCTAAAGTCACTCAGGCTTGAAGAAATTCACCATGAAATTCCTCTCAAGAGTGATTTGGTGCCTTATAAGCAAAAATGGAGGTAGTACAATCCAAAGATATCAGGTATTATTCTATCCAAAATACAAAAAATGCTGAATGCTAGAATAATTTTCTCAATCCATCATTCCACATGGATTACAAACATAGTATCTATGAGAAAAAAGAATGGTGAAATTCACCTCTGTGTGGATTTCAAAAACTTAAATCAGTCATCCTTATAGGATAACTATCCTCTACCCATCATGGACCAAGTTCTTCAAACAGTGACCAGTTCAAAAATGTTATCAATGCTAGATGACTTCTCAGGATATAATCAAGTTGAAGTTGGTGAAGTAGACCAGCATAAGACACCACACCTTAGGGTACCTTTGCATATCGAAGAATGCCATTTGGCTTGATAAATGTTGGTGCCATTTTTCAGAGAGAAATGGACCTTGCTTTCAAAGATGAAATGGGTAAGTTCATTGTGGTATACCTTGATGACTTGACCATCTTTTCCAAGCATCATCCTGATCATGGGTGACATTTGCAACAAGTACTAGAATGATGTCACCAGAATGGCATTTCTCTAAATCTCAAGAAGTCTATTTTTGGAGTAATAAAAAGGAAGCTTCTCAAACACATTATATCTTGAGAAGTAATATGGATTGACTCAGAAAGGTTCAAATCCATCTAGGAACTTACCCTACCCACAAGTAAGGTTGCAGTTCACTCTTTCTTTAGAAAGGTGAATTTTTTATGAAGGTTCATCCCCAAGTTTATTGAGAAGACTCACCACATTGTAAACATGATGAAGGGAAAGGCCACCTTCAGCTAGACTGAAGAAGGCAAATTGGCATTCTGAGACATCAAGACAACTATTGCCCATGCCCCAATTCTAGTTTGTCCAGATTATACCAAAGATTTCATAGTGTATAGTTATGTTTCTGAATACACACTTTCAGCAATTCTGGTTTAATAGAATGAAAAATGTGTGGAATCTTCCATATCCTTCATGAGTTTTCCTCTCAAAGCTCATGAGCTAAAGTATTCAAACATGGAGAAGTATGCTTATGCAGTGGTAAAGGTAGTGAAGCATTTCCACTTTTACATTCTAAATTCTCACACTACTACCCTGGTTCTTGATACCATAGTTAAATCCATATTAACTCAACAAGAGTTTGAAGAAAAAAGGGGCAATTAAATTGCTAAAATATAGGAGTTTGATCTTGTCATCAAACTAATGAAGCTTGTGCAGGGAAGGGGTCTATGCCAATTGATCACTGACAACTGACTTGAAGAAGTAAAGCATGAAGAAATAGAAGTGGTAGACATGCCAACAGTCCTCTTTATCTCCACCATGAATGAGTGGTATTCAAGTATTTCTCATTTCCTTACTTATGGTGAGTGTCTTGCTCACCTATCTCATAAAGAAAGAAGGATTGTTAAATTGAAAGCTGCCAATTTTGTCTTGTGGGACAATGGCCTATATAAGAGGAGCCTTGATGGAGTTTTCCTCCGCTGCATGGATAAAGAATAATAGAACCAACTTTTGAAGTCCTTCCATAATCTAGCCTATGAAGGACATTTTTCTACTCCTGTAACTACCCATAAGATTCTATGAGCCAGGTATTACTGGCCTACTCTATTTTAGGATGCATACAAATAGGTACGAAGGTGTGAACTGTGCCAACAGTTCATGGGAAGACCCAAGTTAGTTACTCTACCTCTCAAGCCAGTGGTGATAGAAGAGCCATTTCAACAATGGGGAATCGATTTCATTGGTGTTGTAAACCCATCTTCAAGTGTTGGACATGATTATGTCCTCACAGCCACAGATTACTTCACCAAATGGGTGGAAGCAATTCTAACCAAGCATGCTACTTCAGAAGTAGTATGTAATTTCCTTAAGAAAAACATCATTTCTAGGTTTGGGGTCCCAACCAAGATTATGATAGACAATGCAGCCTATGTCTCTTCTCATGAGATCACTCAGTTTTATTTTTACTATGGGATTACCCTCTCCCACTCCTCTGATTATTTTTCACAAGGGAATGGTCAAGCAGAATCAAGCAACAAGAACTTGGTGACCATCATCAGGAAGTTGGGGGATGACAACCAACAAACCTGGCATAAAGCATTGGTTGATGCTTAATGGGTAGACATAATTACACCCAAAAGGGTGATAGGTATGTCACCATTCCAACTTTTGTATGGTCTCAATGTAGAGATACCAATCACCCTAGAATTTCCAACACTAAAATTGGTAAAGGTGGTCGAAGATTAGACATATGAAAGCTCCATAATAAAAGGATCATGTGCTTGACTGAGCTGGATGAGTAGTGAACTATGGTGGTGGACCGAATTACTGTGCATCAAAGTTTGGTGAAGAAGTTCTTCGACCAAAAAGTGAAAAACTATGATTTTTAAATTGGAGATCAAGTTCTATTATGAGACAAAAAGAGATAACCAAAGGGAATGCATGGGAAGTTTGATTCCTTATGGAGAGGCCCATTTACTATCCATCAGCTCAATGGTGAAAATAGTTTCCTATTGAAGTATTAAGATAGCACGCCCTTTTCTCTACCTCATAATGGGTAGCATATGAAGCACTTCAATTCTTGAAGTATCAGATAAGATCATCTATACATATGTATATTTGTATAGTCTTTAGTTCTATTTTGTGATTTTCATTTTCATTTTTGGCACCTTTATTTTTTGGGTATCATGACTCCATAGCCCAATGGCATACTTGAAGGCACTAGAGATTCTTGTTTCTAATCCCCTCAGTTATTCCAAAATTTCAACTGAAGGAAGTTCCTCAACTGGAGCCAGCTGTTGTTCCCAAAATTTGTCACTCCTTTTTAGGACAACATATGAACTATTTTGGTCTTGTAGGCCAAAATTCTCTCTTCCCTTCTCAAAAATTGTTTTGAGCATTTGAATTCTTTAATTATTTAAGCATTTTCAGCTAAGTAACTCATAGGTTTAGTGAGTTCAACAGGTTCAACCAGAGGGCTTTCACAAATAAACAAGTCTTTCTTTGAAAACTTAGGCATTTCAAGGATGGTTCAACATTGAGGTTCAACCAAAAGGTCCATCGACAAGCTTCAAACAAAGGATTGAACCATTGAACCCTGCTTCTAAAAGGTTCAAAAGTTCAATGACATCGGCAAGCTTAAAGAGTTAAGCACTTCAGCAAAAGTTCAAAGTTCAACCACTTCGACAAGTTCAACAGCTTCAAAAGACTTAGAGAAAAGAAGGAAGATTGAACCGTTGAACCGTTGAACCTTGAACCAAAAAGGTTCAAAGATTCAAAGGTTTAAAGGCTCAACACGATTGGTTCAAAGTAGTTGGTTCAAGCGATCAACTGAATGATCAAAACACAAGATTGAAATGTTGAACCATTGAACCAAAGTTGGTTCAATCGATCGATTCAATCAAACGATTCAAAGGATTTTCCCAAATCCCAAAGTGCAAGTGCCTTTGCAGAAGGTAGTGAACTAAAGGTCAAGTGCCCTTGTGGAGGGCAGTGAACAAAAGTAAACAAAGAGATATCTTTTAGAAAGATTTTTCATGGCAAATTTTATAAGGCAAATCAATCGGATAAAATGTTCAAAGGAATTCCATTAGACATTTTATTCAAAGGAATGATCAAAAGCCCAGTAGAAAGTGACTAAGGCAAGGGAAGATTTCCTTTAGACAAAATGTCTGAAGGAATTCCTTCAGACATTTTGTTCGAAGGAATTGAATAAGAAGACCGCCCGAAGACCACCCTAAAGGACCCCGAAGGACCCCAAAAGACCCTGAAGGGTAGGTACCCCTGCAGGGGGCTCTCGACGACCAAGAAATGGACACTTCTCAAGGCCCAAAGGGACACCTTCCCTTTAGGAGGTTCCAAAGACATTATGCCAAAGAAATATTTCTATGGACTCTGCAGGTTCCTTTCTACAAACTCATTTTTATGGACTCAATTCTACAAACTTTGCAGGCTTATTTCTGCGGACTCTACAGGTTGATTTCTATGAACTCTATAGGTTGAATTCTAAAGAATCTATAGGCTAGTTTCTATAGACTTTGTAGGCTAGTTTCTATAGACTCCACAGGTTTATTTCTATGAACTTTGAAGGAATGTTTCTACGGACTCTGTAGGCTTGATTCTATGGACTCTGCAGACTTATTCCTATGGACTCTTTTAAAGCTCGAGAGACTTAGAGAAAATAAAGGCTTCTAAGGAAGAAGATGAACCATTGAACCTTGAACCAAAATGGTTCACGGGTTCAATGGGTTCAACAATTTAAAGAAAGCTCTGAGCAAATGAGAGAAGCGGAAGATTCCAAAGACCAATTCAAGGAGAAGGTTCAAGCGAATGAACCAAAGAAGCGATGGAACCAAGGAGCTAAGAAGGCCACCCAAACTATTGAAATAGTGAACCAATGACATCCCCATAGACATCAAATTTAGGGTAATGAAATATCTATTGAGTTTTAAATGTGGCATGGAATTTGAAAATAAACTCAATGACCAGCTGAAGCAGGAGCCGAAGGAGCCAGTAGAAAGGGAAAAGATAACCTGAGAGCTCAAATTACAACAAGAGGGAAAGACCAAAAATATTTATGTAAGAGTTATTTCTAGTAGGTGGAATAGTCCACCAAGTAGATATTTGAGTTTGCAAACATTAAAGGCACAGCCTATTTTTCTCCTTTGGAATAAACGCGAAGTGGAAAGTTGTGCAGACATCAGGAAAAGGACCAAATGACCCAGGCCCAGGAGAAGACATTTGAGATGAATTGGCACACCATAGTTAAGGTAGATGCCCTATTCTAGCATGGCCCTCTTTGACAAAACTACAAATGCATTCAAGGCATTGAATGTAGCATGGGCCATTCCATGAAACAAAGTGCCAAGCCTTTCTTGACTACTATATATTGTAATATCTTATTTTGTGCATGGGGAATCTTTTTGGTCATAGAATCAAAACTCTACCAAAATTGAGAGGTGATTACTGGGACTTTGAGCCCAGATTGTTGATCATATTTCTTTGTTTGAATGAGAAAGCAAGTGAATTTTAGATTTTGTGATGTAATAGCTTGTGTCATTTAGGATATTGTTCTTATGTCTACTCCTTGAATGTGTTCTTGTCCATTTTAATGAAATAAGTAGAACTAGTGGAAGTAATCAAGAAGGTGTCCTAAAGCCAACTGTGGGAAGACTTTGTGCTACCACAATTGCCTTTAGTGTGTTTATCTATTTTTTTTTCTATGTAAAGGACCTTGGGATGACTTTGTGCCCTCATTGTCCTTCATATTTCACTCTTGGGCAGTTGAGATGGAGACTTTGTGCTACACTGCATTCTACTGGTTACTGTGCCCTTGTTACCTATTACTTATCACTACCAAAAAGAATTCTTGTTTTTTGCTACAAGACCACTTCTGAAAGAAGAGAAGTGCCTTCAATATTTTCACCTAGATTCCTCCTTTGTTTGTGAACATCATCTCTAAAAAAAGAGAGATGAATGGTGTTGTCTTACCCCTAAGTTTTATTTTTTTCATGTATATATAGTGTATATCTCCTCATAATTATAAGGGAACCTCCTCTTCATGAGAGGAGAGATTTGTCCCCTTTTGATGTGGTAAACCTACACACTTGGTTGACCAATCTCCCTATGCTATGGTTGAAGAGACCTATTTTTCCCATCAGTTAGCTGGTGACAAAATATTCACCCAATAGCCTGCTTGTTTTTCATCTAGATCAAAAAAATTTATTTTATTTGTGTAGGGTCATTTCCATCTAATTTGGGAAAATATTGACTATCGATAATAACTTTTAGTTGTCAATAGTGACCTATGAAAATGAGGGTTTATGACCATATGGTCCCCTTCACCTATCTCTAAAAAAATTTTTGTGTGATGTTGAATCTTGATGATGTTTGTAACATTAAAAATCAACTTCCTTCACCTTGAAACTTTAAGTGTGTTTGTGATGGATATAAACTTGTAAACACCAGGAAGGTGTAATGGGTTGAGCTGACCCCAATCATCCCCATTGATGATTAACTATTTTTTATGTATAGGATAGTCTAAAGATAGAAATTAAGCCACACATAGTTCTCCCACTTAGTGTGATTGTACAATTTTTCTCCTTTGGTATATTAATGAAACTAATAATTTTTATTTGATACATGACAATATTTGCTTGACTTTGCTTTGGTATTCTTCATAATTAGCATTTGACTAATCTTAATAATTGATTTTCATAGTGGGAGGAATAGGAAAGTTTTTCTCAATGTGAAATGGTGTATATATGTTATAGATAAGTGCCAAGACCCCTATAAAGTGAATGTATATGAGTCCAATTGGATAATTTATCATGCCTTAAAAATGTTATGCAAATGGGTTGACCCTAAGTAAATTTTTGATTTTAAAAAATATCCATTTGCTAGGAGAGGGTCACTATTGATAGGTGTAGGTTAATATTGAGTAGTAATACTAACCTAGTCTGAAATTAGTGACTCATGCACAATAAGAATTAATTGAACATCTTGATATGTCTATGTAAGGTATTATGTAGGTTTGAAACATACAGTGAGGTTTGTGTAAGTGTGTAGTAGTAGAATGGAAGGTCCAAACTCATAAGGTAGCATGTATGTGTGATTGTAAGGTGGTTAGGACCATTTATATGTGCGTAAGTCATGTATGCTAAATGTATATCAAGGTTGTCATTTTCAAGTGTTTAATACCATATTTTAGTATCTACATGTATAAACACCTTAAATAACATTTTATGATAATGAGATTGTTTATGGTGATTTTATCAATGCCCCTTTATTGGTATGTGCTTTCATTGATTCACATCCTATACACATTTTTATGGTGGATAATGGATCAAGTGAAAACATATGCAGTATGACATTGTTTACTAGCATTGGGTACACTCATAAGGATTTTATTGGTACAACTAATAGAGTGAAAGGATTCAGTGGGAAGAGACAAAACCTTATTGGGGAGATTGTGATACCACTCATGGTAGGACATACAATTTTTTTTACTTGATCATTAGTGTTGCCTAATATTGGGACATTTGATGTGTTTTTGGGATGCCCATGAATACATAGTATGTTTTATATACCATCTTTAGTACATTGATGTTTGAATTATATATATAACAACCAAGTGGAAACATTTTTTAGTATTCCACTCAACTTAAAATATTTACTCTTACACCTCCTCCTTAGCCTATTATACAACTTGTACAAGTTAATCCTACAAAATAAAATTAGAGACAGGTAATCGATCTTCCTCAAAAACTAAGTCTCCAAGATCCATTACATAAGTGGTTTATTTAAGTTTTATAGATGTTACCTAGTTCATCACATCCTACGTTGGTTTTTCAAGGCAATCCATGTGTTCCATAGCAAACATTGATTCATTCTTCTAGTATATAATGAAGTAAACCAATTCTATGGCTATTGTATTTACATGGTGCTTACATGATCATTTTGATTATGATAGTGATCCTACATATTCTACATTGCATGATCACTTATTTTATTTGAACGATGATAAATATTCTATTCATCACCCATGTCATGTTACATTCACATTGAAACTACATGTGAACATCCCTATGATGGGATCATTATTTTGTATGGACATGTTTTTCATATTTAAAAATACAAAAAAATGAAAAAAAAAATTAAAAAAACTAGGACATATGGCTAACATGTTTTGCTAATTTACATGATTAATTGATTTATTTTTATCTTATACATGTTTAATTACATATCTATTTTATACACATAATTTTAACTATATACATGACTGGGATGCAAGACATAAAGTTTACATATGATACTTGGACATATAGATGTGTGACATTCATTACTCCTAGGGACTACCTTTCTACATTTGGGGCACACCTACACTAGGGGAATCTTGGTATACTTTATAGGTTCTATATTTCTATGTTATTCCATTGATCCTATTTAGATACTTATATTGCTTATACATGCCTTGATCTTTCATATACTCTTTAGTTTTTTATTCCCAATGGATAATATGTTTTTATATACTATATGATAACATTGATTGATATGTAAACTACCATTGTTGGTTCTACGTGTGTTTGATATTATTTCTTGACACATTGTGTGTTGGTTGATGTTTTTTAAATTGCATTTTATACAATTATATTGATTTTGTTTTGCCATGTCATGTGTCATTTATTCAATTATCCTCTAGTCCATGTTATGGTTATGTTGTCTCTATGTTGGATTAGAGTTGAGTAATAGTTGAGTCATGTCTTGAGTGCTTGTGTACTTCATGATCATGATATTATGTGCATTTATGACTATTTTTGAGCTTGGTGTCATTATTTATATCAATAATTCTTCATGTGTGTGACGCCATGATTCTTATCATGTATATTATGTGTTTATAATTTCTATGTGCCTAATTTATGTATCTACTTGACATGACACTTGTTTTCCATTGACTTGGATTACATGTTTCACATGTGATTTGATGATCAAATGTTTCTATGATGACATATATTATCATATTTGTATACATATCATACATTATTACATTTTTCTATATAATACAGGATACACATAACTCTTTCTTTTGAAATGAGTGATTTGCAAGCTTCATCCTTTAACTCAAAAGGGAACATACAGTGAGCTTGTCTTAGAGATTCAAGCCATAAAAAACATATAATTTTTTGGGTCAAATTATGTGATTTAGATGGGAAGGATTGAGTAGGTTGAGGCATATTCAAGGCATATATGGACAATTTAATACAATTTTGAGGAATAGTTATTATATTATATGGCATTGTGAGACAAATTATATGGGGTAGATTTATTAGATTGAGCAGGTTGATAGCTATATTATGGTATTTATATATCACTTTGAGGTATACAAGGATCAAATATGGGACATGAATTTTGTTCATGCATACATATTTTCTATTTATATGATGTGTTCAGATGGGAAATGATGGTACTATGTAAGTCTTTTGGTTCTAAAATCCATCTACATCAATTGACTCATAGTTTCGATTGGCATATCAACTTGTTTTGGGGTTCCACCTTTGACATACAAACCTATTTCAAGGTTCCACTAAAAAAATTATAATGATATTTTAAATAGTGAAATTAAGAATCTCTTTGTCTCCAATGGGATTTGAGGCACCTCTCTGTCTCCAATGGGGTTTGAGGCATTTATGCTTCTAAACCTATGTTTTTAGTGATTACATTTCCTTGGTGCATAATCAACCCATGCAATTCTCTATTTTAGTTTAAAAAATAACAACTTGGTTCATGTATCCACAATAGTATTCATTCCTTAACTTTTCAATTTTAAGTAATTTAATGAATTATATTATTTCAAATTTTCTATCATGAGTGAACATTTATTTCTACATATTTCCTTAAAGGTTTTGCATGAATCATGTGAGGTATTTGTGGCATGCCTATCAACACCAAGTGTGGTCATCATAGGTACCAAATTTTTTTTTTTTGTCTTTTTACATAAATTTGATAGTAGACTCTTAGAAACATTAATTTTGACATATCTTGACATAATTAGACTTGTGTATACACATTTGACTCTTGCACACACTTTTCCCTATGAATTTACTCATTTTTTCTCTTAGACAACATAATTTCTCAATATACATTTTAAGGATCACACTATTCCATGAAAAAACACTCTATAGTCCTAAGTATACTATGGCCACATTCCAAATCACTAATTTTCCCTATCTAGACATTTTTGGCAAAAATCAAATAATTTTGATTTGCCACAAGTGTTCGCCTCTACCAACAGAATCCAAGAACCTCCAAATGCTACTTTTAAAATTTAGACATCTCATTTGGGATGGCCTATACATATTTCACGTGTCATTTATTGGGGGGAAAACTAAAGAATCATCTATAAATATAAATCAATCCTAAATTTTTAGGACATGGGATAACTTGGTTACCATTTGGCATACACATTTGGAAACATGTTTTCACTTCCATGATACATTTCCATAAAAGTATAACATATAAAACCTTTCAAATTATCATCCCTACAAGCCAAGTTTGAATACAATCACAAATCAAGATTGCATATTTTCAAGTGCTGAAAGCCAAATCATTGCATGCCTTTATCGTAGATCACAATTGATCACACACACACACACACACACACACACACACACACACACACACACACACACACACACACACACAGGTGGGAGAACTACATATGGTTTGAGTCATCTTCAAAGAATTGGAATATAATTAATGTTCATCACCTATCAAGGAGTAGTTGGGGCTATCCAACCCATCTTTCTAACCCATTTTTTTAGCCTATCTTGTGTCAAAATTGAAGTTAGGTTTCAAGTTAAGAAAATACAAATATAAGATCTACACATATAACCAAGGACAATCAAGGACACAAAAATCATATACAAAGACATGTGTAGCAATCAAAGTAAAATATATAGAGATAATATTAGTAGACAGAAGATAATATAGATCACCATAGGGATCTATGTTTCACTAGAAACAACCTGATAAGATCTAAAGGTATGTTTCCCAATCTAAGTAGTTTATATATATATATATATATATATATATATATATATGTGTGTGTGTGTGTGTGTGTGTGTGTGTGTGTGTGTGTGTGTGTGTGTGTATTAGTGACACAGACAATGAACGCTATAAATAAAAAATCATTTAAGTGTCTTATCCCCCCTCTTTGTTTAGTAATTTCTAAAAATAGTAAGTGAAATCAATCTCTCTTTGACATTCAGATCTTCATGGTAAATACTCTTTCTTAAACCGTCTAAATTTCAATAGGTTTATCTTGTTTAGATCACTTTAAATCAAAAATAAGTTTAAAAAATGGTATATTTGGTAGAAAATAAGGTTTTTGTAGTCATATTCTTATCCATGCTAAATTTGGTAGTTTTAACATAAATTTAGCCCAAAAATGCCATAGAACAATGTTTCCACATGAATTAAAATAGTTTGTAAAAAATTACCCATGACGCGACTACACCATTGTGATCCCCTCATTGAGCTGATCATTTTAACAAGTATTTCTAGAGACCTTTTTGGGCAAAAAAACCTTTTTCCATAGGGTGATTGTCCCATTATGATCCTCTCATCATGATAATGAATTTTACATATTACTCAAAACACCCTTAAAATGATTTTTTGGGCTCTTTTTTTACCATAGAAATATTCTTTGCTAGAAAAGGTAAAAATAAAAGTAATCCTCACTAGTGCCAACTACTTCAATTGGAAAGGGTACATTGTTGATATGTTTATCAATAAAGGTATTTACCACATGTAAAATGGTGACGAATCTACTCCTTTTAACTTGATCAAACTGATGAAATGGCAAATTCATTGTGACATATCCATAGGTATCATAGGTCAGTTAGTGTCTCATGAATTGAAGTTTCATTTTCAAGACATTATGGAACCATGGGAAGTTTGGACTATTTTAGAGAATTTTTTAAGGAATCATAGAAAGACATGGTCATGTCAAATTGAAAATAAGATTAACACTCTTAGTCTTGACAACTATCCTTATATTGTTATTTCATCACTTAAGTCAACTACTTGAGACTTTTGCTTGTTAAGATAGGTGTAATCAAGATTGATGACCAACTCATAATGAGTGTTCTATCAAAATTGGGTAATTCCTACTTGGTCTTTGTCTTAAATCACTACACATAAAAAGATTCTTTGTACAATGCATATGTGGCACCAAATATTAAAAAAAAGTGTGAGCAACTTCAAAGAGAATAAGAAAAACTGATTTTCATTAAAGATATCCAACCTAGAGGTAATAAATAATAGGCATTACTTTTTAATGATACTAATTTGATGTCATAAACCAACTCTAGAGTCTAGACCAAAATAAAATATAAATCAAAGCCTAACCCTAATGGAAATCAATCAACCCATAAAAACTCTTCCCCTCATTAGGAATGAACCAATTTTTGTGGTAATGTCAACAAAGAGTATTAAAAAATTTATGGTAAATAAGGCCATAATGGATTATAGTGTTTCAATAAATGACCTATTTGGAAGCAAAGATAAAAAAATATGCAACTCTCTTCATCCATGACATGGATAGTACTTTATACAACAAAAAATGTATCACTTATGTCTAAATGTATTTTAGATTTAAAAGCCTCTAACCATATGCCACATGATGGCTTATTGTTTCACAATCATGATAGAAACTGCACAACTAAATTTTTTGTTAGAAAATTTGGTCCTCTAGTTGTTTAGGATAAATGGTCCATTAACATGGAGAATGGTGTTTTCAAAAAAATTATCCGCATTCCAGACTTCTTTGTGAACATCATATGCATCAATCAGTTCACACACTTAGGTAAAGGAAAAACTATTGAGTTTCAACCTACTAACATTCTTAGCATAAATACAAAATATTAATTTGTTATTATAGCCATGGAAAAGGTTGATCAATAAGCCAAATTATACAAATTTGAATTTTTTTTATTTTCTCAACCTTCACAAGTTATGAATGCACATGAAAATGACTTGATTAAACTTTGGCATGAGAATTTTGGTAACCTGAACTATATCTCATTGTATTATATCACTAAGCACAACATGGTTCTTGGTTTTCCCAATATATCTTCAAATACGGATTTTTTCAAGATTGTGCACTTGTAAAACAACACAAGAATACATTTTACATAGGCAAATTTTGCAGGTCTAATGACATATTATATTTCCTTCATATTGATCTCATGGCATTTTCATATGTTTCTTTTCAGAAACATAAATACATGATTACATTTATTGATTATTTATCTCGTAAAACATGAGCTTACTTAAAAATTTACAAATACCTTGTTGAAAACCTATATGAATAAAAAAAATAACATCTCAAAATAGGTAATGGAGGAGAGTTAATAAAATGATCCACTCATAGGAATAGGTGGGCATTTAAAATTCAATATAGTGTGCTCGACACCCCTTATCAGAATGGTGTCATTGAACATAAAAATCCCACACTTAAGGACATAGCCAATTGCATATTGTATTCCAAAGACTTTTCTCCTCAATTTTGGGTAGAGGTAATCTAGTTTACTAACTACATTCAAAATTACATTCCCTACTCAATAGTTCAAGACATAAATCTTGAAGAAAAATTGTCTAACATCAAGCTTAATGTTTCCAAATTCAAAAATGTTGGATGTGATGCATGGGCACATATCCCTAATGACAAGTATAAATCAGTGAAAACAAAGGGCCATCTATGTATTTTTTGCGATATAGTAAAGATATAAAGGCATATCATCTTCTTGTTGTGAACACCATTAAATTGATTTACCAATAAGATGTATTATTTGATGAATAATACCAATATTATAATCCAACATCATCCTCCTCCAGGATACAACTTTTGATGTTTATTATGAAGAACAAGGTAATTTATATTACTTCCATTCTAAGAGTCACTATAGTTTAGATGATGGCAGGGGAGCAACCTACTACACCATCAATGTCAAAATTCATTCAAAGTGCACTCACATAACCAACACATCCTTAGCCAATATAGGTTTACATATTTCATGATGAGGTCGGTGCATAGGCATAGGATCCTAGTGATCCATGCATGACTAGATCATAACGTCAATTTGGTGTGACATGATTATCATAGTTAATAGTGTGTCAATATCCAAAGACTTATCCTGAGGCTTCTAAGAATCCTAAATAGTAGGCAACTAGTGCAAACTAACATTTCTCTTATTAAAAATAAAACTTGAGACTTGATTCCACTTCCAAAAGGAATGAAACTATTGAGTTACAAGTGGGTGTATTCCACTAAGGATGCAGTAATGAGTTCACTGATAGATAAAAATATAGGCTTGTATTAAAATGTTTTTCATAGGTACAATGTGTTGATTAACATGAAACCTTTTCTCCAATTGCCAAGATGAATTTCATCATGCTATTATTCTCTTTGGATAAAACATAAAAGTGGAATTCCATCATAAAAATGTCAAAAATGTCTTCTTGCATGGAGACTTGTAGGAAGGAATATACATGTCCAAATCTCAACAATTTGTTAGTAGCAAGAACCCCAGCTATGTGTGCATATTGAAAAAGTATTTGTATGGCTTGAAATAGGTTGTTCAAGCTTGATGATTTAAATTTTTAGGACTTAACAGATGTAAAGAGGGTAAATATAGATATACACTACCAATAGTTAATTTAATTGATTTACATGAAATAGCGAGTGTAAGGAAAGTATTCATTTATCTAGAATAAAATGAGTGTCCCAAGATGATAATTCTAAAATAGGTTAGGAAGATAGCTTGGAGCCATTTCATTTTGAAATTGGAGTTTTGGTTGCCTTAAGATAGTAGTGCGCTCAGTCAGACACTAGCACAATATGCTATAGGAAATGGCACCGTGCTAATGTCATTTTGTGGATAGGGGTACTGAGACTTATGGGGATGCTATGAGAGGTATTTTGGGTTATATATATGTGCTCAAGATCTTTATATCATTCTTATGTATCACTATTTATCTAATTTTCTTTGAAACCCTAATGAACACCTAAACATAGGAAAAAAATAATGAAATCAAATACAAAAGGAAGGAAAAAAGTGGGTTATTGAATATTAAAATCAAGCAATGCACAACCCCTATTATTCTTATTCTTGCCTACATTAATCCCAATAATATGGGTCTTATATCACATGTAGTTCTCCTTTATGTAATGTGCATAATTAGAGTGCACGATATGCTAGAATGACTTTTGCTTAGGCTCATCTTTCATCAAGCATGCATATCTATGTGTGATGTTGAGTAATATGCATAGTGTTGAGATATACTATTGACTAATCTTATGTAATTATGTGCCAATGTAGTAAGTGCTAGATGTATAATGCCTTTTGAGGCTCTTTATATAGAAGAAACTTTAATTTAAATGTAAGATGTTTTCTTATATGCTAACAAGGTGAAAAGATAGATAAAATCATAAAAAGAGACCTAAATAAGGGTAAGGACCTAAAAAAAGATAAAAATATTACTATTGGACAATAGCACTGAGGTGGACATTGACGTGGTGTGTTACTATCTAGGACTGCACTATTATCTTGTAGGCAAAAAATTAGATTATAATTAAAACAACAAGCCAGGGACCCATGTGACTAGGATAATAATGACATAAGACCACTTGAGGTGCACAAATATGGGAATACATGTCATAATAAGGACTAAAATACCAAAATAACTGTGTGAACAATACCTTCATTCATCTTTAAGAACTTCCTGTGAAAGAGCTACAAAAGACATAGTACTTGTGTTACTTGACCAAATTAGGGTGTGTAAATTTGCCCTCTTTTATTCTATTAATGTAATGGAAATGAAATTACTAGAGTGAAATTAAATAAAAAATGTGTATATGTACTTACTTGTGTGGATGTGTTCTGGACCTGACCCACTTCTTGGCTAAAGAAGTGGACAGACATTTGGAATACTAGTTGTGAAGATAAAATCCACAATAAGAGTATTTCCTATACTAAATCTAAGTAACCAAATGTATTATGAGAAACAAATCATTATTTGTCTCCACTTTAATATGTGACTTTATCTAAGTAGTAATCTATAACTATTGAGAAACAATCCCTGCTTTCCCCCATTCTGACATGTAACTGAGTCTAAGAAGTAACCTGGGAATCTAAAGGACAAGCCCTACTCACCCCCAACCTGGTATGTAACCAAGTCTAATAAGTAATTTGTGCTCAGAGGTCAAAATTGTCACTCAACCTATGTAATCTAGGTCTAGTGAAAATTATGGATCAATCACTGCAAATAACTATATGACACAATCTAGTGAAACCATGGTGATAATCTGAGTATAATCTAGTATTTTGTGCATAGATAATGGTATATTTTGTCATTCTATCTATATAACCTAGTGTAATCCTATGGGTTCAAGGACATGTTCCTTATAGAATGCCCCCAAACTTGATATTTTAGTAATGTTGTTGTGTATCCTTGCATAAATTTATATTTGTGTATAGGGATGGTATACCATGTACATGCCCCCATAGCCATAATATGAGTATGGAACTATGTCAAAATCTTGTGTAAAATATGATAATAAGAACTAATGTCTTAGAACCCTATAAATATGAGTCAAACTGTGTATCTAGTTATATGAGTATCTCAGTGTATGAGTAAAGAAAATTGTGTTTGTACATCTAAGTCACTGAGTAAATATGTGTATATCAATATCTGAGCTAATATGTGTATCTTATTTTTTGATTCAATCTATGTATCTCAGTCTAACTATGTCTAAGTCATTTACTCAATAAATTTGAGTCTATTATGTATCTATATATCTGAGCCACTGAGTAAATTTATGTCTTTAAATATCTAAGTCAATCTGTGTATCTGAATATATGTGTGAATAAGTCACTGAATCAAAAAATCTGAGCCAAATTGTACCAATGTGAATATTGTATATATGCCCTCATTTTGGTGAGAGAGCCAAAACATGGGTAAGGGTATCAAACCAAAAGTGATATTGATAGGCATGTTAGTGAATATCTAGCATTAATAAGATGATTGTAGGATCAATTATTTTGAGAATTGTAGAGGAATTATTTGTAAATAGAGACAAAGATAGGCATGTGGGTTATATTGAGTTTGTTAATGAAAAATGAGTTTTGATATTTGCAGAGACAAATTGATTTGGATATAAGTGTAATTGGTATGTTACAAGGGATATCATCATCGATTTCTACATGTAAGAAATGGATCAAAAATCAAAGACACGGTTCTTGAGATATCGTGATTGGAAGATTTGGTAATATTTCAAGACGTTTGTGTGTGGGGTCAACCTAAGGTGGGTGGAATTTTTTAAAACATTGGTTAAATAGGTTTGATTGATTGATTTCAAAATCATTTGAACTTTCTAATTTAAGATAATTGTTGCTTTGAGTGAAGAAAAGATGTTGAGGAGATGAGGTGTGCATGTGACCCGCTACAAGGAGGTGGAAGTGCTTATCTAAGTTGATGAGGTGGTTACTGTTTCTATTCAAATCTTGTTTTCAGATTTCAAAGGATTAAGAAACTAAAGAAAGAATGGTCAAGGCTTGTGTACCTGGATAAAGTCTGTGCACCGTAATCCAGATGCTGTGAGTACTCCTCTTTGGCTGTGGAGGAATGACACCTACAAAGAAAAGAAGCTTGGACAAAAGAAGATATTAAATAGACAAATGGTGGGTTGTCAAGCAAAAGCTTGATCCCAGAAGTATGAAAACTTCCTTAAGGGATATAAACCCACTAATCAACAGAAAGAAATGTCTAATAAATAGCTGAATAATGAAGAACCGAAATGATAAAGAAATGGAATGAAAAAGAGAAGTAAAGACTTACTTGAGAGAAGCTGTTGGATTGATAACAGTCACCGGCGTCGGTAAGCCTATCGGCGTCGGTTGGTTAAGGTGCCAACATCGGTTAATATGCCAATGTCGGTTGGGGTATTGACCGGCGTCAGTCGGGGCAAAGGTCTTTAGACGAAGTCTGGTTAAGTCTGTGGTCCGTGGACAGAGTTTGGTCAGGGTCTAGGTTTATTTGAATAGTCTGTGGACAGAGTCTGATCAGGGTTTTGGTCCGTGGACAAAGTTTTGGGCTTGGTTGAATGGTCTGGGGTTTGAGTCTGAGAATCAAGTTAAATGGGCAGAATGTATGATCCGACAGAGGACGGGAGAAATAGGGAGGTGGACAAATCAAGATTTGGGTCTGGGTTGATTAACAGTCTAGTCTAGGGAGATATTGCTTGAAAGAAATAACTAAAAAGAGAATAAGAACACAGATAATATACTTACTTGTGCCTTGTGGAAGGTGTGCTACCGATGATTCCCATACTTGCTATTGATGTAGCTTATATGGAGAACCTGTCGCTGAGGGAGAACCTTGAAGCTGTTGCTGCACCTGAGGGAGAAAGTGGGAGGCTTGATTGAGAGATTTTATAGATTGACGGATAGTCCAAGACTAGGATTCCTGATTTGCTTTCAGAGATTTTTTGATTTCTGATTCGGATCCTCAAAAGAGTTTGAAAGACTGGTTAAGTATAACCGATGTCGGCGATTTTGCTGGCGTCGGTCGACACTTGGCCGACGTCGGCGGGGTTAGAACGGGCAAAAAGAGCCACCAAGCCCATTTTTCTTCCGCCAAGTGCCCTATCTATTGGAAAATGCCGAGGGTTGTGCTAAATACGCACGAGAGTTTGTTAGGAGGTTAGAAGAATTAGGAATAGATCTTGAGTGAGTCATAGGAGGAGAATTAGTCCAAGGTGAGGTGTCCCAGGCGAGGTGTCATGGGTGAGGTGTCCAAGGAGGGGGGTTAATTCAAAATAAATTAATTATTTTAAATTAGTAATTATTAGGGATGGGTTAGGAATGGACTAAGGGGGAAAGTGACCAAGGGTTAGACACTTTTTAGGTGTCTACATTTGCCCCTTTTTGTCTTGTTGGTTGTTCTAAATGAACTGCAAGACAAAAATAGGAGTCAGTTGCCCCAGGTATGGGATAAAGTTGATCAAGTGAACTGCAAGATGAAAATAGGTGAGAGTTGGTTGTCTTGATTATGGATGAGGTATCCCCCCTCAAAGCAGGAGTCGAGAGAAGGGAACTGGGAATCAGGTGCTGATTTGATAGAGAGTGGATGAAAAGGTTGCAAGATAGAGTGAGAACACTACAAAAGTTGTGATTGTGCATACACCACTTCACGAGGATGGTCAGGTCAAATTGTCACAGGTCAAAGGTCAAGGAGTGCCAAAATTAAAAGAATTGGGCCCCAGCATTAGTCGTAGCTGATCGAGTTATTCAATCGAGGCTGAAGCTCCAATGGTCGTCATGTTCTAGCTATCACAGGCTTAGGAAGTGCTCCCAAAAACACAAAAAGGTCACAAGTA
The DNA here is from genome assembly GCA_037957365.1 of Torreya grandis. Lineage (NCBI taxonomy): Eukaryota > Viridiplantae > Streptophyta > Pinopsida > Cupressales > Taxaceae > Torreya > Torreya grandis. The sequence continues at coordinate 3,202,362 of JARHVA010000598.1, read as the reverse complement.
GAGCGGATCGACTGGCTTGCGATCCTATACTTGTGAAGGTCAAAAGTGTGCACACAATTTTGCTAACCAATTGTGAGGTAGCATACATGCAAAAACAACCAAGGCAAAGTCGCTTTGGAAGTAGTCACGGTTTTAGGAGATGGGCATGATCTCCAATGTCTGGTGGTCGATGGATGGATGCAAAAGTGATCTAAATGTGCCCCAAGGGGCCAAAATGACATGGTCTGAAGGACTTGACTTGATTAGGAACATGATTTTGGTCATTCTGAAAAGGGAAAAAGAGTTTTTGAAGGCCACCGATGTCGGCTATATAACCGACGTCGGTATCCAAAAGAGACCGACATCGGCGAAAATCGGCCGATGTCGGCGGCCTAGGGCATGACGATGCCGACGTCAGCGGCCTACCAAATTTGACAAAACTAGATTGGTGGCCCACCAAAAGTTATTTGTGAATGTGATTGATAGAGAAAAAAGAGCTCTGGAATTTGTTGAGTGAAAGTGACACAGAGCTGACCAAGGAGTGGTGCGAGGTGGCAAAGGAACATTGGTGGAGAGAAGGAGTTGATTGGATGCTGCAGGGATGCATTTGAGTCAACAAGAGTGTGAAGAGCCATTGGGGTAGAAGAGATGGCAGAGGGGAGTAGAGGACCTGTGGGAGGTCCACCATTAGCGGCACCCATCGTGCCACCACGTCGGCGGCGCCGGGACGAGGTAGGAGAGTCTTTGAACCTCAATTTGATTGATTTTTATTTTGAATTTGTTTTTGAAATTTCTTGTTATTAGGCATAAATTAAAGGGGAGGGTAGCTAGGAAGGTGGGTAGGTTGTCTAGGAGAGCTTAGGAGTCGTTTAGGAGGGTTTTGGGGGGGGTAGGGAGTTAAATTTGGGGAAGCCCTGAAAATTAGGGCTCGCCCCGTTCGGCCATAGTGCCGAACCAGTCGCCGACGTCGGTGACCCTGTCAGCCTTAGCCGACCAGCGACTGGTGTCGGTCACTGGCCTACCGATGTCGGTCACTAAGTGACTGACGTCGGTTAGGTAAGTGTCATCGCCGGCAAGCTAACCGATGTCGGTGGCTGCTTGGTCGAAAATGGTTCTAAAAAATGGTCAAATCGAGAGGTCGAAGCTACGCCAAGGGCTTCTCGGGTGTCAGGGTAGGCTTAGATTATCAGAATAGTTGGTAAAATAGAAAAAGTAGGAATAATGTTAACATGAAAGTGAATGTGTATGGATGCAGGCGAGGCAGACCCTGATGCTGCGAGATCGCCTCCCGACCTTGCTGACGTGGATGCGCAGAGGCGTGTCTGTCGAGGAGTGGGTGCAGATGAGTGCAGTCAGATTAGGTAGGCTGAGATGCTACTATAGAGTGGCAAGGGATGTGAGCCTTATGGTAGCTTTGATCGAGCGATGGGACCATGCCACCAACACCTTCCACTTGCCTATGGGCGAGATGACGGTCACGGTTGAGGACGTGTACTGGATTTTACAGCTACCAATGCATGGAGCAAACTTGTATGCGTGCTCAAGAGAGGCGCATGACATTCACATGGTTACGCTATTTGGATAGTATGCCGTGGAGATGAGCTACCATTCAGCGAGCTTTGCATATGAGCTGTTGTACGTGGCAGATGAGGATGCACATCGGCTGGCCATCCTGATGATGATCGGCATCACAGTGTATGCATTGTCGGATGCAGAGGGTAGCAGGTTTCTGATTGCTATGATCAGAGTTTTGATTGATATGCTAGAGCAGCAGATTGTGTTTGCCTAGGTGCCTATGTTTTTGGCCCAGGTATATAGAGAGTTGTGGGGTATCAGCCGGCGGTGGTGGTACAGTCTATGTGTGGGCCACCTGCTACATTGTTGGGCCTATGAGCATATAGTGGTCACACGACCTCTTGGCCTTCTAGTGGCGATTCAGGCCAGCTTCAGAGTTGGATTCAGGTGATGGCATGAGGTGATGGCGCAGACACGGGTGGATGGAGTGGTCAGGGACATTGACCACTACAGAGGGGTACTGGAGGCCATGATTCCTGTAGACATCGTTTGGAGACCGTACTTGGTCTATCCAGCATTCAGAGACCAGGGAGAGCAGCTAGTTGGAGTTCAGAGCAGGCACTGGGTCAGAGGCAAATGAGCCGGTGAGCTCGAGAGGATCCCTATAGAGAGAGTGCGGTGCCAGTACGGGCTGCTACAGGATGTGCCTCTCGCTTTTCCATAGTACAGGCGGGATGACATAGAGGCGCCGCTCCCACTTTCAGAGGAGACAGAGGAGCCCAATTTTGAAGAGTTGTCGGCAGGACCTGGGATAGCCGATCCAGGGTGCACAGAGGCCTACACAGCATGGTGGGTAGGGCAGTATCGAGGCATACAGGTGGGTCCCCAGCTAGATTTGCAGGCGATTACTAGGGAGCGGGATACAGCCTGCGAGGAGAGGGACACTGCATGGGAGGAGAGAGATGCGGCTCAGGCCCAAGTCTCAGTTTTATAGGGGTAGCTAGCCAGTGTTATAGGGCATCTGATAGAGAGGATAGGGCAGGTGGCAGCATTGATAGTGCAGGTCACTCTACTACAGGGACAACTGGCGGCAGCCCAGGCACAGGCAGTGGCAGGGCAGAGTTTTGGAGGGCAGGGCCCATGGCAGTAGCCATCTCAACAGCCAGCATTTTCACAGGGGGCAGGACCATCAGTATCAGTGCACCGAGGTGAGCCATAGCCTCAGGGGTCAGGACAGGCCACAAGGGTAGGGCAGATGGGTCCACCACAGACTGTGTCTATGGTTAGATACACTGATGCGCTAGACGAGATCGCGTATTATGAGAGAGCCATCAGAGGGTTCCCTCAGATATAGCGATACTCAGAGATGAGGGCGGAGCAGAGCTGACAGAGATCGATGTCACAAGCAATGGCTTTAGGGTCACGCAGACATTTGAGATTAGAGGGAGGAGAGGATACAGCCTCTTCTCGGCCACCGCCACCACCACCACAGCCACAGCCTTGAGGGCAACCCTGGAGATGTATTATTTTGATGTATATACTGGCTTGCGAGCCAAAGACGAGAGATGTATGATGAGAGACAAACATAGATTGTGTTTATTTGTATAAAACTTATTTTTGGTATATATATGATGAGATTTTGGCTATTGATGTGTTATGGAAATGTTATAGATGTTTAATGTTTTGCAGTATTTTTCATGTGTTTCATGATGCATGTTTTGATGTTATATTTATGATGATTATGATGATTATGTTATGATGATGCTAATGATTAATGTGATGATGCTTGATGAAAATGAATGTGATGATGACAATGTTTATGAAATGGTTATATGATGATGACTTTAGATTAGATGATGATAGATGTGATATGGAATGTTTAACTTGTGGATTATGCGAATGTTTAATGAGTTATGATAGATGAAATTTATGACTAATGACTTATGATGTTATAATGAAAATGAGAGTATACTAATGATTATGTGAATATGTGATTGACTGTGTTATGATTGACAGGTGACGAGAGAAGGAGATGGAAGAAAGTGACGAAGAAAGTGGCCGAACTAACCCCAAAAGACCCCATGTCAACTGAGTGCTGCCTACATAGCCCTTGTTGTTAGGGCCTCAGGCCGATGTAGTTCTCCCAAAAAGGGAGGAAAAAGATCGAAGAGGTTGATTTTTGGTCATGATAAAGATATAGCATTGCCCATATGTCTAAGGGTACATGCTTGAAATGATAAGGAGAAGATGATGTTACAGCCTTTTCCAAATGGTGTATTCGGTAACATAGGTCGGGGTTTTTCATCCCTAGCAACTATCCATATTCGTGATGGATGTTTGCTAAAAATGAATTGAGGTCTATTTATGCTTCAGCAAGTATTGGTTTATGCTTAACATAAATTGGGTAGTTGATAGTTTCCATGTGTATTGTTGTCCATGGAAACTAGAATGATTAGGCTTATGTGGATGGTTCAAAAAGAGTCGGTTTAAGTCATTTTGACAAATGATGTGAGTGAATGTGACCAAAGTATAGGTAGAAGGTAAAAGGCATAAGTGCCCTTTTATTGACAAGGACCAAAAAGACAACATAGACAGGGGTTGTTAGAACAAAAAGCCCCATTTATGCGTTGCATCATTGACCATAGTTATGTTAGAGCGGTAATCGAATCCCTTTTGACATTTAAAGTGAGCTCAAAGTCCCTTGAGTAGGTGATATCATAAGAGGAAAAGGGTAACCTGTTTTAGAGTACGGAGAACTTTGCCCCTTTTTATAGGAGACCCTGAGACAACAATAAATCAAGTCCATGACCCTTTTTTTTTTTTTTTTTTTTTAGAGAGTGGACTGATCAATGTGGGAAGTCCACATAAAGATGTCATTTATTTGGTGGTCATTTGTGAAGCTGATCAATGCGAAAAGCTTCTGAGTAAGTGCTGTTTGTAGCAAGATTTAGTCATAGCCATCCTTCGAGGGAGTGGTCTATACTTTGCTTTATAAATTTAAGGGATTTTGAATAGCTGTCCTTCGAGGGAGCAGTCTATTAGCTACAGCAATGATAGTGCAGCTGTCCTTCAAGGGAGCAGTCTGCTTTTTGATTTGATTTTGTGACCTTAGATATTTTGACATCTTGATTTAGTTTTGATAGAATATTGAGTCATGGACAAGACTTATAGAAGTTCAAGGGCTCCCTTTTATTAGGACGAAGCATCCATACATCAAAAAAGGGTTGTAGAGGAGTTTGTTAAGGAAAAAAGGGTGAAATGAATTAAGGATTTAAAGGACAAGGATTGCTCAAGGGACGAGCTCAAGTTAAATGTCAAGTGGATGAGTACTCGACTAACAATAGAATGGTCGTAGATGCAAAGCATTAAGAGGCTCAGGTTCTGGTCGGCCTTCAAGAGAAGACAGACGATAAGTCCCTGATCCATATTTGTGCGTTATGATATAAGGTCCAAGCCAATTAGGAGCAAATTTGCCTCATTTACTCTGTTCCATATTGGTCACATGTTGGTTCTCTTTGAGGACGAGGTCTCCGATATTGAAATCTCATTCTCTCAGAGTTTTATTATAGGCGCGTTTGATGCAATTTTGATAGACATGGAGATGATTGAGGGCAGCAAGACGACGCTCGTCGAGTAACTCAAGTTGAGCTAATCAATCTTGACGAAAGTCATCATTAGAAAGAATGTCATGGAGTGAAACGCAAAGAGACGAGATTTGTACTTTGAGAGGTAAGATAGCCTCTAATCCGTACACTAGAGAAAAAGGGGTAGCACCCGTAGAGGTTCGGATGCTAGTGCGGTAGGCCCACAAAGTGAAGGGTATTTGAACGTGCCAATCCCTTCCAATGTCGTTGACCACTTTCATGAGAATTTTGGTTAGGGTTTTGTTAGAAGCCTCGGCCTGCCCATTTGCTTGTGGGTAATAAGGCGAAGAAAAGCTGAGTTTGATGCCGAAAGAGTCACAAAGTTTTTGGACGGTCTTGTTTTTAAAGGACTTGCCATTGTAGGTGATGATTTTGTGAGGTACACCAAAATGACAGATGATGTGGGTGTTGATGAAGTCGACAATCTTGTCAGCTTTTGTGGAGACAAGAGGGATAGCTTCCACCCACTTGGTGAAATACTCGGTGGCAGTGATGATAGATTGATGACGAAGAGATGAATGAGGGTTAATCTCACCAATGAGATCTAAGCCCCATTGTGAAAAAGGCCAAAAATCCTGAGCAACTTGTAAGGCGTGACTAGGAAGATGAAGTAAGTTAGCATGTTGCTGACACTTGATGCAACGTCGAACATAATCGCTACAGTCTTGATGAAGAGTGGGCCAATAATAACCCAGGCGAAGGATGCGCTTGGCAACCGAGTTACCACTGAAGTATCCACCATAAATCCCATCATGTGCTTGTTTGAAAGTATGAGAAGCTTCAGTGGAGTTTAAACAGCGAAGAAGAAGGCCGTCAAAACCTCTTTTATAGAGAAGGCCCCCTAGCATGGTATAGCGAGCGGTGCACTTGATGAAAGCCCACCGCGCATTGCTAGAGAGGTTGGGAGGAATGAGAGAATGAGTCAAGTAGTCCTCAAGTTGTTTATACCAAACATCTTGTGAACTAGAGTCTATGGTGTGGACGAGATTGATGTCAGTGGAAATGTATGAAGGCAATGGCACACGATGTACCATGACATAAATTCTTGATGAGGATGATGATGATGAAGGAATATGAGAGGCAAGTGCCAGAATGTTTCTATTCAAATTTTGTTTTCAGATTTCAAAGGATTAAGAAACTAAAGAAAGAATGGTCAAGGCTTGTGTACATGGATAAAGTCTGCACACCGTAATCCAGACGCTGTGAGTACTCCTCTTTGGCTGTGGAGGAATGACACCTACAAAGAAAAGAAGCTTGGACAAAAGAAGATGTTAAATAGACAAATGGTGGGTTGTCAAGCAAAAGCTTGATCCCAGAAGTATGAAAACTTCCTTAAGGGATATAAACCCACTAATCAACAGAAAGAAATGTCTGATAAATAGCTGAATAATGAAGAACCGAAATGATAAAGAAATGGAATGAAAAAGAGAAGTAAAGACTTACTTGAGAGAAGCTGTTGGATTGATAACAGTCGCCGGCATCGGTAAGCCTACCGGCGTCGGTTGGTCAAGGTGCCGACGTCGGTTAATATGCCGATGTCGGTTGGGGTATTGACCGGCGTCGGTCGGGGCAAAGGTCTTTAGACGAAGTCTGGTTAAGTCTGTGGTCTATGGACAGAGTTTGGTCAGGGTCTGGGTTTATTTGAATAGTCTGTGGACAGAGTCTGATCAGGGTTTTGGTCTGTGGACAAAGTTTTGGGCTTGGTTGAATGGTTTGGGGTCTGAGTCTGAGAATCGGGTTAAATGGGTAGAATGTATGATCCGAGAGAGGATGGGAGAAACAGGGAGGTGAACAAATCAAGATTCAGGTCTAGGTTGATTAACAGTCTAGTCTAGGGAGATATTGCTTGAAAGAAATAACTAAAAAGAGAATAAGAACACAGATAATATACTTACTTGTGCCTTGTGGAAGGTGTGTTATCGATGATTCCCATACTTGTTGTTGATGTAGCTTGTATGGAGAACCTGTCACTGAGGGAGAACCTTGAAGCTGTTGCTGCACTTGAGGGAGAAAGTGGGAGGCTTGATTGAGAGATTTCGCAGATTGACGGATAGTCCAAGACTAAGATTCCTGATTCGCTTTCAGAGATTTTCTGATTCAGATCCTCAAAAGAGTTTGAAAGACTGGTTAAGTATAACCGACGTCGGTGATTCCGCCGGCGTCGGTCGACACTTGGCCGACGTCGGCGGGGTTAGAACGGGCAAAAAGAGCCACCAAGCCCATTTTTCTTCCACCAAGTACCCTATCTATTGGAAAATGCCGAGGGTTGTGCTAAATACACACGAGAGTTTGTTAGGAGGTTAGAAGAATTAGGAATAGATCTTGAGTGAGTCATAGGAGGAGAATTAGTCCAAGGTGAGGTGTCCCAGGCGAGGTGTCATGGGTGAGGTGTCCAAGGAGGGGGGTTAATTCAAAATAAATTAATTATTTTAAATTAGTAATTATTAGGGATGGGTTAGGAATGGACTAAGGGGGAAAGTGACCAAGGGTTAGACACTTTTTAGGTGTCTACAGTTACCCTTGTAAGAATTCCATCATTTTTCATGTTTTTGAATTATTTGATTGCATTTTTAATTATTTTTTCATTATTTGAGATACAGTAGGGATTTTTTAGGAGGGCTATTATATTGTCCTAAGGATAGCACTAGTGTCTTGGGTTACTATGCTACTATCTACAGATTGTGTTAGTGTCCAACACTTGTGTCATGTCTACAGTGCTAATGTCCTATAGACTAAACATTGAATTTTTTTATTCAAATTTTCATTTAATGATTGTTTTAATATGTACATTTTTCCATCTAGAGATGTTAATGTCTAATTCTATGTATTTTATAGGTGGATGTGCATATGAAGGAGTTCTGAAGTGGTTGGATGATAAAATGCTTATGTGGGTTGCCCTTGATATATGATGAGAGAATAGTTATGGATATGACCGGTGTGGATTATGTGGCATCACTTTCTCCTATGCCTTGGGATTACCATATGATGACTACACTATGTGAGTGGTAAAATGTTGATACATGTACTTGTTGGTTACCCATTAGAGAGATTATTGTTACCCTGGAGGATGTGTATAGGATACTTAGATTACCCATTACTAGTCAGTGGGTTGTATTATAGGAGGTAACTAGGGATATAGCCATAGACCAAGCCTCAAGGTATTTTACAACTATACCTATAGGTACCCATCGTCAAGGGAGTAGCAATGATGTATTATTATATGTAATTGTTACAACTAGTGTTTTATTGTTGTTGAAGTTTTTGGTAGTGTTATTGGCTTCATTTGTTGATGTGGATGGTAGTGGGGTATCTATTTTATATAAGAGGCATGGGATTGTGTAGGACATAGAGGAGCATAGGACCATATACTTGTGGGGTCATAATATGCTAGCCTAATTTTATTGGTATTTGTATCATTTTACTCAATAGTTGTGTGGTGGTGAGATCGGATCCTCAATATTGTTACATTGTTTAGCTTATGAGTACATTATAGTGGCTATAACTAAGGGGTTTTTACATGTATATTAGGTACACCCATAAGTATTTTCAAAGAGATGGACTAGCACAACTCCCATGTGATCAAGCATGATGTATTATTGATATTTATTAGATCAAGTGATAGCCAAAGATATTATTTGGATACCCTACATGGCATTTAAGGGATGGCATGAGTATGGGATGTAGTTGAGATAGATTCAAGTGAGCTATTGTTTTCATGATTGATGAACCATAGTTTTTAAGAGGTTCTAGCAGGATCAAATGGCATGATAGTTTGGTGTGGTCCAAGATGTGCCACCCATACCATAGGTGTGGTTGAGGAGTTCTTGATCCCCAACAAGGTTGGGTAGTAGATTAAGACCCACAAAAAATGAGTTGGCTATGACTCTAGTGACAGAGTGAGATCCTATGAGAGACCTGATGTAGATGATGTGGTGACTATTGGTGCCTTATTATTATGATGGGGATGACACAAATGGCCATCACTATTTTTATGAGATGGGGCCATTGTAGAGGATGTATTAGATGCAAACCCCATTAGATTAGTTGAGGGTACACTATTATTTATAGATCTGCATGCGTTGTTTGTTTATTATTAGCTTATTAGTTTGTCTAATTTGGTCTAATGTATTTTTTTAGTGTGTTTAGGTATAGGAAATTATGATTACTAGGAGACCATCATTAAGGTTGCATTGCGAGAGCTGACATAGAACATCCCTGATGATGTCATGGATGATAGGTTAGTGGAGAGGACTATAGGAGTTGCAGGCATCCATACTCACCTTTTAGATTGAGTGTCCATTACCACTACAACATATAGGTGGGCAGATATGGATAGAGATGAGGCATGTGTTGATTTATAAAGATGAGATATACCCCCACCTGATAGTCTAGGTGGAGAAGGTAACAGTATCATAGATGACTATATTCATCTATAATGGGAGTATGTAGTGCTGGTGGTTGAGATAATGGTGTTATGAGAGAGGGAGCACAATCGTAGAGCTCCATCTAAATCTAAATCTAAAGGGGATGCAAGACCATATAACTCTAGTGTGTATGTATGTAAGAGTGAGGGTGATGAAGCTGGACCTAGTGACCAAGCTTCAATTATTGAGTGATTATGTATCATTGTATGAAAAATTGTTTCTGAGTTTTACATATATATATATGGCCCTATTGTTAAATAGACATCATGTTACTTGGAATTTTGATTTGTGTCATGGTTTACTTGAGTAAATGTTTGAATATATTCATGACTTATATGCTGATATAGAAATGTGTTATGTGGCTAGAAAATTGTAATTGATTGTTTATTATATAGAGATGTTTGAGTAGACATTTATATTAGATTAGGAGTGATAGTTTTTAGTATTGATGACATAGGACTATTTTACTGTACATGAGTATAGATCATATGACTATGACATGCACTATCTAAATCTTGATGGCATAATAAACAAATGACCATAGTGTTCATATTGTGTAGGTGTAGAAGTAGACTTTTGAACTAAATACTACTCGTGTTGTATTGTTGGTAGCTAAATTTTTATACTCTAACAAATAGCTTAATTGGTTTTTGTACTAGAGTTGTACTCTGTTATGCATTATATCTTGAAAATATTTTAATTGGTTGTCATACTGAGGCTATGATATAATCTATGTGATCTCTATCAAATATATTAATTGGTTTTCATATTAAGACTACTGGTTGAGTTTTTTCTATTTTGTTACCATAAGGTTGTAAGTAGGTTGATTTTTGTGAACTAGTTTCCATCTCTATTGAATATTTGGTACATGAGATCTCATGTAAGTAGGTGTCCTACAAACCACATGGTTCATATGATAAGTAACCAATAGTTCCTTGAAAGGAACATCTTAGGATAACTCACTCATAAAAGAATGTGATCAAGGAGAGTGTGGATAAGGAGATCTTGATGTCACCTATGTGAATGTTATAATGATTCTATTGACATACTAGTCAATATGATCTCTGAGTGCACAACAATTCTTGTCCCAATGTCCATTGATTTGATGATAATTGCAATATGGTTTATTCCTTATTCTATGCAAATTATGTGTTAGATGGTGATTACTAGGTGGAAGTGTGATCATCCCCTATCTAATAATGTAAATAAGATATTGTGAGTCCTATCTCTATTTAAAAACTATATAGCCCCTCTACTGGTATCCTATTCTCTACTCACTATGGGAGATGCTTTCTGAAGTGGCTCTTTGCGCTTATTGAGTATCTTGATTGCTTGTTTTTATTCCACTTTTTCATTGGTCATTGGTGGATTAGGTTCTTGTACCATATTGGATGACTATGATTGTGATAGATCTAAATCCAAATTTGCCTTTGAATGTGTCTCAACTAGTCCCAAATTCTTCTCTAATGTCAAAGTTGTGTAACATAGATGCCATAATGATTTGGATGTCTCATATAAAAAAATTTCTTTGAGAGGTAAAGTGAGGCCTCTATCAAATATGTATTATATCTAAATATATCAGCTGGTAGATCAACTATTGCATACATGATTTGAATTGTAAGATGTTATCATTTATTGTATATGACTTACCCTGGTGTAGTGAAGGCAACTACTCATATGTGAGCCAAGGTCCCTTACTATGAATATAATGTGTGAGAATGACTTCCTCTAACTCATCATATGTATGTATTGAACCACTAGGGAGTGAATGATGGAACCAATTTAAGGCCTCACCCTCTATAATTTATATAAATAACTATACAAGAATCAAACTATGAGTGACATGTGCCATAGCCTTTTTATAATATTTGAGGTGCAATTATGGGTCTCCATGTCCATTGAAATTCAATAATATTGATATCTGAAATTGATTTGAAAATTTTGTATTGAAGATTATGTATGAGATAGGATTGGCATGAATAGCATTGGAATCAACCCAAGAGCAGTATGCTTTACCTTCCAAGGTGAGTTGGTGTACTTGTTATTGTAAAGTACCCACAACAAACATCAAGGAGATTGCCTCTTGTGAAGGTATATTAACATCATCAAGAGGTTCATTTAAACCTTGAATCTTATTAATTATAGCCATTAGCACACTACATCAAGTAACATTGGTAGAGATAGTGGGTTTCCTCACTACAACCTTTGGAGGGGTGATAGCTTGGACCTCATGAGATAAATTGTCTATCACCCTCATGGAGGTTAGTATGAAAAATGGGTTCTAATGTAGTAAGGAGGGGTGGGGGAGATTCATTTTTATCTCTTATATTGTTAATTGGTAAAGAAGTATCACATGTTAATGGAATAAAAGTCACATTTTTATCATTTGAATGTAAACCATGTGAACTATGAACATGAGTATAAGTTCATACATTTTTATCGAAAGATGTGTTATTGCTTGAATTAGTATTTAATAAGTAATCAATTTAGACATGAGATTTGGGTGAATTAGAGGGAGGACTAGACTCATTTTATTCTTCAATAAAATCATAGTAATCATTTTTATTCCATGTTTCATCAAAATCAAAATTTATTTCACTTATAGAGGTAAGAGAAGAAGAATTGTCATTTTCATGCTCAGAAAGAAGAGTAGAAGAAGATTTTAACTTTTTACTACTACGTAACATATCATCATGTGTAGGTGAAATGTAATGTGTATCTTCACTAATTATGAGTGTAATGCATATGTTATCATTATTTTCAATAGTGGAGTCAAGTCTATAATTATCAATCATATTTTAACTTGACATATTATGACATGTAGTAAGAGAGTTGGAGAGGTTTGAATTATCTATAATTTGCATGCAATCACTATGTTGAACTTAAAAGATAATGTAAAAAATGAGAAATATGAAAACAATGTGTATAAGATAATCCAACATACATATATTTAAAAATATGTTATATATTCATCCCAAATTATATAAAAATCAAAAATTGACTTGAAACCCTAAGGGCTAATATTTGGATGTGTGAGGATTTAGTATGCGGATTTGGGGTTTTAAGGGTTTTTTGGACAAAATTTTGAAATACTTAATAAATGAAACCCTAATAGGGGACTAATATGGATCATTTATAATATGAAAAAATCAAGAAAAAATTAGAATTTTATAAACCCTAATTTGTTACACAAAAATGGAGAAGATAAACCCTAGGATGGAACTATGGTTGTAAAGCAATATTCAAAGTAAGTTAGGTTCACCAAATCATTTAAATTTTTAGGACTTAATATATTTAAAATTATATATTGTTAAAGTGATGAGTAAAGAGGGTAAATACACACACACACACACACACACACATATATATATTAAAAATAATTAATTTAATTGATTTATCTGAAATAGTGAGTGTAAAGAGAAGATTCACTTATCTAGAGTAAAACAAGTGTTCCTAGATGATGATAATGTTGAAATAGGATACGAAGATATCCTAGAGCCTTTTCATTATGAAACTAGATTTATGGTTTCCTTATGATAATAGTGTGATCAGTCGAACACTAATACACTGTGTTATTGGCAAAGGCACCGTGTTGATGTCCATTTGTGGATAGGAGTACTAAGACTTATGGGGATGTTATAAGAGGACTTTTGGGTTCTATATATTTTCTCAAGATATCTCAATAATTATTTTGTGTCATTATTTAGTTGATTTTCCTTCAAAACCCTAATAAATAGGTACCTGCACACATGAAACAATAACAAAATCAAATGCAAAAGGAAGGGGGAAAAGTGGGTTGTGGGATATTATGATCATGTAATGTAAAACCCCTATTTTTTGGACCACTGACTACATTAACCCCAATTATATGGGTCTCAAATCGCATGTGGTTATCCCTTAGCGAACATGCATAATCAACATGCACGGTATGCTAGAATGAATGTTTCTTAGGCCCTTCTTTGATCAAGCATAGAAATCTATGTGTGATGTTGAGTAATATGCAGAGTGTTGAGTTATACTATTTACTAATCTTATGTAATTATATTCCAAGGTAGTAAGTGATAGATTTATAATGCCCTATGAGGCTCTTTATATAAAAGGAACTTTAATTTGAATTTTAGTTGCTTGTTTGTAGGCGAACAAGGTGAAAAGATAGACAAAATCATTAAAAGAGACCCAAAGAAGGGTAAGGACCTAAAATGAGTTAAAAATATGAATTTTGGAAAATAGCACTGAGGTTGACACTAGCATGGTGTGTTATTGTCTAGGACTATACTATTGTTTTATAGGCAAAAAACTAGGTTGTGACTTAAACAAATAGGCCAAGGGCCCCTATGACTACAATAAGTATGACATAAAACCATTGGAGGTGCAAAAATATGGGAATACAAGTCATAATAAGGATTGAAAGCCAAAAATGACCATGTGAATAAGACCTTCATTCATCATTAATAACTTCATGTGAAATAGCTACAAAAGATAGTACTTGTGTTGCCTGACCAAATTAGAGTGTATACACTTGATATGAAAATATTGATATGTTTATAATCAATTATGGTTTTAAATAGATTCCCTCTAACCCCATAGTATAAACTAATAAATTATATGGGAAATGCCTAATGTTGATCCTCTATGTCAACAACTTAATCAATGCAGGGAGTTCTACCAATAAAATTATTGATGTAAAATTTTGGTTAATGAAGTACTTTTAAATGACTCACTTGAGTTTGTTACATTTTTCCTTTATCTTCATATCTCATAGTTTGATAATAGAATTTTTTTAAATCAATATAAGTATGTTTAATACATCTTACACAGCATTAACATGGACAACTATAAGTCCACATTGACTCCTTTTCAATCTGGAGTCAAGTTTTCTACCAATTATTCTTCTCCTTTGATTGATGGTACACTCAATAGGGAATTGGTCAGATCCTTTCATACTTGACTTGTACTCATCTTGGTCTCTCTTTTGTTGTGAATCTTGTCTCATGCTTCTATCAGGACCCCATGATAGTCATTGGCAAGTTTAAAAATGCATCCTAATATATCTATATAGTACTACTAGTTATGGGATTGAGTATAAGTCAAGAGGAAAAGCCTTAATATTTTGTTACACATTTGGTGGCATAATTGTAGTTGTAGATTACCCAGATAGTGATTTGATAAGTGATCCAAACAATTTCAATTTGACCACATGATACATCTATAGTCTTAGGGATGGTCTTGTGAATTGGTCTTGTAATAAACATACTACTATTTCTTTGTCTACTACAAAAGATGAGTATAGTGGAATTGTTGATGTTGGTCATGAGTAAGGGTGGATTCAATGCATGATTTTTGAGTTTGGATTTTTGAATACCCAACCCATAAATATTCCGTATGATAATCAAAGTGATATCCACGTTTCTCACAATCCAGTGGAGTACCAACAAATAAAACACATTGAGATTCATATGCATTATATCTAGAAACTGATATAGGATAAGGCTGTTGATATTAAGTATTGTCAAATAGATAATCAAGTTATAAACATCTTCACAAAGCCTTTGCTTGAGGCCTGATTTTTTGAGTGTAGGAAACTTTTGAGATTGAAGGAAGGTGTCGTCAAAGGGGGATAGTTCAGTTATTCCTTTATCCTTCCCTTTACCAAAGTACAACTTAAGGGGAAATGTTAGTTTCTTTTATAATCCATACTCTTTTATGTGGTTAAAATGCATTTTTAATATTCATTTTTACTATAATTCATGGATAAGCATTAATTGGTGCACACTTATCCATAACCCATTATTAGAGAAAATTATCAATTAAGTATTTGCTTAATTGCCTTTTACTAATAATAAACTTGAATTTCCCTACAAGTAAATACTCTCCAAAATCTCAAATCTAACCCTAGCCTCCTTTTTTATCTATATAAGAGCACAGAGGCTAGTGGGTGGGGTACATTGTGGAAAATAATCACTATTGTTATACTAGCGAATTCAAGTCAAAGCTCTTAATCTAAAGAGGTGGTAGTGCTACCTAGAATAAATTTGTGTATTTTCTTTCTTTAATATTTCATTAGATTTATATATTACATGTATCATGGGTGTTTGTTTATAGTAATTAAAATGATTATAGACAATATCCATCTATTTATTATGGTATCAGAGTTATAAAAACTTCACCTATGGAGCATACAGATCTTATGTTTTCATGTGCATTGTAGGTATAAATCTCTAATCTGTAATTTTAATTTTTTTTTACGTATTATTTTTATTATGTTCTTAGATATATAGTTTTTTTTCTTGCATATTAGATTTTGAGCCCAGATCTTAGTGACCTATGCCAAATACCCAATCTTATGCTCTCACCTTGCCTTTAGGGGATCTTAGTTTGTCATAAATTGATGAACATTGGTTGAAACTATTTTTTTCATAGAAATCCCCAAGGCTATAAATAATGTTATAACACATTTAAAAATCACAAAAAGATGTCATTATTGACTAAGCCCACTCATTGTTATCGATGAAGTGAGGGAAATCCACCCAATACCCAAGCCTCAAACAACAATGTAAATGAATTTTAACTTCCATGTACCTCACAGTATATCAAAAGTGCCTACGATTTTTATTTTCTTCCAATAAAAATCCATCAACCATTTGATTCAATGGTGCATCGATAAGAGATTAGCTTTGGAAAGTTATTCTCTACATACCTTCAAAATAGAATAGTGTAGCTACGGGTACTATGGAACCCTTTGTAGCAGTTAGGCACTTAAGGTCCAAAAAAAGTTTAAAATGTTGTTTCAAGGCTTCCAAGAGCATCTAAAGTTGTATCATATCAAATAAATGTGTTTGGTTTTTTGAGTTGACTAGTGAGATTTTAAAAGGTTGAAGATGACTAAAAAGTTATTTTTGTAGAGATGCGCATATAACTTACACATATATGTATCATTGAAAAATGCAAGAACATACCTAGAATAATCTAAATTGACCCAAAACATAATAGGATATAAAAGGCATGTAATAATGTAGAATATAATAGGCTTTTGAGAGAAAGTAACTTGTTAAAGACCAAAATTGATAAAAAAATATTGAAAAAATAAATAACAAAAAAAACTAATAATCTAGAAATAAAGGTCAAAACAAGCCCAAACTAGAGGAGCCACTGATCATAAGTATAAAAATTGATGAAATGTAGCATCAAGAATTTTTTTGTGGGAAACCAAGAAGTTTAAAATAGAAAATGACATAAAAATTTAATAGAATAGCAACAAGTCGAAAACAACAAAAGAGAGCATGAAAATAATTTTAAAAAAAAGATTAATAGGTTAGAGACTTCAATGTAATTATGTATTCTAAAAAATATTAGATTAGGTATCATCAACTGATAGGATAAATCTTTGAACAACATATAGCACTAAAAACATCTCCTTTTTTGGTGCATACAAATGCTAGATTGTCCTCTCTCCAACATTGTTCTCTATCAACAATCATTGATAGAAGTTAATAGGTAAAGAAACAATATCAATCTTTGTTATATCAAGGTGTAATCTCTCCTAGCACTTCTCCATGTAGTTATCTTATAATTATTGTGCCTAAAAAATGGTTGAAAGAGGATGTGTATCAATTATAGGGTCTTGAATAAGATAATCATCATGAACATGTACCCTCTTTTATGGATTGATAATCTATTGAACCAATTAAAACATGTTAAATATTTTACAAAGTTGTATTTTAAATTTAATCATTGTCAAGTAAAACTCAAGGAGGATGTGTGGAAAATAGCATTCAAGACAAGGAAAGGTTTGCATGGGTGGTGTGTACTTTTGTTTGGTTATTGTAACCCCCAAACTACTTTCATGAGATTGTTGAGTGAGGTATTAAGACCATCCGTAGACTCGTGTCATTGTTTACTTAGATGTTATATTGGTTTTTTTTTTTAAATTATGGAAATCATATAAAGCATTTGCAATAAATTTTGCAAATTTCCAAGGAGAATAAGTAGATGCTCAGTGAGAAGATATGTGAATTTGCACAACAATCACTTGTCTATCTAGGGCATGTGGTTGCAAATAAAGAGTTGAGAATAAATCAAGCATAAGAGGAAACTCTTTTAAAGTTACCTTCTAATGAGATGGAGATGGGGATATTCGTAGAAAGTTGTCCAATACTTTAGAAATTTCACAAAATCATTCCCTAGAATAACATCGCCTTTACATTCCATAATAGGTGGTAAATCATTTTCTTGGGCTATAAATCGACAAAATACATTAGGTGAGTTAAAATAGATGATTATCAATGCTTTGATTTTGGAACTACCTAATTTGTAGCTACCATTTGAATCGGAAATAGATGCAAGTGATTGTGTTATAGGGGCTATCCTATTTCAATCAGCTAAACCTATTTTTTAATCATTCCAAGTTTTTTCACAAGGCAATTTCAAATTATTGTACCGATGATAAAGAAGTGTGAGTTCTTGTTCAAGCGATTATAAATGGAAGTATTATCTTGTAGAAAAAGAAACCATTATCCTCATAAACCAAATACTCCAATATATGAAAGCACAGTCAAAATTACATTGGTTTCTTGTAATTTTATTTGCTCATTAAGTATAAAGGAGGTGTGACTAACAAGTTGGTTGATATGTTCTCTACACTACCTTTGATTTCAGTTTTGGGCACTATAACTCAGTTTTAACCATTTGTCCATGAGGTATATGGTGAACAATATGAACATGATGCAAATTTGAGAGGCATATTGATGTTTTCAAGGGATAGAGAGTGTAGATTTTGAGCCCAATGAAAATAATACTATCTCCAAGGTTTTCTCTACAATTGGGAAAGCTTAGGGTGCTTAAAGAGAAAGGATTTTAGCCAATGCAAAAGGCTCGTACTTCAAAAGTTGATTCTCACTTTGTGTAGCAAAGGTCATGGTACATTTATAAAGGTGTAGGTATAGTTCAAACATGCAAAATGATGTTGCAAAGTTCATAAAGAGGTGTGGTTCGTGTAGCACAAGCAAGCCTACTAATAGAAAGTTTAAATATGTGCTCTCTTCATATGATCCAAAATAAAAATAATAAGAAACTAAGCCTAAGACTCATATGGAGATAACACACATTGGTTGCTTATGTGCTATTATAGATAGGTTTGATAAGATTTGTTATCTCCTTCCACTCAAAAAGACTCGAGGTTAGTCAACAACATTGTGGGATATAATAGATACAAGGTTGAAGAGAACAATGTCTTTTCCTCCACAAATAGATGGTCAAATTGAAGTGGTCAACAAAATAATAGTGCAGCTTGTTTCACTCAAATTTTGCTATTATTCCAAATAAGGTAGTAAAATTATAAATATAGGTTATGGTAGAAATACCTGATAAAAGTGCATGCATTGAATCAGAAGATTGTGATGAACTCCTCTTTCATTGGGGAGGAAAGCCTATAATAAGAAATCACTAAAGTAAATTTGTTTATTAGATAGATAATTAGGTGGGTTACCTATCACCGGCTAGATCTCAGAAGTGTGCACTTCTTTAGGGGTTTTCAATCCACTATGTTTAAACAATAAAGTTTATAAACTGTAAATGAGGTACTTGCATCAATAATCATAAGGTACTAAAATTGAATACAAGAAAACATGTTAGAAAAGTAGACTAGAAATGATCTAATTAGTGATAGACTAATTAATATTAATGCTAACAGGTCAGGGTATGGCTCAAAAAATTAGAAAGGGGTCTATGAGTGGTTAGAAACATATAAAATTAGATTTAGTTAGGTGTAAGAGGGTCAAATTAGCTATTTAATTCTTTTTTCTGCTACAGGTGACCGTCGATGGTTAGGTCTGACCGTTGATAGTTTACTATCCAAATTCTAAGTTTGTCAACAGTTGATAATGGGACTCAAAAAATGAATTTTGGGAGTTTGGTGCTAGGTCTTATAATTACAAAAGGGATGAAAATAGGTAAATGATAGTAATCAAATACTTGACTCACCAAAAATCAATTGATTGATTGATAGATGTCAATTTGTAAGTGGAATCTGGTTTGATTCTAATAGAATGATAATGCCTAGAAATTAATCTAAGAGGCAATGGCATATTGGCTCCTCGAAATATATTATTGATGACATTTGATAATGTTGGATGACCTTCAATAAGAAACTCTAAGTACCTGAGCTCTTGATAATAGTTGCAGATGCATTGATCTCTTGTTGCTCTCCTCTTCTTATAGGGAAGGGCCAGAGCCAAACTAGAAGTCTAAGAGGTGCTTCTAATTATAAATTTCTCATGCAAGGTCTCATGAGAGGATTTTCATAGCTTATATTTAGAAAAGGTAAGTGGGTGTTTGCTTGTGTTTGCATGTAAAAGCCCAGACGGTTGGGTTCGATCGTCAATGGTTATCCTGCCGTCGATGGTTATCCTGACTATTGATAGTCGAGGCAATTAATCAAAAGTAGACAAAAAGGGTTCTTTTAAGGTTGATAAATTAAATAAAAGTGGGTTTTGGTTTGTTTAGAGGATCTAAGGATTTATTTTGAGTTTTGACAGTCAAAATCCAAATGTGCAGGATTATAGTGTCTACATTTTTCCCCTTTTTGATGTGGCTTGAATCAACAAGATACAGAATAAAAATAGAAGCTGGGTGAAGTCAGGGCTACCTCAAGTTTATGAGGAGGTATCCCCCCTCAAACTAGGAAGTGATGAGGTAAAATGGAATCAAGTCAGGATTTGATAGATGGGTAGGTGTGGTGATAAGGGTGGTCATTTGTAACGTGGTCAGTGTGCAAAATGAGATGAAGTGCAAGAGTCAAAATCATGCAAAAGACAAAAGTTACCAATGGTTGAAAATATATTAAAGACAAGTGACCAATGTAACATGCAAATGTTGTAGGCATGTTAGTGGGATACACTTATTAGTCTCCCAAGTAGGTCTAGTGTGTCTGTGGGAAAACACTAATAGGTTGAGTGTCGTGGATATCTGAGGGAGGAATTATTCCTAAGAAAACACAAATACTTAGATTAGTGCATTAGGTGGTGAAAAATGTGTATAAGTAACATGGAAAAGTTGGTCAGTGCATTCAAAATAACCAAAGCACAAGGATTACAAATTGTTTAAAAAAATTGAGGCAAAAAATGATCAACATCAAGGTGGGCCAAGGGGTGGTGGTGGGTGGTTACGATCAAGCTGACTCTATATGCACTAGGCAAGTCAACACTGCCTACATAGATGAAGGGATGAAAGACCCCACCTCATCTTCAGGCCAAATGTAGTTCTTGTTAGAAAGGTGGTATATTTGCATGGCTAAGGTAGGTGTTGAAAATAGGTAGGCAGGGAATAGGATGTGAATGAATGTCCCATGGTAGGGTAGGTGTAAAGTTCGATGTGACCATTGATGGTTAGGGTCAACCATCAATGGTCACGCTAACTGTCGATGCTCAGGGTGAAAACCCTAAAAGCTAAAATGGATAAAAAGTTAAAGTGAAAAGTCATTGTTACTTTTTACATTTTACCTCTGAAAGTTATGCTAGAATGGTTAGTGACTGTGTTATTTTATACCAAGGGTTGACTGAGTGGATTCTGGGGTGGGGAGTTATGATTGGTTGAACTGAAACTTTAGTGATTGATTGAGATGGACAGTGGATGAGGGCACGGCCAAAGGGAGGGATGCAGGCTCCATCTGTGGCACAGGTCAAAGAATGAGGTAGGGAGCTTGTGTCTTTATGCTAGTGTGGTAGATTTATGTATTTATGTATTTTGAAATGGTAATTCAGTAAGAGGATTTGGTGAAATTTTAGGTGAAATTGTTAGGGTTTGGACCTATGAATGACCTAATTTGAAAATTAAGTAAAATGTGGAGAATCTGGGAACTAGGGGGTAGAAAAATGGTAGGTAGAATGTAGTTTCATAGTGTAGATCAGTGTAGTTGTAAAAATGAGACTATAGGGATGGATTTGGCTATGGGTAGGGCAAGAAAGGCCACAGCTTGATGGTATGTAAGGACCATCAATGGTCACCCTGACCATTAATGGTCGAGGCTTCAAGGCAAAAGGTGCCTACGGGATCATCGATGGTTGGGAGAATCGTCGATGGTTGGTGCCAAAGAGAAAGGTGTTCTTAGCCTAGCCAAAAATTAGTGGTCTATTTTTGTTTTGTTTTGTTTATAAATGTGTTAAAATGATGGAATCAATAGATAGTGTATTTAGGCATATGTTTTTAACATGGTCAATGGTATGCAAGCCTGAGAGCATATTCACTTGAGGGATCGAATTCCCATATTCTTCATGTAGGTATGAGATACAATGAGCAATGAGGAGTGGAGATACATGGAAGTTGTAGGCTTAGGTTCAATACAACATTATCAGCATGTGGTCCAAGATCTAGGGATACTAGTAGCATTGATCAAGAGATGGGACCCAATGACCAACATGTTTAGGTTGCCAACAAGCAAGATCATGATATTGCTGGAGGATGTTGTGAGGATTACTTAATTACCCATCCATGGGGATCTACTATACCATATAGAGAGTGAGGAGTGAGACTATTATATGGACTAGATTGATAATGATGATCGATGATAGGCAAAGTTCTATGCAGGTGGCTTCACGTATGGCCCTATGTATTAGTTTTCTCCTAATGACATGGGTATGGTGATGGTGATAATTATGGCTCTGATGAGCTTCATGTTGCCAGATTTAGTTGGTGGGATATTTCCCTATATGTTGCTTGACATGCTGGTCAAGATGCTCCTAGGAAGGACTTTGTTCAACTGGGCACAGGTGTTATTGGTGTAGGTATACATGGAATTATGGGCTTTTAGGGTACATCAATGCTATAAGATCAGCATCATCTTAGTGTTACATTATTGGTTGTATGAGCATATCAAGGTACTGAGACCTTTAGGTGTACCTAATGACACTTACATGCTAATAGATCATGTGGTTGGCTTTATGTGATGGAGGAGGTCATCCACCTATATAGGGGTAGGAGGCAGGATGATGGATAAGGATTGGTTCCAAGATGATCTCAAGGGTTTGGTGCCTAGGGATGTGATATGCTAGCCATATGTTGGATGGCCATATTGGGCAAGGCTGAGGTATCAGATGATAGGGCTACAGAGCTGGCACTGGATATATGGCTAGTGGGATAGAGAGATAGAGAGGATCCCTTTTGACCATGTATAGATATATTTTGGACTTGTACAGGGGATTCCTGTTGATGTGGCATAGTATCAGTAGGAGGAGGGGGAATTCTTACTACCTGAGTCACAGTGGGTAGACATCGTTCAAGATTTTGAGTTGCTAGTGAGGGCTCACATTGATGATGTGTGGATTGTTGATAGGTACATTACTTGGTATCAAGGTTGGTATGTTACAGCATATTTTGGTTGGAGAGATGGGGGGCATCAGGCCATGGATGTGGATATAGCACAGGTGCAGGCACAGGGTGGCCCTCAAGTGGTGGTTGGTTTAGCAGCAGCCCAAGCATAGGTTGCTTTACTATAGGGACAGGTGGTG
This sequence comes from Torreya grandis, assembly GCA_037957365.1. Taxonomy (NCBI): domain Eukaryota; kingdom Viridiplantae; phylum Streptophyta; class Pinopsida; order Cupressales; family Taxaceae; genus Torreya; species Torreya grandis. The sequence goes on along the minus strand of JARHVA010000598.1, from coordinate 3,179,301 downwards.
GCATTATAGGGCCAGGTGGCCACCCTATAGGGATAGATTATTGCTTTGTAGGGGTAGGTGATCACTGTGACAAGAGAGAGGGATCAAGCACGGGTGCAAGTGGCCACTTTATGGGCATAGGTAGTGACACTATAGGGTTAGATTGGTGTTATTTAGGGGTAGATTAGTGTAGGAAGAGAAAGTGTTGTTGCAGGAGGGCTGATAGATACAGTACCATGGGCACAATGCTTATCCATGATCCAAGAGTTATGTTATTATGAGGAGATGGTACTGGATCAGTTACCCCATGCTATGAGATATGTCAAGTACAGGGCTAGCCTAGATAGTGGAGTAGCAGCAGCTACTCCTAGTTAGTAGGCATCCATAATTGGTCATACAGGGGTCCTAGGGGGGGCACTAGTAGGTACAGGTCCTAATGGTGCCATTGGCAGTGGTCTGAGTACCCCAGGGGTATGATATTTATATATGATTTTGACTCCGACCTGTGTGTCGATGTAGCGAGATGTATATCATTTTGAGAGAGAGTTGACACATTATGACGTATTATTTTTTTTCATGATTTGATGTATATATGATGGATGCTTAGTATATATGGCAGTTGCTTATGGTTTGTGCTTATGACTTACGACTTTGGTGCATGCTTATGATTCATTCTTAGTAACTTAGGCATGGGATGTTCTGATTATGCTTATGGTTATGATAGGATACATGTGATGGCTTTATTTATGGTTATATGGGTAAAATGGGAAATGGTATATGTCCTAATGTTTGGTTTAGCTATTTGGTTTATGCTTATGATTATGTAATGACATGCTTATGGTTTATGATGCGATGGATGCTCCTGGTTTGCTATGACATGTTGACATTGTGTTTGAATCTTTGATAGACAGATGTCATTGCTTGTTAGTATAATGTATGATCATGCATTTGATTTGATACTTATTGTTCATGCCCATAGTGATTGGCTTTCATAAACCAATAAAAAGATAAGAAAATGAACACAATGCCTATTTATTGGTAAAGACCCACATGAAACCCAAAATTGGAATGGCTTAGTGAAAATAAGTCCTTTAGACACTTCACATTAGCATGCATAAGTTTGATAGATAGGGATCCTGATATCATTGTGTCAAGTAAGCTCATAGTCCCGTGCATATGATATGTGGAGGGAGAATGGGTGAAACTGGAGCTGTTAGTGAGACTAGTTTGCCTTTTTTTTTTGGTGTCCAAAGAGGTAGTATAAATAAGTCTATGTCTATATATAAAGTGTAGACTAATCGATGTAGGAATTCTACTAAGGAGAGCTGGTTGTGGTTTTTCCAAGCTACTATGTTTATGAAATTCAATTGCGGCTTTCAAAATTCTATTTCTATTTTTCTTTTATGTTTGTTATTTGCTTGAAGGTTGGGGAAGCTAATCGATGTGGGAAGCTTCCAAGAAATTGCTAGTTTTGCCAAATGAGTTGCTCAGCCATCCTTCAAGGGAGTGGTCTAAGTTTATGTGCCTAGTATAAATGTTTTTGATAGATGTCCTTCAAGGGAGCAGTCCACCTTATGTTTGACAATTTCAGTTGACTTTTGATAGTTGTCCTTCAAGGGAGTAGTCTATGAATGCTAAGAATGAACCATGATTTGTTTTGCTATTTGATAGTGCCTTTGTCTTTATTTGATTTTGCTTGACATAGACTTTCTCATGCATGGTCAATGGATTACCGTTGTGAAGGCAAAAACTAGGATGACATGAAGATTCAGAAGGTGAAAGAGAGGTATAGGTGACAACGACCGTAGAAACCAATCTCAAAGAGATGGGAAGTACTATGAGAATCATGCCATGGATAAATCTGTGATATCCATAGTTCAAGATTAGGCTATAATTGTGACATATAATCACATGATTTAGGTTTATTTGGTTGCCCCTAAAAAGAGGGAAATGAATGCAGTCTCTAAGGGATGAGCTTAAGTTAGACAAATGATGATTGTTATCTCCATCTAACAATATAAGGGACACAGATGCGAAGTATTGAGAGGCTTGGGTTCTAGTTTTCCTTTGAGAGAGGACAAATGATAAGCTCTTGGTCCATACTTATGGGTTATGATGTAGGGTCCGAGCCAATTGAAAGCAAATTTACCGCGCTTACTCTTCTCTATATTTGTGACATGTTGATTTTCCTTTAGGATAAGATCAGCAATGTTAAATTCTCATGCTTTGAGGTACTTTTTATAGGCACGTTTAACAGGCTCTTAGTAGACATGAAGATGGGTAAGAGTGACTAAATGATGTTTGTCCAATAATTCAAGTTGAGTTAACCGTTCTTGACGATAGTCATCTTCAAAGATGAGGTCTTGCAGAGATATGTGGAGAGATGGGATTTGGACCTCGAGAGGGAGTATAACCTCTGCTTCAAAGACTAGTGAGAAAGGCGTAGCACCTGTAGGAGTGCCAATGCTGGTATGGTAAGCCCATAAAGTGAAGGGAATATGCAAGTGCCAATCTCATCTGGAGGCATTGACCATTTTTGTGAGCATATTTTTAAGGGTTTTATTGGAGGCCTCAGCTTATCAATTTTCTTGTGGATGATAAGGTGATGAGAAACTAAGTTTGATGCCAAAAGAGTCACAAAGAGCTTGGACCTGCTTATATTTGAAAGATTTGCCATTATCAGTGATAATTTTATGGGGAACACCAAAGCAATAAATGATATGGTGATTGATGAAATCAATGATTTTATTAGCTTTAGTTGAGATGAGAGGGGTTGCTTATACCCATTTAGTAAAGTATTCAGTGATGATGATGATGGATTGATTTCGCTATGAAGAATGGGGATGAAATTCCCCAATGAGGTCCAAGCCCCATTGTGAGAAAGGCCAAAAGTCCCTAGATACTTGAAGACTATTGCTTGGTGCATGATGAAGGTTAGCATGTTGCTGACATTTGACGCACTTTTTTACATAATCACAATAGTCTTGGTTGAGAGAAGCCAGTAATAGCCGAGGTGAAGGATACGCTTAGCAATGACAAGACCACTAAAGTGCCCTCCATAAACCCCCTCATGCGTTTCTTTGATAGCATGAGAGGCTTCATGACTTTGTAGGTGATGAAAGAGAAGGCCATCAAAGCCATGCTTGTAAAGGATGCCCCTGAGTATGGTGTAATGAGAAGTGCCTTGAATAAATGCTCTGTGAGCATTTCTAAGGAGATTAGGGGGAATGGTGGCACTGTTAAGATAGTCAAAAGTTTGTTGGTACCAATGGTTAGCTGAGATATCCGTCACATTAAAGATGGTAGGAGAACTAGATTTTATGAAGGATGGCTCGGTGAGGCGGTGGATAATAATGGACAATTTAGAATCCAAAGGTGTGAATGGGATTTGGGAAGCAAGGGAAGCCATTGTATTGGCAAACTTGTTCATGGATCAAGGGGTAGTTTGGATTATGTAGTGTTCAAATGATGTCATTAATACATCGGCTAGGTGTTTGTATTGCTGTAGAACATAATTTTTGCATAGGTATGAACCATTGATTTGGTTAACCATAAGTTGGGAATCACCAAAGATACTAATTATTTTGACTCCCAAGGCCAAGGTAGTTTGGAGACCTATCACTAGGGCTTTGTATTCAGCCATGTTATTGGTACATTCAAAGTCAAGCTTGAAAGATAGAGGTAAGGGCTCACCATCAAAGGGAATTAGGATGATTCCTGCCCCTCCACCATGTTGGAATTTGGATCCGTCAAAGAACATGGCAACTTGGTAGATAAAATCTACCTGAGAGAGGGTGGTGATATTTTTGTTAAGGAATTCTAAAGGAGGAGGTTGGGTATCAGATAAAGGGGCATCGGCTAGTTGACTGGCTATCACCTGTCCCTTTATTGATTTTTGTTGAAGAAACTCAAGATCAAGTTCGCATAATAGCATAATCCACTTAGCCATTTGTTGGTTTTGATAAGGCCAAGAGTGCATATATTTGAGTGGATCAGTATTGGTAATGACAAAAGTTTTGTGGTTAAGGAGGTAATGACAAAGATTGGTAGTCGTAAAGACTAGTGCCATATAAAGTTTTTTGGTATGGGTATACCAAGTTTCATATTCAATAAGTGTTTGGTTGATGTAATATATAGCTTACTCTTTATGTTGTATGTCCCAATGCGCAAGCATTGCTCCTAGGGAGTGGTTAATGGCTAAAATATATAGGTAGAAAGGTTCATCCTCTCATGGAGGAATAAGAATTGGTGGGGAAAGGAGATAGTCTTTAATTGAATCAAAAGCCTTTTGAAAATCTTTCCCCCACCTGAAAGAGGTGTCCTTTTTAAGGAGGTGATGAAAAGGTTGGCAGCGGTCAGATAGTTGAGAAATGAAATGCTGAATAGATTGGAGTTTTCCTTGAAGGCTATGGAGTTTTTTAAGGTTAACAGGGGGAGTCATTTCTAAGATTGCTTTAACTTTGGCTAGGTTGACTTTGATTCCATGAAGAGCGATGATAAAACCTAGGATTTTACCTGATAAGACCCTAAAGATACACTTCTTGGGGTTTAGGCGAACATGGTAGTGGATAAGGTGCTCAAAGATGATTTTAAGAACCACCAGGTGATCCTTTCGAAGCTTTGATTTGTTTAAAAGGTCATCCACATAGTCTTCCACAATTCTATGAATAAGGTCATGAAAGATGTAGGTCATTTCTCATTGGTAGGTTGCACCAATGTTCTTCAGACCAAAGGGCATAACCTTATAGCAAAAATTCTCCCAAGGGGTGATAAAAGTTGTTTTGTGTTGATCTTCAGGGGCAATCAAGATTTGGTTATATCCCAAGAATTCATCCATGAGTAAAAGCATTTCGTGACTGGCTGTAAGATCAACAAGCTGGTGAATGCTAGGTAGAGGAAAGTCATCTTTTGGGTAAGTGAGGTTAAGATCTTGAAAGTCAATGCAAATGCAAAGTCCCCTAGTGACCTTGGTAACTGGGACGATATTGGAAACCCATTGGGGATAATCAATAGGTTGGATAAAATCAATAGAGAGGAGCCATTGGAGTTCCTCATTTACAAGGAGAGTTAGGTGAGGGTGCATTCATCGAAGCTTCTATCAAACAGGCTTAACATCATGATGAGTGACAATGTTATGGGTGGCGATAGCAAGGTCAATCCTAGGCATGTCAATGTATGACCAAGCAAATGTGATGTTGTGGTCACGAAGAAAAGTAGAAAATTCCTATTGTTCAATAGATTCCAAGGATTGCCCAACTTTGACAATACGTGGGTTCTCGTCGGTACCCAAATTGATGTCTATTGTGGATTCATTTAGCATAGTGGAAGCATCGGGAGGGAGAGATTTGTGGATGGAGTGATCCTCCACATTGAGGTAGGTGAGGACAGAATGATCGTCTTGACACTGGATGGTATGGATGGTAGGGGAGTCTTTACGATGAGCTCAGGATGCGTAAGAGGAAGAGTTATGGTAGCCTCGACCTTTTGATAGGTCAGGGGTCTGAGGCTAATCATTGAGATGAAAAAAAAAGTTAGGTGGGATGATATCATCATCCTCACTTGGAGGTGGAGGTAAACAAGGTGGGGGAGAAACTGATTCTCCTTCAATGGCAGGGGGAGATTGCATGGTTTTCTTTTGGTAAGATAAAGTCAAGCCCCTGCTTCTCATGTGGTTTTTGAGTTTTAATTGAGATGAACTCGTGGGGGCATGCTCGTATTTGCCCAAACCGAACCCCTTCTAGGCACACCTATGAAGGTATGTCTTGGTGAAGGATGGTTTTTCTAAATAAGAAAAGCCAGCAGTATAGGGGTGAGGATAGAAGGTGTTAATGGTGCTTGTCAAAGGTTTGTCAATTCTTGCATAGATGAAATGGGTTTGACAAGAGGGGGATCCCAGGGATATGATTTCTCCCAAATTGGGATCGTACCCTATTTGGTTGGTAAGTTATCCATATTCGTGAGGGGTATGGAAAGCATCAAGAGCTAAGAGGTGATATTCCCTTAAAGAAAGATGTTGAAAGGTCAATTTTATGGAGTTGGTTATTGGTATTTGCTTGGAAGAGATAGATGTACTAGTAGATACCTTGTGAGAAGAGGAAGGAATGGTTTCATGAATAGGTGATGGAAGTGGATCTAGTTTGGATGAAGATTTGGTAGAGGTTGGTAAAAAAATGTCATTAGGTTGATACATCATATTGTATGTCGTAAAAGGGCTTGGGTTGGATTGTATAGTAATCACTTGGTTGTCATGTTCAAATTTGATGCAATGATGTAGGGTAGAGGGTACACAAGCCATGGCTCAAATCTAAGGTCAATCGAGTAGGATATTATACTAAAATTCCCCCTCGACCACATAGAAAACTTCAGGGAGCGTACGCGGTCCTAAACGAATGAGGAGGACAACAGTTCCTAAGGTAGTGGCCATGGTGTCATTGAGAGACCAAATCACAGCAGAGGTATCGGACATAATGTTGGTAGGGAGCTTAAGTTGGTTATAGGCATCAGATGAGATGATATTGATACTGGCCCCACCATCGATCATTACTCGCTTAAAGTGGGTTTGGTCAATGTAGGCAGTAATAAAGAGAGGAGGATCAGGGTCCTCAAGATAGGTAGAACGTATCTTTGAGTCTTTAAAGGTAACAAGAGTGGAGAGCTATAGAGTGCCAACAAAGGCCTCAATAGGTTGGGTATCACCAGGCCAAACCTTAATGGCTTGTAAGGCCTCAATTAGTGCTTGGTGATGATGAGGTGAGGTGGAAATGAGTTCATATAAACTCATCTTGGCAAGGGTTTGGTGCAACTGCTTAAGGACCACTCGTTTAATTGATTCAGAAGGGTTTGATTCAGTGGTACCCAAAATAGTGATTTTAGGTTGGGGTGATGGTAAAAAGGTGTGAGTCTAGCTAAGTTGAGAGGTGGAAGATGGGTATGTCCAAGGAATGGACGCTTTAGCTTTGCCCTTATCCTTCTATTGTGCTCATGTAATAACATTAATATTGTGGGAAGGGGGATGGTAGACAATTGGTTTGGTTTCTCATCACTCTCAGGTGAGAGTGAGGAGGTAGGTGAGAGTTGGGATATGGTTTGTTGTGAAAGTGACAAAAGGGTATCCAGAAGTTCACTGACAATAGATCATCTTCACGAAAACGCTGATGGACAATATTTTGGAGAGCCCTACAATTCTCCATGTCATGTCCTGGGGTCCGATGATAGGAGCAGACACGAATGTCATCAAACTAGGATGGTTTGGGGTGAGAGGGGTCAAAAGGTATGATGGGTGGAAGGCTTAAGGTAGAGTTTTGTAATAACTTGTGCAAAATGGTTGAATAGGATTCGGCATAAGGTGATGACATAATCAAAGAGGGAGGTTTTACAAAAGTAGGCTTCCTCATGGAGGGAGTAGGTTTTGGGTTAGTTTTGGTAGTTAGTCTTAGGAAAGTTTGGTGGGTAGATGCTCTGTTGGAGATAGATGGTCGAGGGGTAGAAGGTATAGAAGATGAGGTTTTGGTCCTAGATGGGAGAGTAAAAGCAATCATGTTATCCAGGAAAGAGGGTTTTGTAAAGGTATTGGTGGATGTTGTTATAGGAAAAGGGGTAGGTTTTCTAGATGAAGAATAGGTAACTGGGATGGTGGAGGGATGGGGTCCCAAAATAGAGGGTAACTGTGAAGGGATTTATCTAGACTTGGTGTGTGGTTTGGTCTTGGGTAATTTTGTGCTCATGGTTGCTTTGTTTGGTGATTTATTGGTCAAGGTAGATGGAGAAAGATCCAATTTAAAAGGTGGGTGTCTAATATTAGGCATAGGAAGGATTCCTCAGGTCAGGGTCGATTTGGTGAGGAAGGCATGGGATAATTTGGGTGGAGGTGAGTGAAATGGCCCTGTCATGGCTTCTTTGAAATAGGAAGGTGATGGATCTACAATGAGTACAGATATGTTGGGTTATTTGCTTTGGTTGGGGAGACCTAGATGATGCCAAGAGGTGGCTCTATCCATGTTAGGCTAAGAGAGAAAGTCTAGTTTTTGAACTAATCGAGAAAAAGGCTTATATACTAGTTCCATACTTTGGGCGGTTGGTTTAAAATAAAGTCTGATAGGAGGAGGAGAAGAAAGAGGGGTGACCTCATCCTTCTCTTCATCTAAAGGGGAGATGGTTGGTGGAGGAAGGTCATGGGTTGATGCTTCTTCTCTAGACACAACATCCATAGGAGGGATGATTGGTTGACTGGTTGGAGGCGGTGTAGTTATGATTGGTCTATCAGAGAAATCGATTGACAGAGGTTTCGAAGATTTCATGATCTTCATGAATGAAGCCATGATAATAGTGGCTCCTCAATGTTGATTTCTGACTCTGGGGAAGGTGGATGTTTTTCCTCACTCAAAGGAGTAGGTGGAGTTGTTGGGGAGGTAGTTGGTTCGTTCATAATTGGAGTATCAAGAACCATATTAATTGTATGGGCATCTTGGAAGTATTCTACTTGGTTGCTTTCTTCTTGTGATGGAGGGTGATTGGGAAAAGGTTTCATGAAGATATCAAGAGCCTGGTTCTGAGGTGCGTTGGGATTGTCAAAGACAAGTTCCCCCTTATCAATAAGGGATTGGACAACATTTTTAAAGGTATTACACCTACTAACATCATGCCCAACTACACGGTGGAAAGAGCAAAGATCATTCTCATTGTACCAATTTGGAGGAGGACGAGAAGAATCAAATTGTTGTGGGGGTTTAATTGGCAGAAGTTGTATGAGATTGGCTTTCAATAGTTTGTCTAAAATCGAGGCATAAGATTCTCCCAGTGGGGTAAATTGCTTCGGGTTGTTTCAGTTTGGGTTTCACATGTTTTGGTTTGGAAGATTAGAAGAGTTTTGTTGACTAATATTTGGTGGAGGAGCGGTTTTAAGGACAATCGTATCCGTGGTTGCCTTGCCCTTGGTTCCCATATTGGTTTGGTTACCAGGTTTGGAAGAAGTCTCATTGGTCTTGAAGGTGGAATTTTTATTACGTAACTTCAATGTACCTTCATCTATGGCTCTATTTTTAGTTTGTGTGCCATGGTAAAGGCTTCGTCAAAAGTTTGAAAACTATAGACACGCAGGGTGGAAGAGATGTGCTTTGCACAAGCATGATCAAAGAGTTCGATCAGTTATAGTTGAAGTAAAGAGAATGATAGTTGATTGATAATACTTCTCCAACAAGCTACGAAATCAGTTAGAGAATCATCTTCAATTTGGCGGATGGCATAAAGATCAGTAATTGAGACCTTCTTAGATATGTTGATAGAGAAATGGTCTAAAAAAATCTAAGCCAATTGGTTGAAAGAAAAGATGGAATGTTTGGTAATGGCACTATACCAATCCAATGTTGGGCTGAAAAGTGATAGAAAATGTGCGTAAAAGAAGAGCATCATCGTAAGCAATCATGTAACAGGAATGACTAAATGCTCTCAAATGTTGCTTGAGATCTTTACTGTTGAATTTAGTAAATTTGGGAAGTTCCCATTGGGTCGGATATCGTATGATAGGCACTAAAGGATGAATTGGTTTGTTACAGATTTGATCATAGGACAAGAGATTATGGGGTCCAAAAATGGATGACTCTAGGTTTGTCATCTTGTCCATGATCATTTTCATCAGATCTGTTTGTGGTGATGGACCTGGAGGATTGTAGGTCACAAATTATGGCTAAGAGGGGATAATATATTGATAATTCATTAGTGGTTGGGAGATTGCCCGATATTGATAGGTAGGTATAGATGGTTGGGTTGAAGGTATATAAGGATGGTAACTATTGATGGTTGACTGATGTGGGAATGTCCTTGTGGGTTAGAGATATATCCAGGGTTAGGTATGGTTGGAAATTGTTGAGAGGTGATCATAGGTTGGGTGGAAGATACATAAGGGTAAGTGATAGTTTGTGGTTGGGTAACATGGAGATGCCCTTGTCGATTGGGGACATAACCTGAGTTAGATATGGCTGGTAATTGCTAAGAGGTTACTATAGGTTGGGTAGAAGTCATGGTTGTGTTAGCAATTGAGGGTGAGGTAGTGACTTTTGTACTTGTAGGAGGTGTAGCAGTAGGCATGGTCATTTCCAGATTCTGAAGAGGGGTAGTGATTAATGAAGTCGGGTTGGTAAAAGGAGGGTTTGACCTACCAATGGTAGGCACTCCCAAGATAGAGGAGTCAATGGTAGGGGTAGAAGGTGTAAGGGCAATAATTGGTTGGATGGGTTTATTTTCCCCCATGGTGTCAAAGGGGTTGGTGGATATAGACATTTGAGTAACTAAACGCTGGGTAGTAATAGTGGCTACCAAAAGATCCAGCATTAAGTAGGATGGCATGCTATAAAGAGGCTTTTTTAGGTGGGGTTGAGATAGGGATTATGTGATGCAAAGTATTAAGATAATGTTGTAAGGCGAGAGGGTTATCCAAAAGGGAAGCAAAGTCAAAATCCCCCTGAGGAACAATCTCATGGATATGGGAAGGTTCAGAATGGTGAGATGAACTCTCTGCGTCTGATCGATAGTCGTCCATGGAAGATGAGGTAGAAGAAAGTGGGTAGTCTATAGATGGGTCTTGACTTGCTAATTCTCTTCGTTGTTGCCAAGTAAGTACCATATAAGACTATAAGAGAAGTAAAAATAGATGATTTCAGAATTCAACACAGAGAAATCAAAAGGAAAAAACCCAATGAAAAGTCAACACAAACTAAGGTAATTAAAATCATGTGATTGATTAATTATCTCGTTGTTTGGCTTATGCCTTAGTGTGAAGAATGTGTAGTAAATTGGTTTGTAGATAAGGTACTAGATAAGCAGTCTAAAGATGGTTTCAGGTTAGCTTTAGTACTCAAAAATAAATTTATATTAGAATCAATACGTGGCTTGGTATTGGAGCCTACCCTCTCACTTCACAGTCCCGTAGCGACAAGGGTGTCGAGTGCTTAACCAATATATATTGATATCCAGATTTTATACTCAACTAGAGAGCTGAGTTGCTCCTCCCCTTGGTGATTAAATCCAAGTAGGATCGTCGAGTAGGGTAAGGTGATCCGTTGAGTGGTGAAATCCAAGTCGGGCCTTGTCTCAAATATGTTATGACGTTTGCTTGATTTTGTGATTTGATTGTGTAACATAAGTGGACTATGCTTAATCCTAATGTTGTTTAATTAAACTAGGTGAGCTTATAAGAGACAGGCAATCAATGTATGCAATAAGTTTTAAACCCAAATGAAATTTTCAAATTTCATTTATGAGCACACATATAGAGATAGATGGATATAGATGTAGATAAAGAGAGAACCCAAGTAAAGACCAGGGCACCGGGGGTGCTAGAATGTTTCACTCAAATTTTGCTATTATTTCGAAGAAGGTAGTAAAACTAGAAATATGGGTTATGATAGAAATACATGATAAAAGTGCACGCATTGAATCAGAAGATTGTGACGAACTCCTCTTTCGTTGAGAAGGAAAACTTGTAGATAAATAAGCACTAAAGCAAATGTATTTGTTAGACAAATAATTAGGTGGATTGCCTAACACCGGCTAGATTTTGGAAGCATGGGCTTCCTTAGGGGTTGTCAATCCACCGTGTTTAAATAATCAAGTTGCTAATTTGGAAATGAAGCACTTGCATCAATAATCATAAGGTATTGAAATCAAGTACAAGAAAACTTGTTAGAAAAGTAGACTAGAAATGATCTAATTAGTGATAGACGAATTAATACTACTGCTAACGAGTCAGTTTATGGCTCAAAAAATTAGAAAGAGGGCTACGAGTGGTCAGAGACATAAAAGTAGATTTAGTTAGGTGTAAGAGGGTCAAATTAGCTTTGCTGGTTCTTTTTTCTGCCACAGGTGACCATCGATGGTTAGGGTGACCGTCGATGGTTTACTGTCCAAATTATGAGCTTGTCAACCGCTGATGACAAGACTCAGAAAATGAATTCCGAGAGTTTGGTGCTAGGTCTGCTAATTACAAAAGGGATGAAAATAGGTAAACGACAGTAATCAAATACTTGACTCACCAGAAAGGGGTTGATTGATTGATAGACATTGTCGATTCGTAGGTGGAATCTGGTTTGATTTCGACAGAATGACGATGCGTGGGAACTTCATCTGAGAGGCAATGACAAATTGGCTCTCCCAAATCGATTGTTGATTACGTTTGATAACGTTGGATGACCTGCAATAAGAAACTTTGATTCCCTGAGCTCTTGATAACAGTTGCAGATGCATTGATCTATTGTTGCTCTCCTCTTCTTATAGGGAAGGGCCAGGACTGAAGTAGAAGTCTAAGAGGTGCTTCTAATTATAAATTGTTCATGCAAGGTCTCACAAGAGGATTTGCACAACTTATATTTAGAAAAGGTAAGCAGGGGTTTGATGGTGTTTGCATGCTTGTTTGCATGTAAAAGCCCAGACAGTTGGGCTTGATCATCGACGGTTAACCTGACCATCGACGGTCGAAGCCATCAGTCATAAGTAGCCAAAAAGGGTGCTTTTAAGGTTGATCAATTAAACAAAAGTGAGTTTTGGTTTGTTTAGAGGATCCAAGGATTTGTTTCAGGGTTCAACAGTCAAAATTCAAATGTGTGGGATTCCGATGTCTACACAGCTATTGAGAGGGTATAATAGGAAGCATTCTAAGACTTGCATGAAACTTTGGCATATATAACACTCATACAATAAGGTAATTCATTTCTCTACTAATAGATACACTTTTGAGACATGTTTTGACTACTTACCTCCTAGTCCATTTGATGTTGTGATGGGATGACCACAAAGGAAGCATTGGGTGGATTCCAAAATCCATAAAATTGGAAAAATCATTGAGAATATAATCAAATAAAACACCAAGTGCAAGAGAGGATGGAGGACTTTTGAGCTAAGTATAAATCAAGACACGATCAACATAGAGCCAAGCACACGTTCCAAGTTGGGGACAAGATGATGTTTTACTTAAGCAAAGAAAGACTCCAATGTAAAGCAAAGAAGCTAAAACCACTTAAGTACTGTCCATTTGAGATTCTTCTAGAGGGCTCTCATGCTTTTAAATTAGATCTACCTCAATACATTAAGTTATATTTTGTTGAAAATGTTGAGAACTTATATATCTATTTAAACCTTTTATGCTAGATAAAGGATTGTTGTCACCTTCCATTGAAGACCTTACACCTAACGCTCAAGAAGAGTTAGAGAAGGATCTTTTGCAAAATAAGGTGATGACATCAAGAAGAGAAGAAAGCCATTGGGTACTTATAAGAAAAAAGTGGGGGAACTGTTCTCTCATATCTCGAGTTCTGAAGCTTTTGGGGACCAAATGCCTTCTAAATGGGGAGGTGTGATCCAAACTAGATCACGAAATAAATTGGATTTAGTTCAACTTAGCTAGTACTATCATTCACAAGTCAATGATTACAGCAACTTGAACCAATCTTATCACTCCCAATATGTCATATTTCAGCAAGATCAGAGCATGCAATTAAGGATCTACAAAGGTTGCAAAAAGGTCATGAACAACTAAAGAAGACTCTTGAAATACAAAAGAATCAAATAATGGTTTACATGGTGATAAAGCCAAAAAAATACAATAGAGTGGTAGTTTACAAAGTGATAAAGTTAAAAACAAGTACTATTGCATCATTTCATTTGGGACATGACATTTCTTTCCCAATGCTTGTGACAATTCTACTTGAATCATCTATAAAGAAGAGTATCAACAAGAAACAATGTCTTTTGACATCCTTTGACCTATGGATTGACTATTCAGTGCATTCTTATCAGTGTTGCAGGATACGCTTCTCCCCCCACTCCCCCAACGTCTCTTGTCTTGAAACGCCTCTAGCATGAGGACGTTTGGGCATGCTCGCAGGCGTCCCAAAGTTGTTTGTGACAGTGTCGGGATGCCTCCGAACATGCCCAAGGGTTTCCAGTGGGAGAAAAAAACAATCGACAAAAAATGTCAAAAAAAAAAAATTTAAAGCATTTTTAAAAAAGCCTAAAAAACTAAGACCACATCTACATGACAATGGCGGAAGAGTGTCTTGGATGTGGAAGGCAGGGGACGGAGGTCGACGACAGCAATTGCTTAACGCGGACGACGACAACAATCGATGGCAAATACAATAATTATTTGATAACAACTTGTTTTGTTTCATTTTTATTTTATTTTGGGTTTTTTTTTTTAATTTTACGTTTTGTTATATTCTATAATTTTGTTTTAAATTGTTTTATTTTATTTTTATTTTTATTTTTATTTTTATAACTTTTTAAATTTTTTTTAATTGTATATTTTAATTTTTATAATTATATTTTAAATATTTTTTCTTTTAATATTTTTTACATTTTGAATTTAATGGTGATTTTTTTTTTTTTTTTGGTCCTTATCCAAATTCGAATTTGAACTAAATTTTATCTTCATTGAACTCGAACTCAAACCTTGTGACTATGATTATGAATATAAAGACAATCTGAATCTAAATGAATCATGATTTATTTCATATTTGCATTTTAAAAATTTGAATGTATTTGCAATGTCTACTTTGAACATTTTGAAGCAATGAATGAACAAACACTATGTATTTTCAAGTGTGTTACTAAAAAAATGTGTAATATGCATTGTTTATATACACACACACATACCCACAGCATATCCAGATCAAGGTTCTAGAAAATGGCATACCCACATACACGAGTCATACCCACACCCAAACAACATAGATTCTTATCAATGTTGGTATTTGTCCACCCTTTTAAGGGTTATGTTAGCTTCTTAGTTGAGTGTTTTGGGAGTCGCAACATATAATTAGCTATAAGCGCACTATTGTATTGTTGTTGGTAGTTGTGGAAGCCTTGAGAAGGCAAATTAGCTTTTACAGTTACAAGGAGATGATGGCAGGGTAGGCCTTGGAGATTTTCTAAATTCAAGTTTTTCCAATATAGATCCCTTTAGTTGTGCTATGTTTTCGTGCTGCATTTTTGGGTGTGTTCTTGACTCTTGTTTGTTTCATTTCATGCACTAAAGCAATTCAATTTCAAGCACAAATTAGTAAACTTTTAAAGCAAATATTAAAGGGATAACAAATTAAATCAACTAAGTTATTTTAACATAGGATATGATAAACACGGGTGGATTAGCTATGAATATCTATATTGATTACGGATCATAACTTGCTTGAAGATCAAAATTATTTCCTCCAAACTCATATGCATGTTGTGTGGACATTAAATATTTTTCAAATAGTAAAATAAAATAGTGGTGAGGGGCTCATACTCCATGCATGTTCTGTAGACATTAAATATTTCTCCAATAGGAGAATAAATAGTGTTAAGGAGCACCTGCGCCACATCTTCACAAAAATTAATATTTACCAGAGTGTAAGCAACTAAATGCAAATTATGTTACTCCCTTCAACTTGAGAAAACTATTGCTCAATGGCCTATATGATAATAGCTTAATATGCTAAGTCTTGAAAATGTTCTCTACATATTAAACCCACAAACACTACAGCAGAAACTTTATGGCTACAAAATCTTCTCGTCTAATCTAAACATAATAACAAAATGTATCTTACCCTGAAAATTAATAAGTTTTATCCATATAAGATAGTTATTCTATTTTATTTATCAAAGCACTTCATGGTATAAACCATTGTAATTTCCAATCCATGAAAATATTTAATTACAAAAATAAAAATTGTACTTTTTTTCTGTAAGATCTACAAGAATTCGAAATATGTTGTGTTTCAATGTCTGCATCTGTTTTTTTGGGGCCATGATGGAGGTTATAACATTTAATAGGTACAGCTTTTTCTTCACATGAATGAAAACACCCAGGGTAATGGATAATCATCCAAAGTACTTTAAAATCAAGAATGAGATTATATTTCAAAAGAAAGGAGGTAAGGCCACCATAGTAGTTCATTTAGGTGACCTTGGAAAGAAAATATCAACATACCAAAAAAGATCAAAGATAAGAAGCTGCATGTAACAGGGACTCGCATCAAACAAAGAATTTAAGAATACATTAAAAAAACATCATGACCCTCAATCCCTCACCACAAAAATATCCAATCTTGTGAAGCAGACATTAGATTTTGTAGGTAAAACGTCTCCTCACTTGGTATTCGGCAATTAGAACTGCTGAATTAAAACACTGCATCTGATGCAAATAAATGATCTACAGTTATCCAAAACATCATAAATTGATATAATCAAAATCTCTCAATACCATAATATTCACAACTGCAAGAATATTTTCAAACCAATGCAAATGACTCTCCAGCTACCATCAACGGTGTATTTCACTTGCAATAGTCTGCTGCAAGCTTTGCCCTGTTACTGATGTTGAGGTCAGGACACCAGATGGCTCGCGCAAAGTTAACACCATTTCCCTTGTCTTCCCAAAATAAACCTTCACATTATCCACAAAATTGTTTTTGTCACAATCTAATCTATAGTTTGCTAACCAGATTTTTAAAAACTGCAAATACAAATACCACCTGATCCAACGCATTTCTCAGCTTTCCCTCCATTTCTTCAATCATCCGTCCCATGTTACTCAAATGACCATCAGCAATTGACATATCGGCTGCCATCTATACCATAAATAGTATAACTATTATAGTGAAATTGACAATGTACAACAATCACCTCATTTGAATCTAAAAAAATCAAATACTAATTAGGGAAGAAGTGCCTAGAAAAGAATATATATGTATTATAAAAGACAAATTGGCATGCAATAATTCCCATTCTTTCATAATATATGTACCAACAAATAAGCATATTGTGAAAAAGTAAATGTTACATGAGAGCCTGACTGCAGCAAAGCTGACAATACATTAAAATATTTTAATAACTCAGCGAGCCATAACTTCATTGAAACAGAACTTACATTGTTAGTGACACATGCAACTCCCAACTTCATTGAAAGAAGAATTGCATTGTTAGTGCATGCATACAAAACGCACTATGAAATAAAGAAATTAATAATGGGAATGATGGGCAAAATCGCTGCATATTAGGGTAAAATATATTATAATAAGACATTTTTATACACATTTGACATACTGTTGTTTAGGATGTGATTCCTATCTAATACCTATTCCCACTCAACCTATCTAAGGGTCTTCTAACACCCTCCCTGAGATAAACTAACAAACTAACCTATGTGGGTATCAGAGCTAATCACTCAATAAACTAATGTTAATTAAGATTAACTTAAAATTAATATATCAAACTATGATGTACTAACCTATGAAATATTAAACGTTTCCCCCTTAGTACAAACATAGTTCAAAGAGGAGCAATACTACAACAAAAGTGGGACACACTCCAGTTCGATAAGAACAACGTTGGAAGATGCAACACGCTATCCAACACAAGTGTCGCTAAGCCTCCACTTTCATTTCAAATCTGCTCCTCTAGATGGCCGAGCTTCAGCGCATAGGTACAAATCAACTAGTGGGATTGTGTCTTCACTATGCCTTTAGTGGGTGCTGACCACCTCACTAATCATCACATTTGTAGCCGTTGCACTTGATCACTGCCCACTAAATCACGAACAGCAGAATGATCACCATTGCACCAGTCACCATCCTTCACTTTGGTCTATTAGTCACACGATTTATGAATCATCTGCAGCCGGAGTATGTCATCACTACAACTAATGACTAATGACTCTTCAGCTATGGAGTCTTTTGGGCACACTTTAGTTTTGCCACTAAAGCAAACTGCAAATCTTTGAGTTAGTGGTGACAACAAGATTGTGACTGGCTTCCTTCCTCCGTTTCTTCCAACTTCCTATGGACTTGACTCACTTAGCCAAATTAACCTTGATGGCCCTGTGTACCACAAATCCTTCCATGATGCTCGCAAATGGTCAAATTGACCCTCATGGTCATGTGTATCACAAATCCTTCCATGATGTTCGCAAATGGTTTAAGTGTTAATTTTGTTTTTCTATAAACTTTCATTCACAAGAATAAACAATAGTATAGGTGTCAAAAACAACTGACAATGCACCCATGTACAAAGTATATCTTTTTAGCTTAGTTTTCATAGAAAAAATAATGTTTCGCAAAAACCACAAGGTTTTATACAAAATCCTTCTATCAACACTGAATTTACAATGTGAATATGTGACAATTTCACCTGAAACCAACTCCCAATTTAAGAGATACAAAATTTACAAACAATCCTCCAGAGAAGTTTTTATGGAAAACTACTCTATATGAACACTAAAACAATTAAAACTCAAAAGCTATACAAGATGGAGCAAAATGCCTATGGGGAAATGTTTTCTATGGTATATGACATAATCCAGCAAATTTTCATAAAATGACTCCCTCCTAATCATGAATTATGGAATTAGTTCTGACTTGGCATCCTAGGAGTGAAATATTTAAAACTAATGTGTATATGTATATGTAAATATATATATATATATATATATATTTACATATACATATACACAAAGGTCTTAATTGTAATATAGATCAATGTTTTCACATGAACAAAGGTGTTTTCTCCCTTCAGCCTTATCTCATTTCCTCAAGAAGACCCTACTCTCACTGCAAGAGGAACTCTCATCCGCCTAGGGTGGGCTTCTAGATCTTTTCATGCTCAGGACCTATGGAAGTAGACCAAATCAAAACAAAGCCCTCCTCCTGTGCAAAAGCAAGAAGTAACTCTACAATTTAGCATATTTTGAGGAAACGAGGGACGGCCAATTATATGGAAAGCATCAAAGGGCACGACCAAACAGTGTATGCAGATTTTGCAAAGGCTTGGAAAGCTAGGATGGTTTCTCTAAGAGGAGTGTCTCTGGAAGTAACTAAAGAAAGCATTGCCAAGGTTAAATGTATGTCTGAGGGACTGAAGATTTTCAAGGACAGAAAAAGCAAAAATGAGGAAATCAATTTGTTCTTTAAAGACAAATAAAAAATCCATGAGTTCTAAGATGGTACCCTTAGAGTTTCTCTGCAAGACCCTGGGGTGAATTTAGTCTGCATATCATGAAGTATATTACACTAGGTCGGTATAAAAGATCATGCTCCTACCATTTCAATTTGTTGAACCACTTCAGGCATAGGAGACTGGTGAGTTTTCCTTTCTTCTTGCTCATGTCTCTAGGAAACTCTATTATGGAGTCTTCTTTTCTTCTTGTTCATGTCTTTAGGAAGCTCTATTATGGATGTTCAACTAGGTAAGGGGGAAGTTCCTATCCATCAAGGCCTTATTTATTTGGTGTCTCAAGAGGCTCTACATAAGATCTTTTTAGTTGAGATTGATCATGTGTCAGCTGCTTCAGAGGGCTTGGTTAGAGAGAATGAGGGTTCTGTTAACCCTTTTCTTATAGGAGAGAGTAAGAACAGGCAAGGTCTAAGGTTTATTAAAATCAAAATTCCTTCTGCTCGAAATCGGAAACAAGGCAAGGAAGAAATGGGGCATAATTCAGATAGGCAAAAGAATGATAGGGAGGATGAGCTTCCTATAAAGGAACAAAATATAAAGACTCTCCCAACAATAAGAAACCTAGCTCCACAAGAGATATGTCTAGGTCATGTGATGGCCTTTATAAGCACAACCCAAGTAAAGTTATTGAAATCCCCGATGAAGATAAGGACACTCACGCTGAAGTTGAGCCCTTTCACAGTCAACAGGTTGATCCTCACTATCCTCCTTCTAAAGGTGCCATCCAAAACAAAAACAGAAATTTTGGCTAACGTTGAACATCTTCAAAGCAAGATTGAAATATTAGAAACTGAGTCCAATCTGCAGCTAAGTATCTTAAAATGGTTTTTTTAGAGAAAACAGTAGGCTTAAGATCAAACTTGATCATTTTCATCATTAGATTAATCATGTTGCCCCCTTAGCGGAAAAGCATTTTGACAAAGAACAATGGAATTCATTTAAAGAGCTATGTCATATGAGGGAGGAAATCTCCAATTTAATCTACAGAATGGAGAAACTTGAAGGTGAACTGTTGTAATATCCCCTTTAGGGCATATTATGCAAATCTAGAAATTAACCACTAACCCTAACACAACAATAGCAATTTCAGATTTTTTTATATCAAGCCCTAACAAAAAATTCAGAATTCTGGAAATATGAAACTAGGGCACAAATTGCAATATTTTACCATTAAATAATTGCCAAAAATTCTAGAATAATTACAGCTCACAAAAACACCTCCAAATATGATTTTTACAAGCAAGTATAGGTTTGAAAAATCATAATATATACCAACTGTATAATTGATTGAAAATATATCAAAAAATCCAACAATATGCCCAAAAACTACAGACTTTCTCCTCAAGGTGGGTCGCCACCCTAGGAATGACCCTTCCAGTGGGTCATTGGTCCAAAAATGCCTTGCAAGGCAACTCACCACCCTCCAAACGGTCTCTACAAACCATGCCATGCTCTTGGAACCCTGCAAACTACTGTGCTCCCCCAATTGGAGCCCTAGAAATCCCAAACTGATCAATTTTGTCCATTGCTACCTCTGAAATGAAACTGCCCAAATGAGATTAAGGGTTTCCATCCTTCACTTCAAGTTTTCAATGAAGGTTTTCATCTTCAATGGATGAAGTCAAGCAAATCATGTTTAAACTTGTGATTTCAATTCATAAACATAACATGAGAGTTCAAAATGAACCTCCTTCCCCTTTTTATATCATTTCCCTCCAATATACTTTTTAAATTAAGGATTGACTTATATCAAATTAGAGGAGCCTCCTTATTTATTACAAATCAAAATAGAAAGGAGTTGCTAACATATTCACTGTTGGCAACTAAGGTATATTATTACTTTTATTTAAAGTATCTAAAAATACTTTTTTATTTTAATAATAATATTATTTTATTTTTAGAAAATGGGACATTATAGTCCGTCCTTCCCAAATTTGCTTGCTCTCAAGCAAATGCAATCCCATTTTCTATTATCTCTGAAATACTTGGATCCCACTTCAATCTTGGGAACTTGCAACCCCAAACACTTGCTTCATAAACATAGCCTTGAGCTTCAATAGGTCCCATATTGTTATTATGGGCTAAAAACAAACTCAGTTGACCCCACTCTTGCTTGTCACATGTCATGAACATTGTAATTTCCTTCAACATATGCAAACTATGCACTCTTTGACTCATAAGAATCTCTTTATCAACACTCATATGGGTTGTTCCTAAACCTGCACATAGAACAAACATGTCAATGAAATCAAGAACTCTCCACACCACTCCAACCACTTCACCATGCCTTGTAGGCATATTGTTCAACTCTCCTCCCATGCTTACATCTTCATAGTTTCCATTAGTGTGATGGACTTCCAAAGGTCCATTCTTGTTGTCTCAAACATGGTTGTAGTTGTATCGTTGCATTTTCTCGTTCATAATCAGCATTGTGATGGTTGGAAACTCTTCCATAATAGCTGCAAACAATCCTTCATTGATGGTATGCAGAACATCCTTCTGCCTTATAACTGAAAATACTCTTGTAACTGTCATAAAAATTGTTAAAGGACCGGTGTTGTTGAACATAGCCAAAAAAAAAATAGGACAGCAGCTATCATATTTTAATTTCTTCACAAAATTCAGAAATGTCAGTGATATAGGAGCT
Organism: Torreya grandis; assembly: GCA_037957365.1. NCBI lineage: Eukaryota > Viridiplantae > Streptophyta > Pinopsida > Cupressales > Taxaceae > Torreya > Torreya grandis. The sequence continues at coordinate 3,157,697 of JARHVA010000598.1, read as the reverse complement.
GAAATCAACCATATAGTGACTGCAAATGCCTTCTTGTATCTCCTAAGGTCACCTGGATCCCAAACTTTCCTGTACAAGCAATTTGGAACTTGTATGAAAGGACCTATGTGCCCTTTGCCACTCAAAGTGTGCATCACTCTATTATCATTTTCACTATGTTGTCCATGATAACAATAAATCTAAAATGGCCCATATGAAACAACAAACCTGAAATATGACTTTTCTTTTCATACCTTGGGCTGGAATCCAATTGTTTACTTCTTTTTTCAGATTTAGAAGTAGGAGCTTTTGGGGAACTTATCTTGGCACAACCATCCTTGTGTTTATCAAGAACCATATATGTTTCTACTAAAGGTTCTCCACTTTCCACTTGCATGGTGGAATCCTTTAAGGGTTGCTCACTAGCTTTTTTCAGATAAATTTCTTGCTTCTTGATTTCCTCCTTGGAATTCTCATGAAGGTTTGACTTTCCATCATTTTCCTTCAAAATTACTTGCAGCTCAATTTTTTCTTCATTCTCCCTTCTTACAATTTGTAATTTATTTTCCTCTTCCTTTTTCAAGGCATGCTGAAGATCTTTTGGATTGTTCCTTGGTTTATGCACAACCTTAAAACTATACTTGCCTTTCTTCAATGCCACAAAATCTACAAGGCTAATTTCTTCTCTAATTGCCGGTGGAACAGTGATATATTCCTTGTAGTTTGCAGACACATCATTCCGTATAGAAGGTTGCTCCTCCCTTTTTAAAATGACTTCCATGAAGGAAGTTGGGCTGATTAGGCCTTCGTGTAGATCCGACCATCACCCTAGGTGGAGGGGGAGGGTTGTATGTATATGAAGTGTTGCCTTCAGTATTGTGTGGCTTGAGCCCATTCATATCTTTCATGGTTTGGATGAATTCAGCCATCATTTTTGTCAACCGCTCTTGATTTTGGACGAATCTTTTAAAACTAAACCTATCCAGGTCATCCATGTTACTCTGTCTTGGCTGTTCCAAGTTTGTCTTTCGTAGTACCTCACTTCCCCATCATTGTTTGGCATGAAGCCAACCCAAACTCCCACAGCTAGCCAAGTATTTAGCTCTGATACCACTGTAATATCCCCTTTAGAACGTATTATGCAAATCTGAAAATTAACCACAAACCCTAACATAACAATAGCAATTTAGGATTTTTCGTGTATCAAGCCCTAACAAAAAAATCCAAATTCTGAAAATATGAAACCAGGGCACAAATTGCAATATTTTACCATTAAATAATTGCTAAAAAATTTAGAATAATTACAATTCACAAAACACCTCCAAATCTGATTTTTACAAGCAAATGTATGTCTGAAAAATCACAATAAATACCCGTTGTATGATTGACTCAAAATATATCAAAACATCCAACAATCTGCCCAAAAACTTCAGATTTTCTCCTCAAAGTGGGTCGCCACCCTAGAAATGACCCTTCCAGTGGGTTGTTGGTCCCAAAATGCCTTTAAGGCAGTTCGCCACCCTCCAAAGGGTCTCTACCAGCCATGCCACACTCTTGGAACCCTGCAAACTGTTGCACTCCCCCAATTGAAGCCCTAGAAATCCCAAAATGATCAATTTTGTCCGTTGCAACCTCTGAAATGAAGTTGCCCAAATGAGGTTAAGGGTTTTCGTCCTTAACTTCAAGTTTCCGTCTTCAATGGATGAAGTCAAACAAATCATGTGCTTAAATTTGTGATTTCAATTCATAAACATAACATGAGAGTTCAAAATAAACCTCCTTCCCCTTTTTATGTTCTTTCCCTCTAATATACTTTTTAAATTAAGGACCGACTTCTATCAAATTAGAGGATTCATCTTCTTTATTACAAATCAAAATAGAAAGGAGTTGCCGACATATTCACTTTTGGTAGCTAAGGTACATTATTACTTTTATTTAAAGTATTTTAAAATATTCTTTTATTTTAATAATAATATTATTTTATTTTTAGAAAAGGACATTACAACTGTTCACTATATAAGAAAACCTCAAAAAGGTGACAGACACCACTAGAACCACCATAAAACATTGTGCCACTAATATCCAAATGTTACAAGATGGGCTGAGGAAAAGGAAAGATGTTTTGGCCTAAGTCGGACCCAGGAAGAGATCCAAGGGCCAAAAAAATAATCAAGTTGTTGTGGATGACCCTGAGGAATTATTGTACAAGGCCATATGCAATACTTGAAGGAGTGGGAGGCTGCTATAGCTCTTAATGATTCTCTTTGCCTGTGGTTGAATCTTGCTAGTTTTAAGTTGCACTGGTAATTATGGTGTCAGTTTGTTGTTGGTAGTCTGCTTCTTGTTTACTTGGGTTGTTTTTATCGGCGTTTTTGATCATTTCTAGTTTCTTGTATGGTTGATCATTGTTTATCCTTGGATCCTTGTTGTACAAAGGTTTGGGCCCTTTTAAAACCCACATTTAACCCTTAATTAAAAAAAAAATACATCAAATAGTAAACTCAAACATGCAATCAGATATAACCCACCCTAATACCAATGATGGAAAAAATTGCTTTGTATCAAGGTAAGACATATTTATGCATAATTGGCATCCTATTGTTTAGAATGTGATTTATTATCTACAACCTATTCTCACTCAACCTATCTAGGAGTGTTTTAACACCCTTCCTAAGATAGACTAACGAACTAACCTATGTGGGTGTCAAAACTAATCATCCAACAAACTAATATTAATTTAGACTAACCTAAAATTAATCCATCAAACTATGATGTACAAACCTAGAAATAACCAATAGGTAATTAGGAAGGTGTGGAGAAAACCAATCCTTAAAGAAGAGAAACTCCAAAAGGAGGCATGACAAATTTATTCCTTTATAGCATGAACCATTCTTACTCAACTCCCAGGTTCAAGAGACGACGATGTATTTTCTTTGGAACAATGGCATTGTTAATTGTTGGCAAGGGCTAAAATGTAGAGAACACATTATCATCACCCCCACTGGAAAACGGTTGACATATCAATTAGCATGATGTTAGAAGCTTTAGGTGTCACCATAACATTATTGCTCAAGTTCTGTTATGCATTAAAATTTCACTATTAATTATCACACTGAAATAATTTGTGTTATCCCTGGATTATTATCTCTGGAATCAACTTAATATTGAGGTGAAATCAATTAACCCACTTCACTCCTCCATGAAATTAATTATATTACTTTATTTCCCTTCTCATGATTTATATAATACATGATTCCCCACTTCCCTCAACCCCGCCACCTCCCCCAAGTTTGTAATTGTCGTGTCTTTTCTTTCATTTAGATTTTACCTCTGTTATCAAACGCAACCCCGCAACCTCCCCCAAGTTTGTAATTGTCATGTTTTTTCCGTCATTTAGATTTTACCTCTGATATCAAACTTTTGGCATAAGAGTACATCATATAACTACTTGCAACTGTTTCCATTCAACTTCCAGATTATTCCAAGGAAACTGCCTCGAATGAATCAAGATAACCGTACTTATCATATTTTGACTGTTGCGAGATATTAGTCGTCTTATAGGCCACAGTTCTACATGCCCAAACATTTATAGGAAAACCTGGGTCATTATCAGCACCCCCATAGGAAAATGTTTGACATATCAATAGCATGATGTTAGGAGCTTTAGGTGTCACCATAACATTATTGCTCAAGTTCTATTATGCATTAAAATTTCGCTATTAATTATCACACTGAAATAATTTGGGCTATCCCTGGATTATTATCTCTGGAATCAGCTTAGAATTGAGGTGAAATCAATTAACCCACTTCACTTCACTCCTCCATGAAATTAATTATATTACTTTATTTCCCTTCTCATGATTTATAGAATACATGATTCCCCACTTCACTCAACCCCACCACCTCCCCCAAGTTTGTAATTGTCGTGTGTTTTCCTTCATTTTGATTTTACCTTCAATATCAAACTTTTGGCATAAGAGTACATCATATGACTACTTGCAAATGTTTCCATTCAACTTCTATATTATTCCAAGGAAACTGCCTCGAATGAATCAAGATGACCGTGCTTGTCATATTTTGACTGTTGCGAGATATTAGTCATGTTATAGGCCACAGTTCTACATGCCCAAACATTTATAGGAAAACCTGGGTTATAAACTGTGACTCTCAGTTGTAGGAATCTGATATGACCCTATAGAGAACTAAAGAGAAAACACGGAGAACAGCAGACAAACGATACTCACACACTCTTCATTAGCATGGGTTAAATAGATTTATAAAGAGGAGTGCTGGCTGGAGAATGTCAAGCACATGTAAAGTGCCAGATTGTAGGGCATGCATAGACACCTACAGCAGTCTATCCAACATGCAGTAAAGAAAGGCTCCAATGAACTAAGCCAAGTGTATCGTGCAGATATTTACAATAAGAGATTATTGCAAGAGAGAAAATATCATCATTTCCTTCCTGCTGTGAGGAAGTTGTCCCAACTTCTACGTGATTTGAGGAAACTTCTTGTCTACACTGGACTTTAAGAATGTTTTTTGCATCTCAAAATTAGATCTGTTTTGTATTAGATTAAGTATACTTTATAAAAATGCCTAAAATGGTTTTGTCTGTTGTCATTGTTTTTGCATACATTTGCATGTGCTAATGACAGCACGTGGGTTGCTTAGCTGATAAGAATGATTCTTTGTTTGTAGGTTTCTCACTAACTATATATTTAGCCACCTTCATTGTAATGTCACAGCTTGATTAATAATCTGATATAATATATAACTTTGTCATTCAAAGACCCTGTGAATACCTGTGAAGGAGAGAATCATGTGAAGTGTTTGAAGTGTGAGATCTCATTGCGAGGAAGGAAGTGTTCCAGGATAAATGGCACACCTTGTGTGAATATCTTCCGGGTAATCAAAACCTGAATGAAGAAAATTCTTAATGTTTGTTCTCTGTTGCAAGGGAGAGGAGCTTGACAGGTATGCTGAAAGGACTGCGTGGTGAGAGGATTTGTGCTTTGACGGAAGCATGAACATGAGGAGAAGGATGTTGTATTGACACAGTAAAACATAGAATACGTGTGGAAAATATAAGGATGAACGTGTCTGACGATTGGTAGCACCTCTGTCCAAGGAGAAGCAAGAGAAGTGGGGCTAGAGAAGTGCTTGAGACCTACGCTGCTGTTGTGTGTTTGACGACGCTGCAGCCTTGGGCACAGCCATACAACACCATCTATTTACATTTGCTCAGCTTGGTCATTTACACACCAGCAAAGAAGGAACTTTGCCTCAGCCGGAGGAAGCGTGTTAAGAAGGGAAATGCACAACCTTGGATTGTAGGAACTTGGCACAGCCTGAAGAAAAAGACGCCTTTGAGGATAAAAATAAGCACACCTCTTTGAAGTTACAGAGAGATGCAGCTGCTTGTAAGAACACAGCCCTGTGAAAACTGCAGGAGTGGTGGGAGGTGCAGGAGGAAGTTTGAGAAAGGAGCCTTGGCACAGAATAGAGGTGCCTGGAGGAGAATAGAGGTGCAGCCCGTGGAAGAGGAAGAGGCACAGCACCTGAAAGGAGGATTTAAGATATAATTCTGATATGGTTTTATCATATAGTTATATCGTTATAGAAATTTAAGGCAAAACAATAATTTTATAATATTTAATTTTTTTATTTTTTTAAGTTTATAACTTAATAAACTTAATAAAAATTTATTAAATTTGCCTCGAGATAAGCTTGGAAGCTGTTTAATTCCATATTGTGTGATTGGAAGAATATTTTTGGCTCAAAATTTGCCACATTGTTCACATTTGTAAGACAAAGTGATTGGTACTGGTAGCTTGGTCTGAAGTGTCATATATTACAAGATTTAATTGTTTTAGTGGTCTACGTGGTCTAGGTGTAAGGTATGGCCGGTATACAACATTTGTTATTAACTTATTACTTAAGTCACAACATTTGTTATTACTTGACTCACATCATTTGTTAGCCTGTGGAAATGGAAGAGGAAAAGGAAGAGGCAGAACACCTGATAGGAGGTTTTAGAATATAATTCTGATATGGTTTTATCATATAGTTATATCGTTATAAACATTTACGGCAAAACAATATCTTTATAATATTTAATTTAATATTATTTTTTTAAGTTTATAATTTAATAAACTTAATAAAAATTTATTAAATTTGCCTTAAGATAAACTCGGAAGCTGTTTTATTCCATATCGTGTGATCGGAAGAATATTTTTTGCTGAAAATTTGTCACATTCTTCACATTTATACAACAAAGTAATTGGTAGTGGTAGCTTGGTCTGAAGAGCCATATGTTACAAGATTTTATTGTTTTAGCGATCTAGGTGGGCTAGGTGTAAGGTAAAAATGGCCAGTATACAACATTTGTTATGACCTAAGTCACAAAAACTAACCAAAGAGAATTACAATTTATGGCGTTAAAAAATACTTACCATTTCTGAGTATAGAAACCTTGACCAGTTTGTTTTAGGTAAAAAACAATGACCAAAGGATGACGCTGAAGACATAAAGAAGCTATAATGCTTTTGGAATTGTTGGTTGCTGATACCCTGGTGCCAGAAGTAAGAAATGTTGTTGCAGCCCTGGTTTAGTGGGAAACTCTTAAAACCAAGTATCAGGTTTGAAAAGTTAGAAGAGCGTTGTAATTGAAAAAATTGTTGTTTACCACTAAGTTACAAGAAAGAGGTTTTGTTTTTGAATATCTCTTATGTCTGAAGGATCTTAGTGATCAACTATCTGCCATTATAAACCCAATAGATTATCAGGATATGGTTGCTTTGGTGACGCATAACTTGCCTTCATCTTTTGATTCCTTTGTAGGGTCCTTGCATCTAATTGCGGAGAATCAAGAAATCAATTTTGAGACATTTTTCTTGCAAAAGGAGCGGAGGCAAGATCAGAGAGAGGCATCCACTTTAATCAGTACAGAGAGTGCATTCGATGCATGGTTCAAAGGAAGAGGCAGACAGTACAATGCTAGCAATTTGTCACGTGACTCTTCCAGAGGTGATAGATAAAAGTGAAAATGTCATTACTATAAAGAACCTAAACATTTCAAGAGAGAGATTGTCAGAAAATATAGTTTGACCTAGCAAATAGTCAAAAAAGATCACGATATGCAAATATTGTTGAAGGGGATGAATAAGAGGCAACATGTGATTTTGCATTTGTGGCATCTCAAAACCAGTCAGATGAATCTAGAATATGGTACTTTGACTAAGGTGCATCCCAAATCTATATGTTGTGTTACTTTCATTGAAGATAAAAGTAGTGAAATTGTTTCTTTGGGTGATGGTTGGACTCACTTTGTTAGAGGATGTGGGGATGTCCAATTACATTGAACAATGTTATTAGTTATACATTTAAAAATGTTAGATATGTAACTGACATGAACAAAAACCTATTGTTTATTAGTGAGATTCCCAAAAACCCTAGTCTTTGTGTAAAGTTTTATGGCAAAAAAAGTATGGTAACTACTCTTCATGATAACAAAGTAGTTGTTGTTGGTATTGGTAAAAGAGGGTAATATAAACCAGTTGATCCCAAAACAAAACAAAAAACATGCACTAGCAATGGTTGAAAGTACTAATGTACTTTGGCATGAGACGTGTGGTCATTTCAATTATCAGTATCAAGTAAGACTAATATGGTGAATGGACTTCCATCCATTCAAAAAAGTTAGCATGAGAGGTATGGTCACCTTACTTATCAATATCTAAATGTACTAAGACTGATATGGTAAATGGACTTTTATCCATTCAAAAAAGTCAGAATGTCTATACAAGGTGTCAAATGGGCAAACCCATTCGACATCCATCTAATACTGGTAACGCATTGCAAGCAAAATGAGTCTTGGCCCTGATACATGTTGATTTGCATGGTCCAATGCAAACACTTACAGAGTCTAAAGCACAATAATTTTTGCTAATACTTGATGACTTTTCTAGGAAAATGTGAGTTGCTTTTGTAAGCAAAAACACAGATTTTTCAAGTTAAATATCCTTTTGAGATTTGAATAAAATGACAAATCATTATATATAAAGCGATACCTGTCGTGATTCCGTTTTTTTGCCTCTAGGGTTTTTTCGTGCTCGAGTGGTCAATCCGGGAAGAAGGCCCTGCTTCCACGGATCTATGATGGCTCCTTGGCGCTTGCAACCTCCAAGAAAGGCACCGAGTGTGGGATGGATGTCGAGGCTGGGATTGGTAGATGCTCTAAGACAGTCATGGATCATGGGATATATTCACAGCCAGCTGGGATGACTCGGGAGAACTTTTTTGATGACGCCTTGGTTTTCGTGACCACTGGGCATTGCACCGACTAGAGGAAGGGCGCACGTGCTATGAATGGTATGGCTTGTGAAGCTAATGGAGTTACAAAGGGCAAATCCTTTGTCAAAGTGCTTTCTTAGGAAGAGAAGACTATGATAACCGCAAGCAAGCCCTTGGTTGTAGCTAAGGATACTCCAGTAGTGTCCTTTAAGAATGAAGCTCTTGAGGAGGTGTTTTGTAATGAGGAATGGTTCGCAGCCAGGGGTTTACTTTTTTGATGACGCCCTGGTTTCTACGACCACTGGGCATGGCACTGGCTGGAGGAAGGGCGCGTGGGCTATGAATGGTACGGCTTGTGAAGCTAATGGGGTTACAAAGGGCAAATCATTTGTCAAAGTGCTTTCTCAGGTAGAGAAGACTTGATAACCGCAAGCAAGCCCTTGGTCGTAGCTAAGGATACTCTAGTAGTGTCCTTTAAGAATGAAGCTCTCAAGGAGGTGTTTCATAATGAGGAAAGGTTCGCAGCCAGAGGTTTAGTGTGTAGATTTGACAAATTTTGGCTTGGCCTCCCTGATCTTCATCAGTGGGTCTCTGATTCATGACAACAATTAATGAAGGACAGCTTGGAATTGTACCCTTGTGCCAAGGGGTTTTTTATTGTGATTTTTTATAGTATTGCAGACTAAAACAAGGTTATTAAGGCCAAATCTTGGAGTTGGGATCAGCATCTCTTTTGCTTGAAGCCTCAGTTTCCTGCATTCAACCCCCTTCTCGAAAACCTTTCCTTCAGGCCTATTTGGAATCGTTTGCCTTATCTCCCCCTTCAGTTTTGGGATGAATCTTGCCTATTGGCCATTGGTGAATCCTTGGGAAATATGTTGGACATTGATGCTTCTACTTCTAATTTTTCCCACACCACCTTTGCGCGGATTCTTATTTGTTTAGATGTTTCTAAGGAGCTCCCAACAGCCATTGAATTGAGGGTCAAAGATTGGTGTTGGCTCAAACCCTAGATTATGAGGGGCTGCCATTCAAATGTTGTAGATGCTTCAATACTGATCACTTGGCCACGTCTTGCCGTAGCACCAAATGCAACGTAGACTCTTCTTGGTGGAAGGACGCAAGTGTTGATCATCTTACTATTTTGCCAAAAAGTCCTCCTGCAAAGCCAGTAAGAGAAGTTGAAGAAATTAATTAAGTGGCGGAGACTAATGCTGGTAACCCTCAAAGAATGATTTCGCCCTTGACTGCCAAGGAGTAGGATTTTGAGGTTGATGGGAGAACAAGGTCTCTTAATGTGGATTTAGCTAGTGGGATCATGACATCTCGAGGTCCGTCGGTGGAAATGTGTACACCTTGCGTGGATTCACGAAAATCAGGTAACCAAGAAGGTTTGAATGTAGTGAGGAGTAAGAGAAAAGGAAACTTCATACCTACCTTGTCATCCATAATCCTCTGCTCTCATAGCAGAGAGGGCAAGGGAGGGATTAGTTCTAGTGGATAGTTTTGTTGTGTTGTTAATTTGGACTTTTTTTTGGGTTCACCTTGGGGATGTTAGTCTTCCTTTGGCAGTTCTGGAGTATTTCAGCCAGGTTTTAGCATTTATGTTCCCTCGTGGATTCTCATCCGAGGCAAACAGGTGACATTTTGGTTCAATCATTATTATGGGTGAGGGACCCTCTAACCCTTATTTATCTATCAAAAAAAATGGATTTTTCTCTAGTTTTGTTGCATGGAAAGCTTTGATAGAGAAAACAAACAAATAGAAAGGTCAAAGCTCTTAGAACAAATAATGGAGGCAAGTTTGTCTCAAAATGGTGTAAGAAATTCTGCTAGCGGGAAAGATATACACGGGTAGTATAGTATTTTGTACACTATAGAGAAATAGAGTCATGGAAAGGAGGAACAAGCAATAATGGAGATGGCACATGCATTATGTAGAGCCAAAATGTACCTTATAGGTACCAGGTAAAAGCTTTGAATACAACAGTTTACATTCTCAACATAATTCCTTGTAAACCCTGGCATAATGTTACTCCTAAGAAAACACAATCAAGAAGAGCACATGATATAAGTAATTTTCATGTTTTCGATTGTATTGATTTTGCGTTGATTCCTGAAGAAAAGATGAATGGTTTAGATGCCAAAAGTAAAACATATATCATGGCTATAGCGAGTAGTCTAAGGCATACAAATTTATTTGTCTCTTTTAAAAAAAAATGTAGTCAATAGAAATGTTATAGATAATAAAATTTATATATAATAAAATACTATTCTTTTCATGTAATGGTTAATCGACAGATGGTAGTGTATGGGTAATTGTAGATGATATTTTTGAATCAAGTTATGGTGTTAAAATTGAACAAGGCTCAAAGTTGAAAACATCAAAAGAGCCAAATTCTCGAGGGGGAATTGATGGTGAAGAGTGTTTCTCAATCTTCACAGCAAGATCAGGAGGGCTATCAAAAGACACTGAAGCGGTATTATACCACAATGAAAGACGTTCGAAAAGGTGAATTGCCTCGGTCAATGGAAGGTCAGTCTACAAGATTAAGAAGGCAAATGGTCCAAGGTGACGAGCAAGTAAATTTTGCTTTTATTGTTATTTCACAGGTATTTGCGCCTAGCACATTTACAGAGGCCAAAGTCAAACCCAAATGGAAAGCTTCCATGAAGATTGGAACAAGTCGTAGGGGCATACAAAAAAGGCAAAATAGTTTTGTGTGAAATATATGTCCCAAAATTCTTCAAGGATGGAAAGCATTAGACATCGGACATTTAAGAGATCGATGCAAGAATATCACTTAGAGGATATAACATGGCACTATGTTGTTTAGTCTTCGATATATTATGATAATGTAGTTTGTGTTGGAATTAATCACTCTTAACATCAGACAGCTGAAACATGTAACATTCCAGACGAGACGACACTTCAAGTTACAACAAAGTGAATCCAGTGAACCCAGTACTCAAAACCATTTCCTATTTTACTCAATGGTTGCAACAATTATTTACTCATTTACTCCGGTGAGATGGATTAGCCACCATAGGGGCAATTGGTGATATTTACTGCATTGGCAACAAGATTATACTTTGATTAAGTTCATGTCCGGACATAATCATATTATTATTGTAATGACTAAAACATTTGGCTTGTATCCAATTTAGTCATTAAGAGAGGGTATTAGATTAAGTTAGTATAGTTTATAATAATGCTTAAAATGGCTTAGTCTATTGTCATTGTTTAAGTGGAGATTTGTTTGTGCTAATGATAGCATGTAGGTTGTTTGGTTGATAATACTGATTCCTTGTTTGTAGGTTTCTCACTCGCAAAATATTTAGTCACTTTGCATTGTAATGTCACAGCTTGATTAATAATCTGATATTATGGTGCTCAAGAACTAGGAATCCATGGACACCCCAATCAAGTAGTCGGAATGGATTCCAATGAACTAGGCCAATGTAATGTCCCTTTTCTCAAAATTAATACAAATAGAAGACCCTTGCCTATCCATTATTTCGCGAAGGCTAAAGGGGTGGAAAAAGGGAAATAAAATTAATAATTTAACTAAGTCAACCAAAAGTAACTTAATGTTATTTCATAAACGGCCCTTATGTTTTACTATTACTGATAAAGGTAACTTTAATAAAATAAAAGCATGTCAACGTCAAATTAAAAGGTGGGCGCTACTTTTTAGGTTTTTCATTGAAAAAGGTGAAAATAAATTATAAAAGAGAGAGTTGGCCTTTTTGGAAAGCATTCAAATTTTATTATTCATTTTTTATCAAGCAAGTTTGAGCAGCAACTTCAACTTTCAACATTAGAGGATGAAAACCCTCTAGTGCATGGCCCTGAGGACGAAAACCCTCATACCCAATAGGTGATTCCATCCGGAGATCACATCGGTGGTTACAAAAAATTAGAATAATTCAGTTTGATAGAATAGCAGGGCTACATTTATAACAGTGGATCAGTCACATCAGCTAGGGCATCACCTTTCAGAGCTACGTTTGATTTTAGGAGGATTTACTATTGTTTCTGAAGACCAGAATTCAATTTTTGGCTTTTTCTAGCTTCGTGTCACTCATCCATGGCTGTCGTACAACCTAATGTACCTGTTGTACCTTGGCGTTAGGGTTTTGTGGTCATCTTTCGCTGGGCGTCACACCTTGCAACCTAGCATCATGCCTTGCCACATCAATCTCCCTAGCAACATCATTTCTAGTCACTTCAAGGTTTGGCATCATACTTCTCGTGACTATTTACTATTGTACCTATCGTACATACCTAGGCGTTAACTGTTGTATCTTTCCAAGCTGTGGCGTCATCATTTTTTGACCCTATTATTGCTAGCGACATTCTTTTGAGACTTAATTGCTACTGTACTTCATCTTTGGATTGTGGCAATTGGTTGCAATAAGGGTTTGGAGTTATCTGGACCTTTATATACATTGTCAAACCGTCAATATTGTTGTTGTACCTTGTTACACTGAATAGTAATGGGCATTTATTGTTAAATTCATGATTTATGGACTTTCACAGTTAGAATTTGTTGTAATAAAAGTTGTAATTGGCTTATTGAATAAAATCTACAATTGGGTTACTACCAGTTTTGTATATTTCAGTTGTATGGTTTATTTCATCTTGTATGCTTTCATCCTAATTCAATAAGGGTTTTACGAAAAATCCAAAATTGTTATATTTATCCAAAAAGGGATATTTCAATGTATCAGAGCTTGATCTTGCCAACCTGCAAGGTTAGTTCTATTTTTTTTAATAGAGCCCAGTGAAAGAGGAAAAGATTTGGGAAAGAGGCTTTACAAAGCAGTGAAGAGAATTAAGCTTTTGCCTCAGTTAAAAATTGATCTACTCAACATTTTGAAGGAAGTGGGGAACTGTTTATCCATGGTAGAACAATCACATTCTGAGGCTATGCAATGGGTAGCAACTCCAATGATTTCTCTGGTTAAGCCCACGCATTTGAGGCACCCAGACAAAGAGGTGAGACTTATAGTTATCACTTGTATTGGTGAAATTACAAGAATAACAGCTCCTAAAGTTACATACAGCAGAAAAACCAAGAGGAAGATACTTCAAATGATTGTGGATAGTTTTCAAGGTCTAGATGTCTGACAGTTCCACGGAGTTTCCTGATGGGGGGATGCGAGGACGCGGGGACGGGTTTCCGATATGGGGGGACCGGGGGCCTAAGTTTGGGGATGGTGGGGGGACAACGGTAGGGGGCAGCGGGGGAGCGGTGCAAATACATATAATACTTGAAAAATTAGTTATAAAAAGATATATAAAGAATAAGTATATTGCATTGAACATCAACAATTTAACATTGTGATTTAATCATTTAAGTTTCAAGTTTGATCCATTGAACCAATGAACATTGAATATTGAACATTGAAAATGAAAATCAAGATATCGAATTCACAATTTTTTAAATTTCATAATAATGATTCATGATTACAATCAAGTATCCACAATGTTCAAAAACAAAATACTAAAATAGTGAAATACTAAATACAAATGACTCAATGAGTCAATGGCTAATCATCCCCAAAGTTCTCGTTGAAGTCCTCATCACTAGAACTGTTGGACTCCACACGCTCAAGCTCCTCCAAACTAATACTAACCAGCCCTGTCTGTGTAGCATCATCATCAATTTGTGTTGGCTCCTCTGGCTCTACATCCCATCTAGTTGTTGGGCTCTCATTGTACGCAAGTGTGTTGCGGTCAATGACACGCAAGGCACTATGTACAACTACAAGCTTCTCTGCCCTCTTAGAGGTAAGCATGTTCCTTTTCATGGAGTGGATCCAACTATAAGTAGACCAGTTCCTCTCAACAACAGAAGAACTAAAAACCTAGATAGTAAACGAATGGCTAGATCGGTAGTCAAAGAACGAGGCCCATACAAAGTCCACCACAAAATTGGTTCCTCCTATGCCATTGTCTCCTTTATCTATTTCGACCTCATGTGAATATCCCCTAAGAGTGGCAAATTTTGTCCACTCGGTACGAATGATACTGGCCTCTGTAGAATTGTAAATTTTTTTAATGGCCTTCATGAACCCTACCTTCACCTCAACATCTTGTATAGGTGTAAGTCTCCCAGGCCTTTGCACATACCACTTCGGGTTCAATGCATAGGCAGCCATGTGCAAAGGAGTGTTGAGCTTCTCCCATCTGTTGTGAATGATCAACTGAATATTTTCTGTGTAGAATTGCGATGTGAGATCCTTCTCTCGTACAACAACCTTCATTTGATCAAGCATAGTATCAATGCACTCATACACCTCTCCAAGGCTAGGTGCATTAGCATCCCCATATCTAATCACTGTGAAGACTAGAGTGATAATGGAGGCAATATATTTGGCATAAGCACAAAAAACATCACTCTTCACCACCTACTTCACCCTCTTCCCCTGCTCTGTCTTCGTCTCAGGCCACCGATTCCATGTTGCTGTCATAACCATTAATTGCAATGCCTCTTGCAACTCAAGCATCCTCTCCAAGAGAATAAAGTACGATGCATACCTAGTCTTTACATGTTTCAAGAATTCCTTCTTGGAGTAGGTCCTAAAGAGTGCATGTGAAGTGTGGTGGTTGCAAATAAATATCTGCACATCTCTAGCATCATTAACAACTGTTTTTCCCATGTCCTTCAGTGCATTATCCATGGCATGCACACAACATGGAGTCCACCAAATATGTTTATAGGCTGTCTCAATTAACTTCCCTATTGCTTTGCACACATGGGTTGCATTTGTCACTACTTGCACCACATTATGTGGCCCAACCTCCTCTATAGCATCTTTGAGGATTTAGAACTGAAAATCAACATCCTTGTGATGCCTTGAACAATCAATAGCCCTAAGGAAATAAGGGTCAGTTATACTTGTAACCATAATATTGATGAGTGGACAATGCCTAATCTTTGTCCACCCATCCATGACAATGTTGCATCCACTTGAGACCCAAGTACGCTTCATTTTCTCCATTAAAATATTAAACTTGGAATAGTTCTTATCCATGATTGTTGTCCTCAATTTAGTCTCACCTGGTGGCACATATGATGGCCCTGCTCTTGTTATTTTTGACATGGCCTCCTTATAATAAGGAAAGCAAGCCACATAGAATGGAATGCCATTGGCAAAGAACAATTTGCCAATGGCATCATCTGCCTCTTCCTTTGCTTGCACATTAAATAAATCTACCAATGGATTTGAAGCATCACTAGTCATCTTGCGTTTCCACTTGGGCCCTGCTACCCCTGAACTAGATGGATTGATTGCCATTAGCCTCTCCAAAGTACTAGAAGTAGAACTTTGTCTCTGATGACCCCTCCCCCTTGGTGGCAAAGTAGCAGATGTAAGTGCATCTTCTTCATTGGCACCCCATAATTTACATATTTCAGCCCTCAATTTCAAGTTTTTTTCCACCTTTTCACATACAACCACACCTTTGCCTCAGATAAGGAAGTGAGCATTTGTTCTAGTCATGCTACCAAACCATTCAAAGTCACATAAGTTGCACTTCCATCTCCTAGTGCCCTCAGATGTCCCAGGCTTTGATGGTACTTTGCTTGCAAATTGTTGTAAAGGTTTCTTTGGATCAAAGGGACCCTTAGCATAATGTTAAAGGACTTGTGAAGGGCAACTGTAATTGGGACTCCCAACAGAACTAGTTTGCTTTTCACGGCCACTCCTTCCTTCTAAACTAGGATCATCATGTGCATAATTTGAATCGTTTTCACTTTCAACTTCAACCTCAACCCCTTGAGGTTGACCCTCATCATCACTCATGCTATGAGAACTCATAATGACACTACAAGAAATGATAAAAAAAAAATTCATTTTGTAAGTTTATAATTTAAAAAATTAAAATTCAAACCATGCATAATGTAAGGAATTAAATTTAAAATTAAGACACAAGGATTTTCTTTTTGTTTTTCTCACTTCAAGTCACACAAAGCGCGGAAGCAGAGGATACACAAATAGGAATCCTTGTTCTTAAGATTTAAAAATTAAAAATTAAGCATTTGATTTGAATGAAGATTTAAAAAACTTTAAATTTAAAATTAAAATTTAGAACACATGGATTTTGATTTTGTTTTTGTTTTTCTTACGTCAGGTCGCACGAAGCACAGAAGCAAAGGATACACAAATAGGAATCCTTGTTCTTAAGATTTAAAAATTAAAATTCAAGCATTTGATTTGAATGAAAATTTAAAAATTTGAAATTTATTTTTAAGCATTTGAATGAATGAGAATCACAAATAAATATAATAATTTTCAATTTAGAAATTCAAATAATTCAATGACATGAATCAAAGAACAAAACAATTTACAAATGAATAATGATTCAATGAAACAAAAAATTTAAAAATTTAAAATCAAAAATTGATAGAATCAAATGCATAGTGATAGGGCCTACCTTGTAGGTGAAATGATGAACTTCAAAAGTCTTGAGTTTTCTTGGCTTCTCTATCCTCTTCTTGCTCTCACTTTCCCTCTCTTAATGCTCTCTCACTCTTGCAAACTTCTCCCTCTTAGCTTGTTGCCTCTATTTTCAGCGCTCTACTTCACTCAATGAAGTTTGTGTGATTTGGAATGAGAGGGAGAGGGTTTTTTATAAGCTTTTGGGAGACCTTGGAGGGGTCGAGGTGGGTCCCACTAGCAATTAGGGTTAGGGTAGAGGGCTCAAAAACCCAATTTTTTTTTTAAATTAAAAAAAATGCACTTTATGGCGTCCAACTGCATGGGGGATGCCTGGACATTTCCTAGGGGGATGGGGGACGGAGGACTTCTGGACATCCCCTGAACATCCCAGGGACGTCCCAGAGTCCCCAAGACGTCCCCCTTTTGAAGGGATGCCCCGAAGACGTCCCCTCTCAGAGGAAAACGTCCTAGGGATGGCTGAGGTATGTGGCGGAGGTGGCGGGACGGCTAGGGCACATCCCCCTGATGTCCCCGCATCCCGAGGACGTCCCCATCCTAGAAACGCGAGGTTTTTCAGGGGGAACGCGTCTCGTGGATCACTGAGATGTCATCAAAAGTCATTTTGCTAGGAGGGTCACAATTCTAAAAACTATGGCAAAAATCAGGGCATGTGTTGTGATGTTGGATCTTGAATATGATGATCTTATTATTTAAATGTTTAAACATTTCCTTGCAGTTGTCAGTAAAAAGCATACAAAAAAATGTAGTAGCCTCAATACAGAAAATTATGACACCAGTTCTAAATGAGAGTGATGATATTTCCCAGCATTTATTATTTATATTATTGGCTGGTTTTGAACAGGGAGCTTCATTAGTTGCACATACACTAGCTAAAAATGTTGTTGAACAGTGTGCAAAGAAGTTGAAGCCATATTTGATAGTTGCAGGACTTCTATTGATCAATAGGAAAATAATTCTCCCATTATGATGAGCAAAGAGGAAGAAATTAAGAAGCAAGAAGAACAGTCAAATTCAGAGCTTCGAGACATCATTGAGCAAGAACAGGAAGGAACCAACATGCAGGTTGGAGGTAATGATTCTTTGATAGTGGAAGATGTTTCGTCTACTTTTAATGATTGCATGGGTCAGCAAAATAGTGATAAAGTCAAGACAGAAAGGGCTTTACTTGTTGGATGCGAAAATCCCAAGATGGAGGAAGATGTGCCAAACCATGACTATCCATTGATCTGACAAGGTGAGTCATTACCGTATGTGATTGAATTTCAGAGTGGCATTGTGGATCAACATGCTTTTGAGGAGAATATTTTGATTGACCCTAACTCGAGAGTTTTGAGTCACAAGGATGGAGGTGTTGAGGATATCACAACAATTCCTATTTCGGCAAAAGGTGAGCACCTTGATTGTAGCCTACGGTATGAAAATGAGGGTTATATTTCAGATTTATTGTTGCCTACTATGTCATTGCAAGATTTTTGTCATCATGGAAAGCATTCTAAAAAAGGTGATAGGGTGAAGGATACAACTTGTAGTAAAAATCACATAGATCCTTTTGCTCAAATCCAAAATGGGTTATGCATAGACGTATGGGATCCGGGTGATATCTCAAGGTCTATCAAGGGGAGACACAAGGTATGCAATGATTCCTATATCATAAGTCTAAGAGGAATAGGTAAAATATGGGGTTTGCAATGGCTGCATCCTCTTGAAGAACTCACTATGGATCTGAAATTCAAGGATGAAGAGAAAGAAGTAATGCTTCAAGGTATAGTGAATGGAGTCCCAAGCATGGCTACAGCAAACAGAACAGAGGGTATCACGGATGGTAGTACTCTCCCTAGATCCCAGTTGATTCATGATTCAACCATTTTGGATGCACTCGTTGAGGTTGTTGAAGGAGCTTCATCTAGTGCAGAATTTTCTAATCATATCAGAGGGACGCAACAGAAGCCAACTGCTTCACAAAGCAGAGCATGGATTTAGGATCCTGGTATTTGCAGAAAGGTACAGTCAAAGGAGTTGTAGAGTGACCCTGCATTTGCTTGAGAGCAAGAAATTTTGGGAGGGGAGGACTGTAGTGTCCCTTTTCTCAAAATTAATACAGATAGAAGACCCTTAGCCTATCCATTATTTCCCGAAGGCTAAAGGGGTGGAAAAAGGAAAATAAAATTAATAATTTAACTAAGTTAGCCAAAAGTAACTTAACGTTATTTCATAAATGGCCCTTATGTTTTATTATTAATGATAAAGGTAACTTTATTAAAATAAAAACATATCAACGTCAAATTAAAAGGTGGGCGCTGCTTTTTAGGGTTTTCATTGAAAAAGGTGAAAATAAATTATCAAAGAGAGTGTTGGGCTTTTCGGAAAGCATTCCAATTTTATTATTCAATTTTATCGAGCAAGTTTGAATAGCAGCTTCAACTTTCAGCACCAAAGGATGAAAACCCTCTAGTGTTTAGACCTAAGGACAAAAACTCTCATACCCAGTAGGTGATTCCATCCAATGATCACATCGATGCTTACCAAAACCAGAATAAATTCAGTTTAATAGAGTAGCAAGCAACATTTGTAATAGTGGATCAGCCACATCAGCTAGGGCATCACCTTTCAGGGCTACGTTTGATTTCAGGAGGATTTACTGTTGTTTCTAAAGACCAGAATTCACTTTGTGGCTCTTTTCAGCTTCGCATCACTCATCCAAGGCTGTCATACAGCCTGTTGTACCTGCTGCACCCTGGTGTTAGGGTTTTGTGGTCATCTTCGGCTGGGCATTGCACCTTCCAGCCTGGCATCACATCTTGCTACTTCAACCTACCCTAGCAACATCATTTATGGTCACTTCAGGCTTTGGCGTCATACTTTTGGTGACTATTTACTGCTGTACCTTTCCAGGCTGTGGCGTCATCATTTCTAGACCTTATTATTGCTGGTGTCATTCTTTTGAGGCTTAATTGCTACTGTACTTCATCTTTGGAATGTGGTGATTGGCTGAAGTTAAGGTTTGGTGTAATTTGGACCTTTATATACGCTGCTTTATTGTCAAGTACTGCTGTTGTACCTTGTTCCACTGAATAGTAATGGGTATTTATTGTTAAATTCATGATTTATGGACTTTCGCAGTTAGGGTTTGCTGTAATTAAATTCGTAGTCAGCTTATTGAATAAAATCTACAGTTGGGTTATTGTCAGTTTTGCATATTTCAGTTGTATGGTTTGTTTCATCTTGTATGCTTTCATCCTAATTCAACAAGGGTTTTATGGAAAATCCAAAATTGTTCATATTTATCCAAAAAGGGATATTTCAGCCAAGTATGCACGTAGACATTCACAATGAGAGAAATAATTACAAGAGATTTCATCACTATGAGAATACCAAATTGAACAATAACATCCTTTGTCTATACTCCATAGTTTGTTCCATCTGCCACAGCTTATGAGTTAAAATCTGTCAAGAATCCATTCGTATTAAAATGACGCATATTTGTATGCAATAAAACACCAAGATTCGTTTGAACTTTGATCATACATAACTTAAGATCCAAGAGGTAACAGATGGAAATGAATCCTCGTATACTTATAGAGTTTTGAGATCTTTGTGCTGATTTTGGCTATCAGTATGGCCTTTATCATGAGTCAAGTGAGGTCCATTTTTGAATACCCAATCAGCCAATAATGCAATCATGATTACAAAGACAAAATCAATTAAGACATCATCCGGAAAAATGACAACTGTATAATATTAGTATTCATAAAGTACCTATCTACAATCCATGTGGCAACTGATTATTGTTTATAGGGCATGGTTATAATGGCAGTCATGCCATCAGCTCAAAGGTGTGAAGGTATCCTACATGAACATGAATGGGATTTTAAAGTTAGCCTTGGGCTCCCATTGCATGGCTACTAGTACAGATATCTTAAATAAATCTATCTGAAAAATGCTGAATTTATCAATATTCAGGCATCTATCTTGGATTGTCAAATCATTTTGCCTATTGAAGGGTTCCACATTGATTAATCACTCCATCACCTTTGCAGAGATTTCCCATTGACTGGTGACAGATGTCCTCAATCTAGCTGCACCATTGCGCCAAGCTCGAAAAAATATTTTCAGGTAAAAAACAGCCTTCAAACTCCAATGTAAGCTCAAGCTATCACAATTTTTTGATCGCCTTCTCCAAGCAAAAAGAAAAACTGCCCTATGACAGTCAAATGGGTGTCAAATTTAAGGTCTGTCATTTTTATTAACATATTACACAATTATACTCCCTTCTCCCACCCAGTCTACCATTGTAGGTTATGCCTATCAATGTAATAAATCTCTTAAGCAGTTTCTTTACCTTATCCCTGGAGATGTACTCCCTCAGAATGTCTTTGCCTTCAAGTTGATTGGTTAACTTTCTTGAAGAAGTTCAAAGTTCCCTTCTAACAACTGCTAGAACTCATAGCACGGTGTATTTTCTTTATTTTAAACCTCTCTCTCATATGCAATTTAATTTCTAGTGGAAATTTTTTTATTATTATTATTTTTTCTCTTGAAAGGAATCTAGAAAGACAGGAACCTCCTTCCTGGACTCCTACTACAATGGTCCTGACTTATAGCATGAAACATGCATGCCTCTTGAGAATGTTTTCCTCAAACTACCATCTGGATTTCTTCGTGTGTAGCCCTCTCACATTAACCTCATGACTTCTACATCTTAATTCTTCCAATTGTCTTTCATGCAGAAGTTTAATTGTTCTTCTGCATCTTTGTTTCTGGCTATGCATTCAAATCAGAGACATCCTATGCAAGCACAGCTAACAAACATCTCGATGATACTACATTCTTAAATGACTAGCATTATGATGAGAGTCACCTGGAATAATTCTGGCAAAGGTACATCAATCTTGAAGTATAGGACGCAATAATGTATGTTTCCAATAACTTATAAAAGGAAGTACCAAAATATAGCTTCAACTGAGCAATCAAGCCACATGAATGGATGAGCGAAGTAAAAGTTATCTTCCATCAAGTCAGAGAAACCATCATCATGAGAAGAGTGAACATAGCACTTAAATACATCAAAGGCCAGCACATACATAAGGCACAAGTAGTATCGAAGTACCATAAACATCAATGCATGTAATGGCTTTACAGTTGTTTTCTTTTACAAAGGACACCTTACTTTGGGGTCTAAATAGGAGTCTTTAATTCCTCCAAGAGAATTATTCAATTGTAAATCCACTTTTTATACATTCTAACACAGTCTTCAGCTCATCTTTTGTTTGGCTAATGCATCTCTTTGATAATGTTGACATATCAAAGTTTTGTTGTTTTTTATTACTAGTGCTTATTCGATTACAAGTTTGTCTTTACTTTCTCTAGAGACTCTGCAATCCATTGTTTTTCCCCATTCATTGCATGATAAATGGTACCAAAGTTGTTCCAATACTGGACTGACTCAGAATGCTAATGAATGACATAAAGACAAAGGAGCATGAGAGAAGGCTCTGGATTAGGAAGCCTCACATGACAGGTTACTAAAAAAAGTGAAACAATGATTGTTTACGCCATCATATTAGTGCATGCAACTAAAAACCAAAAAAGAAAAGAGGTTCAAAAATCCGCAATGTTCAAGACAAGGTCCAATACAACATTGGAGTTACCCAAGGAGCAATACAAATTCTCACTCTGGCATGTAAATGGTCAATGAACGAAGGAATATAAAACCAAGAACCAAAGCAAGGACCTAATACAAAGCTACAAGATAAAGACATCAATTTATCCCTTTACTAGGGCCAAGTCATCCACTTGCAACTTTACACAAATTTTGATTTAGATAATTCCATTTTATTGTGCACCATGGTAGATATTCAAATTACTGAATTTATTCCTGCAAATTAATCTCATAATTCTTTTCAGAATAGAAAGGAGATTCAAAACAGTTCTTTAGAATCCACCACACAAAACAAGTTTCATTCAATAGAATTCGTTAATAATAAGAACTTAATTGTACTTGGGTTCACATTTTCACTACTTTGTTAATACTGTGAAGTCTTCAAGTATAACTTGCTCAAAGATTGATAGCCATAATACAATATGGCTAACTTCATTTATACAAGCTATGTGGGAGATGATAGTTATGTTTTGCACAACTACTCCCAAGAGTCAGTTACAGAGAATTCTTGAGACAGTCTCTTGACAGAACTGCTAATAATCATCACAATGTTTGCTCAACCACTCGCATATCTGCTTTGTTCTGTATTTTTGCCTTGAATTTTTCATTGGCATAAGCCACTCTTTGGTTCAGCCTGACCCCTTTTGCAAACTCCCACCCTGGGACTGATACAATTCTTGGCGCCAATCTCTAGCTCAGCATGACATAAGATTTGTGTGAGATATTTTTGTGATAATCTTGGCACCAAGCTCATACGATGGCTTTGAGCAACCTTCAAGTTTGGTGCCACCTCAAACATTGGTTTGAAGTCTCTTTTTGTGACATCATACCTCTCTGTACAAGACTCATCACTTCAAATTTTACTTAGTCAACCAACATTGATTTGAAAAAGTTGATCCCTTATGTATCCAACCTCTCTGCTTTAAGTTATTGATCCCCAATCAACTCATCTAGTAATCAAAGATCATATTCCCCCCAAAGTGCTCTTTAAGATGAGCAAGCCTTTGCACCACTTGCAATGCTGGATACCGCCATGTGGCATTCATGTTAGTCATCTTTTTCCTGATCCGTTACAACTCCATTTATCCAAAAAATGAAGCTCCAGTATCATGCTACAAAATAGTGTTTTTCTACAAAAGTTCACTAGAATCCAAAACTAAATCCACCACCTTTGGAAACACTAGCATTAATCTCTCTTCATCACAAAAAATAGCTCGCCCCAAAAGCTTCAAGCTCTCTGCATACACTACAAAGTAAATGCCCTTGTAGCTTGGCAATTCCAACTTGAAAGCATTTTCTACAATGTATTTTATGACCTTAAACATACGTACCAAATTGGTCCTTAACTTCCATCATTCATGCTTGAAGGTTCCTTCCCCAAGTATATCCACACTATCTCGCCAACACTAAACTGGTGTACCACTGAGTGCTGGTCATGAGGAGCCTTATACTTAGCATTAGGCTGTGATAAACAGTCCTTCACTTGGGCATGAATTTTCTACATCCGCTCAAGAAATTTGAGCCGTCTTTTTAACATCACATCTATCCGACACATTGGCACCACTGTTTTCCAAATGCCAAACCAAAAGATGCTTGAGGAATCAATCCCAAATAAGTCTAGAATGCTAATCAATCAATGAATCCATGCATTGTACAGTTGTAACAAAGAAGATAAGGAATGTTCTCATTCTGAGCCTTCAAAAGATTTCTATTGTAGCTTCACAGCAAATGAATTAACGATCAGTTCCCCACTTTTTTCTATCCATTAGTCTGCAGATGAAACATTATTAAATGTTTAAGCTTGGTGTCCATCAATCACTATGACATTGTTACAAAATGGATCGAGAATCTATTGTCATAATCTGAAACAATAGATTTTGATAGCTCAAATGTACCCACACTTTCTCAAAGAACAATTTTGCAGCCTCTTGCCCAATGGCAATCTTCTTGGAGGGTATCGGTACTACCCATTTATTGATTTTACCAATAATTATTAACAGACGGCCATTACCACACCATGTTTTGGGAAAACTATTGTTACACTCCAAATAGCATAATCTTAAATATTTAAAAAATAGTAAAATAAAAGATAACCAAGATGACTGGAACCCTGCTGCAAGAAAAGGTGAAGAGGCATGACCATGAGAAGAGTGATGATAGCACTCTGCTACCAAGAAGGAATCTTTATAATAAATTGATGAGAGACGAGATATGCCCTTAGAATGTTCCATGCCTTGTAAATACAAATATTTGACTTGAATAACTTGCCTTGGCCAACTATTGATAGCAAGTACTTTTCTCTTTACCCTCAATGAGCCCACCGTTTGGCATAAATTCATTAATGTGGACTACAGTCCATAGTTGCAATAAGATCACAGCAGTCACCAGTTTGTCTACGAGCCTAACTTTCTGTTTGTTCACTCTACATCTTCAACCAATAAAAATCAGTGCAAATGCTTAAGTGTCTCACCTATGACCTACCACCTTGGACTCGCCTGGTAGAGAAAGCTTATCTTCCATAAGATAATCAACATGCCCTTCTTGACATGCCAAATATCTGCCCTACTAGAATTCAGAATCAATGGAGCTAAAGTCATTGTAATTTGTCTTCTGCATGCTAAAGCTTCAAATCTTCGTACTTTAATGGCACCAAATGCCTCACCACTCCCAATCCTAAAGTTAGTGGCAAGCATGACTACATGTCTGCCAATTTAGTGTTTACACTTTTCTTGTGCTTGATCACCAAGTTAAACTGCCGCAGAAATGTTATCCCTTTGATTCTCTATTGCAACCACTTTTTAGGAAGCTCTCAATTTTTTCTTTCCAATGGAACAAGTGCAGCTTCAATCTAGTGCTCCAATAGAAAGAGATTCTGGCCACAAGATAGAGCCTCTTTTCCAATGAAACAAAACAGTTCTGAGGGGTTAACTTCCCAATGCAAACTCCCTCAATATTGTTCAGAATCACCATGTTGAAAAGTTTCCAAAAATCTCTTAAATTTTCTTTCAAGCCAAAAAGCTTGCACAACAATCTGGGATCGATTTCACAAGATAATCTTGTCTGGATTTAGACTATTTCTAAGCCAGGACTGCTACGGGTTCTTCCACAGGGCGAGGAAAGTAGCTCTAACCCCACTGTTTATGATCACAAAAAGCCAAAACGCCAAAATACAATTGAACTGTAACATAGATTTGACAATATGTAAACTAATAACAAAAATATAGCAGCACAGATAGAATAGAATTGAAGAATTGCACAATGATCCAATATGAAAGACGAACAATGAAGTAATAACATGACCATTAAGGCAAGGTTCCACCATACAACTATCCTTAAGGAAGGATTAACTCTAAGATTGCTTCAATAGGGCATGCAATCCAAGACATCCCACAAGATGATAATGCAATGATACCCATATAAATAACTTTAGCTTTATAAGACTAGAGTAGGGCGAATTCTCAGCCTACTAGCATCAATGCAATTCAAACCCTATCTAACTATCCTTCCTTTGACTTAAAAGTTGTTTTCCAATTATCCTCATCAATGGTCTTAAACCCAGGCTTGGTGATAACCTGACTTCAGGTCCACTTACAGAAAATCTTTGTTTTTTAGTAGTTGATACAACAAGTCATTTTTGGTAAAGAATAGCAATTGTTAGTGGTAATTTTGTTCATTGCTCCCCACTAATTAGATAAGTAAGGATAGGCATAAAACTCCTAAAACACAATGGTTGCAGCCCGCCATGCACTCCCCCGCCCACCTCCCCCCCAAAGGGAAGATTAAATTTCAATTTTGATGGCACACAAAAAGAAAACTCGTGGCCAGCAGGAGGTGAGAGTATTTTTTGGAATGACCAAGGTCAACCTATCCTAACCTATTCGATAAATGTGATACAAAATACAAATGATACAGCAAAGGCACTAACAATGCTGAAAGTGAATTTACTATTGATTACAATAATAAAAAAGATGGGAGGAGCTGCTGTTGAAGGTGATTCAAATTTCCGCATCGAGGCAAGATTGAGTATTAAAAAATGGAAGCTATAATCCCCGAGGCACAGTGAATGTTAGGCCAATTTTGTGCAATAGAATTCCAACATGTGAGAAGGGCTGGAAATAGAGTTGCAGACATAGCTGTAAATAAGGGAGTGATATTAATGACTAGGGAAGATGTGCCAGACAAGGTATACTTCATGCCTTTTCCTAATGATTATCAAAGGATCTTAACCATGGACCACAGGGGGTCATATGACCCTATCCCATAATCCCCACCCATAATTACCCCAGGTAAAAAAAAGAGAGAAAACAAGGATTAAAAAAGAATATCATGTGTGGTTATAGAAAAGATAGTTGAAGGCCATGACAAGACATAATGAAAGGGGCATCATTAATCTACAATGCTACCATTAAAAATTCAATTGATATGCAGACTTATGCATGACATGCTGAGAATTGGTTGCTTTGATTCTGTAATTGAGGTTGAAATTATCAACGGAATCTGGGTTAGGTGCATGAAGACTTGCATGAGTGAACCCCCCCGCACGGCACAAGATCCACATGGCCCAAGAAGCCCTGCATGGATATGCTAACAGATTGCACAAGATGGATGAATTTGTTAGGCGTGCGTAAATTGTGTGATAATATGGGGAACAAATGCATAAGTATGGAAGAGCTTGTTTTCTGAATACAGTAGTATAAGTATTCTTATTGACTGCTGCCACGTCTCTATGTATTTTACATCTCATGTGTCTAATAAATCTTCAGATTATGAGCTGTGTTAATGTATGTGTGTTGTGCATGATTATGGTCTACATTCATTGGATCAAGAGGCCCTGCACTCATACACTCACAACTAATCTCATTTATGTGGTCCCTGTTGAAATCTATTGAGATTTGGAATAAATGAGGCACCAATTCATTCCCCTTATGGTGCTTTTGGAGGGATGGGACCATACAATCTGTCTGTTAATGGTACATACTCTCCAAGCCCCTGCTACAGATTCACACAGGAACGTGACTGCATATTGTTGGACAGGAAAAAGATCTGCTGTCATAACCAAGAAACTGCAATCAGATTTATATGAACGCAGGAATGCTCTACTGCTTTTGCAACAGCTAATTAAAATTAGGTTGGGGTATCATTATGAAAATGTGGCTCTCGTGTGAGAGAACACAAAATGAATGGGAAATGAGGAATGATGAGAGTTTGTGGCACAATGGTTCCCATGATCATTGTATTTTTCGTCATATCTTTCATTATAATTTTCCCCAGTTCGACTAATTGCCGCTGGGCTGTTGCCATCTTGGCAATCGTTTTTGGACCTAAGATCCCTTAACCCAGTTAACTTTAGCAAAAAGAAATTCTGGATCAATGCTCAAAAATCCATACCCATGCACCATGATATGTTCTTCTTAGAAATAAGCACAATCAACAATTCAAATGGTAACACAGTTGGGTTGATAGCACCTTGGCCAAGGTGTTCTTGCACTTCCCACTTAATTTCCTCTGGCTCCAAAACAGTTGTCCTATAAAGACCAATGTTCCATAATGTTGCATCAAGAACCAGCCTCTAGCTCCAAAACAGTTGTCCTATAGAGACCAATGTTCCATAGTGTTGCATCAAGAACCAGCCTCTAGCTCCAAAACAGTTGTCCTATAGAGACCAATGTTCTACAATGTTGCATCAAGAACAAGCTGAGTGGCATGCCTTATAAATTGATTTGGCCTTATGGTGTGATTCCTGATTATCAATTTACCTCCTTTACTCAACACTGGGTGATTGTGCATTTAACTCTGCTTCAATTAGCTTCTTGTCCTTAAGCCTTACCACCAGAACCACGAATGACTTGCTGACATTGTTTAATATCTTTGCTTGAGCAGTCAATACCAAAGAAATCTTCGCCTTGCCTTGAAATGCATTCACTAAGTATGGACTTTTGTATTTAATCTACTGAAACTTCTGCCATTTTGTATAGAAAATCGTGTCTTGGT
This sequence comes from Torreya grandis, assembly GCA_037957365.1. Lineage (NCBI taxonomy): Eukaryota > Viridiplantae > Streptophyta > Pinopsida > Cupressales > Taxaceae > Torreya > Torreya grandis. Next base: position 3,129,301 of record JARHVA010000598.1, on the reverse strand, counting down.
CATATAGGAACAGAACTCCCCGTCACCATTTCATAAACATCAAGGGGCATGATGTTGCAATGGATCTCATAAAAGTACTTTGTCGCTATTAAGAGTTTGAATCTAAACTATTAAATGGCATGCATCTTTGCATCCTCACCGGTGTAACCTATAGGGTGTGCATGTCTTCAAGCCTTGCTTCTTGACTAGTGCTTCAAATTTTAGATTTCTCTAGCTCCCTAAGCAAAAAATCCCAGTTACATCTATCTCCTTGATTTGGATCATCACATGGAACTTCTCCTTAGCTTCATTTGCCATGGAATTTGTAATGAAATTGCTTCAATAGATAAAGCAAAGTCATAACAATGGATGGAAATATAAATATCAAGAGCAGAGAAACAACAGTGAATCGTAATAATAAGAGCGGAATAGAACAGATCCACAAAAATGATTGATAGCAGAGCAAAATACTAGAAATATATGACTTAGCCACTTCGAGGGGCAACCTCGACAACCTTACAATAAGAACAAATTTGTAATGTGATGATCCAATACTTAACACTGCGTCCTACATATATCTTACTTAGGCTATGGATACTCCATAGGCCAACATTACTACCAATATGAAGATGTATAAATTATTCTCTGACTAAATAAAAGGTTATGCTAGCCACAATTAACCACACATCTCCATACATGCCAGTGGTTAAGGGAGTGGCATGCCCCTTCCCTTCAAACCAACATTGTCTCAATGTTGACAATTGTTGGATGCTTCTTCAAGAAGGCTTCATCCTCCCATGTCACATCCTCACTGGCTAGATCTTCCAGTTGATCAGGTAATCTGTAATCACCCTCATCTACAAACACTTTGTGCGTGTCTAGGGGATTTATTGAGGTTCCAAACTGATTCTGCCCTCCTCATCAAGCTTTGGTAACTCTGTCTTGGCTGAAAATCTCTATCAAATGACCTTCTTCAAGTAGGAAACACGGAAGACAGGAAGTATTTTCGTCGAATGAAGTACCTCTAATTTGTATGCTGAACTGTCTATCTTCTGCAAGACCTAAGAGGCCCTGTAATACTTAGGCAAAAGCTTGTTATCGTTCTTATGTTATTTCAAGGACATTTGCTTATATGGATGTAGTCGCACAAAAACCAAATCCCCTACTTCAAAATGTCTTTCGGTGTGGTGCTGGTCAGCTTGTTGTTTCATTCAGTTTTGTCCCATTGCCAAGTTCTCTCTGAGACTAGAGTACCGCCTGCTACTGTTGAATGTGTTCTTCAGCTGCCCAAGCCTTTGGCTGAACCCTCAAGGATAAGGTGATGAATAGTGGATGGTATTCGTACAATGTGCCAAAAATGAAGACTTTTGGGATGAAGTATGGAAAGAAGTTTTATACCACCATTTTGCTAGTGGCAGCCATTGAATCCATCTCTCCTGTTTATCTAAAGCAAAACATCAGAAATAACCCTCCAAGACTTATTTGACTTGTTGGTTGAGATTCTTGGATGGCGCATCTTTGACAGTGCCAAAACTATGAGCTTCTTGTACACATCTTTCACAATTCATTTCAGACTCTTTCATCAACATCAGATAAAACCCTGTTGGCCCTTTTTTCTGATAACCAACTCTAGATGTTGCGCCCAACTTTTGGTCCTTAGTGTGAACAGTAAAGTTCCTTAGTGTGAAAAGTCTTGTCACAATGCTCACATATTTTCCTCACATACTTGGGGTCAACTTTCTTTTGCATAATATTTACAATCTTCTTTCCATGAGCCCTAGCCATAGAATTCATCGCTTTCTCATCTTTACAGACTAAGCAATTAGATAATTCCAGTCACTTTTTATTATTGGCTTCAATGTAGAGTGCTTTCTTGCAGAGCATCTTCGAAGATTTTAACATCAAACAATGCCACTACCTTGGAAACGTATGTGTAAGCCACCAATGTATTTCACAAGCACATCCTTGTTTGTCAGTGCCTAATCTAGTAAGATTGCCTCTTTGCAGAATTCAGATGTGTAATATCGTGCAGTCTTACCCTCCTACTACCCTACCACCTAAGGAATTGTCCGTCTTCACATACAATTGGATAGAATTGAGTCCTTATCAGATACTTGAACTACACCTAGTCTGTAATAGGCCGATGCTTATGGTTTTAGAAGGTTTGTGCATAAATTTTTCATGTGCCTGACCATCTATAATCTAGTAAATTGCACTTTATACTTGTCATTGTATGCTTTGCAACGAAAACTCTCATCAAGTACAGCATCTACCTTGTGGGTTTTTTCGGCGTGAGCTTGTCCATCATAATGGGGTATGTCCAGTTTATCCGCAACACAGAGTAAGGAATATGAGGCACTCAAATTGGATCCTTATACTTACCTAATGAAGCAGCATGAATCAATATTAGGACGTTCCCCAGATATTGTTACCTCCTGCTTACCTTTCCCACCCTTCTTCGTTATAATCGGCATGGCCTGAGTGATAGTTTTTGTCAAGGCAGAGAGATTATCCTCAACCCAGGTAAGCCATGTCTTGTAATCCTTTTCCTCCATTCATTTGTGCTATCTAGGACACCCTAGGTCAAATACATACTTCAATCTGGATCTTTCTTTGACACCTATCAATTTCAAATTGTTCCAACTTCCAACAAAGGTGTGTTGCCTACTTCAACTACCTACGAATCTGTGTCATTTAACTACAATTTGCAAAACTCTCACTGGCACCAAATGTGGTTTGCAAACCTGCTTTGACACCAAATTGATCCATTCACCAGGGCTGAGTCAACATCTACCTGCAACTTTAGACATTTTTGGATCTATCATCTAAGGACCTATGTTTTACAATTCAACACATCTAATATTACTGAATACAGTTGTGCAAATTAATCATCCAATTCTTTTCATGTCACTTTGAAACAGTTCTTTAAAATCTACCAAGCAGTACAAGTTTCTTTAAACACAATCCTTCCTTCAAATGAACTTGACCATACAAGGGTTTGCACTTTTCCCTACTACATTGATGCTACAAAGTAGCGTTTAACTTCCTCATAGATTGTTAACCATATACAATAGAATTATGGTATCATACACGCTCTATAAAAGATGACAGTTATGTCAAGCACAACTCCCATGAGTCAATTACATAAACTTCTTGAAATGGCAGACTCTTGGCTTACCTCTGCATATTGATAGTTTCATCTATTCCTGGTCATTCCACAAGAAAAAACATGTTTGAGAATGTAGAGACTAGTCATTTTCAGACAAAAAAATGCTACACTTGGAAACAGGATAACACAAATTGCTAATCAATTGGAGATTTGGGAGTTGGGGTAAATTTTCTCAAAAAAATAAGAAAATATATAGCAATAAAGAAACAATGAGATATTGTAATTTTTTGGAAAATAACGACTTGTAATTTTGTAAAAATAAAAATTTTCATCATTACAAAAAATTAAAAGTTTAAAAAAACAATAATTTGTTTCCAATCAATGGGTTCATTTAGTCAATTTCCTGATTTTTTCCTGACTTCTATACTTTGGATATTGCCAAATGTTTTGATAAAATCTGCCTTTTGTAACAATGAATAAGGGGTCTATAGCCATTGTTAAAGAGGGTAATGAAGAGCAGAAGATAGTTCTAACTTCTCGGAGAGGTGGCAAAGTCTCTGGAGAATTTAACAATTTCTTTTGCCAAAGCATGAAGAACAAGAGCACCTCTATCATTCTCAGCCCTAAGACTGGTCTCCCGAGCTGAAAGATATCTTTAAGGATAAGATTAAAGATAATGTTACCAAGGTAATGTTTGTTACGAGCAAAGAGGCCCTTTTAGAACACAAGCTAGATATAGAGGTGATTAATATCAAAAGTGACATGTAAACTGTGACATGCTTCATCACAAACTTTGGAACTTCTTATAGGTGCTTTCTATCCATGTGCAAAATATTTAAGTATGCACAGGTCAGCTACGAGCCTGAGGAACCAAAACAGCTGCGCATGGCAAAGTTTGATCTGCTCTTGTTCAAATCATTTTTATTTGTTTTCTTACTACTGGCTCTTGTTTGATGTTACTAGTTACTGATTCACCGGTTTGGGTGGTTGTATGTTTCTTTAATCAGCTGGAAAAGGTGCTCTCAGAGTCACACAAACAAACTCTTATGACCTTCGTCATGCTCGTCTTCTCAGGCCCTGCACACATTTAAGTTTTGGTTATAATAATTATGGCATCACTTACACCAGTTTTGATGGAGGAGATCAATTATTGTCTAGTTGGGGGTTGGTAAGGGACCAAGGTAAACTTCAGAGTTTATGATTATATGGCTTCTAGGCCATTCTTGAAACTTTTATTTGATGTTTATCTGCTGAGAGAGCTGTTACTATTTATGGTGCTCAGTATTTGACTTTGGAGAGCCTTTCGTAATAGAAATACTTATATTAATAATATAAAAATATATTTTTCCTGATCAAAAAAATCCAATGAATAGATTTGTTGATAACTGAAAAAAAAATCAATACCTACAATCCACTATGACTAATGAGATGTTGAGGATACCTTCTAAATTTTACTATTATCCTCTTTCAATTTAAATTAGTAGCACCTTTATACCCTCCAAAGTTTGAAATTGCACACAAAGAATTTTAAGATCGTCACACACGTTATGGGAAATGATGATAAAACTTAAGTTAGCGATGATTAAAATCTATACAAGTAAATTGTTATGATGATTGATGATACAATGATATATACCTAGCATCACATTGATAACTAGCATCATAGTTACCATGTTCGAAAAGTTCGGATTGTTCGGAAGGGAAAAAAAGTTTGGAAGTTCGGGATTTTGAAAAAAGTTCAGTTCGGTAGTTCAATTAGGAAATTTTATAAATATTAAAAAATAAATATATCATACAAATTTGTTAAACATAAACAAAAATAACTTGATAACACATGATAACAAAACCCAATAGAGTGTTAAACTTCAATGTTCATTGTTCAACATCACACATAAAAAATAACACAAAAATAAAAATGATAAATATAGTCTTTTTTTTTTTTTAAATTAATACAAATAAGAACACAGTCCATATTTGGGAAAAAAAAAGAATTTAACCGAAAGAATTTTCTGGAATGATAAAACGAACACAGTCCATATTCGTTCGGAAGTTCGGGATTTAAATTTGTTTTGCTCAAAAAGTTTCGTTCGAGCAGTATATGGACTGTGTTCGGAAGAATATGGTAACTATGACTAACATACATATCTTAGATAAATCTATGTAAAATATACCGATATATATCATTTATCAAGGCACCTAATGTATAGTTTGACTTGCTTCAAGAATAATATATATCGGTGTATTTTACATAGATTTATCTAAGATATGTATGCTAGTTTATAAATATGATGCGGTAAAATCTATATCTCACTTATAAATTAGTTATGGTTATTTGTATATTATATATTTAATTATTATGATATGGTAATATTTTTTATGATAATTTATTTTTACAATTCATTGTTATGATATGATTATTTATAAATATAATAATGTGGTAAAATCTATATATTACCTATAAATTAGTTATGATTATCTAATTATTTATAAATATGATGCAATAAAATTTATATATCATCCATAAATTATTTATTATGTGGTAATATGATTATTTATTTATTAATTATGATGTTATAATATAATGCAACTGGTTAAGTGGAAATCAATCTCACATTAAAAGCAATGAGGAAAGCTGAACGGTAAAAACAATGAGAAAAGAAGTAATCTTTAAAATATTGATGTAAAAAAATTGTATTTTATTTACATAATATGGAATGACAATTCAATTTACCCCTTTTTTTACTCTTCTTTACTTTTTATTTCTTTCGCTTTACTCTACATTTTTGTTTGAATTTATTTGTATTTACATGTTTTTTATTTTTTAAACCGTTATGTCGGTTATTTTAATTTTTTATTTAGTTATGTAGGTTTTAATATAATTAATTATTTTATTTTTTATTTTATAATGTTGACTTTCAAATAATTAAATGCTAACATTCTCACGCCATTACAGCTCCCAGCCACCTCCCCCGGATGCAATTGTAAGAACACCTATCGGTGTAAATATAAGTCATTTTACATATTGGATGATTTGCTATTGTTAAATATTCAGGATTTGTAAACTTGGGAATAACTATTACCAACTTCTATCATTTCATGACCAGAAACTTCAAACTCACTCAATCCACTCCTAGATTTACATCGGGTGCAGGGCAGGGAGTTGGGGGCATGTATGTAATTCTTTGACTCTGTAGAAACTTCCAAAGCAAATGAAATAGTTTGGATGAGGCGGTGGAGAATATAATCTACCCTTTTTACACCATGAGAACCAATTTGTCACTAACAGTATTGAAATTGATATATAAAAGAATTAAGAGGTAGGCATTAATCCTTTGTAGGGCCTCTTCATGTCCAACAAACACTCACCATGTTTATCCTGCCTACTAGGGAACAAAAAATGAATGGAAACAAATGAGGGTCTAACAAGCATTTCTAACCAGGAAAACAACTGCATGTGACTTGTTAGTTATTTTGGACTCAGAAAATGGCTTTTTTATAACTTGGTAATGAAGGTGAGTATCATACGCCAGCAAGGCATGAAAGACCACAATTTACAATCAATGTATGATTGATGAAATTTCCAAGGAGAGATTATGTAAGTTATATCCTAAGCAATTGATTACAATATTGCTTTTTATTCATTTAATAAATAATAGATCCCCATCCAAGAATTCATTTCTTAATCCCCTCAAACTGATTCAAGTTCGCAAAGGCACAATGGAGCTTTCTTAAGATGTTACTTTTGCCATTCAAATCAGTATTCTTTAAATTGAAGTTTTTCATTGCAAGTTATATCATCTGACTATTGAAGCCAATTATGTACAAAAGCATTTGCTTGCTAGTAAATAATCGGAACATTACTAAGGACCAATTCTGCCATTGGAGCAATCATGTAAATGTTCCTGCAAGAAAGGGTGCTGCATGGCTCATGATGTGATGAGTGTACATCTGCAGTTTTATTTTATGATAAGATTCTCCATGTTAGCTGTGGAGCTGTCCGTGAAAACTTTGGGGTTTTATTTCTGGTCTTTTTTAGCTAAATGATTTTTTCCTTACCTTGCATATTCTGTACACTCTATTTTTTCTAAAGAGTGGATATCATATGCAATACTAGAAAGAATCAAAATACCTGACGAGTGATTGATCCTGACAGGCTGAAAGTGCCTGATGATCGATCATTTGTAGTCATGGAGAGCATAACAGTGCTAGTCAAACAGTAATGAGCTGTGCCCTCATCTTGGATTCCTACCTGAAAAACACCATGATGAAAAGCTTACTTGGAAATACTTCCATAGCTTTTCTGCAGAAGTAGATCATTTGGATGAGAAGAAAAGCACACTTTAGTAAAGTTTTATGCAGGAGGTAAATAGCTCGCCTCAATGACATGGATAGCATCCCATACACCTTTCTGTAAGAAACCTCTTCGACCTTGTCCCGTCTGTGAGCCATCTTCATTTGTCGTCCCCAAAATCAATTTTTAGTCCAGATTTGAAAAAGGAATATATGGAAATATTCAAATTTAAAGGATATAATTCTTCACCAAATATATACAAAAGATACAACGCACCCTTCTTTATCAAAAAACATGCTGCAAAACCATCTCCTTCATCTGGTTCCCACATGTAAACTGAAGAGATACCACCTTCATAATACCTATGCACATAACCACATTAAATAATTGCTATTACTTCCTCAGCAACTAATAATATTGGTTAGTTCTTTGGACCTACTACTGAATAGAGAACAAACAAACAAAAAGCAATACCAAAGACAAGGGAAGTAAAGGACCTCACTGGTCACGATAAATGGAAAAAATATCATTTGCTTCCACTTCCAGCTTTCGCAATTCAGCTGATGGCTGGGCCCCATCTTCCAATGGTGGGTGGTATTCATTTGACCAAGGTGACCTATAAAGCAGAGGCAACACCGCAATCTTATTGCATTACTTCATTTGGCAAATCTCTGCTATAAGCTGGTGAAACAGACAGGTATAAAGAATTGATATAATATAAATATCTAAATCATGCATCATATTTCATCCAGTTTTTTAAGACTGCTCATTACCATATTAACACCCATGTTTTTTGCCAAAATTTTATCTTACCAAGCAAAAACTATTCATGCATGTGCTTCTCAAAAATATTTGATGTGTGGATAAGCAATATCCAAAACAGTAGTTGCTTCCTATACATACAGCCAACAGACATTGTGGAAGAAACTATTTTTGCCAAAACGTGCCTGTATGAATCGCCATCCCGATTGTAATCGCACAACAAAAATTCCTTCCCTGAGTCTACATCAGTTTCTACCTGCTCATTTTCCAGATTCTGAATCAGATGAGTTATTTACATTCTTTATATAAAAGTTAATGCATAATCAATGTAAAATATAAGTTATTCTTCAAAATACCCAAATATATATATAAGCTACATCAAGCAATTCATAGAGTAACTTCTTGTAAGTTTGTCAAAAGACTCAGTTTATAGGTCTAAAGACTGAAATGTTTGGCTTCACAGACACAAGCTATCATTCCAGATTATATGTGGTGACTTTATATGAGGAGCCATAACTGTTTGAACAAAATGATAATTTATTCTTCAGAATATCCATATATTTATACTTTTAAGTTTGTCAAAAGACTCAATTAATAGGTCTTAAGACTAAAATGTTTAGCTTCACGGACACAAGCTATCATTGCAGATCTTGTGTGGTGACTTTATATGAGGAGCCATAACTGCTTTTAGGTAAAATATAATTTATTCTTCAGAATATCCAAATACATATGTATATAAGCTACATCAAGTGATTCAGTAGAGTAACTGCTTTAAGTTTGTCAAAAGACTCAATTTATAGGTCTTAAGCCTGAAATGTTTGGCATTGTTAGGAGATGAAGTTGATATTTAGGTCTTCAGCATTGTCATGTGCGTCCATACAACCGTACGATCGTATGACGCGGTATGATGCTTCTAAATTGTACGATGTGGTACGACTCTTCTATAAGTCAAACGACACGGTTTTTGGATCCTTCTTTGCCCTCTATAAAATAACCATGACCCATTGAGGTTAGACATGTCATTGTAATTCTGATTTTTCTGTTAATAAAGTACAACAGATAGATCTTTTGCCCTGCGGTTTTTCCCTGGTATATTTCCAGGGTTTTCCACGTAAATCTGGTCTGTATTTACTGTTCTTTTCTTTTCTTGTTTCATTGCTTTATTATTGTGTGCACTGTTATTTTCTTTCAGGCATCATGAACACAAGCTACCATTCCAGATTTTCTGTCATGACTTTATATGAGAATTCATAAAGCATATATGTTTTACTATAATTAGAATAGTATTGTACACGATACAAAACAAGAAACAAAATGGGGGAAAATATTTAAAATACATCTTAACAGCTTCTTACATCTCCAAGGACAACTAAAATTGAGCAATCGAAAATAGGGAATTTTCATGATAGTTTCATAAAATAAGAATTCTAGTTATCGAGTGCATTCCAATCTAAAAACAATGTACATAAAGCAATTGTGATTCTCAACAGAATCATAAAGCGTAACCAAACAAAATTCAGATAATTAAACCTCGTCTACGCGATCAAAGATTGCAATACACAGATTTATTTGGGTGGTTTTTTGAGCTCTGCAAGGGTTTGCATGCATGTCTAGCAAAGCCTCGAGTTTTCTACTGTTAATTTTCCTGGAAGAATCTTTGTGAAATCTACATGTGCTCAAGGGAAGGGAAGGAATCAAAAAAGGGAAAGGGGGACAAGATGCCCCCCCCAGGTCTGTCTTTCTGCCAAGAAGTGACAAGCAAAGGAATGAATATAAAGCAAAAAGATACCCTAGCAGCCATTATTGCAAAGAGTAAGCAGAAGGAAACCAGACCCCACAAATTGAAGAACACATGTTTAGAGGCAAGAAAGAACAGCACGTTCTTCGAGCTCGATATGAGCCAATTAGAGGACAGTATCCACCAGCCAGCCGCAAGGGGATTAATATGCCGATTTCTTGGCATGCAAATAACAATGAAGGATCTAACTATCTGGGCATAGAAAAACTAGAAAACTCACAAAGAGCACAAAATCAAAACTTGCCCCAAAGGATACATTATCGTAGTCTTTGCAAATGAAGAAGACCTCGATTCAAACCTATGCCCACAAACATTACCTCAAGAACTGTGGTTGGAGTATATTCCGAATACTATAGGAGACCTCATGGGAGGTTTCATATGCATGTCAAAAGCCTCAACAGCTGGGGAAGCTTCAAACGTTGCAAGGATGTGTGAGAAACTAGAACTAGACCAACCACTTCCAAAAAGCATAATTTCACAAATCAGGAGATCTTGGGTGGGAGCAGACTATTGACTATTGTGTATTAAGGAAATCTAGAAATGCAAATAAGTTAAGAAATCAAATGAAATCCTAATCTAAACTAACTCAACCTATGATAGAGCTACAAACGAAAGAAACGAAACAAAATTATACCTTAACACAAAAAGAAGCATCCTCCATTGCGATGCAAATTCGATTTGCTCTTTTTGAATTGTGGTTGCTCACTCTTCTAATACAAGGGCAAATGGGCAGCATTGTGGCATGCAATCTTTTATAATCTCAACATAATAAACCTATAATAAATAAGCTTAGCTAAATTGAAGGAAGAACTCTAATTTATAGAATTTGGAAATGGATGTGAACCGTCCATCTTGAGATGAAGATCAAGGGCTGAGAATAAAATGTAATTTTTAATTCATAATGGGAATTTTAAATGCAGGACTCACAAATGAATATAAAATTCATTTGGGAGGAAGATATGATATAAAATTAGTAAGTGGATGTGAGGTAGATTTTTAAATTGGAGAAAATTAGATCATGGAAAATAATGGGAATAAAGGTGGATTATTAAATCAGATCATGGAAGACAATGGAAATAAAGGTGGATTATTAATTTAGAATGGTAGAGGACAGGTGAAGCCTTAGGGCATATGAGGATAATTTCGATTTTTTAGATTTATGAAAATTATGAATTTCTAAAATCCATAGAATTTTTAATTAGATAAAGATTAGTTAATTAACTTTGAATTAATTTAGGGATAATGAACAGTGAATAGTAATGATGAATAGTGATTAGGGAAAATTAAGGATGATTAGAGAGGATTAGAGATGATTAGGTATTTAGTGCAAAGAAGGTTAAAATCAACACAAAGTGTCTGATTTTAAGTGTCTACACTATGAATGCATCCCTTTTAGATGCGGAGGATGCCACTAATATGGACAGCTAGCAAGAGACTGCCCAAAGAAAGCAAAGAGTATCATCCACATACAAGCCAACAACAGCGAACAGCCTAAAGAAGATAAGATTCTAGAAGCCAAAAAAGAAAAATATAACAAAAAGAAGGGGTCCAAGTGGGTGATATGAGTAACAAGGAGAAGGATTCCAAAACAAAGGCAACAAAGCAACAACTAGAACTCCAACAAATCACAAATTCTTTCATGAATATAGATAGCTACACAAGAGGAAGAGGAAGAACTTCTGGAAACCTACTGGTTCAAAAAGGATATTGAAAGTATACTAGAGGAAAAAATCTCAAAAGGCAAAGACGAACAACATGTAGATTCAGTTCAAGCAAAATCCAAGGACCTCCCCCCACAAAAAGACTCCTCCCTCTACCAGGGAACTGGGGGAAATCAAACCAATCACAGTTAGGGAGATAGTTATTGAAGATCGTAGTCCCATACAAGTCCCATAAGAAAAAAAGTGCAGATAAAGCAGAAAATAGCGAAGGAAAAGTAAAAGCCTCGAAAAGCGGCAACAAGAAAGAAGGGATAAACGAGGAAGGTACCAATATGATTATGCAATTCTCAAGCGAAAAGAATGTTTGCAATGTGGGGCAGAACAAGAGGGGGAAAAAGACAACGATCATCAAATTTAGAATGAAACTATTGAAGAAGTAACCAATGGATCACAACCTATCTTAAAGGAGGGGCTCGAAAAGAGCAGCAAAAATAGAAGAGGTTAATAATGATAGTTTTATCTGAAAAATAAGGGGTATGCATTACCCTAACAAACTAAGAATGCTGAAAGGACTGATCACCAAAGAAAAACCAAGTATCCTAATGTTGCAAGAGACTAGTATGCAGTGGATATCTTGGGAGGAATAGTTAGAAAATTTTGGAACAAAGACAAGTTCCTAGTAGATGTTGAGAGGAAAGCGAATGGATTAGCCATATTATGGGATCCAGAAGAAGTTACATGCACTAGACTTTCTTCAACAAAAGATTGGATCACATGTCAGGTAAAGAGCAACTCTTCTCCCCTCTCCTTTATGTTGAATAAGTTTTGTGGCTCTCGACAATAGGACCACAGAGTATCGGCTCTATAGGATTTGGGAGCTAATCTCCAAAACTTTGATCATTTAAAGAAAATAGTTGGCGGGGAATTTAATATCATGCTCTCCATTAGAAAAGAGGGAGGTTCTCCCCTTTAGAGAGGTATTGTGAGATCTTGCAAGACTTCTTATTTGAGTTGAGTCTATTGGATATATCACCTTCTTATGGATTTTTGACCTAAAACAACCAAAGATCGGAAAGAGAACACATTCTTATGGCTTTTTGACCTAAAACAACCAAAGATCCGGAGGAGAACACATATAAGAAAGATTGGACCATTTTCTAGGTTCTTTGGATTGGTTAGATCAAGGTTCATTTTGAAATCGGAGGTTCTTCAAGGTGGAGGCTCGTATCACTAACCAATCGGGCTAGGTATACACAAAGATGCTCCCCCTAAAAAGAGTTTGTTTAAATTTGAAAAAATGTGGTTGGTCCACACAGAGCTCATTTAAAGGATTGTGGCATGGTGGAAGGAAGGTGATGATCTTCACAGCTCGTGTATGTCCAAATTAGCAAGAAATTTGCAAAAGGTTGAGGCCAAGTTAAAGGAGTGGAACAAGGAAGTCTACAAAAATATTTTCGAAAATATATTCTAAAAATAGAACTCTCCAAATTCAAGATGAAATCCAAAGATTATGATTGAATGATGAAAGGAAGGAAAAAGAAGACAAGGCTAAAGAGGAGTTGGAAGACCTACTAAAAAGATGAGATTTTCCAAAAAACAAAAACTGTGGATAAATGGCTTCAAGAAGGGGACAAAAACATAGTATTTTAATCTTTCCACTTTGATGGGGAGACAAAAACAAAATCACGGGCATTGAAAACCACCAATATCTTAACAGGGAGATTGTGCATTACTTTGAAGATCTTATGATAGAAGACATGGAAGATAGGAAGGAGGCTCAACAAATTATGCTTGACAACATTCCACCTTGCATTTCTCCTAGTGAAAATGACACTCTTGAGACCCGTTCTAGAAAAGGGAGTTAAGAAAGTGCTCTATGAAATTGGAAGTGACAATGCTCCATGATGGGATGGCATCCCCTTCCTTTTCTTTCAACATTTTTGGGACCTAGTAAAATCAAATATCACCATGGCGGTGGAGGAATCAAAGGCAACTAGAAAGATGTTAAAGGCTCTAAACACAACATTCTTTGCTCTCATTCCTACAATGCAAGACGCACGATTGCTTGTTAATTTACGTCCCATATCCTTATGCAACACGTCCTACAAAATCATCTCAAAAGTTATGGCTAGTAGGTAGAAGGTTCTTTTCAATTCCATCATTTCTCAAGAGCAAGAAAGATTCATGAAAGGTAGGCAAATACTTGATGGGATCGCAACAGTACATGAGATAATTCACTCCTTAGATGTTGGTAAGAGGAAAGGCCTGCTCTTCAAACTTGAAATATCCAAAGCTTATGGTACAGTAAATTGGGCCTTTTTAGATAAGATTTTGGGGAGGTTTGGTTTCTAAAGCACTAGAGATTTTGGGCTAAATAATGTTACTCCACCCCTAAGTTCTATGTTCTAATGAATGGTTCTCCTCGGGATTTTTTCCACTCTTCTAAGGGCTTCAAGCAAGGATACCCACATCCTCGTATTTATACATCATTTTGGCAAAGGCTTTGGGTAGGACCTTGGAGAAAAAGCATTGGAGGAAGAAGATTAAAGGCTTGAAGGTGTGTGAGCCAAGGGATGCTTCTTCTCATATGTAGTTCGTAGATGACATCATGTTATTCATCTATCCATCACTATTAGATTGAAACAATTTCATGAAGATTCTCAGACTTTATGAAGTCGCCTCCAACTAAAAGATAAATAGAAGAAAATCATGAGCCTTCTTTCTTAATGTCTCAAGGAATCTACAACTATATTTTTCACGCATTTTGGGTTGTGAAAGGGATTCCCTCCAAGATACCTACGTGGGAATTCCTTTGTTCAAAGAAAGGGCAAGAGACTTGATCAAAAAAACCAACTGCAAGCTAAGGGGTTTGAATGGGAAAGCATTATCTACAAGAGGAAGGCTAACTTTGGTGCAATCAGTTCTCCAGTCTCTATCAGTTTGTTGGTTTTCAATCTTAAAACCCAACCAAAATTCTAAAGGAAATAGACAAAAGCACCCAAAAAAAATTGTGGCAAGGGATAGGAGACCAAAGAAAATTTCAACTACTAGCTTGGCAAAAAGTGTCTACTGAAAGAATTAAGAGGAGCGGGCATTAGGACTAGCTCCTTGGCAAATGAGGCAATAAGTGCTAAATTATCTTGGAGAATGTATAAAGAAACAAAGAGCCTTTGAAGCACAATTTTGCAAAGGAAATATTTGGACTCGAAGGAACTAGACAAAAAATTTACCATCTTAAACCTTCCTTGGGTTGGCAACTTGGCAAAATATTTGTACCTCTCGAAGTGTGGTGCTAAGATGATTGTTCTAGAGAACTAAGGAAAAGAACCCTTTTCTGGGAAGATGCATGGCTACAAGAATATCCCCTCTCTGGACAAGAGGGATTGGGGGAGCTTCAATTAGAAGCCAGAAGAAAATGGGGCGACAGAGTGGGAAACTACTAGGAGACCTCAGAGAAGGATGGGATCAAAAGAAAGAAATGGAAGGATCTAAGGTTGCTATAGGTACCACATAACTAGGGAATATCTAAGCTCAAAAAAGCACTGGAAAATTACATAATCCAAAATTCCAACAAGGACTGGATGCTTTGAAATTTCAAAAATAAAGGGGAATTTACGAACAAAGAGGGTTACCATTTTTTGGCCCAAAATAACTAGTTTGGTCAAAGATCAAACATCTGATAGAGAATTGGGGGTCCAAGGCTTAGCCTAAAACCAAAAAAATCCTTTAAATTGTTGTGCAAGGCAAAATTATTACAAGAGATTAGCGAAAGAAAAAAGACTTTTAGGGCCCTTCAAGATGTATATTTTGTAAAGGACATGAGGATGTCAATCACTTACTCCTCAATTGCTAGTATGCCCAAAAAATATTGCAAGGAATGCTAAGAAAGTTTCATATGAACAGGATTTTCCGTAAAGACTATTGAAGCAATATAGAAAGCTAGGATATCAAAACAAACTAGGAAGCAATGGGTACTCTATGGAACATGGTACCAGCCATGGCCAATTAAACCTTGTGGATGGAAAGGAATAAAAGAATATTTCATAATATATCAAGGTCTTTGGAAGAGGTTCTCAACTTGGTGAGCAAAAGACTAATGGAAACCTTCAAATCTCAGAATATTAGCAAAACCAAGGAATAAGCCCCAAGACACCACCGAGCTTTATAGAATTAGGATGATATCAAACACAAGGTTGGCTCTACCCAAACCAAGTACAAAGGTAGTAGGACTGGCTCAAAATGGAAACACTAAAAGAAGGGCAATATACAACCAATTTTGATGGCGCCTCTAAGGGGAACCTAGCCCTGGTAGGAATGGGGTGCTTGATCAAAAATAGATGGGAAGAAATTGAGGCCTTTGAAGGTTTTTTTGTATGCTTCCAGACAAATGATGTAGTTGAGGGCAAGGGCTTGGTTGCAGGGATTTTGCTTGCTCTTTGGCTTAAGATTGAAAACTTACAGGTCAAAGGAGACTCGAAAATTCAAATATTGGGGATGAAAAATCCGAGATGGTGGCATCTCACAGATTATTTGGAAGAAGCCAAAGAAGCAAAACCTAAATTTACTAAAATATATTTTAAACATTGCTACAAAGAAAGTAATGCACAGGTGGATTGGTTAGGGAAATGTTGGCATGGCTCAACCCCACAAGAAAACGAAGGGGGGGAGGATAAACTTGCATAAATGGAAAGACGTTAATTCTATGATAAACAATGATGGTTCATAACATGAAAACGGTCCCGAGTGCAAGAGCAAATGTGATTTACATTGCCCATATGTTTATGGCATCCAGACTATAATCCCTAAGGTAGATTGGTGGCTTTGGAGTGTTTTTATCTTTTTCCCTCCTGTTGGGCTTTTTGTTTGTTTTTTTGGGCCTTTTTCTTCGCTTTGATTCTCCTTTTGTTTCTTCTCTACTCCATTCCTTTCAACGAGGTTCTTTGTTGTTTTTTACCTTCATTATTGCTTTAAAGCTTTACTGTTGATGTCTCAAAATTGCGCTAGATCTTAATCAACAACAATGGGAAGTTTCAAGCTGTGGGACAATGCGGCTTGAAAACAACCTCCAGATTTTAAAGAAGCTGGTCTCTTCTTTTGTATTGGGTGTTGTGGAAAAGGGATAGGAGACTAAACAAAAACGCAAAATGCAGGAATTGAAACCTAACTATGGCGATGCGCCTGAGAGTAATCCTAATCCTAACCTGAGCGCAGTGAAACTATTATGTGATTCTATTACATTTAAGAGCAGACAAGTGCATGATCAATGTAAAAGATTGGAATAACAGAAACAGAGGCTCACAACAGGGGAGTCTTTTGCTGAGATACAGGAATTGTCAACAAAGGCATAGTATTCAATCTTCTTAATAGAATCTTCCAATCACATTAGAGGCGCAGAAGTCACGCACAGTTATGTAGAACTTCAGACTCCAGAAAACGGGACAGAAGCAAATAACATTTCCAATCACAACATTAGAAAATCTTCAGCATAGACTACTTTGCAAATGACACAGATAACATCAACAAGGGCATAGTGTTCAATTTTCTTATTGAATCTTCTAGTCATACAAAAGATGCAGAAACACACAGTCATATAAACCTTTCAACTCAGGAAAATGTAACAAAAGCAAATGATATTATTGGTCAAAAACTCTGAAAGTCTAAAACTATGAGAATTCCCCCCTTCTTTAGATCTTACAATTCTTCTTCTTTTATAGCCCCGGATACGTAAATAAATAAAAAAAAAATGAACTTTGGCGCATTCAATGCTTCGAAAAGCCATGCTGGAGAAGAACGGCTGCCCTTAACTGCGGCATGGCGATTCCTGACTAGTTCCTCTCTTCGCCCCTGAATTTCAAATTTCATCACCTACTGGGCCGCTCAACTGTCTATTCTGCCTCCGCTGTTAGGAGACAAACGGACGGCGTCTTCAATGCTTGCAAGCCCCAAAAAAAACTACCCAGTGCACTGCTCCATCTACTCGAATTAACTCTCGCCGAATTTCCCTCCATTTTCGTTGTAACAGGTAGATGGGCACTCTATTATGTTTGTAATGAGAGAGGACCCTTAGCCAATTTATGAAAAACTCTCCTTTAGGCATCGGAAAATGACATTTGGCGCTCTCCGCCGGGTTCATCGAAGACACGTGGCCCTCTCCCTTTCCTTGGCTATGCTGTAGATTTATTCGGGACTCATAACAGGCTCTTACGGATGGCGACACCTGGCAGCTTCCGTGGATTTTGAAGTAACACCCGAGGCCCACCACAACCTTTATTCAGCAATGAAACTCGAGGATGATCCCTCGGACGTTGACACGTGGAAATCTCCGCTGCTCCTGGGAAGATACGTGGCATCTTCTGCTTTTTCGTCTAAAGGTACGTGACACCTTCCGCTGCCTTTTGGGGATAGGGTAGAAAGGGACCGGAGAGTGACACTTGGCAGCCTCCGCTACTCTTAGCACTTGAGCAAAATGAAAAGACGTCTTTATGCATTAAACGAAATCGTTGGACCAAAGTCTCCCGGATGACGACACGTGATGGCTTGCGATTTCTCTCCAAAAAGGTATTTCAGGGCCTCCGCAACTGCCACTTGGCACTTTCCGCCTTCTCTGTTGCCTTATGTTGAAAGTCTTTGAATGAAGTGTGGACGCCGATATGAGACGCGGATGCTGACACGTGGTGCGTTCCGCTTAACTGCTACTGGGTATGTGGCACGGTCCGCGGATCTCGAAGGTTACAAAAAGGGGACTCGGGGAACGCCATCTATTGGTTTTGTCTCCCGAAAAGCGACACTTGGCAGCATCCACTTGAACTAAAACTCGGGCAAAAATGAGACGAAGGAAACAAGAAAGGGAAAAAGACCTGCTCGGAGGGTGACACTTGGCAGCTTCCGCTGCATCTCAACACTTAGGCAAAACGAACCGGCCTTCTGCTTCAAAATTCTGCCGCTTCGCCCAAAGAACCAAAATTGCAGTGCTCGACTGAAAATAATTGAATACAACGTAGAGTAGGAAATTACTCTACATTTACCTTTAAAGTTAATTCTTCTTTCACTAGGCTTTTTCTATGCTAGGTTGACCGCTTTGTTTTTACCCTCCTTTTTCCCTATCTTTTGGACTTTCTTCTTTTGGTTATTTCTTTTATGCCTTTTTGGTTTTTTGTTTTTATGGATTGTGCCCTTGGTGATCTCTTTCTATACTCTACTTTATTTCATCTTCCCTCTCTCCTTTTGTCTTTCTTTCTACTTTCTTCACTCTCCTATTTTGACATTGGTTTTCCTTTTTGGGCTCTTGCCTTTTTGGGTTTGGGCTTCTTTTTGTCTAATTTATAGTTTCCTTTGCTTTCTTTCTTCTCCCTTATCCACTTTTCCTCTTTCTCATGATGGTGAAGGGTTTGATCTCCTCCATGACTATTTAATGGCTCCTCCTCACTCCCTCCTTGGCTTCTTATTTATTTAGCTTTGTGCCTCCTCTTTCTTCCCAAGATCCTCTCCTTTCATCCTCTTCCTCTTTTGTATTTTGGCTTGTTTCGAGTGTCATCGGGCTTTGGATTGGTTCAATTTTTTTTTGCTCCCCAATCTATTCGTCACCATGCAACATGAGGTTACTGTGTTGTCTGACTCATCTGATTCAGAGAAGCACCAATCCCTTAACAGCGGGATTGATTCTACACAGGTGGACAACAGATTTGTGTGGATCAATTAGATGGAAATATCCAGCAGTTTCAACAGTATGCCTCTGCCCACGTGGTAGTCTACGGGCCTTCCCTTGGACAGCACCTTGCAAATAGATGACATCTCCACTGCTTTCAATGACTTCCTGCAGAGCCTAGGCAATTCTCAAGACCCCTTGCTGCTGCCCAACCAGCGTGCATCTCCCGATTCTCGCTGGAATTCTGCCGATGTGCATGACAACAGGATGCTCCATCAACAGGTGATCCTAAAGCAACACTTGGCAGATTTACATTATGTTCACAAGGAGCCTGACACATCTCAGCCAATGGCTCCACCATCTGACTACTATGTTCACACCCAGCCCACTTCGAAGTCAATGTGCAACAGGAAGTCAGGTTCTTCTAGGCATCCCTCATCACCTCCTTATCTTAGTTGGCAGTCCTTCAACTCTCAGCTCAAGCTTTAGAGCATCAACAAGCAAAAGAAAATCGAAAGTCCCATCAACTGCTAAAGGAAGTGAGTACTCTAGGAAGAAACCGCAGATGGGTATCACAGAGGTGGCCCCCAAGTATTATTTAAGGAGCATGCAGCCTAATAAGGTCTCGAGAACGGTCCCTGAGGGGGCGTCCATGCCGGTTAATTCTCACAGCAGCAAAGATAATTCAATGGCAAGCTAAGCGCCATAAGAATAATGTACAATGGCATTATGCCATAGAAGGTGTTACTACAAGCAAAGATAATGCAAATGAACAGGGGAACTGTGCCCAAAAGGACAGTAATAGATGCCCACAGATAAGTCAACCAACTTTAATACATGTGATTGAGGCAATCAATAATTTGGGGTGTAATATCCAAGCCTTGTTATATGGTGACTATTAAGTTGAACAATAGTAACACAACCCACTTAAAATTTTTTGTAAATAGTTGCGACTTCATGAACACCAAGAATGTGACTATGCACGAAAGTGACAAAATCCAGAAAGAACTGGTCAGAATTGCAAGTGAAATAAACAAGAACATTCAATACGAAGGAGAAAGAAAGAATTATGGTTAAATCGATCCTGTCCCGCGACCTTTCCTTCTTGTATTCCTTGATTACGTGTTTTGCTCTTTACCTATTTGTTTATTGTTTGTTTCAGTTGGAAACTCAGACTCGACTTCTCTAATTCGGCCAGAATGTTTTGAATTACTTATTTGTTGTACTTGCAGAGGCGGGCTTGCTCTCTCTCCCCCTTTTTGATCAATATATTTACCTATTATCAAAAACAAAGACAGCACGACTCAAAATGACTTTAGCAGCATTGACCACATTACCATAAACAGAACCGAATCTTTGGATCCAAGACAGTTGTGTAAACATCATTGCAGCCAATAGATGTCATACATACACTGAATGTACACAACTGTAAGAAGGCATGGATATATAAAGTTGACACCATGAAATCAATGGGCAGAGCAACTGCATTGCCACATACAGCACCATAAAATTTCTAATAATGTGCAGAGATGTTCAAAAGAAAATTGCAAACGTTTCCAATCTAGCAGTGCACATAACCAAAGATCACAGAAGAGAATAACATTCTGACTACAAAGTGCACTGAAGTCCCACGACTCCCATAAATCGGAGTCCAAATGGCACAGACTGAGTGACAAATTCATGTTCAAATAGCAGAAGTCACAACATAAATTATGTCATCAACTGTAAAAATGAACTCGCAATCACATTATTCCTCGGGAACAAAATGGAAAAGGGTGGGGATAACTTTTCACCCATGGGAAATTTCTCGGCACATGTCAAAAGAAAAAATTTGCCAAAAAGTAAAATTACTAATTGACATATCGATAATTCGATAAAGTGCTTCTTATGGCATTAATAATGCCTTAAACTTCCAAATTTTGAATTTTCTTTCCATTTCGAGGCTGTTTATAATGATTAATGTATTTGCCTATTCGGGTTGCTAACCCTATGATTTTAGACCATGCAATTACTGTAAATAGCATCAATGTAATTATATTTTTTGATATTTTCCAATTAAAAATTACTTGTTGGCAGCTGAATATCATTGCTGACACCTTTTATCAGAAAACCACTGCTTATTTGTCTACATTCTGTACACATACTCTCTATAATTTTCTATTCAGGTCAGGGATGCAGCAAGCAATTAGCATATTCTCGAGACACTATAAAATTTGGGAGTAAGCAATGAACACATGATAAATCTTGCAGTCCCATGGATTAGGTTTTGGCTATCTATAAAAAAATTAACATAATTCTGTTTTCTTGTTTCGTTTTGAAAAATATTTCCCCAACAAACCAAGAATTCATGCCAGATCGTAAAATATTTGCAACAAATATTTATGTAAATAACTAAATCTCTTTATCATATATACATTACATATTTTGGTGGATGGGATGAGCTCAGGTAAATAAATCATCGGGCTTTTCTTATGGAGACCTGATTCAAATCTCACGAGACATGATAAAGTGTTGAAATTGATTAAGCCATACCACAACAGGCGAGTTTGGGAGCAAGTTCAGACTGAATTTGACCTTTGTTGTGTAAACTACATCAATTGTTTTTCAAAAAAAGATTCCTTGCAATTTTCTACTCGGTTCAGGGATGCATTTAGAATATCCTTGAGACACTACACATAACAATGAATCTTGCAGTCCCATGGATTATGTTTTGGAAGTCCGTACACATTAAGAGCATTTATTTTTAGAAAGTACTTCCCGAAGAATCATAGGGGTAAATTTCAAGCAGAGCTAAAGGTTATGAAGTATAGAAATTCTGCCAAATCTTTATCAATACAGAATTCTGAAATTAGAAGTAAACTAAAAAAATCTCTTCTTTACTTAAAATTCCGTGTGTTTCATATGAAAAATTTACCGAATTATCAAAGGAAAACTGTCATTTTACAAAAAGTGGGGCAAATCTTTATTTTTAAATCTTCTCAAATTGCGAATTTTTTAGGGGGAAATGAAAAGAAAGGCCCATTGACGACTATTAATAAGCCCACAAAGTTATCCCTACCGGAGAAAGAAAAAGTTCGTGGCAGATCGTAGCAAATTGCAATAAATGAATGGAGAAGTAAACACATCAACATTGCATAACAAATTTCAGACAAAATACAGTCACCGGAAGAGGTAAAACTAAAGATACAAATTATAGGGGAAATGAATAGAGAATGGGGCATTGCCTTGAGGGGCTGATCGACACGAGAGAGCAGCTCCGCGGAGTGCTCGGGAAGAAGAGCCAGCAAGTTATTAAGCGCGTTCTGTGACTGTGTAGGCGGCATTCTTCGCATCAGATCCATCGCTGCCTCCATCCGAACCCTTGACCTCTAAATACAACAAATTTCTGAAACCAAATGCTAAGAGGATGGAATAAAGTGGGCGAAGCAATCGATGTACCTCGAGAGAGTTATATGTATTGGAGGCGATTCGAACCTGACTCCTGTGTTTTTATGTTGTTGTCGCCAGGTGAAATATTATTATCATCTATGCTTTGAAACGCAAATGCACCAGACGTATCGAGTATGGCTTATCTTTTGTGTTTCTGGTGTTAATTGAGATTTTTACCAAATCCTTCCACCTGGCTAACTAAATACAAACTCGTATGCTTCCAAAAGCTAGGCACTCAAACTTCTAGTGTGCCACCTTTTTGATCGCTGCTTCTAAAAGCTTACGCATTGCTACCCCTACTTATTTTAGACATTAATGCCCACGAAAGCCCTGGAATGGGCCAATGGGATTAAGAACTTTATCACATTAAGAGAGAGCATTCAATAGTCATGCATTTTAATTTTGTGTTTGTGTGGTGTTTAAATCGTGCTACATCAATCCATAAAATTGATATTGATGCATAATTTAATGCGTCTATTTTTTATTTTAGATTTTCAACATTTTATGCAGTAATACAGACTCGTGATTTTGATTGTCGTGCAAGGGGTCATTATAGTGTCATTTTGCAGGTCCAACTGATCGACGATCACAACATTTTCGAAAAAAATAAGTAGACGTCAAAAGTTGGGCATTTAAACTTCGGTTAATAGCACACAACCCATGCAATAAATGTATCCACTTTGAGGTAACAATGCATTAACATCTCGCTCCTGCATTCGTTGCCCATCACTTGGCATTCAACTTGCTCATCCCTACATTTAATCGCTTTGGTCACTATGTTTTGTTATTGTTGAAGGGAAGAGATGCGATGTGAGGAAGACTAGACGATGCCTACTCCCCTGGTAGGGATGTCAACGGGCTTACCATACACATAATTTTCAAAGCTTACAGGGGACATTTTGAGTGTTTTGTGGTTGCATGTCAAACTAGTTTCGTGGGTTTTATTTTGTTGGTTTTTTAGTATACTAAGTTTATTTCTTTCGACTTCTACAAAAATGGCAAACTAGGTGCACATCTTCGGTTTTGCAAAATTGTATATTTTGTGCCTGAAATCAGTTAGAGCTTTCATGAAAGCCATCTCTATTTGCACTGTTATTTTTTAACATAGTTAAGCCTTAGATTTTGTTTGGCCATCATTGCTTACGGGTGAGGTTTTTAATACCACACTAAGGCTATGAGCCAAATAATTACAAAAATGTGAGTATGGCTTGGAGTGTTTCTTAAAAAATTAATCTACCCCTTGTGCCTTAAAAGGAATAGTTTTTTAGTATTTTAGGTTTTTTCTTTTGACTAATGAAGAAATGGTGAATTGGGTGCAAGTCTCGACTTTCGCAAAGGTAGATTTCAGGGGACCGTGTCAATTCCATTGGTATTTTTCAACACAACCATTCATTGGATTTTGTTTAGCTATTGTTGCTTATAGATGAGGGATTTTATACCTCACTCAAGGTATGAGCCATGATGGTTTAAAAATTTTGAATATTACTTGTCATGTCTATTAAAAAAATAAATTTTTATGTCCGTTTATGATTTGTTTTGTTGATTCTCGAGATTACATCTGCGCTTTGCGGACCTCAAGGGTTTTTTGTTTTAGTATTCTTGGTTTTTTTCTTTTCACTTTTGTAGAAGTGGTGAAATGTGGTTTGTTTTAGTATTCTAGGTTATTTTTTTCAAAACAATTAAGCCTTGGATTTTGTTTGCCCATCGATGTTTATAGGTGGGGTTTTTTTAAGAAGGGAGGTCTTTTTTAACATTATGGGTTCTTTTAGTACTTTGAGCTTTTTTCAATATTATAGTTTTTTTCTTTTGACTTCTACAAAAATGGCAAACTGGATGCACGTCTCGGACTTTGAGTGTTTGTTAAAAATAAAATAATTATGTCAATATGTGAATCATTATGTGAATTTTTAAACTTAGTGATTGTAGTTTGATTCAATGTTGTCGATGTGTGAATTATACATAATGAGTGATTTTAACTTAAAAATTTTACCGAACATTTAAAGTTAATTTGTGTAATAGATGGCATGAATAATATTATGATAAAAATCAACTGCATGAATAAAATTCATACAAATAAGCATTTCAAATTATTTTCTAAGGGTTTTTTTTTAGTATTTTGGGCTTTTTTTTTAGTATTTTGAATATTTTTCTTTTGACATATAAAAATGATGAACTTGATGCAAGTCTCAGTCTTTGAGTATTTGTTAAAAATAAATTAATTTTATCTATATATGAATCATTCGATGAATTCTTAAAGTGTAGTGATTGTAGTTCAATTCAATGTTTTCGATGTGTGAATCATTCAGAATGAATGATTTTGACTTAGAAAAATTACCGATCATTTAAGGTTAATTTGTGTAATAGATGACATGAATAATATTGTGACAACAATCAATTACATGTATGTAATTCATACAAATAGGCATTTAATTGTATGAATTACATTCATACAAATATCATATTGTCATTGAGGATGTCATGATATCATATTCCAATTATATAACAATACTCTATAATTTAAATGAAAAAACCATGGGATAATATTATTTATTTGTTATACAAATTAAATAGTATAACATTGGACGTGACCAGACAAACTAAGGTGGAAAACAAAGTTGTTTTTGATAAAGTAAGGCAGCAAACCAGGGGCTGAACCCTATACAGTCAAAAAAGACAAGAAGGCAAACAAACAAAAAATGCCTTCAGAGAGACGACAACACAGCCGAGAACAACAGACAGAAACAAAACACAAGCCATGGGAAGACCAGAGTCAGAGAGGTCTCCCCTTACATAACTATTGATTTGATAAGATCATTGAGTTTCTCATTCTTCGCGTTGTCAGCATACCCAGTATTACCCACCACTTCCATCATAGACATGATCAGCAAAATTGTAATACGAAGCCCTTTGGCGAAGACCTTCTCCAGCTTCTGAATGCGGTCCTTTAGGGCCCCAATTTTAGTTTTCCAATCAGTCTCATTCTCAGTGCCCCCACCAGCTTCCTCGACATACATTTTCCCCTTATTGTCAGCAGTTCCCATAATGTCAACACCCTACTCCTCAGTAACCTCAAAATCTCTAGTAGCCTGCTTCCCTCCAGTGTCCTCTGAAATTTCCTGGATTTCCAGCTCCTCAGACTCTTCCTCCTGGGTTGCTTCTTCTGAAGCACTTTCTGAATAATCAATCAGTCTAGCCTTCGGGGCTGGTTTACTAGCAATCTGCCCCGACCTTCGCACTCTGGAGGGGAATCCTTATTAATTTTGGAAGGCTTGTGAGATTTGCCACCTTAGCCCCCCATGGCCCTGCTCGAATTCCTGTGGGTCCCTTCCGTAGTCTCTTTAATATTTTCTTCCTCTTCATCAACCTTTCTCTTCTTGCCCTTGTTGCTCGCAAAGCAGCCAGGGGTATCAACAGGGGTCTTTTCAGGGTCATCAATACGCCTCATTCCTGACAATTCATCTCCTTTTGAATGATCTCCCTAATGTTTAATGGAATATGAACACCTTGTCGCCACACCCTCCAACTTGAAAATTACTGCCCAAGGTTGGCACAAGCATCAGCGACCCTGCTACCTTCTTTGTAGGTATGGGAAATCTCAACTTCGAAAAACTTTTGTAAAAGAAATTGGATATCAGTAATGATGTCTTTTAGCTTGATTCCCACATTTGAAGCTTTATTAATGGCATCTATGACCATCTTAGAGCCTCCTTGTATATTCAAGTTCCTTATTCCTAGGGATATAGCTAATTTTAATCCCCATAGTAAAGCCATTGCTTCAGCATAGTTGTTGCTCTGGCATCCAATTCCACCAGCAGAGACAATAGACATCCATCCTTTATCATTCCTTATAATTCCTCCTCCACTGGCTTTACCATCTAACTTGGATGCCCCATCAAAGTTGAGTTTCATCCAGTTAGGTTTAGGGGGGATCCATTTAGTATTAAGTCTCTCTATAATATTTTAGAGTTATTATACCCAGGGATATGGTTTAAAACCTTCCATTTGGCTATAATTTGGCTTTCAATTTGAGATAGGGTTTTTTCGCAACACGAATATGAGCTGTTGTAACACTTTTCATAATGGTCTTAGCAAAGGAGTTAAACACCTGAGAAGCATTTCTAGCAGTGTCCCTGAAAATTCTGTGATTGCACTCTTTCCATAAAGTCCAACTCAAACATGGCAAAGCTTGCTTCCATAATTCCATAAGCCAGGGATGTGTGAAGGTTGGGTTCCAGCTGAGAATTACTTCTTTAAGGTCAGAATTGCAGACCCATTCAATACCAAAATTGTTAAGTATTGTGCCCCATAATTCTCGGGCAAACTCACAGTGGATAAAGAGGTGTGAAATTGATTCCTCTTTTGAACCACACAGGAAACATCTGTTAACCAAAGTAAACCCTCTCTTTTGAAGGTTATCCTGAGTAAGGATTTTGTTATGAGCAGCAGCCCACCAAAACATGTTAATTTTTGGAATAAGTTTATGATTCCAAACCTTTTTCCATACATCTTTATTATGAGCTTCAAGAATGAGAAGATGGTAAGCAGATTTGACAGAGAACGATCCATTCTTATCTGGCCACCAATATTGTTCATCCTCCTAGGGAAAGAGAGGGATTCTGATCTCTTGAACGCACTGCTGGATCTCCCAAACTCTTGAGAAAAGCTCAGGCCGGAAAACAAAGTTGTTATTTCATAATTACTCATTACAATAAAAACCTTTGTCGAGTCTTCAAAATCAAGACAAAAAGTTGCATAATTGTAATTTTTCAATAAATTATTCCTTCGTGATAAAATGTTGCATACTTGAAGTTTTTCAAGAGCTTGCTCCATCAACTCTTTTGTTGGTGTGTTTTTCAATGGCATTAATGTTGTTGGAGTGTTTAACATACCATCTGACATTGCTTACAAATTTAGTACTCGCCCTTGTTGATAATAACTTGTCATCTGTAATTGATTATGTGGACTAAGTGGACTACCTAGCTGATAATTTCTTGAGCCTGCATAGGAAAGAACATAGATGTTCATCATTTCCATCATAATTAGACGTTGATATCAAAAAAGGATTTACCATGTTTTTTAACCTTCTCTGTTTGTCTATCTCTTTCATTGCTTTCTCATACTCCCTTGTCCTTTTTTGATGCTCCTTCTCATGTTTTTCCCTTTGCCTTTGTTCTTCCTTTTCTTTCCTTTTTAACTTGTTTTCAAAAAAAAAATGTTTCTTCAAATCCCTGTTAATTTCTCTCAATACTTTCTTCTCTTTTATTTGTTGTTTCAACCTGACCTTAATTTCCTCTATTTCTTTATTTCTTGTTTCTTGGTCACGAAGCACTTTGTAAAAGTCACCTGTAGTTAAGATTTGAGACTACCTACTCAATCTCACTACACCATTTGATGATCAAATGGATTATGCACAACCCTCTCAACTAGTAGTTTGAGGAAGCTACCTAAACTTGAGCATCCTTGAATTTCTTTACTTGATTGCATTAAGGTTCTTTGTTGTTATTTGTTACATTATCATATATTTACACAATATTTATTGCATCATCATAGTCATGAAAATCCTCTATAACTGCATGGTAGTGCACCAACTCTTCATCAAGTAAAACTACATGAGGGGATGGTATTAAAAGGCTCACATCTATATTAGAAAAATCTAAGTTAACACCTAGTTCAGTTGCCCCATCCTTGATCCAATATGATTGGCTTATTTGTGAAGGCAAGCTTAACCCCTCTCCAAGAACATGTTCTTCAACCTCAAACACATGCTTGCCTTGACCAATTTCCTCACCTTTTTCAATATAGTTTTGAATTTGGCTTACATGAGTAACTTAGCTAATATTAGGTACAATGGAATCTAAAATATCATTTTCAACTATTCCATCTCCTTTTTGAAGCTGAACAATTGCATTTATCTCATCCTCATATCCACCCAACCACACGATGTTTTGAATTACAGTCTCACCATCTTCATCTACAACTTCATATGCAGTAGTGTCTTCTACAAGTGCATGTTTGTTTAATGGCCATATACATGTCCTCCTAAGACCTAACTTTATATTTTCTGCATAAAATGCATTTTTGAAAGTTATGTTGCCCAACTTATCCAAGTTGGATCTATTGATTTCAAGCTTGTGGTTTTGAGCCATCCACTTTGACTTTTCACATTTGAAATGATTTTTGAAGGGAGAGAAGACACTTACATCTAATGGTTGTAGTTTGTGGGAAATGTGGGTTGACAAAGTAACAAGATCAATTCCCAAACTCTTAGCCTCTTCTACAGTTATCATTGCTACATGACTCCATGGCCATCAAATTTTAGTAGGTGCTTGTTGTAAGGAGAAAATCCACTTGGTATTGATCTCTTGAAATGGTGTTGCCAATTAAGAAAAAGTATTTTGTCATCCAATCATTTTGATGGGCTACCATACATGTTCCTAACTCACAACGTGCAATGTATTTTTTCAATTATCTTTTTCCCTTAAAAAGATAAAATCCAATAATGTTTTGGCATGTTACATTAACACAAGTAAGAATGGTGACCCATTCCCTGATATTTAAAATGATGTGAAGAACTCTTTGACATCCTCTTTTTACTATGACGTGCATATTAGTGCTCCTACCAGCCTGAAGTCTAGTTTCATCATAGTTCTAAATTTTATAAGGTCCATATTGGTTAGCTTCATAAATCTTCTCCAAATTATTGTAAAATTCATCTA
Source organism: Torreya grandis (assembly GCA_037957365.1). Taxonomy (NCBI): domain Eukaryota; kingdom Viridiplantae; phylum Streptophyta; class Pinopsida; order Cupressales; family Taxaceae; genus Torreya; species Torreya grandis. The sequence continues at coordinate 3,099,911 of JARHVA010000598.1, read as the reverse complement.
TAATAAAATTCCTTGGCTGGAATGCTCTATCTCTATCTGAGCTTTCTTTCGATTTAATGGACAAGTCTATGTGCCTTTTCTTAAAACCACGCTACCAAGACTTGCTAGACATTCCATCCATGAAAGGGTTGGGACTATTTTGACATATGTGGGTTACATATGACTTGAGTTGTATAATTTATAGTCCTTATCCAAGTTTTACCATATCTTTGCACCATTGAACAACATCAAGTTCTTCCTCCTCTGAAAAAATAGTTATTGGGACCTTCTTTTTGGTAGTTGTAATACCCAACAACCAGTAGGTGAGTGTGGTTGTAAAGATTCCCCACTTTTTTCCATAGCTCAAGTGGAGTACCCATTATTTTCAACATCCCTCATAGCATGCTCCATTTCAGTTATAGTCCACTGATTGTGGATGCATACCTTTTTACTTGATAAAGGACTTGTTGTCACGTGTGTAGTATTGAGAGCTTATTTGTGTGAATTTGCAGCTTTTTCACCTCTTGAATTTGCAACTTCTTCACATCCTAAATTTGTAGCATCCACTCTTATTCCTCCTTTTGTATTTATCCTTGTCTTATGAATTATTCTCTTTCTCTTTGAATTTGTAATTCTATTGACATCTTAAAATCTAAAAATATTAATAACATGTGTTATAAATTGATAAAATGTTGGCATACATACTATGTTACTAACTCTGCATCTGCTCTTTCCCTTTAACTATTCAGGTATGGGCTCATTGAATGCCAAAAAAAATTCAATGTGTTAATTCTTTATCACCTCAAACTAAGTGCATTCATTACGTGGGTTGTGCGCTATTAACTAGAGTTTAAATACCTAACTTTTGGTGCCCACTAATATTTTTTTTGAGAATGTTGTGATCATTAATCAGTTGGACCTCCAAAATGACACTATAATGACCCCTTACATAATAATTGAAACCACAATTTTGTATTGCCATAACAGATGTTGAAAACATAGAATTAGAAATTAGATGTGTTAAACTATCCATTGACATCAATTTAAAATGTGCCATGTTTAACTCTCACTCACACATTATTTGGGATTGTAATTATGAAGAAGAATTATATATGTATGTATGTATGTATATTTTTTAACCCTAAAATGTTTATCTAAGGTGATCTTATTGTTAACTCTAAATTTGGATTAAATGGGTTTATAAAAATAAAATGGCACAAGGGTGATAATCAGATCTATAGTAGGCTAATTAGATGTTAAACTTAGATATAAGCATACACTAAAATTATTATGTTGATATAGTCTAAATATGGAAAGCACAATTGTGTGTGTGTGTGTGAAAAAGGAGTGATATACTTAACTTATTCTGATGTTAATGCATTTTTATATCTAAAATAGGTAGAAATCAAGTTAGGAAGAGATTCTGGAATAGTTGTCAGATTTTGGATCTAACACTTTTAGCACTCTAGACACTAATATCAACCTAGGATGGTTATGTCGACGCTACTGTCTAGGTTTGGCATAAGTTTCCTATATGTAATATCTATTGAAATATGGTGCAACTACCTAGATGCTTCTAGGTTTTGCTTCACCTTCACTCTAGTGTGTTCAAATCTAGGTCATGGATTGTCGCTCCTTATGAAATGGTAAAACCCTAGTTCTCCATATTCATAGTGACATTGGGTAAAAACGGGTTGGTAAGCACATGATGTTGAGTTGATGCCAAGACCCCATTATTAGAGGGTGTTGCCTACATAACCAATACTCTAGAAGAGGGCCTCAGACTCATATATTTATCCTCTACGTGTTGATTTGTGTGTGAATCATATAATATGTGCAAAGTAAGTACAATAGTGACTAAACTTATAACTTAGAAAATTAGGCTCTTGGGCTGATCCTTTATTGCTTCAAACATGTAGATGTGCAATCCCTATGACTGGTATGGAAATAAGAATAAATATGGAAGCTTTGTTCAATTGAATGCTCTTTTGTTTGAATGCTAGGTGAGAAATGAATGAGGGTTGATATTTGATTTAACTATTTTGAGAATATTGGAGTCTTATTCATAATTTAGTTAAAGGTTTGGAATAGTAAATCAATAAATAATATTGCAATAATTTAACCATTTATTTGTATAATTTATTTGTATTTTTAACCTTTTAATAAAGAGCAATAAATATGGAGAAAATAAGACTTGGCTTAAAATGAATTAAAATAGTTGTTACAGGGTCTGATATTGGCTGTGAAGGATTGGGACAGTGTCATAAATCAGGATCTAACTTTTATTTTGTAAAAAGATAGAAGCATCAAAATAAGACACCCTTAAGTTTGGAATAATTTTTCTCTTATGCCATTATTGTCTAAACTGCTCATAGAGACCTGAGTTTTATGGGTTTTATTTGTTATCCCTGTGTGAGTCTATCTGTGAAATCTTGACTTCTAAAAGTTTACAGAACTCCTTGTAGAGATGATTTAATTTTCAAACCCTATACTTCATTGTGCTTTTATAAAACTTTAGAAATAAGGGGGGTCAATGTGTGTAAAATGCACTGAATGTGTATCCACACCCCTTGTGTGGGCACGCTACCTATATACCAATACACCAAAGAGGGATCAAGCCATATGTAGTTATCCCACTTGATGTGTTTTATGCAATAGTGTTATGTAGATGCAAAAATGCTAAATTAGGTGTGCTTGAGGTGGCTAAGGACTGGTGTGAGGATTTAGATATGTTTGTAGTAGTATTGGATGGCTGTATGCTGAGAATAGGGAAATTTGCTTCAATGGTTTTGCTTGTATTCTTGTTTGCTTTGTAATATTTGCCAACCTCCTCTAAATGAACTTTGAGTGGGCTTTTATAGAGATATATTGGTCATGGGTTGAATGTATTCATGTTAGGCCAACAAGATGAAGGATAGGAACTGAAAGGAAATAAATGTTGGGGCTCAAAATTCAATTGGATAGGAGCACCAAAATAGGACCTCCTAGGGTCTGGTGTTATAGTCCAAGTTGGGCACTCATGTCCTATAGGTACGGGACCTAGGGGATAGGATTGGCCTGGGAAATGTTGCCTAATTGAGGTGGAATGATCATTTGAAAAGTTCAAAATGACTAGGAATAAGCAAAAAGGTGTCTAAAAGGATTGTACTCATATAAAATGTAAAAATTGGTAACTTGAGTGTGGCTAGTGACACCCAACCCATACGTCCCTCTTGCTTGCTTTCATGACCCTCTTAGGATTATTTTCACTAATTCCCAATTATCTGTAGCCTTACAAACTTAGTCTCAGCTCACCCATACTGCTCTTTCCAAGACAAATCAATCCCCCAAGTCTTGTCTGCTTAGGACAATAACACCACACTTGGACTATAGCACTGGCACCACTCCTATCTACTTTCGATGCTATTGTCCAAGTTCATTTCTAGCCCTAACAATCAATTTATTTTGGTGCCCCATCCTTATCCTTATCATCCTAACATGAGTACATTCAACCCATGACCAATAAATCCCTATAAAATCCCATTTAAAGATCATTTGGAAAGGGTTGGCAAATATCACTAAGCAAGCTATTGACCATTTTGGTCCTGTAGGCCAAAATCGGTCTCCTTCTTTCCTTGCTATTATGAGCCAGTTCAATTTTGGTTGCACAAGTTTTTCGGCAGATGATGAACCAATTCAAAGAATGCAAGGTTTCTTACAAAGCTTCTTTGGAACATTGAATTGATGAACCATTGAACCATTCAATTGGTTGGTTTAATCAGTTGGTTCACTCAGTGGGTTCAATGTCTTGGTTCAATCAGTTAGTTCAAGTGATTGGTTCAATGATTTGGTTCAACGTTTGGTTCAACGAGTTGGTTCAACATTTGGTTCAAAGGGATGGTTCAAGAAATGGTTCAATCAAAAAGTTCAAAGGAGTCTTCCAAAAACCCAAAGGAAAAGTGCCCTTATGGAGGGCACTTAGGCAACGAAAGGACCTTTGTGACTTTTCTGAAAGGCAATTTTGGAGACCAAACAACCTTATGAAGGGCACTTGGTTGGCGACATGACCACAGTCACTTTTTTGAAGGGCACATTTCAAAGGACAAGCCCCCTTCAATAAAATCCGAAGGGCTTCAGAAAAGTTGAAAGGCAGGAAATGACTTTCTTCAGACTTTTGTCTGAAGGAATTTCTTTGGACAAAAAGTCAGAAGAAATTTGGAGAAAGAGCCACAGGAAAAAAACCTCGAAGAAGGATTCCGAAGATCAAAGGAAGTGATTGAGATAATTCTTGCAGACATTTTGTCCATGGGAAAAATGGCCAAAAGGAAAAGCCCGACCGAAGGGGAAAACCAACCCGAAAACAAGCAGGAAAAATGTGAAGGAACATTTCCTTCAGACATTTTGTCTGAAGGATTTGAGGAACAAGGCTGCTGAAGGACCCTGAAGGGCAGGTGCCCTTGCAGGGGACTCTCGACTGCCAAAAGAAGGACCTCCCCCAAGTCCCAAAAGGACACCTTCCCTTCAAAAGGATTCAAAGATTAAGCTTAGTTAATGAAATTTGAAGGAAATAAAGCCGAAGGAATTGCCAAGGAGGGTGACGAGCCCGAAGACGTCAAGGTTGGACACCATGAACTAGCCGTTGGAATTTGAATGTCAGGTGACATCCCTAAAGCCATCAAATTTAGGGAAATAAACTAGATGCTGATCTTTAAAGGCTTGAGCATGGACCCGAATGCATTCAAAGGACTTAAGGCCAAAAGAAAGAGACAAAGCTAGGAAAAGACAAAGCTGGGAAAAGACAAAAGTTAAGAATGAACTCAATGACCCGCTGATGAAAGAGCCCAAAGAGCCAGCAAAGGTGATAAGATAGCCTTGAGAGCTCAAATTCTAGGAAAAGACAAGCTAGGAAGAGACAAAATCATGAATATGGACAAAATAGCCCAGGTGGCAAAGGGGAGATGAGTTATTCCTGTAGTTGGAACAATCTCCGCCAAGTGGTCATCAAGGAGCACAAACAGTGAATATGCGGCCTATTTTTCTACACTTTGCATTGATGAGTAGACAAACTACATGAATATCTTGAAGGGGTGGTCTTGTTTGTAGAAAAAGAGGTGTGGCCTATGCTTTCACATTAATGTTTGAATGCCAAGGTCAAAACTGGCAGCCAACACAACATCCTTTTTTCAGCGGCTTCCTCTTCCCAACGCTCTCAACGCACATGGGCCAACTTGTAAAAAGGTGCCAAAGTCTTTTCCAAAGGGGTGCCTTTACTTCCTCTCTCTCTATATATATTTTAAATTCTCATTTGAGAAGATATCTCTTGGCTTGTAAGGCGGAGCTCTGTCAGATTTTACCTTGAATCAAGACATAGCATTTTTACCTCCATTTGAGCTTACACTTTTGCATATGTCTATGGATTTGTTTTGTGTTAAGTCATTTTTTTTATGCTTTCATAGAATGATTCCTGCATTTTTAGTGTATTGTGAAGTTTCATTTTTTGCAGGTTAACCAAAAGTGTCCACAACAGGAATATAGGCGCATGTGAATAGGCTACCAAAGTGTGTCTTAGAACGCCTCTGGTAGTTCTTCCTCCCTGTATCTCCATTGGACCCCTAGCTCACTGATGCAAAAGAATTTCCCATATCAAATGAAGTGTATATCAACTTGTTCTTAGTGGAAAGTGTAGGTTCAAGCTAAGAAGATCAAACATTTTTGGTGTATCACCATTTAGTTTAGGTTCTATTTTCAGCATCCTTCTTTCTTTCTCCCCCCCCCATTGTTAGCAGTAGAAAATTCAGGACCACAAAGATACATCAAAGGGAGCTAGCCCTTATCTAGAGACTCTCCCCTCAATTTTGCCAGACCCACAGGCAAGAGACAGTTTTCATTGTGATGCGTGGAAGATAGGAGCTCAGTCTCTTGTCAAGGGTGCAATCCACTGCATCAACAGTTTTTGGGCATGCCCAGTGGGACCATGTTTTAACACTCAAAAAAAAATTGGGATTGGTGCTAGTCCTATTACAGTAGAACAAACCATTATTCCAGCATCAGACCTTTAATCATGCGAATGTGGGACTAGTTTTTATCCAAAGAGTTTAAGAATTTTGGTGTGTTCTTCAACCAACCAGCCTTTGGAGGCTTTTTCATCAACACCAATGGTGAATCCAAGTTGAATCAGCTGGTTAAGCAGTTTTGGTGCTATCAAGAAATCACTTTTTTTTTGTATGTAGAATCCCATTGCCCATCATAATGGGCCTCTTATTCCTTTATTTAACTTTGATCAAGCTCAGGTTGTTCATGGAATCACCTCAAGCAGCTCTCCTAGTTGCCCTTCAACAATAAGGGAAGTAACGCTGGAGTTTGAAAAGCAAGTGATGGAGATAGACAGATTGGATGAGTAGTATAGATATCAGCAAGAGCTTATGTACAAGGAGGAGTGTTTATTTAGGCAAGCTCAGGCCTTGAAATCCATAGAGGAGGAGGTAGTAAAATAGAAGAGTCCATTCATTCAAGGCAATCAGCCTTATGTTCCCCCTCCTATTCTAAAGAAAGCCCCCTCTTGTGCACCAAATCCTTTCTACCAGATAACACTTGCTCACTCTAGCTCATCTGATGCATTAATCACTCTTGATCTTAACCCCTTGCACCTAGCTTTCAAAAATCAAAGGGCATTAGAGCAACCTATCATGGAAATGAACCTTCTCAATTCCTTAGAATGTGAATCCTCCTTTGAAGGGAATACCATGAATCAACACATCTCTCTTGAAGCAGCTCTTCCTGTGCATGAGTGGACCCTTCTTAGTCTTCCTCAACTTCCTCAAGTCTCTCAACATGATGTCAAGATTCCAAGTTGGAAGAGGGAATATCATGAACCAACTTAGGACCTTGAAGAGGATAAAGTTGATGCCTATTCACAAGGAGAAAGTTCCAATCCCAAGGTCATGAGTTGGAAGCAAACAATGGAATCATGGGGCAAGAAGGAGGAGGAAAAAGGTTTTGCTTAAAACCTTGAAGAAGATGAAGCTGCTCCTACTCATCATGATGATGCTTGTGACCTCCAAGAAAGGCTCTTTCAAGAAGATCTAGCCAGGCAAATTGCAAAATTAGAGTCCAGAACGAGATTCCTTAGCCAATGTGTGATGGATGGTTCAGACCAAATAACAGACTCCATGTTTGAACACACCCCATCTACACACCTCCAAGAAAGATATCAGGCCACATCTAATATAGATGAAGTGCTAGCCAGATGGAAGGAGGAGAATCATCCGATTTTAGCTCATGGACTACCTCCTCTTCCATATGGGTTTATTCTTCAGCCTTCCACTTCACCCCTTCTCAGAGAGGAACTTGTTTTGAAAGAGGCAAGTGAAGAAGAGAGGATCCAATTTGTAGCTGATCAAGAAGATCTCATGGATGTCAATGAGGAAGGAATCCTCATGGATGATCCTTTTGAAGACATCATCAACAATGGAGAAGACACATGTTATGCATACATGCAAATGTTCTAGCAATATGAAGAGGAAAGTAAGCATGGTGACCTCTCTCCTCCCTTGTTTGATGAAATTCCTTGTTGTTTTGATGAGGAAGATGACCATGCCATGGAGCTTGAGTTGGAGGAGGATCATGTGGATGTCTTTGAACAATTAGAGACTCTGATCCTTGAGCAGGAAAAGGAGAATCCTGCTTATCTTGAGAATAGTTTTGAAGAAGAGAGCCTTGAACAAAAATGTGATGTTCTATGGGATGAACAATCACTCTGTGATTCCATTTCAAACATCACAATAGTCACCCTTCTTCAAGAAAGCCATGAAGGAGTAGAGGATGAGTTTGACAGGGTCTTCAATGAGGTAGAAGGGAATAGGTCAAACCATGGTGCACTGCAAAGGGACTATGCATATCAAAGGGCTTATGGTGATGAGCCAATATCCATCGATTTCTTGGTGAAACACGCCGGCATGAAGGACCAGCATTTGACAGGCTTCCAAGAACAAGAAAAGTACATATATGTTGGAAGCATGTTTGACTCTGATCCACTCAGATGCAAGCCAATCAAGGTGGTAGGTAAGAGGAGCAAGTCACCAAATCTCCATTCCATTCAGCCACTTGTCTGGCACCATAAGTTTCCTTGCCATGAAGGAGACTTAAGAAATTTTCCCTTTGATCCAGGAGGGAGGAAAATATACCTGGTTAGCTGTATATAGTAGTTTGCTTTTAGTTTTATTTTCCTATTTTCCCTAAGTGTTGTTTGCATAAGTAGTGTTTTTAGCCTTGTGTGTGTTTTCCTTTGTGTTTGGGGTAAAAGCTTCATGATTGACTCTTGGATCTATCAGGGCTATTTCTAACTTTTTTCATGTTGTGTTTTGACTCCATGCCCAATAGACTTTAAGGCTACTAGTTTCTAAGCATAACAAGCATGCTTCCCTTGGGAATCGCCAAATTGTTGACCATTTTGGTCCTATAGGCCAAAATCGATCTCCTTCTTTCCCTATTATTCTGAGCCAGTTCAATTTTGGTTGCACAAGTTTTTAAGCAGATGATGAACCAGCTCAAAGAATGCAAGGTTTCTTATAAATCTTCTTTAGAAAATTGAATGAAGAACCATTAAACCATTCAATCGGTTGGTTCACTCAGTTCAATCAGTTGGTTCACTCAGTGGGTTCAATGTCTTGGTTCAATCAATCAGTTTAAGTGATTGGTTCAGTCGGTTTGGTTCAATGAGTTGGTTCAACATTTAGTTCAATGAGTTGGTTCAATGTTTGGTTCAAAGGGATGGTTCAAGAAATGGTTCAATTAGAAAGTTCAAGGGAGTCTTCCTAAAGGCTGAAGGAAAAGTGCCCTTGTGGAGGGCACTTAGGCGATAAAAGGACCTTTGTGACTTTTTCGAAAGGTAATTTTGGAGACCAAACAACCTTTATGGAGGGCACTTGGTCAGCGATAAGATGATGGTCATTTTTTCAAAGGGCACATTTCAAAAGACAAGACCCCTTCAATAAAATTTGAAGGGCTTCAAAAAAGTTGAAAGGCAGGAAATGACTTTCTTTGGACTTTTGTCTGAAGGAATTCCTTCGGACAAAAAGTCTAAAGAAATTTGGAGAAAGAGCCACGGGGAAAAAAACCTCAAAGAAGGATTTCAAAGGCCAAAGGAAGTGATCAAGATAATTCTTGCAGACATTTTGTCCATGGGAAAAATGTCTAAAAGTTAAAGCTTGACTGAAGGGGAAAATCAATCGAAAAGCAAGCAGGAAAAACGTGAAGGAACATTTCCTTCAGACATTTTGTCTGAAGGATTTGAGGAGTAAGGCCGTTGAAGGACCCCAAAGGGCAGGTGCCCTTGTGGGGGACTCTCGGCTGCTGAAAGAAAGACTTCCCCAAGTCCTGAAAGGACACCTTCCCTTCAGAAGGATTCAATGACTAAGCTTGATTAAAGAAAATCTGAAGGAAATAAAGCTAAAGGAATTGCCAAGGAGGGTGACGGGCCCGAAGATGTCAGGGTTAGACACCATGAACTAGACATTGATCTTTAAAGGCTTGAGCGTGGACCCAAATGCATTCAAAGGCCTTAAGGCCAAAAGAAAGAGACAAAACCAGGAAAAGACAAAGTTGGGAAAAGACAAAAGTTAAGAATGAACTCAGTGACCCGCTGATGAAAGAGCCTAAAGAGCCAGCAAAGGATGATAAGATAACCCTGAGAGCTCAAATTCTAGGAAAAGATAAAGGCAAGAAGAGACAAAATCATGAATATGGAAAAAATAGCCTAGGTGGCAAAGGGGAGACAAGTTATTCCTGCAGTTGGAATAGTCTCCACCAAGTGGTCATCAAGGAGCACAAATAGTGAAGACGCGACCTATTTTTCCACACTTTGCATTGATGAGCAGACAAACCACATGAATATCTTGAAGGGGTGGTCTTGTTTGCAGAAAAAAGGTGTGGCCTATGCTTTCACATTAATATTTGAACACTAAGGTCAAAACTGGCAGCTGACACAACATCCTTTTTTTAGCGGCTTCCTCTTCCCAACGTTCTCAACACACATGGGCCAACTTGTAAAAAGGTGCCAAAGTATTTTCCAAAGGGGCACCTTTACATCCTCTCTCTATATATATATTGTAAATTCTCATTTGAGAAGATATCTCTTGGCTTGTAAGGTGGAGCTCTGCCAGATTTTACCTTGAATCAAGACATAGCATTTTTACCTCCATTTGAGCTTACACTTTTGCATATGTCTATGGCTTTGTTTTGTGTTAAGTCATTTTTTTTTATGCTTTCATAGAACAATTCCAACATGTCTAGTGTATTGTGAAGTTTCATCTTTTGCAGGTTAACCAGAAGTGTCCATAGCAAGAATATAGGTGCATATGCATAGGCTGCCAAAGTGTGTCTTAGAATGCCTCTGGTAGTTCTTCCTCTCTATATCTCCATTGGACCCCTAACTCACTGATGCAGAAGAATTTCCCGTATCAAATGAAGTGTATACTAGCTTGTTCTTGGTGGAAATTATATGTTCAAGCTAAGTAGATCAAACTTTTTTGGTGTATCATCGTTTAGTTTAGGTTCTATTTTTAGCATCCTTCTCTCTTTCCCCCCCCCCCCCCCCCCCGCACCATTGTTAGCAGTAGAAAATTCAGGACCACAGAGATACATCAAAGGGAGCTAGCCCTTATCTAGAGACTCTCCCCTCTGTTTTGCCAGACCCACAGGCAAGAGAGGAGTTTCCATTATGATGCATGGAAGATAGGAGCTCAGTCTCCTATCAAGGGTGCAATCCATTGTGTCAACATAAACAAGAATACAAGTTAGACTACTCAAACAATCTTCTCTATTCTCTGCATACAGCCAGCCAACACATTACAAGCTCATTCAAATCCTTACACCAGTCCCTAGCCACCTCAAGCACATCTAGTTTAAAATTTTGTATTATTATATACACAATTATATAAAACACATCAAGTGGGAGAAGTACATATGGCTTGATCCCTCTTCAAAGTATTGGTATGTAGGTAGCGTACCCACACACGTTGTGTGATGCACATCTAGTATATCTTACACACACTAACCCTCCCTCTAGCTCAAAATTGGTCAAAGCACAATGAAAGATAGGGTTTAAAGAAAGAATATACTTTATAGTGAGGTATACAAACTTCCAGCTATCGAAACTTAATAGACATGGTCACACAGGCATAGTGAATAAAACCCAGAAAGCTCAGATCCTCATGACAATAGTAGTAGAGGTGGACTATAGTGTCGGTACCACTACTGTCTAGTTCTGATGCTCCTATCCAATCATAAAACAAAGTTTAGATCTCTGTTTGAGATGGTGTCTCAATCTTACATAGTCAATTCTAGCCTCTATCTCAATCGGATCAATCAGTTTCCAGCTATGTTTTATTTTCTTCTCCTTATTACTATTTTAGAAAAGTTTGAATTGCAAGTAATTTATACAAATTAATAGCTTAATTATCGTCTATTTATTTACTAATTTTACTACTAAGACCATTTAACTAAATTAGGAATAATACTCCAATATTCTCAAAATTGTTAAATCATTTGGTGAACCTGATTTACTTCGTTTGTCCATAAAAACCTTAGAAACCCTAGGGTAATTTTCCTACTGATTTTTCATTTTTTTTTTGATTTTTTACCTGCATAATAGAATCATAAATTAGCATTAAATTTTAAAATTTTATAATAAATTTAAAATAATTTTCTTTCAAACCCTAGTAGTCCATACTAGGTCCTAGTATTTTTCCAGTCATTTTCTAAATTTTTACTAGCATATTTAAATTAAAAAATCCATTCAAATTTCAAAATTCAATAGTAATTTTCAAACACATTTATTTTTTAAAACCGTAGTTGCATTTACTAGATCCCATTAAGTCACTAATTTCTCAATAATTTTTTTATTTTTTACTTGCATATCTAACTCAAAAATCCATTTTTAATTTCAAATTTTCATAGTAATTAGTCCAAATAGTCATCTTTGAAACCCTAGCTGCATACACTAGGTCCTATTGCTTATGAGATATTACCTTACATCTATAATCAGATTGCACAAAATGAATTTCACTTATTTACAAATTTTTCTCACATTTCTTGAAAATAACAAAGAGATCATCATTGGTCCTATCATGTACATGAATGATAAAGTTTACCATATGTTAATAAAAAGCTTTATTCTTTGAATTTCATGCTTATTTTTTATAATAAGGAATGAGATTACCAAATTCATGGCTAAAAATGCACAAAATTTCAATATTCCTTTTGCATACTTTCTATCATGCATATGGAAATATTTTTTAGTTTATCATGCTAAACATATTAGAAATTTTATGATTCATGTCACAATTTTCTATACATATGTTAAGGTGTGGAGCTAAAAGCTTCAACTGTTTGCAGACACAAGAAAAGGATGCTGAAGAACCAGAGCCACTGGCGTCGACAGTATGACCGACGTCGGTCAGATGCAGTGGAGAAGGAGACCGGCGACGGCAGAGAGTCGGCCGACGTCGGCAGCACCAGACAAGCAGGGACCGGCGTCAGTCACCTGTGTATTTCCAGAACTGCTATTGACGAACAGTCAGTTAAGTGAAGCGAGTGTTTGCATGTCAAACGACTAATTATAGTCACGAGCTGCATGTCTAATTATTGTAACTAGAGTTCTATTTTTGTAAGCATGGGATCCTATTTAAAGACCCATAAGGCATGTATTGTAATTATTCTAAGGCAAGTAAAAGCATTGAAGCTATCAAGGTCAAGGAGATCAGCTGAAGCATTCAAGGAGGGATAGCAACTTAGGCTTTAGAGTTGTTGTGTTGAGCAAGAGAGAGAGGGAAGAAGGTCTTGAGGTGTGGCAAGCCTTTGAGGTGGAGGAAGAAGTGGCATCTTCCTTATTGTATTTTCTTCTAGTAATATTTAATACAAGAGTGTGTATTGTCTCTCAAATTCTTTGTTGTATCAAGTTTCTAGCTACTTTATCATTCTGGTTTAATTTTGTGTTTAATTGCTTATACGAGAAGTAATCATATGTGCTCTAATTGGTAGAGCTATAGATCCGCTGACAACATATGTGCACAAAAACATGTTCTTTATCCCTTGCTTTCTATCTCTCATATGGAAAGATTTTCAAGTTTATCATGCTAAACATGTTAGAAAATTTATGATTCATGTCACAATTTTCTATACATTTGTGCACAAATACATGTTCTCTATCCCTTGCTTGCTATCTCTCTTATGGATTGATTTTTATAAACATATTATTGTACAACTCACTACTCAATTTTCATGCATTTTACTCCACATTCATGTTTTCTGCCTACATGCATATAACTAATTGGTTACTTTCGAGTATCTCCCTATCACTACTAGACATGAGCGAACACTAGCGGTTATATATATCCCTCCTCCCTTCAAGCTTGGTACATTTAGTTCTTATCCCCCACCTAATACTAGCTCTATGCCTATAGTAGATCATGTGGTCCATGCTATCACCCAAGCTTACAAAGATAGGTAGGTTGATTACACCCATGGCTATAACTTTATCACTCAGGTTAGCACCCCTCCAAATATAATTTATGTTCTCGAGCTTTTTCAACAATTAGATGTTTACATAGATGTGTTGTATGCATCCCTTCATAATACTAGAATTACCATTTCAGTTGAACCAGCTTATGTTGCAACTATCCTCAACACAATGCAATGGACTGAAGAGCATATTTCCTTTGAGAAAGAGGATTTACCCCCACAAGACATCATTGAACAACATCTACCCTTATATATTCAATTGAGAATTAATGATGTGGGGGTAAAAAGAGTGTTAATTGATAACAATTAAGGACTCAAAATTTGTAACATTTCTTTTCTTAAATGTCTTAATATATAACCTCAAGATCTAGACCATTCTGACATGAACATCAAAGGTTTTGACAACATCTCATGAAAATTCATGGGTCAAATAACACTCAATCTTACCTTATGGCCTAAGACATTGCCAACTACTTACCAAGTCATGCCAAATGACATCAACTATCATCAATCATGTTGAGGCATCTACACAACATGGAACATAATGGCTAGGATATCATGTTACCCATCTTCATAATAAGCCCTCTTTCACCACTTCAAAACATATAAAGTTTTGGCCACCCACTACACTGACAGACCACACCATTAATCATACTTCAATATTATCATTGATCTATTTTGATCTCATTGATGACATAGCCTCACCAAACATGTTCACATTAGATGAATTCTCCAACGATGAATCCCTCTTATAGTTTCTCAATGCATATGAGGACCTTCCATCTTTCTATCATAAAAATAGATTTCCACATCACATAAACACTCGTGCATACTTCGAGGAAAGCCTAGATTCTCCCCAAGACATAGCAGTTGATTTAGATGATACTATTCCTACCACTCCCTATGCACTTGATCATTCCACATTGCTTAATCAAGAAATAATAAATTTTAATTTTGGAACTGACCCGGATCCCTATTAGCCACTGCCTTATGAAAGGAAAAAGATATAGATATCTGTCAAGCTTTAACATATTTCCCAGAAATCTTTGCTTGGTCTTACTCATATATGCTAAGAATTGATACATCTATAACAATCCATTAGATTCCGTTATACCTAGATGCTAAGCCAGTTAAATAAAAAATTTACAAAACACATCTTAAGGTGGCTCTCTTAGTCAAATATGAGATACAACACCTGTTAGATGTTGGATTCATTTGACTAGTAACACAACTTGAATGGATTTCCAACATAGTCCCTGTAGTAAAACCTAATGGGCAAATTTAGTGTTGTTTCTATTCTTCAGATTCAAGTAAAGCATGCCCAAAATATGATTTCCCCTTGCCTAAGATCGACATGATTATCAATTCCACAGCTAGGTATTAAATGTTATCATTTATGGATGGCTTCGTTGGATACAACCAAATCAAGATTGCTAAAGAAGATCAAGAAAAAACATATTTTACAATACCTTGAGGTACATTTTGTTATATTGTCATGCCTTTCAGATTAAAAAATGTTAGAGCCACATATCAAGGTACCATGACACATATCTTTCATGATTTGATTCATCATACTATTAAGGATTATGTCGATGATATATTAGCTAAATCAAAACAATGAAAACATCACTCTATTGATTTATGAAAAAAAATTAAAAGACTCAGGCAATATAATGTTCATCTTAACGCAAAGAAATGTGTGTTTAGAGTTACATTAGGCAAACTCTTGGGTTTCATTATTTCTCAGCGTGGCATAGAGGTTGACCCTAAGAAAGTCAAAGCAATTATCGATATGCCACCTCCTACAAACTTAAAACAACTTTGATCCCTACAAGGTGAGATCCAAGCAATCCACTATTTTATAGCTCAACATGCTGATAAAACTCAAGCATTCACACAATTATTAAAGAAAGATACAAAGTTTGTTTGGGAACAAGCTTGTCAAGACAACTTTGATACAATCAAACAATATCTTCTTAATCCACCTATTTTACTACCACATATCCTTGATAAGCCTTTATTACTATATATCTCAACAAAAAATCATGCATTAGGAGCACTCTTATCAAAACAAAATGATCAACATATCGAGTGAGCAGTTTACTACATCAGTAACACACTAGTTGATTACGAGAAAAAATATTTTGTAATGAAAAACTATGTTTAGCTTTAGTTTTTGCCACACAAAAACTTTAGCATTACATGGTCAATAATGAGACTCAGGTTATCACAAAAGTAGACCCCTTAAATTTCCTCATGGTAAAACCACATCTTTTCGGTCGCATAGTAAAATGGGTTATGTTATTAACAGAATCTGATTAAAGATAGGTTTCCATAAATCAATAAAGGGCCAAATCATTGTAGACCATTTGGAAACAACACCACTCTTGGATACCAACCCTCTTAATGACACATTTAGAGATGATTTTACTACCTATTATACTCATTTGGATACCTGGACCATGTTTTTTGGTGGCTCTTGATGTGCATCTAGTGTAGGGGCAGGCATTGTCTTTGTTGATCCTTCTAGTCACATAGTTCTTATAACATACCGATTAAGCTTTTCCTACACTAACAACATTATAGAATATGTGACACTTATCTTAGGTTTATTTGCCACACAGTCCCTCAAAATAAAATCTATTCAAGTCTTTAATGATTCCCAACTCATGGTCAACCAAGTCAATGATGTCGATCATACAAAGGAAGAACATCTTATCTCATATCGTAACATGGTACAATGTTTATCATCAAAGTTCAATTATTTTTCCATAAAAAGTACACCAAGAAAAGATAACTGACACATAGATGTAATGGCAAGTGTCACATCTTTAATTCCTATCGACATCAATGATGATCAAGCTATCTTCACAATTAAATGATTACAATCACCATCAATATCCAACACAAATTTGATTGCACTATCTGCCTTAGCCACTACATGCAGTTTAGCCACTTCAGAATGGTTCTTTGATATCTATAACTTCCTAATCAAATCTATTACACCAGACACCTTATTATGAAATGACAAGCGTAAGCTACACAAACAAGCACTCCATTATGTAATCATTGGTGGGGACCTTTTCAAATGATCATTTTGATGGATAATTACTTAGATGCCTAACCTTAGTAGAAGCCAAAATTGCTCTTACAAAGATACACGATAGTGAGTGTGGTGGTCACTTTAGTGGAAAGGCCATGTCTCACAAATTACTTTGACAAGGCTACTACTGGCCCACCATAGAAGAAAAATGTTTACAATATGCAAAGTTATGTGATAAATGCCAATGACATAGTAACCTATAACATGCACCTTCACAATAATTACAACCTATCATCTCTCCATAACCATTTATGTTATGGGCGTTTGATCTTATTAGAAAGATTAGCCCTGAATCCACTGATGGGCACAAGTTCATCATCCACCCTACATAATACTTTACCAAGTGGGTAGAAGCCATTCCACTTCAAACTACTATGGGGGAGGACATTTGTAGTTTCCTCATAACCCACATTATGTCATGCTTTGGCCTATCCATAGCTATTATATCTGATAATGGAACCTCATTTAAGAACAAAATTGTCAATTTTTTTTGCACAAAATACAAGATTAAACACACATTCTCCACTTCGTACTACCCATAGGGAAATGGTCAAGCAAAGGCCACTAATAAAACCGTCAATAGCATTTTGAGCAAAATAGTGACCAAATTTGGCAATGATTAGCATAACCAACTAATCTTTGTTGTATGGGCTTATTGCACAAGTATTCATATACCCATAGGGGCCACTCCTTATTTACTCATTTATAGCACATAAATAGTTTTACCATTGGAATTAGAAATCCTATCTCTTCGTGTCTGCCTTAAAGGTATTCTCTTTAATGACCAGTATCATGAAAATCATCTACACTAGCTTGAAAAACTAGATAATACACATATTCAAGCAATAGAACATCTCAGAATCTACTAACAATGTATTCATTGATCTTACAACAAACGAGTTCAAACCAGAGAATTCGAAGTTAATGATCTTGTTCTTAAAGAAAATCTTCACAATGTCAATACCAAAGAAGAAACCAAAGGAAAATTCAAACCAAATTGGCTAGGTCCATATATAATTACCGAAAAGCTTAGCCCTAAAGTGTATTTTCTAGCTTCACTCGAAAGAAAGAAACTCAAAAATCCAATGAATATTATGCATTTACACAGATTTCATGTATAATATGTCATGTCACACATTTTTCTTACACATCATCTCTTGTGATTGATTGTACATAGTTCCTTTTCAATTACCTGTACATAGTTTCTTATGCTTGATTATACATATCTCAAAACTTTTAAAAATTCAAAAACAATACAAAATTTCAAAATATAAAAACATTTAAATATGTCTAAAAATACCAAGAAATATTTCAACTGTATGCATTATCTATGCTTTACATTGCTACTACTATGATAGACTTACATTTGTTGTTCTATGCTTATTGTTTGTTGATTTATCTACATTACCATGCTTCACTTGATCTTCTTTTGAGTGTGTGTAGTGACATCTAGCTCTAAGATTGCTTCACTCTAACCATTAAGGGGGAATCCTACTTTTACATTGAGACACAAATTGATATATACCCATTGTTGGCATATTCTACATAACTAAACCATCTAGGTTATATGATTCCTACACCACATACTCTAGTTATCATGTTAATGTACATTACTTACTAGCTCACACAGATTACTCTATCGACACTCACTAGTAAATAACACTTGTGTATTTTTTATCATATACCTAGTCTCATACTAACATGTCTTCCATACTTTTCGCCTTGCTTTGACTAGTTAGATGTGATTGTACTTCCAATTCCTTACATGCTTTCTTTTCTTACTTAGTGTAGCTAGATTGTTTGCATTTCTCAGTTCCTATTTGTCTCCTTATGTGCCTTATGACATTTGCCAATGTCGTTTGCCTATACTCCTCTATATGATTGTGGCTTCCATGCGAATTTTACTTGTTTCAATTTTATGTGTATGTGGTATTTGAACATGCCTTGCATGTTTACTTTCCAATTTGAGTGACATGTGCCCACACACCTTGTTTATTAGGCCCCTTGGCCACCCTTGTATGCTTCTTGCCTCGTGTGTTTGTTGCTTGTTTGCTTCTCATTATTTGCAATGCCATGATTCACATCATGCATTTATCTTGATTTCTTGGATGCCATGATGGACATCATGCTCCATCCCTCTAACTACCAACTAATAACTAACTAACAACTAACAAATAACCAAACTTTCATTTTCAATTCAGTACATTGCACATGTTATTACATTGTTACATCTATCCAGGTATACCCTTATTGATCTAACAATCTTTCAATAAAAATCATGTTATATATTGTGATATCTTGTCGATTATCATTAATATATCATGTATCTTTGCAACATAACACACTTGTAGGTCTCTTTCTTCTGAGGGCAATCATTGTAGGGTCTTCATTTATACCCTTAGAAGAGGGGGCAACAAACAAGGGTTTTGTCATAGATATCAGAGCTCCTAATGGTCAAAACAATAGTTTTCAGAATAACAACCACACGTCAAACTAGTCAGAATAGAACATGCAGATAGTCAAGAATCGAGAACAGTTACTAGATTTGGCCTTAGACAATAGTGCCCAACTTGGACAATAGCATCAGTGCCACTAGTGTCCAATTTTGGTTCTCATGTCCAAATAATAAAAAACCATATTTTTTTGAAATAGATAGAAAGATAAGTTCAGTTACAATTTTGTCAGCTATAGTTTAGACTAGATTTAGTAATTTTAGTACTTTTTTGCTTAGAGAATCTAGATATAGGAGATAGAAAGATAAGTTCAGTTACAATTTTGTCAGCTATAGTTTAGACTAGATTCAGTAATTTTAGTACTTTTTTGCTTAGAGAATCTAGATATAGGGGGCATCATGCATGGAATGATGGATCTCACTTCTAATTTTAGATATGATAGTTGATATGACTTTCATATTAGAATTCATGTTTTAGACACCAGTGATTAGGGGCAATGTGCCTTGTATGTGTATGTGGCATTTGAACATGCCTTATATGTTTACTTTCCAATTTGAGTGACATGTGCCCACATCCCTTATTTTTTAGGCCCATTGGCCACCCTTATATGCTTCTTGCCTTGTGTGTTTGTTGCTTGTTTGCTTCTCATTGTTTGCAATGCCATGATTCACATCATGCATTTATCTTGATTTCTTGGATGCCATGATGGACATCATGCTCCATCCCTCTAACTAACAACTAAAAACTAACCAAAGTTTCATTTTCAATTCAGTACATTATACATGCTATTACATTGTTACATCTATCTAGGCATACTCCTATTGATCTAACAATCTTTCAATACAAATCATGTTATATCTTGAGATATCTTGTCGATTATCATTACTATATCATGTATCTTTGCAGCATAACACACTTGTAGGGCTCTTTTTTCTGAGAGAAATCATTGCAAGGTCTTCATTTCTACCCTCATAAGAGGGGGAAACAAATAAGGGCTTTGTCATAGAGATCAGAGCTCCTAATGGTTGAAACAATAGTTTTTAGAACAACAACCACACATCAAATCAGTCATAATAGAATAGGTAGGCAGTCAAAAATCTAAAATAGTTACCAGATTTGGCCTTAGACAATAGTGCCCAACTTGGACAACAACATTAGTGGCACTAGTGTCCACTTTTGGTGCTCATGTACAAACAATTAAACAACCATAATTTTTTGAAATAGATAGATAAGTTAAGTTACAATTTTGTCAGCTATAGTTCAGACTAGATTCAGTAGTTTTAGTACCTTTTTACTCAAAGAATCTAGATATAGGGGGCATCATGCATGGCATGATGGCTTTCACTTATAATTTTAGATATGACTTTCATATTAGAATTCATGTTTTAGACACCAGTGATTGGGGGCAATGTGCATGACACATTTGTTTTCTTTTCTTTCTAAGTTTAGTATTACTTAGGCATTCTCAGTAGTTACATGCCTTATTCCATATATATATGGTTGGTATCATTTTGGAATGGCTTTCATACAAGCCTAACTGCCATAGTTCCTGAGTTATCAAGTTCTCGAGTGGCTTTCATACAAGCCTAGTGCACTAGTTCAAAGTGGATTTCATACAAGCCTAATCTCCATATTTCAGAGTGGCCAAGAGTGGCCTAGTTTCTAGCATAAATTTAGCTATACATGCTAACATTCATGGGATCCAAGAGCCATCTCATACAACACACATTTCATACCAGTATTAGTTCATAGCTTCACTTTATGGGGCAATGATGGAGCCAAAAGACTAGCTAGCCTTTGTATTCTTGAGCCACGTATTCAAAGGGATTGGACACATAATCCAAACATTGATCAACACATGCATGAAGACCTAGATTCACTTAGTGGGAGATGATGGAGCCAAAGGGCCAACCTTTACATTCTTAAGCCACTCTCAAGGAATTGAGCACTCAGCGTTATTCATGATATTATTCTAGGTTCAACACACATCTAATATTACTCAGCATAATTCAACATTACTCAACATCATAATAGGGTTTGTATTTGTTCACATACCCGGTGAGGTGTATTCATTCCTTTCTCTTCCTCTCTTTCTTACCTAGTTGTGTACATTCAGATTTTAGATATAGCGTATCTAGTAAGAACTAATCTACTCTTTTTTTTTTTACAGGTTCATACTTCACAACATGCGCTTTATGCACACCTAGCATCACAACAACTTCATGAGCTTCACCCTTACAGGTAAGTTTAGGTATGTTTTCTGTTTTTCTTTTATCCTAGTAATTTGATTTGCTGTATCACTAGAATAAAGGGGGGTAAATGTTGTCATATAAAATGCAAAAAATGGTAACTTGAGCGTGGCTAATGACACCTGAACCATAGGTCCCTCTTGCTTACTTTCATGACCCTCTTAAGCTTTTTTTCACTGATTCTCAGTCATTTGTAGCCTTCCAAACTTGGTCTTAGCTCACCCAGACTACTCTTTCCAAGATAAAGCAATCCCCTCAGGTCTTGTCTACTAAAGACAATATCACCACACTTGGACTATATCACTGGTGCCACTCTTAACCACTTTTGATACTATTTTCCAAGTCTATTTATGGCCCTAACAATCAATTTCTTTTGATTCTCCATCCTTATCCTTATCGGCCTAATGCAAGTACATTCAACCCATGACCAATAGATCCCTATAAATCCCATTTAAAGATCATTTAGAAAGGGTTGGCAAATATCACTAAGCCAAAAAGAATACAAGCAAGACTTCTCAAGTAATCTTCCCTATTCTCTGCATATAGCTAACCAACACACTTACAAGCTCATTCAAATATTTACACCAGTCCCTAGCTACCTCAACCACATCTAGTTTAGCATTCTAAATTTTTGTGTACATAATTACATAAAGCATATCAAGTGAGAGAACTATATATGGCTTGATCCCTCTTTAGAGTATTGGTATTCAGGTAGCATGCCCACACACGGGGTGTGAAGCATGTCTAGTGCTCTTTACACACACTAACCCCTCCTCTTGCTCAAAATTGGTCAAATCACAATAGAAGATAGGGTTTGAAGAAATAATATGCTCTACAAGAAGCTATACAAACTTCCTACTACTGAAACTTCGTATATAGGGTCACACAAACATATTGAACAAAACCCAAAAAGCTTAAATCCTTAAGACAACAATGGTAGAGGTGGACTATATCGTCAATGCCACTACTATCCAGTTCCAATGCTATTGTCCAATCACAAAATGAAGTTCAGATCTTAGTTTATGACAATGTCTTAGTCTTGTACAGTGAATTCCAGCCTTTGTCTCGGTAATATCAATCAATTTTCAGCTAATTTTTGTTTTCTTCTCCTTATTACTATTTCTAGAAAAATTGAAATTGCAATTAATTTATACAAATCAATAACTTAATTATTATCTCTTTATTTACTGATTTTACTACTCATACACTTTAACTAAATTAGGAATAATACCCCAATGTTCCCAAAATTGTTAAATCAAAGATCATGAGAGCATGCAAGGAAGACCTATGGGTTGGGTGTCGCAAGCCATACTCAAGCTACCAATTTTAACATTTTATATGACTACTTTTGCCCCCTCTTTATTTTAGTGATGCAACAAAGTGAAATACCAATATAAAGGAAAAGTAGAAAGCGTACCAAAACTTACCTGCAAGGGTGAAGCTCATGAAACTATGTGATGTTGTGTGTATGTAGAGAGATCATGTCATGAAGTTTAAATTTGGAAAAGAAAATCAACAGTAGAATAGTTCTTACTAGGCATGTTATGTCTAAAGTAGAAACATACAAAATTTGGGTAAAGAGAGAGGAAGAGAAAGGAATGAATACATCTCACCGAGTATGTGAACCAATACAAAACTTGTTATGATGCTGAGTGATACTGGGTATATGATGAATGATGTTGTACCAAGATTAATATCATGAACAAAGATGAGTGCTCAATTCCTTGAGATTGGCTCAAGAATACAAAGGTTGGCCCTTTGGCTCCATCATCACCCACTAAGTGAAGTTATGTGATCATGCATGTGTTGATCGATGTTTGGACTGTGTGTCCGATCCTTTTGAGTAGGTGGCTAAAGAATACAAAGGATAACTAGTCATTTGGCTCCATTGTTGCCCTATGAAGTGAAGCTATGAACTAATACTGGTATAAAATATGTGTCGTATGAGATGGATCTTAAAGCCCATGAATGTTCTATAATCTGATAATGTGGCATGGATAGTCGAATGTGTGATGGAAACTAGGCCAGTCTTAGCCACTTGGAAAAGGTGGAGATTAGGCTTGTATGAAAGCCACTGTGAAACTGGGCAATAGGCTTATATATAAGCCACTTAGGAATGATGCCAACCACCTGTAGATAGAATAAGGCATGTAACTGCTGAGAATATTTGGGTAATGTCATAAACTGTAAAGAAGAAAAAGCAAATGTGCCACACACTTTGCCCCTAATCACTGGTGTCTGGAACATGGATTTTGATCTAGAAGTTATACCAACTTTCATATCTAAAAATGGAAGTGAGAGCCATCATGTCATGCATGATGCCCCATATATCTAGATTCTCTAAGAAAAATTATATTAAAAATATTGATTTTGAACTGAACTATTGCTGACAAAATTGTCACTAGTCTTACCTTTTATTTATTTTTAAAAAACCTCATTTTTTATTGTTTGAATAGGATCACCAAAATAGGACACCCTACTATCCAATGTTGTAGTCCAAACTTGGCGCTCTTGTCCTATGTTGATTCTGAAGACTATTTTATAATTGTTAATGTTTGTCTGGTTTGTTCTGCCTAGTTTAAAGTCTGAATTCTAATTTAGGTGTTTGAAAAGCTAATTTTTTGACTGATAAGAGCTTTGATCTCTGTGATAAAAGCCCTATTTATTGCCCCCTCTTCTGAGGATAAGAAAGAAGACCTTATAATGGCTGCCCTCAAAATAAAGAGCCTTACAAGTGTGTTATGCTATGAAAATACATGATATAACAATGATAATTGAAAATATGTCTCAAGATATAACATAGTTTGTAATAGAGATTGTTAGATCAATAGGGGTATGCCTAGATAGATATTAAAATATAATAGCATGTGAAATATAATGAACTAGAACTGGAAGTTTGGTTAGTTTTTAGTTGTCAAGGAGGGATGAACTATGATGTCCATCATGGCATCCAAGAAAGCAAGAGAATAATGCATGATGTACATCATGGCATTGCAAATAATTGAGAAGCAAACAAGTAACAAGCATCCAAGGTAAAAAGCAAGAAGCATACAAGAGTGGTTAAGGGGCTAATAAAACAAGGGACATAGGCACATGTCACTTAAATTGGAAACTAAACATATAAGGCATGTTCAAATGCTACATACACATGAAATTGAAACAAGCAAGGTTGGCACAAGGGCCATAGGCACATAGAAGAGTAAAAACAAAGGACATTGGCAAATGTCCTAAGGCACACACGAGAGATCAAACAAGAACTAAGAAATGCAATCACATCTAGATATTCAAAGCAATAAAGGAAGGCATGTAAATACTAGAAATACAATCATATCTAACTAATCAAAGTAAGAAGTGAAAGTATGTAAGACATGTAGTACAAGACCAAGTATATGTTAAGAAATACACAAGTGTTATATACTAGTGAGTATCGATAGAGTAATATGTATAAGCTAGTAAGTAATGTACATCAATATGATAAAGTGTGTGGTGTAGGAATGACATAACCTAGATGGTGTATTCATGTAGAATATGCCTCCAAGGGGTAGATATATCGATGTATGTATCAAATGTAAAAGTAGGATACCCCCTCAATGGGTAGAGTGAAGCAGTCATGGATTTGGATGTCACTACACATGCTCAAAGAAGATCAAGTGATGCATGGTAATGTAGATAAATCGACAAATAATAACACAAAACAACAAATGTAAGTCTAACATGATAGTAGAAATGTAAATCATAGATAATGCATATAATTGAAATGTTTTTGGTGTTTTTGATTTATTTGAATGTTTTTGGTATTTTGACATATTCAAATGTTTTTTTTGTGTGCATTTTAAAATTTTGTATTGTTTTTGGTATTTTTGGAATTTTGAGCTATGCACACTCAACATAAGGAGATTATACAAAAAATACTAAGAAAAAATGATACTAACCGATGAGTCTCATGAGAGACTCCCTATCATGGTGTCTTGTATCAAGGAGAGGGGTCGTGCATGATCATAAAACATGATGGAAAGGTTGAGACTATAACTTTGAAAACTGTGTATGTTGTAAATGCTCTGAAATATCTAAAGTAGAAACCAACTGTGGGGTCTCCTTTTAACTCTAAGAAGTAAATGTAACTATGGGGTTCTTAGGGAACCATCTAGTGGTAGGAGGAGCTCTCGGAACATGTGCTCTATGTGTAGAGGCATGAGACCTCAATGATACTACCCTAGATGTGAACATTGTGGTTGGAAGTTGTTTAGAATCTTAAAATTGTGGTTACTCTAAAAGAGGCCTTTGTGGAAGTGTATGAACTCTTTGTGTTGGCGATGGAGGCCTCGATTGTGTTTGAATCTGAACTAGAGAAAGAGCTAAAACTGATGGAGAAACTAAAATTGGTGGCAGAAATGAACTAGTGACTGTAAAGTAATAGATGGTTCTAAAGTGGGGAGTGGTAATTCATATGGAACTCCACCAATTGTAACAACCTGATTAGCATGTATGAATTTCATGCATCTATGAACTGTAGAAGGTACTACATGAAGTTTATGGATCCAGGGTCGACCAAGTAACATATTAAAAACTCTTACACTGGGAATAATAGTAAATGGTGTGGCCACATGTGTTGCACCAACCTACAGAGGAAGTACAATCTCACCCAATAAACTCTATATGTGCCCATTGAATCTACTGATAACTATGTCTGTTAGGGTAATATCCTACTCTAAATCCCAAATATTGTAATAATGTCATAGTGCACATGTTTACACTAGATCCATTATTTATGAGAACACTATGAATAGGATGATTATGAATGTAAGCTCTGATAAAGAGTGCATGATAATTTGAATCATCCTCAACTATCTCCTACTTTGAGAAGGAGATTGAAGGTCTAGCTAAAACTCTGGAATTATACACACCAATCATATTACTCAAAGGATGTGACTCAACTGAAGGTGCCATGTATGTAGTTGGTGGTGGATGTGTATGATATGCATGGTGAATATTTAATGTGTCCCCTATCTCCTATATAGAATGTTGTGGAAAAGGATCAGAGAAACTTTTTAGAGCCTTGTCTTGTATTTGTGTTGCTTACAAAGACTCAACTAGAGTGCCAAGATTAATAAGATTTCCATCTATCAAGTCCTATATCTTATATTTTGATGCATCTATTTGTTGTGTGTCCTGGTGCCCTATGAAGTCATAAAATACATTTTGATCATATCCCCATGGAAGAAGATTTATTAGATCAACTTCCTAAATAAGAGGGAGAGATATGATATTACATTCCAAAAGCTACTATAAAACTTTGGCTAGAGAAACTGGTAGATTGGTAAAGGTTCATCGAGGAGGTGTTGATAAAACCACACGCTGAGGGGGATCTAAAGCCACATTAACTGTAGGTTGATTCTGACTTTTGTTATCATTGACCTTGACTTTGTATGGGAGATTGATGTTACTCTTATTTGTTGTTTCTAATATACTTGTGTTCTTGAGTTTGTCTATTTAAATTAATTTGACTTCCCTTTCCTTTAGTGTATGACATAACTTAGTGAAGGAAAAGAATTTTTTGAACATTATTGACTCATGCAAAGTTGGTAGAAGACTCTATTTGAAGAGATATTGTAACTCTTGATCAGCCATGGGGCTAGTCATCTTAGCCAAGATAATATTATATCGAAGAACATAATTTGTGAGATGCTCATTTGATCTTTATTTCTATTGTGCAAATTGGGCATAGGAAACCTTATCACCAATGTTAATGTTAAAATAGGCTGGGAACATGTTAGCTAAAGGATTGAATGCATTGATCAACTGACTCAATAGACTATAAAACTATTGTAAAGCATGATCCTTTAGACTCTATGAAAATAGCTTGGTTAGTAACCCGTTATTTGGCACATAGTCCAAATATGTTATGTGAAACTCTCTCAAGTGTGTCTCTAGATCACCCTTGCCATCATATAAAGTGAGCTTAGGTTGAACAAAACCTAGTGGTAAGGGTGTAGAAGCAATATGACGTGTTAATGGTGTATGTAATAGAACAAAAGAATTTAAGGCCTATGTTGGTCTAGAATCACCTTGCTCAAGATGTAGCACATTGGATTATAGAGATTTTATTTCTTGAACAAGGGCTGCCACATCAGGAGACAAAGATATACTAACTGTATTTGGTGGTGCCTCATATGAAGGTTGGGCTGGTATAGGGGGTTGTTGAGACATAATTGCCCCTGTAGTGTCATTTGCAATTGGTTGCCCTGTGGTTTGAGAGGATTGACCATTGTTTGCTTTTTGTTGCTCTTCTTTTAGTATTTTAAGCATATCATCTTTCATGTTAGGGTGTTTAGTTAAGAGTTATTGAAGTTATTTTTTATTAGTTTTATTAAAATTGATGTATTGGGCCATTATTAAAGTAGGAAAACAAATTGAAAATTGATTAGATTTTTTGTAATAATTTGTAATAAGCAAAGTACTATGGAAGAAAAGTATTGAATATAGGAAATGTAAAGTCTTAAAAATAATAAACTAGAAAATGCATAAAAAGGATACAAAGCTCACAAACATATAAGGTGATACCTAAAAAGTAATGGGACTTAGTATATGCAACCAGGGTTTTGAAAAAAGATATGTTAAAAAAATTACTAAGGGATTTTAAAAATTAATGTGAATTTTTGGTTTAAAAATATAGGTAAAAAATCAAAAAATATTGGAAAAATTATTGATTTAAAGGGATCTAGTATATGCAACTACAGTTTGAAAGAAAATGATTTTTTAAAAAAATACTATGGAATTTTAAAAATTAATTTGAATTTTTTATTTAAATATACAGGTAAAAAATCAAAAAAATATTGGAAAATATCTTGATTTAAAGGGACCTAGTATATGCAACTAGGGTTTAGAAGAAAAAAATATTTTTTAATTACTATAGAATTTTAAAAATTAATGTGAATTTATGATTTAAATATATAGGTAAAAAATCAAAAAAATATTGGAAAAATTCTTGATTTAAAGGGACCTAGTATATGCAACTAGGATTTGAAAATTTTTTTAAAAAAAAAATTACTATGGAATTTAAAAAAAAATAATGTGAATTTTTGATTTAAATACATAGGTAAAAATCTAGAAAAATATTGAAAAAATAAGGAAGGAATTTTCCCTAGGGTTTATAGGGGTTTTTGGTGCAAATGAAGTAATTTAGGTTCACCAAATGATCTAACTATTTTGAAAATATTTGAGTCTTATTCCTAATTTAGTTAAGGGTCTAAAATAATAAATCAATAAATAATATTATAATAATTTAACCACTTATTTATATTTTTAACCTTTCTATAAATTATTAGGTGAATATTTTGTCGTCAACTAACTGATGACAAAATGGGTATATCAACCATAGCACAAGGAGATTTACGCCACAAAAAGTGTGGGTTTACCACATCTAGACGAGGTAAATCTCTCCTCTCATCAAGGGGAGGTTCCCTATGAATATTTATGCGCTATATATATATATATATATAAGCAAAAAATAATACTTGGGGTAGTATAACAACATCCACCTCTCTTTTTTCAGAGGTGATGTCCAAGGAATAAAAGAGAGAAATCCCAGTCGTTGGCTAAGAACATTCCTCTTCTTTCAGGAATGATATCAGGCATAGAACAGGAAATCCCTTGTAGTAAGTAACAAAGTTAATAAAGAAACCTATGTAAGCACAAAGTCTTCTGTTGTCTCCTTCACCGATTCAGAATACGCGTAACCATAGAGTGAAATGAAGCACAAAGTCTTCACCTAAAACTACAAAAGATAAAAGGATTACCAAGATAAAAGTAGCTCAAAGTCTCTCTTCTATCTTTTAGAAACGTCCTCAGATAATATCAACACACACACTTTGCTTATTAAATCAAACAAATAAGAGATTATCAGGAAAGAGGACATAAGAACTATTTCTTAAATAACGCAGATAACTTCAACACAAACTCTGAAATAAACCTGCTTCTCATTCATTTAACAAAATATGATTTACAAGTTGAGCACAAAGTCTCTAGAAGTGTCTCAAATTCAGTAGAGTTTTTGCTCTCAATTATCAGAGATATATTTACAAAAGAGGTCCCCTCTATATATAGGGAGAAACCTTTCAAAATTAAAAAGATTAAAATATAAAAATATCTTAGTCAAAGATGAGTCATCTTTGAATTTTGAGATATTTTTTTGGATTTTTTACATGTAATTACACATTACAAAATTGCATGCACTTTCACATGAAAATGTCCCAAGTCAATTACAAAGTGCATTTTGAATAAAGCATGGAAGAAAAACTTCAATCTTTATTTTCAGTCTTCTTCATTGTCTTCGACTTCAGAGGAACTTCAGTGATCTAGAAGAACTTTTGTTGAAAAGACATTGATGAAGAGGGATCTTTTAGAGAAACTGTAGTAAGAATCTTGATTGTGCAATCAGGAAAAAAATTAGCAATCTGAAAAAATTGCACATTTGATGGTCACAATTAAGAAAACGTGCTTGAAAAAGCTGAGGTGAGAGCAGGTCAAAAAGTGAGAGGAAAAGGGGAGCAGGCGCGAAAAATGGAAAGAACAAAGATTTCTCCAGAGTTAGAGAAATCAGAGAAAAAGATGTAAGGGTGGCAAAACTTGCCACCCTGGCATGTGGTATGGTCTGTATGCACAGGCAAAAAATTTGCTGCTTGTGCATATGAGGTGAAAAAGGGCACATGTGGCAAATTTTGTCGCCCGTACATGCTTCGCAAGAAAGAGTGTAAGGGCGACAAAATTTGTCGCCCTTACAGGTGTAACGGTGGTAAAATTTGCCACCTATACACATTAGACACACAGACTTGTATTGGCGACAAAATTTTCTGCCGTTACAGGTGAGGGGAGGGAACATACGGTTAGGGCAGCGAAATCTGTGGGAAAGGAGGATGGCTGATGGGGAGAAAGGGAAGAAGAGAGGAGCACGGGGATGCATGGGTAGCAAAATTTGTTTCTATTGCATGGAAGAGACCACAATATGCAAGGGTGGCAAAATTTGCCGCTCTTGCATGACGAAAATAAAGCAAATGCAGTGGTGGCAAAAAATGCTGCCCTTGCATGGAAATGCCAGGAAACACTTGTCACGTTCTATTGAGTCATAACAGGACACGTGACATATTCCGCTGCACTTTGTCTTTTCCATCAGGTACTTTTTTGCAAGCTTTTCTCTTCAGTAGGCTTTTCCTTTGCTTTTTACTTTTGTTTTTTCCAACTTTGTCTCTTCTTCTTGCTGCGATTTGAGCTATCGGGCTATCTTTTTGTCTAAGTCTTTTGATCTCTTTGAATTGATTGAACCCGTTGAATCTATTAAACCAAAATGGTTCAAGCTTCAATGGTTAATTCCTTTGTTTTTTGCCAAGTCCTTTGATCGCTCGAACAAGACGTGTTGAACCAGCCACTCGTTGAACCCGTTGGACCAAAATGATTCAAGGTTCAACGGTTCATTCCTTGCTTAGTAGCTTGCCGATGAACATTTTTAGTTGAACCAAGGCGTTGAACCAATCTTGAAAATGACTAAGCATTGGAAACTTGTTCTTTTGATTGAACTCGCTTGTAGAAGCCTTTGAACCGAAAGCATTAAACCGATTGATGAATTATTTGATTGAACCAAAGGATGAACCAAAGTGTTGAACCACTTGGTTGAACTGAGACATTGAACAATTCCTTTGATTGAACCCGCTGTTGAACCGATTAAACCTGGAACTCATTGAACTTGTAGAAATGAGCCTGTTTGTAGAGTCTGTAGAAACCAAGTCCATAGTTTTCTCTAACCTTGAAAGAGTCCGTAGATTTCAACTTGTAAAAGCCCATTGAACTTGACCTGCTGAGTACGTAGATTTTTGAAAAGCTTGAAAAATGAGGAATTTGAATGCCTAAGACAAATTTTGAAAAGGGAAGAGACAATTTTGGTCTGTAGGTTGTCCCAAAAATGAGTGGCATTTTTTGGGGACAACAGCTAGCTCCAGTTGGGGAACTTCCTTCTATTGCAAAAATTGATTGAAAAGAAAATGAACAAAATAAAGCAAAAGACTATACAAATATACATATGTACAGGGGGACTCATCCGATACTTCAAGAATTGAAGTACTTCAGATGCTGCTCCTTGTGAGGCAAAGAAAAGGGGATGCCATCCTGATAAACTAGCAGGAAACCATTCTGTCCCTAGAAATGGTGACGGGTGAATAGAGCTCTCCACTAGGAAACCACTTTTCTGTGTCTTCCCCTTGGTTCTCTTCTCTTACTGCCTCTTGGCAAGACTTGCTTTCTAGTCCAAGAACCATGAATCCTGGTTCTCCTATAGAGTCCCTTTTGTTAGGTTGTGGAGCTAAAAGCTTCACTGATGCAAACAGAGGAGGAGGTTTTAGGAAGGTTGCTGAGTGTTACTGTCACCGGTGTCGGTCAGGCCAATCGATGTCGGTAGGGAAGAGATAGAAGGCAACCGATGTCGGTCAGAGATCGGCCAGCGTCGGTACCCCCTAGGCAGACAGGGACCGACGTCGGTCACCTGTGTGGTTCGAGCTGCGTGTGTTACAGGTAGTTAGCTAACGAACCAAGTGTTTGCATGTCAAGAGCCAAATTTAGACTAGAAGCTGCAGATCTAATTATTGTAATTAGGTGTCTAATTATTGTTTACATGAGATCTATTTAAGAGACTCATTGGTTGTATTGTAAACTTGTGCTACAGAGTAAGAGAGCAATAATATAAGCTCCTTTAGAGAGAAGAGAGCAATGGTGTGTTCCTCCTAGTGCCACAGTACCAAGTGTGGGTGCTGGATTAGAGAATCAACAGGGTTCTTCATGTATGTATGATCTTGGTCATCAGGTGAGCATGGCTACGATAAGAGATCTACATGGGTAAGTAAGATCATTGATCTGCAGGTAGATGTGTGTGCAAGGTCAAGGTTCACAGGTGTGCAGAACTAGATTGATTTGCAGGTGTGCAAGATCAAAGAGGACAGTAACACAACAGGGAGCATAATCAGGTGGGATCTACTTGGAGTACAGTGTGTACTTGTGGAGTGCGTGGAGTACAGGTGTAAGGTGAACACCAACTTTGTGTTTGAGTTGTGTGTTGGGACCTAAGAGAGAGAGCTTTGAGGGAAGATTTACTGTTTATGCCCTAGAGGTGTGGGAGCCATAGAGATGTGTAAGGAAGAAGAACTGTGGCAGCCTTCTTTGTTGTATTTCCTTCTGAAAGAGTTTTAATACAAGTTGTGTATTGTCTCTCATATCATGTGTTATTTTTGAATTCTAGTTACTTGTGTATTCTGGTTAATTTTCGCATATTAAGTTGCTTGGTAATCAATTGTGTGCTTCCATTATTTATCCCAACACCTTTTTTTGATTTTGATGGGTAGTAGCCTGGTCTATTACCATATTTTGCTTTTCTGATAGTTTAGTCTAGCACATGTCTTGATTGTCCCCTTTAGACGCCTGGCAGACCACTAGCTCAGCATCTCCTTTGTCTCGAGTAGCTCCCCATTCAAGTAACAAAGATTCATACTCGGCAGTGTTGTTGGTGTTGTTGAACTGCAACTCATGTAAAGAAGGAAGAATATCACCCTTAGGAGATATCAACACCAACTTGGCCCCAGTAACTATAGAGGAATTGCTGCCATCTATTTTCTGGATCTAAACATTATCAAAAATAGATCTCCTGTCAGATTTCTCTTCATTAGAGATGGAAGACCCTTTTTTATTTGTACTGCGCCATACCAATCCTTCTGATGTTTGGTTTGAATCAATTCCTGGCTCACCACCAACCAGACTTTCATCTCCAGGAACATGGATGTCTTCCATGGTCAAGAAGTAATCACCCCTGCCTAAAAACTCAAACAAAATTTGAGCTTCAAGGGCCGACGTTTGGGTCTTGACATCTTGCACCAACTTGTCCAACTGATTGGGGTTGGACTACAGGACTTCAAATTTAGTCATTTGACTTTTGGTCTTTTTGACATGATCAGTTATGTCAAATGACTGAATTGGACTAAGCACAGAGGATGGGAGTTCATCCTTTTAGTTTTTGGGAGGGGCAGGAGGACTGGACTATGAAATTGAAGTAGAAGGTGCAGAAATGTTTGGGATACTTACTTTCTCAGCAATCACTGGGTCCTTTGGCTAGATAGGCAGAGTGGTCCCACTCTTAGTAATCGAAATTACAAGTTGAAGTTACTCCTCTATTTCTCCCTTATTAGCTTGTTGAGCTGACTGATTCTGGGACTGGGTGATCACAGCATATGATCCCTTGGATGCTCCACCTTTACTTTTGGGTTCATCTTGGTAGTTTAAGAAACTGAAGTGGGAGTTGCCAGCTGATTCTTCTTAATCAAACTTAGGTTGGAAAGAGAAATCATGTTTTATTTCCAAATATCCAACTGTTGAGTTGGTTGGAGGCACTTCAAGGGCAAGGTTCTTCTGTGGGGGAGGAAGGCGATTTGGTTGCCCTTGATTCCTAGCAGCATTGCATTGGTATCCCTGATTTTGAAATGTCTTCCTTGGCATATCTTGATTAAGAGAAGTAGACATAACTTGGGCCATTTGTCTTTTAAGGACCAACAATTCATTTGCTAGCTTCTGCACCATTGGATTAGTGGTGGCTGAAGGGGAGTATTCAGAAGAAGGAAAAGATTTACCTCTGTTTGGATCTCTTCTTCTCTTTCCAGCCAAGATAAGGTCATCTTCTACCTCAGTAGCCAAATCCTACGCATCAGTAAGGTCTATGTGTCTGGCCTATCTCAGCAAGAAACCTACTTTAGGCAATTGTGAATTGATGAAGAAACATTTGAGGTTTTGAGGCATCGACTGGGCAACCATGGGAATTTTGTGCCTCAGCTTGTCGAACCTGGCAATAAAATCCCTCATAGGCTCATGAGGCTCTTTCTTCATCTGAGTGAGCTAGGCCAGCAAGGCATGTGCATCTTCTGCTGATTTGAATTTGGCTTCAAATTTGTCTTTCAAGGTGTCCCAGTCGGTTACTGATCCAATCTGCAGGTGGTAGAACTAGTCTGCAACAGTGCCTTGTAGTGTCTCTACTAACAGCCTCATCGCTATGTCTTTAAATTCCACATTTATGACACTACAGGCTATGCTAAAAGATATAATGTGTTCATCAGGATGAACCTTCCCATCACCGAAGAATTTGGGTAAATTTTCCCTTAAACTGTGTGGAAGCCCATGCAGGGGTGGAGTCAAATTAAGTGGACCAAAAGAGTTACCCCAAAGGCCTTGAGCCATGATTTGATTATGCAAAAGTGGGATCACAAATATGGGTGTGGAACAGATAGGCAAAGCTTTGCTAGCAATAGAAAAAAAGCTCTGCTTTGTGCTGGTGACCTGGTAGGGCTATAAAGAAGACTCCTAGTTTGTTGAAGGTGAGGTTGTGGAGGAAGCAACTCAAAATTACTCTGCCGCACCAATTCAAAAATAAGGTCAACAACACCTTGAGATTTTTGGCCTCTGGTATAATGTGGAGTTGCCAAATTACAGAACAAAAAATGGAAAAGATCAGGATCTTCTTTAGCTTGAAGCTTGAGACTTTAAACTGTGTGCTCTTCCCAGCAGCTCTGGTTTTGAAGACCAGATAATATAATGGAGATGGAGGAAGATGGTAAGGCTATAATGATAATGGGTAAGACATGGAATGGAGTCACCAGACTATGTAATGGATAAGGGTAGGGACTGCTTCAATCTGAATCTCGAGGTTTCAGATTGCACGTTCATCCCCAGTAGAGTCGCCAAAAACTATTGGGTGAATATTTTATCGTCAACTAATTGATGACAAAATGGGTATATCAACCACAACACAAGGAGATTTATGCCATAAAAAGTGTGGTATTACCACATCTGGATGAGGTAAATCTCTCCTCTCATCAAAGGGAGGTTCCCTATGAATATTTATGCACTATATGTATATATATAAGTAAGCAGAA
The DNA here is from genome assembly GCA_037957365.1 of Torreya grandis. Lineage (NCBI taxonomy): Eukaryota > Viridiplantae > Streptophyta > Pinopsida > Cupressales > Taxaceae > Torreya > Torreya grandis. The sequence continues at coordinate 3,064,678 of JARHVA010000598.1, read as the reverse complement.
AATAATACTTGGGGTAGTATAACAGAATCCACCTCTCTTTTTTCAGAGGTGATGTCCAAGGAATAAGAGAGAGAAATCTTGATCGTTGGTTAAGAACATTCCTCTTCTTTCAAGAATGATATCAGGCATAGAGCAAGAAATCCCCTGTAATAAGTAACAAAGTTAACAAAAAAACCTACGTAAGCACAAAGTCTTCGATTGTCTCCTTCACCGATTCAAAATATGTGTAACTGTAGAGTGAAATGAAACACAAAGTCTTCACCTAAAACTACAAAAGATAAAAGGATCACCAAGATAAAAGTAGCTCAAAGTCTCTCTTCTATCTTTTAGAAGTGTCCTCAGATAATATCAAACACACACTTTGCTTATTAAATCAAAAAAATAAGAGATTATCAGGAAAGAGGACATAAGAACTATTTCTTAAATAACGTAGATAACTTGAACACAAAGTCTGAAATAAACATGATACTCATTCATTCAACAAAATATGATTTACACATTGAGCACAAAGTCTCAAGAAGTGTCTCAATTTCAGCAGAGTTTTTGCTCTCAATTATCAGAGATATATTTACAAAAGAGGTCCCCTCTATATATAGGGAGAAACCTTTCAAAATTAAAAAAATTAAAATATAAAAATATCTTAGTCAAAGATGAGTCATCTTTGACTTTTGAGATATTTTTTTGGATTTTTTACATGTAATTACATATTACAAAATTGCATGCACTTTCACATGAAAATGTCCCAAGTCAAGTACAAAGTGCATTTTGAATAAAGCATGGAAGAAAAGCTTCAATCTTTATTTCTAGTCTTCTTCATTGTCTTCAACTTCAGAGGAACTTCAATGATCTGGAAGAACTTTTGTCAAAAAGACGTCGATGAAAGGGGATCCTTTAGAGAAACTGTAGTAAGAATCGTGATTGTGTAATCAGGAAAAGAATTAGCAATATAGGAAAATTGCACATTTGATGGTCACGATTAGGGAAACGCGCTTGAAAAGGCTGAGGCAAGAGCAGGTCAAAAAGCAAGAAGAAAAGGGGAGTAGGAACAAAAAATGGGAGGATTGAATATTTCTTTAGAGTTAGAGAAATCAAAGAAAAAGATGCAAGGGTGGCAAAATTTGCCGCCCTGGCATGTGGGATGGTCCATATGCACAGGCAGAAAAATTTGCCACTTGTGCCTATGAGGTGAAAAAGGGCACAGGCGACAAATTTTGCCACCCATACATGCTTTGCAAGAAAGAGTGTAAGAGCGGCAAAATTTGCCATCCTTGCAGGTGTAACAGTGGCAAAATTTGCCGCCTATACACATTGGATGTGTAGACTTGTATTGGTGGCAAAATTTGCTGCCGTTACAGGTGAGGGGAGGGAACATACGATTAGGGTGGTGAAATCCGTGGAAAAGGAGTATGGATGATAGGGAGAAAGGGAAAAAGAGAGGAATGTGGGGATGCATGGGCAGCAAAATTTGCTGCTCCTGCATGGAAGAGACCAAAATATGTAAGGGCGATAAAATTTTTCGCTCTTGCATGACGAAAACAAAGCAAATGCAGTGGCGGAAAAAAATGTGCCCTTGCATGGAAATGCTAGGAAACACTTGTCACATTTTGCTAAGTCATAGTGGGACACATGACATATTCTGCTGCACTTTATCTTTTCCATCAGGCACTTTTTTATAAGCTTTTCTCTTCAGTCGGGCTTTTCCTTTGCTTTATGCTTTTATCTTTTCTAGCTTTGTCTCTTCTTCCTGCTGTGATTTGAGCTATCAGGCTATCTTTTTGTCTAAGTCTTTTAATCTCTTTGAACTGATTGAACCCATTAAATATGTTGAACCAAAATGGTTCAAGGTTCAACAGTTTAATGGTTAATTCCTTTATTTTTCGCCAAGTCTTTTGATCGCTCAAACAAGATGCATTGAACCAGCCACTCGTTGAACCCATTGGACCAAAACAGTTCAAGGTTCAATGGTTCATTCCTTGCTTAGTTGCTTGCCGATGAACATTTTTAGTTTAACCAAGGCGTTGAACCAATCTTGAAAATGACTAAGCGTTGGAAACTTGTTCTTTTGATTGAACTCGCCTATAGAAGCCTTTGAATCGAAAGCATTGAACCGATTGATGAATTGTTTGATTAAACCAAAGGATGAGCCAAAAGCGTTGACCCGCTTGGTTAAATCGAGACATTGAACCATTCCTTTGATTGAACCCGCCATTGAATCGATTGAACCTAGAACTCGTTGAACTTGTAGAAATGAGCCTGTTTGTAGAGTCCGTAGAAACCAAGTCCGTAGTTTTCTCTAACCTTGAAAGAGTCCATAGATTTCAACTTGTAAAAGCCCATTGAACTTGACCTGCTGAGTCCGTAGATTTTTGAGAAGCTTGAAAAATGAGAAATTTGAATGCCTAGGACAAATTTTTAAAAGGGAAGAGACAATTTTGGTCTGTAGGTTGTCCCAAAAATGAGTGGCATTTTTCAGGGACAACATAAATAGCAATAAATATGGATAAAATAAGACTTAGCTTAAAATGAATTGAAATGACTATTGCAGGGTTTGATATTCGTTGTGTAGGACTGAAACATTGTCACAAATCAGGATTTGACTTTCATTTTGTGAAAGGCTAGGTAGGAGTGTCAAAAAATAACACCTTAGAGTCTAGGGCTATTGTCCTCTTTTACTGCTATTGTCGAAACTGCTTGTAGAGACCTGAGTTTTATGGGTTTTGTTCATTGTCCCTGTGTGAGCCTGCATGTGAAATCTCAATTGTTGAAAGTATACAAAACTCTTTATAGAGCTGATTTAATCTTCAAACATTAGACTTCATTGTGCTTTGATAAAACTTGAGAAAGAAGGGGGGGTTAGTGTGTGTAAAATGCACTAAATGTGTATTCACACCCCTTGTGTGGGCACATTAGCTACATACCAATACTTCGAAGAGCGATCAATCCATATGTAGTTCTCCCACTTTATGTGCTTTATGTAATAGTATTATGCAGATGCAAAAATTTGAAACTAGGTGTGCTTGATATGGCTAGGGACTGGTGTGAGCATTTAGATATGATTGTAGCTGTATTGGATGGTTGTATGTAGAGAATAGGGAAATTTACTTTAGTGGTTTTGCTTGCATCTTGTTTGCTTTTTAATATTTGCCAGCCTGCTCTAAATGAACTTTGAATGGGTTTTTATAAAGATCTATTATTGATGGGTCAAATGTATTTGTGCTAGGATGACAAAATGAAGGATATGAACCAAAAGGAAATAACGATTCGAGCTCAAAATTCAATTGGATAGGATCATCAAAATAGGACACCGTAAGGTCTGATGCTATAGTCCAAGTTGGCACTCCTATCCTATAGGTATGGGACATGGGGGGATAGGATTGGCCTAGGAAATATTGCCTAACTAAGGTATAATGACTGTTTGGAAAGCTTAAGATGAATGGAAATAAACAAAAAGGTGTCTATAATAATTATGAGAGCATGCAAAGAAGACCTATGGGTTGGGTGTCACAAATCACACTCAAAATACCAATTTTGAAATTTTATATGACTATAATATTGTATTTATATCAATTACTTTGGAGTAATAACTCACATTAGAGCACTTAGGTTGACCATTATGATATTTTTAATTTGTAAATTAGAAGACTTTAGGGCATTATACACTTACATCGGGACAGGACAATAGTGTCAACGCCACTATCTATCTTAGACATTAGTGTTTAGGGAGCATAAAAGTAGGTCTATGTTAAGAACTTATAGAGATGGAATATAAGTACATTTTAAGTATTATGGGCAAGATAAAGGACTTAGGTCATCAACATAAGATTGGTCAAACTAAGAGATATAGGCCCAGGGGCATAAATATAGAGTAGATGTGAGAATTTCAAAAGTAAGAAAGGTATATAACTGAGAGGAACAACCTATAGACACCCCATTTCAACCACAACTAGTTTTTTACTAGACTTTAGATTGATTTCTACCAAATAATGCAAATTAAGCCCAAGATTTACTAAACATCCCAATTTCATATGTACATCATTAATCAATGCTCAAAATCATGTTGAGGCATCCCTATTTTGAGTAATATCCTGTACACAACAATAACCTCACATGAATTCACTCCCAGTCACCTTATGACCTAACAACGTGTAGTTTGGCCTATGGACCCATTAAGCAGGGCACTTGAACAGTTCTTAAAAGAGATAAAATGCTAATTAAAATAAATCAACTAATTAAATCAAATTAAATGCTTAGATAAATAATCCATTTACAATTAATGAAAATTTAAAAATTCAAATTCAAAAATTCAAAATATCAAGCTTCTTCATCATTGCCTTTATGAGTTGTCAAGCTCTCACAAATATCTAAAAATATCTAATTTAAGAGCCATGCCTATTAATTAAAAAACATAATTACATGTACCCTCCTTAACTTAATTAGAGTTAACTTAACTCACCTAGGGTTAGTTGGAACTTATTCCATGTCTAAACCCTAGCCCAACTCAACTTGAGTAAGAGTTAACTTTGGAGGCTATAAATATAAGGCCCTACCTATTGATCAACAAAGTATATTGGTGTAAAGTTATTATGCTTAAATAGGTGTAAAAGATTTTCTAGTGCAATGTTAATATGCGAAAATACCTCTAAAATCTTGATTATAGTGTTACCATGCCAGTTTCATAAGCTAAGCCAAGGTGCCATAGAGAGGTGGAGCAATGGAGCTTCATTAACAAATATTTATTGAGTACACAACTGAACAAACCAATTTAATGAGCCATTTTGGAGCTACAAGGAAGGTAAAAGAATGATTTCTCTTTTTTTTAAATTGTGTTTTCATTGTATGCTTGTTATATTTGCTCTCTCTAGTGTCTAGGCTAGAGGTGTTAGTGTTTGGTGTATTTATTTTGATTTGATTTTTCTTGACTAACACTATATTAATATCTCTGATTAGATTCCTTGTTCATATTAACGGCATGCCTGATGGGACCATGCACCCTCAATCATGAATGGAGTATCTTGAGAGCTTTTTAGAGCTAATAATATTTCATTCTAGAGTTTATTTTCTTGATTTGTTACTATTTTTTCCATGTTTTTACTTATGACTGCAAATTTGTGAATTCGGGACTATGCAATGGAGACTTTGACATATTAAACCATGTAATCATTGACCAAATTTATGAATTTGTCTTAAAAACTATGAAATCACTCTAGTTTAGCCTTGGCTCTATGAAACTGTGAAATCAGGCCCACAAATGATGAAAACATCGAGCAAATAATGAATTCACTCTAACAGGAAACATGTATTTTTCTTTATTTTTAATATAATTATGAAATTATCTTTCATTTGTTAATTTATTTGTTTGAGTAGAAAAATCATCCTTTATAGCAACAAAATTGCATTTTAGAGTTGTGAATTCATATCGCTTAGCTTTGAATTCATTCACTAATAACAAAATTGATATACATTTGTGAAATCATTGCTCTGTGTTTGTGTTTTCTTGTAGGTTTTCCCAGAATCGCAAAGTTGTGCACCTGAACCGTGAATTCATAGAGTTTAATTATGAAATTATCATTTTAATTATGAAATCATAGAGTTTAGTTGTGAAATCATCCATTTTAACTATGAAATCATTCTTTATTTGATGTGTTTTCATGGTTTTATTGACTATTTGCGAATTAGGGACACTTACTAGCAAAATCGTATGCTCAAATCATGAAATTGTTTGTTGATTTTGATGTTTTATTAAAGGTTTGAGATAGTTGTGAAATTACAACCTTAGTTGCAAAATTGCAGACCTTAGTTATGAAATTATAGAGTTACACAATCATTTCTTGAATTGCAAAATCATATGTTGGGTTTTTAATCTTAATAAAACTTTGACGATGAAGTGTAGCCTAATGAGCTAGCATGCTGGCCCTTTCATGTAATATTGTGGTCTTGCACACTCACCTGAAGTGCATAACTAGAGATCGGTTCCCATAGGTTTTGTTGCATAGTAACATTAACTTAGTTATATTTCTTAGGTTAAACATATATTTAATTAGATATTACATAGATAAAAAGATAAACTACTTTATTCGTAATGTCACTACATTCAACCACCATAATCACACAATAGAGTGCCATGAAGTTCCAAAATTTGTTATTTAGAAAAAGAAAAGACTTGTATAGATTTCAAACTAAGTTACTATTACCAAATGCTCAACTCAACCTATCACAAATACATAACTATCCATTTAACTAAGCATGAACACAAGAATGGTTATAATATCCACAACTTATATATTAAGCTTCAATAAAGTGTTATCAAGAAAAATCCATCATCATAGTGCTTTACGATAGGGGTATTTACAATTATTTATCCCTGACCAAGTATTTACAACAATAATGATAGAAGTAGTTAACCAACGAACTCTCTACAAACTAAGAGTCTTGACACTCTATCAACTAACTTCTCTTAAAGACTCAGGCCTTTGTGCCCCCATATACTCGATCTATGCTATATCCTTGTTGCCATGTGTTTATCTCCTTGTGGGCCAGTGCGAAATTCTGATGGATAAGGTCTAGGTGGCCCTTGAGATCACTCCTTAACCATCTCCCACTTCCCATGTGCTCCCCAATTCTTTCACTATTGTTCTGAGGCATATGCTCTTGAGTTCCTCATGATTAATTCTCCTTTGATTGGGCCCTCTCATGTTGGTGCTTGCATGCCTTTATGATTTTGAACCTTGTAAGTCCCACACCATAGTACTTTGGCATTATTTGAGTTCCACACCATAATATTTTGCATTAATCTCCTTCCACATTATGCTAGTTCTTTGCCAAAATATCAAAATACTTATCCAAAATTTGTGATCCAACATCACCCCACATTACGCTCTTAGTCCATCCTAGACTAAGTTTCATTAGCAACTTCCATAAAAAATCTAGTCCCCATCTACTTGATCTTCTTCTTGACATTATCCTAATGTGACAATGTGTCAAACAACTTGCTAGTTATTACTTCAATGGCCTCCTTTGACTTCTTCATCTCCTTGGGTTGGTTAGATGTCTCATTGGCCTTCTTGACCGAATCATCTAGGGATGTGCTATCATCTTTTTGGATGTTTTCAAGTGTTGAGACTACTTCGATAATATCCTCAAAGGGTTATAAAACTAGCATTCAATTACTATTAATGTGCATCAATCTTTTCCTCGATCTTTTCCACATCCTTAAATGCTTTTATGTTCTTGGTGTAATCCCTTATTAGGAAGGCAACATCAACCATCTACTACCTCTAGGATTCTTTAGCTTAGAGCTGCACCTCCAAAATCTTGTTTGGGCATGCCAACCATTCAAAATCCCAATCCAAAATGGGGATGACATCCCTAACTCTTTCCAGGGGATGCTTACAAACTTCAACTACCTTGGTGAATTACTCTACTATCTCCAATCCTCATTTTTATATGCGGTCTAATTCTTACAATGCTTCAATAGGAGGTTCACCAAGGTTTTTAGTTTGTCTATGGCATTGTCATCAAGAGGTATGCCATCCCCCAGTGCTGACTCCTGGCCCAAAATTATCTTACATAAATTTAATGTTTTAACTTTCACCTTTGTGGCCTCTTTTACCTGTTACTTCAAAGCGGCCACTTCCTTAGCGAGCACCTTTTTGGCAATAACTTCCTTATTATACATACCCATCACTTGGGTATGTTTCTTCTTTACATTATGTGCATCATAATCTGACAAAATATTCTGGCACATGACTTCCAAGGCCATCTTTAAGAATGTTGTGCTAGCTTGTAGAGAGGTGATCTTTTGGGGATCCAACCATAGTGGTTTAGGCAATGCAAGAGTATCAGGACCTAGAAGAAGGTTGTCTTAAGGGAGCTCAAAGGTGCACTCCTCATTGTATATTTCTAATAATAATGACACCTGCTTCTTTATTTTTGGGGTTACATCTCAAGGAAGTGTGGTCACAGATACAACATCCTATCAGGGATGCCCAATTAATAACAATCACATAGATTGGCAGATGCATCAATGGTAGGCTCTTATGTGGACCTGATCGATTCTTTCCCTTTATTTGGGTTGCACTTTAATACCTTGAAATTTATTTTGGTGGCTAAATAAGTATTATCAATGGCCATTTTGCTCATCTCTCATTCTTTACCATCCCCCTCTTTACCATAAAGGTTCTCAATGTCAAATGGTGAGTCATTAGAGTTGGTCTCCTCCTCTCACACTAGAGAGGGTGTCTTCTCAAAATGGAATTCTAATACTTCTATTTGTACTATAAGGACTTCCTACTTGGGTGTTTACTCTGTGGCTTGTTGTTGTTCAGCTCTTGATGATGGAAATTTTGGGGGAGATGGCTATGGAGTTATTTTAGGGGGTGAAAGTGAAGTTAGAGGAATGTGTAGAGGAAAAGGTAGGGATGGAGGGACTTATAGTGGTGGATCTTTGGGTGGAGAAGGGAGGGGTGGAGAAGGGTGAGGCAAAAAAAGGTGAGGGGATGAAGGGCATAGTGGAGAAGGTCGAGGAGGTGAGGGGTTTGGCTATGGTACCTAGGTAGTCTTCTACCATTTTTGGGGAAGCTACTGACCACTTGCACTGGCATCATGCTCATCCCACTTCTTCTTCTTCAAGGGATGTACTTTTGGGAGCTTTTCCTTCTCATGTTCTATACCCTTTGAGTACTTATTCTTGGGTCACATCATATAAAATAGAGTATGAACATATTCTCCCACTAGTATGGAATTGACCTTGATATCTATTTGGTCCATCTCCATCTTCTCCCTATATGCCTTTTTACCTAGATAGACATACATCTTCCAGAGAGTGTACATCTCTAAGTCGATCTTGTCTGCCTCCAAGGTAATAAGATGTGCATCATAGATCCTTTTCATAAAGTTGATGAAGTATCGTACTGAAAAGGCATATGGTAACTTTAGCTAGATATAGATTTCTCTAACAAGGACCATCCTGATGCATGAAAGAGAGAAGTGCAGTTCATCATGAATTGCACTTGCTCAATGCTAAGGGGGCAAATCCTTCGAGACATGACATAAATTCTTAAATACCTCCTTCATGCCATCAAACTAATACTTCATATTTATCTTGTAGGAGCGGTTAATATTCTCTGGGCACATGAACACCTTATAACACTGGACAAGGGACCCATTCTCAAGTAGGTATGCCCACTTCAACACTCCCATGGTGTAATTTGGTACACTGATCTCATCAAAACCATCAAAAGGAGAAATACTCCCCATAAAAACCTATGATTGGGGATCCGATGGGTCTTCTCCATGTCCTCAATAATTTTATGGATAAAATATATAGCCTAGCTATATTTTTAGCCCTGAGTGACTTGGTGGGTGATTTAGAGGTAAGTCATGTTGACCTTCTTCCAATGATCAGTCCAACTGATCTTTGTCATGATGATCCATGTTACAACCCAGAGGGTAGAATCCTACAATTTTTTAATATACATGGCATGGCCTTATTTTTGATACATCAATATTGTGGCTATATTTTATACCACTTTTATGTCCCATAAGTCATAGACCACATCCAACCTAAAACATTGTAGCCTCAATACCTTGTTTATTCTCTCGAATGTGATCTTCATGTTGTACTTGATGAAGTAGAGATAGTCCTCATGCATTCATGAGAGAAAGAACTTGATGGACTCCTTGGGTTTTCCAAATTAAGGCAACTTAAACAATTGGAATAACCCTACAACATCCAAGGCATTTGAAATCTTAAGATCATACACTAATTAGTTCTTGGTGTTTGATTTGATAATCATTTTGTAATTCAACCTCGTTCCTCGGTTGATGATGGTTGTAATTAAAAATAGTATATGTGGGTACCTTGGAGACCTTGTTCTCCACATGTAACACTATCTCAAGATACTACATTTCTTCAATCATTAGTGATGAGGGCAAAGATGATTGAGTCTTCTTGGCCTATTTTACTATGCTAGCTTCTCCCCTCTTTGTGTGTTGTGTCTGGTCTTCTAGTGTCTCTTATCTAATGAACATGGTTTCTCCTCTAATTACCTCCTCTTCTTCTAGTATCTATGATAATGGATCAATCCTTAGGGCCTTTTTCTTAGGCTACATCACCCTCTAAAGATCTTTAAGTTTAACGCATAGCCATCCAATGTTTATAAAGGAGTACATGATTACTATTGTTGACTTCAACTTTTTGAGCTTAACTACCCTCTAATGGAAGACTTCCTTTACAACCTAAAAATTTTCCTTGTCATGGTCATGTCTTGGAATTACCCTATGCTTTGTTTGCATGGATTAATGTTTGGATTACTACCTGGGTATCGACTTCATGATGCTTCATATTCTAGCTCTACAATTGATCTTGATTTCTTCACTCTTAGCTTTGGTATTTCTTTGTTCTTGGCTCTTGTAATTTCAAATAATCACAAAGGTAAAGCATAATAATGAGTTAACTCTCCTTTTCATAGGCTTGAGGGAGTTAACCAAATTTATCATCCCTTTCCTTTCATCCATCACTTCTCATCATAAATGCATTTTTAATGGCTACCACTCTTCGATCATAGCTTCTCATCATTAATGCATTTAACGGTATTGTCTTATCACGTCATTGGAATATTTATCACAACCAATTATTTATTAATATTAATAACACATACCATCTTGCACCTTCCTTTGAAGTGGAAGACAAATGCGTCCCATGCTTTTCATGGAGTGGAAGATAACTGTGTGTCTTTCAAATTTTCAAACTAGTTAGTAGGAACAACCTATCCTTAGGCTATGTAGTTTGTGTTCCTTAAATGACTTAAACACCTTTAAGTACTTACACACCCTAAATACCTTACATTTCCTAAGTATCTTGTATGCCTAGGTAACTTGTGTGCCTACTTACAATCATGAATTCAGATATCTCTAACCCCACACTAAAATTTAGTCATGATCCTCCACAAAAATATAAATAAAAAGTTGAAGACAATTACATTAAATAAATGTTGTACACAAAAAAGGCAATGTTTTTATTGAAAAATAATAAATCCTAAACTAATTGCATAATCCTTATTATTTTATAATATTTTAACTACTTAGAAGTGAAATACAGTTGGAGCCACTTTCCATTGTAATGCCCAAGAAGGAACCGACCGTCTAACCTTTGTAATTGAAAAGCGCTAGTAGGTCGAATGCTATGAATGACAAAAGGACCATACAAATGAATTTGAAGTTTTCCATAATGGCCTATGAACTTGGATTCATATAACAAGACCTTCATGCCTAGAGTAAATGTTTTCTGCTTGATGTGGCGATCATGCCATGTAATCTATTTGCACTTTTCCACATCTTGACTCCAATGAGTGAGTAAATGGGATTTATCAAGATATAACAAAGCATTTAGGCATGATTTCAAGGATGAATCTTCATCTAATTATCCTACATGCATAATGTGAAGAGACAGTTGTAGAAATTCAACTAAAAGGACTGCCTCTTTGCCATATACTAAATTGAATGGGGTACTCTTGTTTAGGAACCTATAAGTTGTTTGGTAAGCCCATAGTACCACAAACACTCTATCATCTAAATCAATTTATCCAATATTAAAAATATTTGTTAGGGTGGTACCTAAGATCTTATTGAAAGCCTCAATAGTTCCATTGGCTTGAGGGTGATATGGTGTCATTTTGTGGTGTGTAATCATGAAGTTAGTTAGTAAGACATGAATAGTTTCATTTAGGAAATAGGTGTCATGATCACTAGTGAAAATTATTTTCATTTAGGAAATAGGTGTCATGATCATGCTCCCAAATGAAGTGTATAACAGTGGTAGTAGTACAATCTCTTATAGGCACAACTTTAACCTAACACATGAGATAGTCAATTGTAATGATGATATACCATGAACCTGTTCATCATCCAACTAGAGTGATGGGGCCAACAAAATCAATGGCCTATTTCTCAAATGGTTCTTGAGAGAGAATTGGTTGTAGAGGAATGCCATCTCATTGGTTTGGTTTTCCTATGCATTAACATATGTCACACTACTATCCTCATGGGAAAAGTGGAAGTCAAGGAAGCAAGAAATTTGAAGCAAGCTATAAATTTATATTCTTCTGCCTTTGGTCAGATGATTAATTGGAATAAAAGTGCAGTGTTCTTCATCAACACCCTTATTTAGAGACAGAATCAAATTGCTAAAATCCTTGGATGCTTTATAGGATCTTTCCCCTCATCTTACTTGGGTCTTCCTCTTGGGTTGAAAGTCCCTAAAGCCTTCTGGGAGGATCTTATCAACAAATTCAGTAAGAAACTTGTGGGATGGAAGGGAAACATTTTAAGTCAGGCAGGAAAGTTAACCCTTCTTAAAGCAAGTCTTCAAAGCATACCTACTTATGCTTTAAGTCTTTTTAGAATTCTTGCCAACTTTGCAGAAGCTATTGAAAAAATCCAAAGAAAATTTCTATGGATGGGTACTGAGGAAAAAAGGAGGATGCCTTTAAGTGCTTGAGATAACATCTACAAACCTTTCAGGGAAGGGGGGTTGGGAATAAGGAAAATTAGAAGTACGAATACAGCTCTCGTAGCAAAACTGGGATGGAGAGTTTACCATGAAAAAAAAGAATGGAGCAACATATGGAAGCATAAGTATTTATTCAATGCAAAATCCCTTTCTAATTTCTTTTCTTACCCTGATGTTATTCGACCCTCTTCCATATGGGGAGCTGTTCAGGGAACCAAACAAATTTTAGAAGAAGGATGCTCCTGGAAAGTTGGTAATGGAATTAAGGTGAAATTCTGGGAGGATGCTTGGTTAAAAGAATACCGTTTGATAGAAGATTTTCAAGATAAAGAGGTAATTGATTGATGTAAGTAAAGATATGGAATATTTGTAAATCAGTACTGGCAGAACAATTCCTGGGTGAATATAACTAATCTTGATCAAGATTTCAATAATATACAATTATCCCTCAATGCTATCTCTCTCTATCCTAATTGTGAGGATAAGATTATCTGGCATGGTGATCCCAGTGGACAATTTAAAGTTTCTACTATTTTTATTTCTAAGGCAAATGGTAATCAACCTTTGTGGTCGTATGCCTGGATTAAGGGGCTTATCCCCAAAATAAAAATCTTCTACTGGACGCTACTTCAAAACAAAATCCTGACTCTTGACAACTTGCAAAAAAGAGGAATATATGTGGTGAACAGGTGTATTCTATGTAAAAAGGGTTTTGAAGATAGAGATCATTTGTTTGTGAACTGTTCTTATACGCAACAAGTTTGGAATGAGATCCTCAATCTCTGGGGTATAGTATGGGTTCATCAAAAGAGTGTGGAACTATCTTTTAAAAGTTGGTACTGTCCCTCAAAGAATCCTAATGTTCTTTTTTTCTAGAAATTAACTCTTCCCATATTTGGTGGGGCATATGGAAAGAAAGAAATAATAGAATATTTAGAAGTAAAGAACTTCCAGCATGGGTGTTGGGTCAAACTATTATTAGAGCAATAAAGGAGAATTTTTCATCATAGAGGGATCCTAATCCAACCTTTCAAATTGATAATCCCTTAAGATCTGAAAGGCCTAATGTGAAAACTAAATTTCCAAGATTAGGTGTTAAATGGAATGTCCCCCCTTGTGGATGGATCAAAGGAAACTTTGATGGAGCTGCTAAAGGGAACCCGGGAAAAGCAGGATGCGAAGGAGTCTTGAGAGATCATGTGGGAAATGTATTGATGCTATTGCTATCCCTATTGGTAAGTCGAATAGTCATATTACTGAAGCTTCTGCAGCCCTTCAAACCATTAAATTAGCTGTTGAATCAGGATTTTCTAAATTATGGCTGGAAGGTGACTCCCTAAATATCATTAAAATCATAAATAACAAAAATTCAGTTTCATGGTCTATAGAGGCAATGGTGATGGAAATGAAAGCCTTAATTCAAAAATTTGAAAAAGTAACCATAACCCATACTTATCGTGAAGCCAATGGGGTTGCTAACTGGATAGCAAATCATGCTGTTCGAACAGGACATAAGGTGAGTTGGTAGGATACATTAAATAAGAATGTTGATCTCAGAGCGCTTATTAATTATGACACAATTCATTCAAAGGAGGGAAAGATCTACTTGGAATAGAAAAATAATGATTTGGTGGAGTGGCCTCATGGAGGAAGGATTACTTTCATTAAATAGAAATATTCATGAGAACGTGAAGTGGGTTTTGCATGTGCCAAAAAACAGGCGAGTTTCATTACAAGTTGATAATAGTTGGTTTCATTGCTCAATAATTAGTATTTGGGGGTTACTGGATAACTGTATGGCCTACAAAATGAAAGGTGAACCAAGGAAGCAGGAACCTAAAAGTTGTGAAGAATGGAAGGCAAAACAAGATGTTTGGAAAATCCTTCAGAAAGGAAAGGTTGTGAGCTACTTGGAATGGCTACATGGTTCAAAACCCCATATAACGACGATTTTTTTCAAAAATTGGGTTGACGACAGGGTAACCCTCCATGGAATCATGGTGAAGCTCACTGAGGAATTCATAGTGGAGGTCACGGGGCTTCCAATGGAGGGTATAAAATTCTCTAAGCAGACCAACATATCTAATGAGGCATATAGCAAATTCCCAAAGACGGATGCTGAGGAGTAGCAGTTGGAAAAGAGTGGGGATTTCTTCGACCTGGAGCAGATTAGAAGAATCTGGAGAGATGTCTTATGTTGCATCTGTGAGTATTTCATACTTGATGGTAGAAGCAAAAGAGTCCATAAATTTCATTTTGTCTTTCTTAATCATTTTAGACACAAAGTTAGAATCTCCTTCTCTTTCTATTTGCGCTTCTCGCTGCTCCAAAGTCTATTCGCTCATAGAAAAAAGGAGTCTCATCCTATATTGCATGAGGGATTGATCCTAATAATAGAAGGATTCTACAAAAACAAGGCCATTGTCCCGAATCCTTATTCGGACAAAAACAAGGATGCACAGAGAAAGAAGAATGAAATAGTGAAGGGGAAAGAAAAAGTTAAACCCAAATCCTCCAGCTTTAAAAAATAGATTGTAGATGAGAAAACAGAGTGGGAAAGCAATGAAAGTTCTGAGGAGGAGAGTATGGAGGAAGAGGAAGGAGCGGAAAGTGGGGAATCCAGCTCTAATGAGGAAGGAGAAGATAAAAGTAAGAATGAAAAAAAAGGGGACACTATAGAGGAAAAAACTGAACATAATAACTATGATCTCGAGGAAAATTAGCAAGTGCTAGGGGAAACTGAAAAAGAAATGGATGTTTTATTTGAGGATCTTGCTTTGAAAATAGAGAAGGAACATTTAGTTCAGGATTCCAATCAAACAATGGAAACTAGAGAACAAGTAAAGGATGATCTTATCCATAATGAAAGCCCTATTGAAACTAAAGAACAGAAAAGAATGGAAGGGGAGGATCATACTGAAAAGGATGAAGACAATCCAAAAGAGAACACTGAAGATTTAAGTGACATATGGCAGAAAGACAGGAGGCATCCCTTTATGAATTCGACCAAATGCAAAGTAGATGCTATCCTTCAAGTTGACTTGTGGATGTATAAGGAAATAATGGGCCTCAAGAAGAAAATGAAAATAATGGAATATAATCAAGAAGTTGATCAGAACAAAATCAATAATCTGGAAATGAAGATGAGGGATATTCCAATCAAACTTAAAGACTATGAGAACAATCTAAGAAGGCTCATTAAGGAAAGCAGAATGAAGATGGAGGAGGTTACTTGTAGTTTATTTGCAGCTGCTGCAAATAAACTACAAGTAACCTCCTCCATCTTCATTCTGCTTTCCTTCTTGTAGTTTATTTGCAGCTGCTGCAAACATTAGAAAATTAGAAAATGAGGATATAAAATCTTTGGAGGGGCCTAGTAAGAGGACCAGATAGAGCTCAAGGAAGAAAGCAATGCAAGAAGTTGCTACGTCGGTGACAATATCTATACAAGACACTGCTGTGATTGGAAAGGAAGCGGTGAAGATGATCCTGGAATTAGAAGAATAAGATCTTTTTGCTCTTACAGTCCTGGTCCTTTTAGTTGGATGTTATAACTGGTTCCATTTTTTGGTTCTTTATTTTCTTTTCATACTTGAGTTTCTAGGTCTCTGTAAAACTTGGGGTCTGTCTTTTGATGATCTTGAATTATGGTTTCAGGTCCCTGTAAAACCTATTTTTGATACTGCTCAGTAGTAGGTGTTTGGTTTGTTTCACCTGTGGATGTTATAGTTATATTCTTCTTCCTTTGTTTCAGGGTTTTGGGGCCCCTTCAAAACCTGTTTTTACCTTAATCTAAAACATATGTCACACTACCTAACATATACCTTAGCATCTTAAAAAAGAGTAGGCCACCATAATCCAACCAGTAGAAATTTACGTGTGGTATCCTCTCCAACATAGTGTCCTCTGATAATACCTTCATGAACTTCTTGAATTAGCTAGAAATGCTCATGTTTCATAACGCAACCCTAAATAACCTCATCATGACCTAGCTTGTAAAGAGCCCCTCCTATGAGTTGAAAAGGTGTGGCACAGACTATGAGTTGTTTTTTGGCCTATGGAGTGAGGCAGTTGGGCACTAAACCAGTGGTTAAAAAGGTTACAATATCTTCCAAATCCTCAGGTACATGAGTAACATGGAAGAGTTAAACATCAAACAAGTCATCTTCAATAGCATGTGGTGGCTCTCTGAACTCAATTTGGGATAGATGGTCAGGGCCACAATTGGATTTTCTAGGTTTGACCATGACAAAAAATTGAAACTTTTAGAAAAACACTATCCAATGGTAGATTCATCCATGTAGAAAAGGTTTATTTACTAAGTACTTTAAGGCCTCATGATCTGTATAGAATAAAAATGGCGTTATCAATAAGTACTATCCAAATTTCTGTAGAGCATAGACCATCAATAATGTTTCGCACTCTATAGTGGTGTAATTCCTCTCAGTTGGAGTGAGTTTTATACTAACAAAATATATTAGATGATCAAGGTGACCTTCCCTTGGTTGTGCAAGAATCTCACCCACTGTCATTCCATATGTATCAATGTGGACATGAAACAATCTTATCCAATCAAGGAACTAAAAGATTAGAGCAGTCACCAGCTTGTCCTTTAAGGTCTCAAATGTTTCTTGATAGGAGAAAGTCCATATGAAGTGCTCATTATGCTTTAGAAGTTCCTCTAGAGGCACAACAATCTTTGCATATCCATGGATGAATTTTTGATAGTAACCTATATGTCCTATAAAGGCATGGACCTCATACTGCGTCTTGGGTGTTAGGAGTTGAAGTATAATAGATACCTTTGCCAAGTCTACCAAAATTCCATCTTTACAACTAATGTGTCCTAGGAGCACATCAAAAGGTGTATTAAATAGGCACTTATTTAAGTTCAATGATATTTTCAAGACTCGACAGTGCTAAAACACGTGCTTTAGGTTAGAGCAATGGTCCTTGACTAAGCTATAAATCATCTAATCATCCAAGTAAACTTGAAGAAATTTATGGATGAAATATTTAAAGGTTTAAACAACTATTTGTGAGAATACAACTGGTGGATTTTTTAACCCAAAAGGCATAATAGTATATGTGAAAGATCCCCATTCAGTAGTAAACATCATCTTTTGTTGGTCCTCCTCACTAATCTTGACTTGATGGTATCCCCAAAATCCATCTATGAACATATATATCTCACACCCAACAACACCTTCAAGGATTTATTCTATGAGTGGTGTTGGGAAAGGATTAGTGATGCAGGACACATTATGGACCTATTAATCAACACAAATTTTGATGTATCCATATTTATTTATACTAATCACCATGGGACTAACCCACTCAGATTTATCAATAGGGATGATTACTCCAACATGCAACATATTTTTAATTTCTTCTTTGACGTGCACTCGTAGATTAGGATTCATCTTATATGACATTTTTTTGACTGGTTGAGCATCATCAACTAGTTTGATGTGCATCTTTCCTAAGGATGGATGAAATCCTTTCATATCATTGTAGCTTCTTGAAAAGACATCTTGATATTCCTTTAATAACTCAAATATCTTTGAAATTTTAGTATCAGTCTAATATTTGCCTATAGTAACCATTTTTGGTTCTTGCTCTGTGCCAATGTTGTGTTAGACAATTTGAATTGGCCTAGAGTAGGGGTTATTTGTATTGGCACCAATATCATGAACAACTCATGTATCATAGTCTATAGGAACATTCAAATGGTTTGACAAAGGGTCAAGTGGATTGGATCCTTCACCTTCTTCTACTTGAAACACTAGCTTCTATTTTCTTAGATGTATATAAATTAAGGACTAATTTTGGCATGAAAATAAATTGTGTTGATGGTTTATTGAATAGATATAAACCTTCTTTAGGGACATGATGGATACTTCTCAGGTGATCTTCAAGGGGAATCAGGTCACCTACAACTACTTCACGCATAGCCTAGATAGTGAGGCACAAATCTATCCTTGGTGAAGAATAAGATAGTGCCAATTTCATGTTCTCCTTCAAGAGATGCCAAAATAGGGTACCCACGTGTCGCTCTTCATGAACATACCATGCCCATGCCTAGGTGCATAAAGTCCCATAAAATTCATGCACCCATAAGTACTTTAGTAAGTAAGACTCTTCATCTCTTCACATTGTCTCACGGGCTTCTATGTGGGGTTTAGGTGCTTGTACTCTACTATAGCTGATTGTTCCCCTGACTTTATTATCATGATGGAACCAGTGATGTAAGGATGAGCATACTTAATCCCATTAGAGAAGCCTCTCATAATGGGTTCACCACCATATTGCAACTATACCATCAAAAAGGTGAACCAAGGATTGAATACAGTCCATGTCATTATGATAAAACTCTTCAAAGAATTAGACAAAGTCATAGACTTCCATCTATCTATGGAAATGTGGAGCTTCATCAAGTCTTTATAGAGGTGCATTTATCATTGGTCCCTTCATGACTTATATATTGATAAGGCAAATGAACTTATGGCATTTATGGTACTGACATGAAACATTCTCCTAACTATTAATGGTACTACACACTCTTCTAGTGAGGTCATAGTCACCATGGGCCTGACAATTACAAGTATTGCTTGTAGTATCAAAAAGGGACTGAGTATCCAACCATCATAAAATTCCATCAAGAGTAGGATCATGTTGCTCATCATTCTTATTAGTAACATTATAGATGTGGTTAATATCTTCTTCCATATTTACAGGTTCTATGTAAGGGGGCCCATGTGTTTGATCTAGGGATATAACAACACACTGGTCAATGTTCTCAAAACTAATGTAATGCTTCTTGAAAACTAGGTCTGCATTTTTTCATAACACCAACATCATCCCAAAAGAGTTATGAAATCATCATCCTCTGCTAACTTGAGAACCTTAAAGTCAGCCTTAAAATGTACTCCAAGTATACCAACCATTATATTCTTGAGGACACAATGGTTAGAGCACAAGTTTTATTAGCCATAAACAACACATGTGGTGAAGGTTGTAGTGTTGGATTGGCCATTTTGTACCACACATCCTTGGTGAGGACATTAACTTCAATGCTAGTGTCAACTAAGATGTCTTGAATTACCCACACAACAATGACAACATTTATTAGTATCTCTTTATCTTCTAGAGGAGTAGGAGGAATAAGAGTATCTTTCCACCGAGCATGATTCAATCGATGATCCTCAGCCTATTGAGTTACTTGAGGTTGAACATAAATTGGTGATTGCACCTGATTCTTAATTCAAATACTTAGTTGTGGAATAATGTCCTCCAAACGCTTAGTTGTGGAACAATGTCCTCATCCAACATACACTTGTAAAGCTCTTGGAAATCATCTTGTGCCATGCTTTGAGGCTCTACCACCTTTTGTCTATCAACATGTTGTGTTGCCTCTTTGTATTTGAGAAATTGAATTTATCCTTGGATTTATCATACCAATGTCATAGTGTCTTGGAGCACATCCTTCTATTGCTAGACATCAAGATACTTCCTTGGTCAAGGCTCTTCACACTGTACCTTCTCAATAGGATTAGAGGTAGATTGGAATTGTCCTGTGCTATGCATAGTGATATTCACGTATCAAATTATTGGGGTGCCTAAATACATGCGCTAATATGGTTTATCAATACAAATCATACCTACACCCTTTTCATTTATCTCTTTGGTGATGGCCATGTATAAGTTAGGAGATTCTTTTAATCAATGGTCTTTTTTGCAAAAATCACAAGTAGGGTAAACTGGAGAATCTCATTGATAGTGGTCCAGGGATCCACATTTGTAAAAATTTCTTAGTGTTAAGTGACCACCTCCTCATCCTCATCCCCTACTTTGACCATGATATCCACCATTATCCTAATTATTGGCTATAGAGGTTGGGCACGTACTACACACACATGATTCATGTATGTCACTAATTCATTGGCAATCATTAGTGTCATGTGTGTATGCATCACATATTTTACAATAATTAGACACTTTTGAGTGTGTAGTTCACTAAAAGAGAGGACAAGAATGTACATCATGGTCCTCATGGTATATTTTAGATGACTGCTTTAGT
The DNA here is from genome assembly GCA_037957365.1 of Torreya grandis. NCBI lineage: Eukaryota > Viridiplantae > Streptophyta > Pinopsida > Cupressales > Taxaceae > Torreya > Torreya grandis. Next base: position 3,044,090 of record JARHVA010000598.1, on the reverse strand, counting down.
ATAATGTGGATGTTCTTGCACAGGTAGTTGCTTCAGGGATGTCCTTCAGACTCACAATCAGTGCACCAAAGACCACTACGAGTATCATGTGCATTATTTGCAGTTAATTTCTTGAGATATGATACCATTGAATCTATTTGGGCTTATATGAAAAGATTGATCCTAATATCAATACTACCAATTGCTTCAGCATGAAGGGTGACTTCCAAAGCCTTATGCAAGCTAGTGAAGGTCTTCTGAGATAATGTTCATTAAAATGGGAGTAAAAATACCTCCCATAAACCACTATGCATGTTGAGCAACATTGATTTCAAATGATAGCTTTGACAACAATGCCTTAAACATTACATCATACTCATAAACTTTTAGTAATTTCATGCTTTATGTCCTTCAGCGTGACTATACTTTGTTATTCAAATTCGATAATTTCAAATTCGTAAAGAAATGTTGTTTTGAGTTGATCATAGTCAACCACTGCTTATTGAGGGTTGAACTTTCTATACCATTTTTGCGCTCATTCTAAGAGTGTAGTTATGAATTGGCTAGCTTTCTTTCTCAGAAAAAAGTGATGCCTCATGCCCTCCAGATGAGTTAACATTTATGGACATGTTATACTACATTCTCCATGCCTCGATATTCAAGTGAAGTGTCATTTCATAATATATCATTATCAATTGAGCTGCTTGAACTGGTGGTAATTGAGAACCTCCAGATCCTATCCTTTGAGGGGGAAGTCCACCACTTCCTCCCATGCCACCTCCCAATCTACCTCCAATACCTCCAATAATAGTACCCATGTTGTGCGGCATGATAGTTGGTTGATTAATAAGTTTTGGGCCCGTACCTTATCTACTTTGAATAATAGGTCCTCCAAGCAACCCAAATTGTGCCATGAAATTCCCTTAAAGAGGGAATGAAAGTGTTAAGTCCACATAAATTTTAATTTACTCAACTCCAATATCCATTAAAGGATCGGTTTTCAATATTATGTTATCTATAACCCAATTGTGTATATGTATGTTGTTTGATTCAAAAGCATGAACACACACTATAGTTGGAAAACTTGGTTGGTTTAGCCTTGGTTCTTTAGTTTCTATCATATAGCTAATTTTTCCTTCATATGATAAAAATGGCATGGGGCATGGTTTGAAAGTGATGGGGTCCTCTTTGTGTGTTTCTGCTTCCCTGTGGATCCTAACAACACTTCTTGAGTTCTTTCGATCTCTTCCCACACCACTTACTCCTATAATCTTCTGTCAAGATTCATCATATTTATGCTTTTGCAATGTCCATTGACTAGCTAACATTCCAAACCCATAATATTTTACCAACTCTTCTCTACTCCCCTTTTAAACGTACGACCCATGCAAAAAAGGATTTAGCTCTCCATTGGCATAGTTTCAAGTCCACAGTCAATAAACAACTTCTTAATTTCTAAAGAGAAATGTCTAATATAACTGCCACACAATTCTCTAAGGAACTAAAACTTGGCTTTTTTAGGACAAGAATAGGTAGTCACAACATACTCCAAAATGTATTTATTCAGTACTCTTTTCTACCAGATGTTAATAGCTCACATCCAAGGTGTTCCAAGTCATGTTAAAACTCTTTATCATTCTAATGTCTAAGACTATCTTTTCCCAAGCTTATGTGATTGTACTTAAGCATATGCAGATAGTCAAGTGTGTAAATGAACTGGGATCTTAGAAAATAAAGTTTCATATAATGCACTGTAAAGATTCTATTCTACCCAATGCTGTGAAAAAAATCTTGGTTCAAGGTAGGAAACTACAAAATTATCTTCAACTCCATTTATCCATTGCTTAATACTCTCAAGAATGATACACTCAAACATCTTCCATAACTATGTAGTAAGTTCCATGGGTCCTAGTAATGGAACCAAAATGTTGGGTTTTATTCTTAATAGAGCTTCGATGTTGAAGTGTATCTAAATGAGCTAGCACACTGCCCCTTTCACACAAGATTCTAGTCTTATGTGCTCACATGAAGCATGTAGCTAGAGATTGGTTCCCATAGGTTATATTGTGGAGTAACATTAACTTAGTTATATTTCTTAATTTAAACACATATTTAATTAAATATTACATACAGAAAAAAATAAACTACTTTAATCCTAGTGTCACTGCGTTCAACCACTATAATCATGTAATAAAGTGCCATGAAGTTCTGAGATTTGTTATTTAGAAAAAGAAAAGATTGGTATAGATTCAAAACTAAGTTCCTATCACCAAATTCTCAACTCAACCTATCATAGATACATAACTATCCATTTAACTAAGTATGAACACAAGCATGTTTATAATATCCGCAACTCATATATTAATCTTCAACAAAGTGTTATCAAGAAAAAATTATCATCATAGTGCTTTAAAATAGGGGTATCTATACTTGTTTATCCTTGAAAAATATTTATAGTAATAATGATTAGAGTAATTGACCAATAAATTCTCTACAAACTGAGAGCCATTGTGTTCTTTCAACTATCTTCTTCTAAGGACCTAGGTCTTTACACCCCCTATATACTCACTCTATGATATATCTTTGTTGCTATATGTTTATCTCCTTGAGGGTCAGTGCAAAGTTTTGATGGATAAGGTTTGGGTGACCCTCAAGAATAACTCCTTAACTATCTCCCACTTCCCATGCAATCCCCATGTCTTCTAATATTATTCTGAGGCCTATGCTCTTGAGTTCCTCATGATTAATTTTCCTTTGATTGGGTCCTCTCATGCTAGTGCTTTCATGCCTTTGTGATTTTGTGCCCTATAGGTTCTGTGCCATGATACTTCTACATTATTTGAGTTATATGCCATAGTCTTCTGTGCTAAGCTCCTTTTACATCGTATCAGTTTTGCACCAAAATATCAAAATACTTAGCCAAAATTTGGGGTCCAACATCATCTGCCTGAGTTGAAAAATTATTGCATGTGTTGCAAAATTATTTGTCAAAGTTGTGAAATTATTTAGTTGTGAAATCATCTTTCTGAGTTGTGAAATTGTAAATTTGAGTTACAAGTTTTTGAACAGAGTTGCAAAATCATTTTAAAACAACAAAATCATCTACTGTGAGTTTTTAGGCATTTTGTTTTGACTATGTTTTTATGACATAACAATTTTATAGTTTATAGTTTATTGCATAACTATGAAATCATTCCAAAGAGGTGATTTTGTGCCTCTTTAAGCTAATTTTCAAGGATATCACTTTTGCCAAGCAACAAGTAAACCCACCAACATTTTTTGCAGGACCTAAAGACCAAGAAAAGTCATTTAAAAAAAACTCTAAGATTTAAACTCTCAATTAAATTTGGTGTTTAAAACTCATTTTTACTTGACTTACTTTCATTTTTCAAAGTTCACAGCTCAAACAAATGCAAAGGGGTTGAACTTCATGTCATATTTCACTTGGTGTTCTAAAAATGAACTCACACTCTAGTTAAATGCTCATAAGAGTTTTTATTGTTGTGTGTTTTTTACAAGCCAAGTGCAGTGTGTATGCTCTCCCACCATCCCCTTTAAGAAACTTCGGTGATCAAAAATGCTTCATTTATTGCATTTATCACCTTGTCCAAAATATGGAAAGAAAGTCGCTAAGGTCTTCCCCAAAATCCAAGTGATTTGGTTGATCCTAAAATGATTATAAAGTCCTTCCACAATTTTTATTTCATGTATCTTGGCTTATGGGTGGGAGTTCACCACCTCCCCATGAGTTATCTAGGGAAGCATTGATCCACAAATTCATCTCCTAGCATCACTTTAACCCCACTCCACAACAAGGGTATTAAAATTAAGGTCGACTTACTAGGATGCTTGTTTGAATGATGAAATAAGTTTTATTAGTAAGAGACTACCTCATAATGTAAGTTTAACTTGGACATCACAATACATTGATAAATTTATGGATATAATGGTTGTGAAAAGGACAAGATCTTTTCATAACAAGCTGGTTAACAAATATCTAAATGATATGTTACACCCTAATGTTAACCACACATATGGGATCATTTATGTTACATCTCAATTTCACCCTAAGTTTTATAAATTTTAAACCCACTAATTATTATGGTTATCATTAGATCATTATTATTTTGATTGAGCTTTATGACATATATATGTTATGGGATAGTGATATGCTGATTAGTTTGCATAATGGATTAATTATTTATCAATTGTATTTTATTAATTCTGTACATTATGTTAGTTATGAATCATTAATTTTTGATATATATGATGACTCAAAATAACTACATACTTGTCATAAGGTGGATACATAATTGATTTTATCCTCAGAACATGATGGAGGGAGAGAATCATCAGAGAAGATGAAGTAGATTAGATGATTGGGGGATGACAGAGGAACTGCTAGTAACCCAACACACATTATAATAGAATAACTTATTTAAATCTATGATTGATTTAGATAGTTGGTTTATTTTTGATTGTTAATATACTTTTTTTATGATCATGTTGTCAATGCTTATACTAATCTGGTTATTTAACACATGAGCAGTTTAAATAATATTCAATAAATATCATTGTCTTGATTTGATGTCTTTATAATAAATAATCAAGGCAATAGAATAAATCTATGATTAGATAATTCTAGAACTATTATAACATCTTTATGTGTGTGAAAGATTATAATGTTCAATAGGGTTATCTTTGTGGTTGAAAGTTGGTCATTGATTTTGCCATGGTCACATTACTATTCAAATTAAAAGGTAGTTAACCTTTTGAGTTAATGCCAATAGTTGAATTATGAAATTAACCATTAGCTAAATGGAATTATTAATTTGGATTGATTTATATTTTAAAGAGATAATTACCTATTAAAATTAAATTTAAGAAATTTAATTGTCAAGATAATGCTAACTTAAGAGATAAATTCTTTGCATAGAATACATTGAGAACTGAAGATCTAAAATTATCCTTTTGAAATACAAGTGGAATTAAGCTATTAATTAACTTAGCTTTAAACAAAAATTATACATGTGCATGATTTAATAAAATAAAAAGGAACTCAAGTTAAGCAATGGAATTAAATTTTGAACTAAAATACTAAAGAGTGGAGATTAATGCAAGAAAAAAAGAGGAAAATCCATAAGAGTATGAGATAATAATAAGCTTAATTTTTTTTGGTAAAAGTGACATTTATGCATGAGGAAATAAATTAAAAATAAATCTCAAAGTTAAAGGTATAGGGTTAGACATTTTTTAAGTGCTAGAATTAAACAAATTTTTGAATGAAGGAGATAGTATAAGAAGAACGAAGGAGATATACAAGAGAGAAAGAGATAGAAGAAATATTATAAAAAGAAGGTAAATAAATCATGGAGGAGGATATAGAGGTGAAATGAAGGGAATATAGAAAAGTATAATGATGAAAAGAAGAGAATATGGTGAAGGGATGAGAGGAGAAGACAAAAGAGTATAGCAGTAGGATGCATGAGGATGATGAGGGTAGCGAAAGAGAGAAGTAAGAAGGAAAAGATTCTTGGTTCAATTTAGGCATTGAAATGTTAGTTTACTTGAGTTTTTTTTAAATATAAAGCTAAAAATAAATCGATCTTGCTAAAATCTAGTTATATATCACTATGTCTATTGTGTATCATGATTAGATAAATACTAGATTTTTGTTAAGCAAGGGATATACTGAGAGGGGAGTTGAATCAGTATATCATAAATCTTATAAACTTTCACTTAATCAAATTCCACTTAACCATACATTCAAGATATGTAATAAAACTAAAATAATAAACACCACACAAGATAGAGAGAGAGACACCAAATTTAACGTGGAAACCCAATGTGGGAAAAACCACAGAGAACAATCTCAAGTATATGAATGAGCACCAACTCAAATTATAATATTCATAACCACCAACTTGTAGGATCACCAACCCTTTTGCTAAGCACCAACACAACAACTATTCATGAGCACCAACCCACAAGAGCAGCAACCCCTTTTGTGTATACCACACAACTATCTCTCAATGTTGCTTTCTCAAGAAATGATAACACATTACAATATCTCTTTCTTTTTCTCCTTTGCTCTTATAAGATAGATATGACAATTACAAATCATTCTCTCTTCTTACATATTACAAATGGCTTCTCAAGCATTTATTTATATCTTTCCAAATGACCTTTGGAATTCACCCTTTGTGACCCTTCAATCCTCATGGAAAATGACACCAAACTTGCATGACCCTTCGTATCCTTGCATTCAAAAAGTCACATGGTGAATTTTCATAAGCAAATGTGTCTTTTCCTCTTTTGTCTTTATCTTGGTGACTTTTCATATTCCTCAAAGTGTCCCTTCATGAGACATTATGCCCTTCCTCTTTTGTCTTCACTTGGTGACTCTTGGAATTCCTGAAAATGACTCTTCATGGGAAAATGCATCCCATTCCTCTTTTGTCTTTACCCTATGACTCTTTGACTTCTCCATGGGCCCTTATTTTGAATTTATACAACCAAAAATATATTCATTAATATTAAATAAATATCAATATGCTTTATCCAAAATATGAACATTAAAACACCTTTAGACAATACATGCTATGGGGCCTTTATCACCAATGCTAGACCTTTGACATCAATGAAACTATTTCTAATAATTTCATTTTAGAAACTGAATTCATCCTTATTCATTTATGTCAAGCTATGCATGAATATATACAATTCAAGAATATAAAGAGAAGTAATATTTACATGAGCTGTGTACTATTTAAATAGATTAAATACATAAAAAATTGATACACAAATCAAGACTTAAATTTATATTAATACCTGTATAATTTCAAATACAAGACCAATTGTACCAAGTCATTTTTACACTACAAATAATCTAAAAACTCTAGATGGGGTAAATAAGAAATATAGATTTAGTTTATGAAATATAATAGGAGAACTTGAGTTTTAGATAAGGTGTTATAATTAAATGTTTCAGGTAGAGGCATAGCCTTTTAGAAATGTACTGTGCATATTAAGAAATATCTCATTCATATATGTGTAGGATCTGCATATACATAAGTGTAGGATCTGCATATACATAAGTGTTAAATCTTGTGTATTTAAAATTCAAGTCAAGATTTAATTATGCCAAATCATTTTTTAAAATATATTTATGCCAAGACGTTTTTAAAACATACATTTTACCAAGTCGTACTAGGCTACATCGACCTCTTGGTTGGGTATAAGATTTAACTTAGAGGTATATTATATTAGTTGCCTATGTATAACATTTTTAAGGAAATAAAATATGTAGTGGAATACATATTAGATTTATCTCCAAAATATTCATTAATAAATATGGTTGTGATAAAATCTTTAGTGGATGATATTAAAATATATTTCTATGTAGATAACGTATTTACATAGATCAATAATATTTATATAATCTTGAAACTATAGTCGATGATAGGAGATTGTTACATATACTTCATTTGGGGAAGAAATGGTAAATGTATGAAGGAAACTACATTTCCTCTATATAATAATTAAATTTTAGGTAGAAATTTATTATTGCCTCAGATTTCCATATTATGGTTGAACACGAGTTTGTATATGTAAACATGTGTATCTTGTCAAAATGCTTAAGTATGCTAGATATGTCTTTATTTAGTATTCATTGTAACAGGTTAGCATGAATTTATCCAGTACTAAGTGATTCATGAACTTTAGCTAAGTTAACAACTTATGAAGTGAATATTAGTTTTTGACTGTGTTAAATATATGACTCTTTTAAACCAAGTTCTAAACATTTAACATAGTAATCCATTGATGGGGTTTCATATATAAACTTATAAAGGGATTTATTTTATGTACAAGAGATACATTATATATGAAATGATAAACCCTATTACAAAATGGAAATATAGTATACTAAGTATAGTTGCATACAACTTGTGGTATGAAGTTAAACATTTCCTATATGAACTAGTTTTAGGGATGCTTGGTTATTGTGTAAAGTTAGCTATGGATATATATTATTGTGACTAGGTTTTCAATGAATTTTTATGATGTTTAAGTAATTATGAAATTGATATGATTCATGACCAAAAGGTAGAATCTTTGAATAGTAAATGATGATATTCATTATATAAATGAAATATCATTATGTGTGAAACTCATTAAATGCATTTGATTGACTAAATGCATAGTTATGCTAGCATACTCTTATTCATATTTTTTTAGCAAAGGAATATGTGATTACTTTGTGGAAGATAATCTTTCGTAAACTAATAGATAGATGTATGTATATGTATATGATTATTAGAGAGATGAATAGTGTTTTATAGTTTAGGAATATCATTATAATTTATGTAAACAATAACAAAGATAGACATTTCTATGGTAATGTTACTATACTCATGTTTGATTAATATTATATCCATGATTGATATAATTATATGATCTAAATCTAGACTATGGTTTTGCTTAGAATGCTAGTAGAGACCAAGTAGTATAACTGTATCATAGTAGTGTTATGTAAACATATCGACATGGTAAAATTTATAGTGTCATGTAAAGATAAAAACTTATGTGAAATATATTATGTGAGAGTATTGATATGTGCAAGTGATTGGGCATTTATAGAATAAAATAATGCATCATGATGTTGACTTAGAGATTATGTTTCTAGGTAATATAATCTTGTACTTGATTGATTAATATTTTTAAGTGTAAGATTGTTTGCTCTTGATTGAGTAGGGTGCTCATGCACAATGATATTTGATATTATGGGATGTCATAGAGTTCTACAATATTATAGTATGTTATATACAGTTGGTGCATATTGCAATTATTATGTCTAGACCCACACCTATGTAAATGTATGCGTGTTGGTTATTACTATGAATAATATATTTTATAACAGTAAGTAGGGCATTATGTATGTATGCATATAACCTTTAAGAGTGTAACAAATATTAGGATAAAATGTTATGTAAACTATGACTTGCTTTTTTATATTTAGTTGCTTGAATAGAAACTTATATTTTCATGTATTTATGACTATTTTATATGATTGATTATGCAAAAACTAATAGTTATGTCTTATAATCCAAGACTATGTTATTATGGGTTATCATGGGGTCTACTATGTTTGAAAACTAATTGTGGTGGTTGGAATCTATAGTTAAATGTGTATTTTACCTAGGTGGTATAAACTGTAGTCATTATTTCTAGTATGAATAGATAATAATGAAAGATTCATTCATACATTTGAAAAAATAAATGTATGCTTTGATTTCTCTTGTGTTTAGTATGTTAGGTGATATGAGTGCCAATAGAATGTAAAATGGTTAAATCTTGGGGTTAAATTATGTTTAGTGAGACATTATCTTTTCATGAGTATGATTTACATATTTGTGCGATATCTTGTAATAGAATGGGTATTCTATGATACATTACATGTTCAGTTTTAGAAATCATACATCACATGGGTAATTTTTTATATTTATGGATTCTCACACCATCATTATCTACTCATTTATGAAGGAAGGGCCATTCCCTGATGGGATTAGTTCGAAGGATCATTGGTCCATAGTTAGTATAGAAAAGTGCTCGAATGATGCTCTCCCTCCCCACATCAATATTAATTTTGAGATGACTCTTGAGATTACCATGGATACTAGAGAGATTAGGGAACTCATGCTCTAGTGAGCTTTGTATCTTATTTTTATACATTATATATATTACATTGATTATTCAAAACATTATCATGTAGAATTATAATTACCTATCTACTATAGATTGACAATAGTGGATGTGTATTATACTAACAGTGGTTGGATATTTGTAATTACTTTCTATGATTTTATTATGATGCATTTTCATATATTGATAGTGATTAGTGACTGTTAGATGTCACATGTTTATTTACAGTTATCACTCTTAGAGTATTTTTGTATGATGATTATTTATATTCACGTAGTGTAATTTATTTATAGTATATGTATTTGATGAAAAAAATCACATATTTATAGTTAACACTTATCAGATCTAAGGCTCAAACTCTAGGACCTAATGAGTCCATTAACATTTTCGTGTCTTTCTATTTATTAGAATAAAGAATTATAAATGTATGTGATACATTGAGTGTGTACCCTAAGAGTATCTGTACCCCCTTATGGTTGTTAAAGGGTTAGTTTATTGAGTGTCTCATTAGCGATGGCTATATAAGGTGTTTGGGTAGGTAAATGCATATCATAGTTCATAAGTTGTGAACAAGAATTCCCTACCATATTTTTTGATCTTTTAGATGGAACACCTCGGGTATGATTACATCTTTTTTGGTAATCAAATCACCTTCACCATTTGTGTTTTATGTTGCAAGTGTTCTAAAAATCATGGAGTGTTTCTCACTTAAGTATATATGCTTTAGTTTTGTGTCTTATATATACAAATCCTAGGAGTGAAATTTTTTATAAGACCATTTTTAGTTTGGTACCACCTAGTGTAGTGGGAATTTTCTTGTAGTTTCATATATATGTCTTGGTTAAGAGTTCCTTTGTGTTAGGAGTTTATTTATGAATATTTTCCTTCTAGTTGTGGAAGTAGGTTATGATACTACACTTACAAGTTGGTAAGTGAATAATGTTTTGATAATTTAGATTGCGGTGTTTCTTTTTACCATGTGAGGGTATGTAGGAGTTTTGTTTTTGAGAAGTTAGTCCTCTACTTTTCACTTGTGACTTTTTAGAGTCACTATCTTATCTAACTTGTTAACATTAGCATGAGGAATGAAGAACCTTGAATTTATATTAATTCTAGTTGTTTAGAATTAATATGTTATTATATACCTTTGTTTAGATTAATATTTTTTTCTCTTTTTGAAGCAAGTTGTTTTGAAGAGTTATTTATGTACCTTTCTTTGAGAATGATTTGGGTATATGATATGAAAAACATCTTGTTAGTCTAAAAAGGTTGAGATAAACTTTTAACTTGTTGAGTACTAAACAAGCAAGTAGGGAGACATTGTCTTGCTTGTTCTTTTAAAAAAGGTCATAAGGATGGTGTTATCCTTGGCCTTTGTATATTATGTTAATTGTAACATTATTTCCTCTTAACTATGAATATAACACTATAATTTAGGTTGCAAAATATGACACTAGTTATGTTTGGCTAATGGTAACCTAATATAATTATAAAATGATTATATGATTTTTTATGTATGTTGGTACATTCGGAATTATTTAGCATATAATATAGCTTTTTATGATTTTTTAGTGTAGATTTGTGATTCATTGAACCTTGTGCACATTTCAGATATCATTAAGTCATGAAGACCCAAGGGAGGAATCGTAAATTAGGAATATGTGTTATTGCCGATAGGAGTGGATCCTACTTAGCCTCACATTGATGTAGTAGTTACTGAGTTTGGATCTGACAGACAGACGTATCAAATGAAGGGTTTGACAAATAGACTTGTCAAATTCAATCATATGGCCATACACATGTATAATGTGGAGCAATTATTCCATAATTTTGTATATGTTGAAAATGTAGTATTTCTAGTTCCTATTCATCATCATACTTGTTAAGAGCTCCATGGAGTAGTGACAATATTAACATGTTATACCTATCAAAAGTTATGTGGAATAATGATAGTATTAACTTATACATATCAATCTTGATGGGTTCCCTAAACACTTTTCTCTAGGATGAGAAAAACACTCTTGAAGTTAGAGAGATGTGTAGAGGTGCTGGAAGGTTTTGTGGAACTTTCCCTAGTCATTTGTTTTTGGATTTTGTCATGATCTCATGTGATTTTAGGGAAATTAGTAAAATTTTTACTGAGGTTTTAGACATCAGAGAGGTTATAAAAAAATCAATTAGAGTAATTGACACTCACAAACTTTGTTTTCATAATAGAGAAGTGTCACAGTGCAAAGTCTTGTAGGATCAATACTCTAAGGATAGTGCTACTTGGGAGGACTATGATAAGTTCTACAGGCTAGTTTCACTTTTATTTACATGATTTAATACTAAATAATTTATTTTAATTTTGTTAAATTTGTTTGTTATTCAAAACTATTGTTTTAAAAAGTGTCATCCAAATGATGACCAATTTTAAGGGAGAAAAATGCTACATCCCAAATTTACCCCAAGTTTTATAACCTTTGAATATTTTGATTATTATAGTTATAATTGTATTTCTATTATTTTTATTGAGATTCATGACATATACTGGTTATAGGACAGTGATATACTGATTAGTTTGCATAATGGATTAATTATGTGATAGTTATACTTTCTTAATTTTGTATATTATGTTAGTTATGAATCATTAATTTTTGATATATGATGACTTGGACTAACTATCTACTTGTCACAAGGTAGATGTAGGATTTATTTTACCCTCAGAGTATGATGGAGGAAGAGCATCATTAGAGAGGATGGCATAGATGGGATGATTGGGGAATGATAGGGGAATTGCTAGTAACCTAATACACATCACAGTAGCATAACTTATTTAAATCTATGTTTGATTTAGTTAGTTAGTTTATTTTTGAGTGCTAATGTAATTCTATTATGATCATGTTGTCAATGCTTATACTAATCTGGTTGTCTAACACATGAATAATTTAAATGATATTCAATAAATATTGTTGTCTTGATTTTATGTCTTTATAAGAAATAGTTAAGGCATTAGAATAAATCTATGATTAGATAATGCTAGCATTATTATAACATCTCTATGTGTGTGAAATATTATAATGTTTAATAGGGTTCTCTTTGTGGTTGAAATCTGATCATTGATTTCACCATGGTCACATTACTATTCAAATTAAAATATAGTTAACCTTTTGAGTTAATGCCAATAGTTACATTATGAAATTAACCATTAGCAAAATGGAATTATTAATTTTGGTTGATTTATATTTTAAAGAAATAATTACCTGGTATAATTAAATTTAGGAAATTTAATTGTCAAGATAATGCTAACTTAAGATATATGTCCTTTGCATGGAATACATTGAAAATTGAAGATCTAAAATAATCCTTTATAAATACAAGTGGACTTAAGCTATTAATTAAATTAACTCTAAACAAAAATTATAAACATGCATGATTTAATAAAATAAAATGGAACTCAAATTAAGTTATGGAATTAAAATTTGAACTAAAATGCTAAAGAGTGGGGATTTATGTATGAAAAGTAAAAAGGGATATCCATAAGAGTAGGAGATAACAATAAGCTTAATTTATTTGGTAAAAGTGGCATTTATGCATGAGGAAAGAAAATAAAAATAAAGCTCAAAGTTAAAGGTACGGGTTTGGATGTTTTCTAAGTGTTAAAATTAAACATATTTTGCATGAAGGAGACAGTATACGGATAATGAAGGAGATATACAAAAGAGAAAGAGATAGAAGAAATTATTATAAAAAAAAGGTAAAGAAATTTTGGAGGATTAGAGGTGTAACAAAGGGAATATAAAAAGGTACGACGATGAAAAGAAGAGAGTATGGCAAAGGGATGATAGGAGAAGATGGAAGAGTATGATAGAAGGATGCATGAGGACAATGAGGGTGGCGAAAGAGGGAAGTAATAAGGAAAATATTCTTGGTTCAATTTAGGCATTGAAAGGTTAATTTAATTGAGTTTTTTTTGTAGAAAGCTAGAAATGAATCAATCTTGATAAAATATAGTTATATATTACTATGTCTGCCATGTATAATGATTAGATAAATACCATATTTCATTTTTGAAACTAAATTCATCCTTATTCATTCATGTAAAATTGTGCATGAATATATACAATTCAATAATATAAAGGGAAGTAGTATTTACATGAGCTATGCATTGTTCAAACGGATTAAATACATACAAAATTGATACATGATTCAAAAATTACATTTGTGTTAATACATGTATAATTTCAAATACAAGACAAATTATACCAAGTCATTTTTACATTGCAAATACTCAAAAAATTCTAGATGGGGTAAATAAGAAATATAGATTTAGTTTATGAAATATAATAGGAAAACTTGAGTTAATATATTTCAGGCAGAGGCATAGCCTTTTAGAAATGGACTCTGCATATTAAGAAGGATTTCATTCATATTTGTGAAGGATTTATTTCATATTTGTAAGTGTAAAAGCCCGTGTATTTAAAATGAAAGTCAAAATTTAATTATGCCAAATCATTTTCCAAAATATATTTATGCCAAGACATTTTCAAATCATACATTTTGCCAAGTTGTACTAGGCTATGTCAACCTCTTGGTTGGGTATAAGATTTAACTTAGATATATTTTGTTAGTTGGTTGTGTATAAATTTTAAAGGAAATAAAATATGTAGTGGATTGCGTATTAGATTTATTTCCAAAATATTCATTAATAAATATGGTTGTGATAAAATCTTTAGTGGAAGATATTAAAATAGATTTCTATGTAGATAAAGTATTTACATAGATTAATAATATTTATATAATCTTGACATTATAACCGATGATAGGGGATTATTTCATATACTCTGTTTGGGAAAGAAATAGTAAACGTATGAAGAAAACTATGTTTCCTCTTTATGATAATTGAATTTTAGGTGGAAGTTTATTATTGCCTTGGATTTCCATATTATGGTTGAACATGAGTTTATATATGTAAACATGTGTATCTCGTCAAAATGCTTACGTATGCTAGATAAGTTTTTATTTACTATTCATTGTAATAGGCTATCATGAATTTATCCACTACTAAGTGATTCATGAACTTTAGCTAATTTAACAACTTATGAAGTGAATATTAGTTTTTGACTGTGTTAAATATATGACTCTTTTAAACCAAGTTCTAAACATTTAACATAGTAATCCATTGATGGGGTTTCATCTATAAACTTATAAAGGGATTTATTTTATTTATAAGAGACAGTATATATGAAATGATAAACCCTATTACAAAAGGGAAATCTAGTATACTAAGTATAGTTGCATACAACTTGTGGTATGTAGTTAAACATTTCCTATATGAACTAGTTTTAGGGATGCTTGGTTATTGTGTAAAGTTAGCTATGGATATATATTATTGTGACTAGGTTTTTAGTGAATTTTTATGATGTTTAAGTAATTATGAATTTGATATGATTCATGCCCAAAAGATATAATCTTTGAATACTAAATGATGATATTCATTATATATATGAAATATCATTATGTGTGAAACTCATTAAATGCATTTGACAGACTAAATGCATAGTTATGTTAGCACACTCTTATTCATACACTGTAGCAAAGTAATATGTGATTACTTTATGGAAGATAATCTTTCGTAAACTAGTAGATGGATGTATGTAAATGTACATGATTATTAGAGAGATGAATAGTGTTTTATAGTTTAGGAATATCACTATAATTTGTGTAAACAATAGAAAATATAGACATTTATGTGGCAATATTACTATACTCTTATTTGATTAATACTATATCCATTATTGATATACTTATATGATCTAAATCTATACCATGGTTTTGCTTAGAACGCTAGTAGAGACCAAGTAGTATAAGTGTAGCACACTAGTGTTATGCAAACATGTCGATAGGGTCAAATTTGTAGCATCATGTAAAGATGAAAACTTATATGCAATATATTATTTGAGAGTATTAATATGTGCAAGTGATTGGACATTTATAGAATCAAATAGTGCCTTGTGATGTGTGCAATATAATTTAGGGTATACCCATGTGATATAATCTCATATTTGATTGATTAATATTTTTAAGTATAAGATTATTTGCTCTTGATTGAGTAGGGTGCTCATGCACAATGATCTATGATATTATGAGATGTCACAGATTTTTACAATATTAAATTATGTTATACAAGGATGGTACATACTGTAATTATTATGTCTAGACCCACACCTACTTAAATGTATTCGTATTAGTTATTAGTATGAATAATATGTTTTATGATAGTAAGTAGGGAATTATGTATGCATACATATAACTTTTTAGAGTGTAATGATTGTTAGGACAAAATGTTATGTAAACCATGACTTGCTTTGCTATATTTAATTACTTGAATAGAAGTTTGTGTTTCCATGTATTTATCACTACTTTATATGACTCATTGTGAAAAAATTAGTAGTTATGTCTTAGAATATTAGACTATAGTATTATGGGTCATCATGGGGTGTAGTATGTTTGGAAACTAATTATGGTGGTTGAAATTTGTAGTTAAATGTGTATTTTATCTGGGTGGTATAAACTATAGTCATTATTTCTAGTACATATATATAATAATGAAAGATTCATTCATACGTTTGATGATATAAATGTATGCTTTGATTTATCTTATGTTTAATATGTTAGGTGATATGAGTGCTAGTAGGATGTAAAATGATTAAATCTTAGGTTTAAATTATGTTTAGTTAGATATTATCATTTTATGAGTATGATTTACATGTTTGTGTGATATCTTGCAATATAATGGGTATTCTATGATAAAAGTATGTTTAATTTTATAAATCATACATCACATAGGTACTTGCTTGTTTTTATGAATTCCCGCACTGTCACTATCTACTCATCCATGAAGGGAGGACCATTACCTAATGAGATTAGTGTGGGGGATCATATGTTTGTGGTTGGTGTGGAAAAGTGCCCAGATGATGATCTCCCTTCCCACAACAGTACTACTTTTGAGATGACTCTTGAGATTGCCACAAATACTAAAGAGATTAAGGAACTCATGCTCTAGGAATCCTTGTATCTTATTTTTATAGATTATATATATTGAATTTATTATTGGAAACATTATCATGTAGAATTATAATTGCCTATCTACTATAAATTGACAATAGTGGCTATGTATTATACCAATGATGGCTGGATATCTGTAATTACTTTCTATGATTATATTATGATGCATTTTCATATATTGATAATGATCAATGACTATTAGATATCACATGCTTATTTCTAGTCATCACTCTTGGAGTATTTTTGTATGATCACTACTTAGATTCTCATGGTGTAATATATTTATAGTATATGTGTTTTAAAAAAAATCATGTATTTATGGTTAACATCCAATGGGGTTATTACATGTGGTATCAGAGCTGAGGCTCGAACTCTATGACCTAATGAGTCCATTAGCATTTTCATATCTTTTTGTTTATTAAAAAGGATAATTGCGAATGTGTGTGGTATACTGCATGTATAACCTAAGAGCATTCGTATCCCATTAGAGTTGTTAAAGGGTTGGTTTATTGAGTATCTCATTGGTGATGGTTATATAAGGTGTTTGGGTAGGTAAGTACATAGTATAATTCATGAGTTGTGAATAAGAGTTCCTTACCATATTCTTGATCTTTTAGATGGAACCCCTCGGGTATGATTACATATTTCTTAGTAATTTAATCACCTTCACCATTTGTATTTTATGCTGTGAGCGTTTTAAAAAGCATGCAGTGCTTCTCACTTAAGTATATATGCTTTAGTTTTGTGTCTTATATTTACAAACAATAGGAATGGGAAATTTTATAAGACCAATTTTAGTTGGTACCACCTAGTGTAGTGGGAATTTTCTTGTAGTTTAGTATAGTGTCTTGATTAAGAGTTCCTTTGTGTTAGGAGTTTGTTTATGAGTATTTTTCTTTTGGTTGTGAAAGTAGGTTATGATACTACACTTACAAGTTGGTAAGTGATTAATATTTTGGTAACTTGGGTTACGGTGTTTTCTTTTATCATGTGAGGGTATGTAGGAGTTTTGTTTTTGAGATGTTAGTCCTCTACCTTCCACTTGTGACTTTTTAGCATCACTATCTTATATAACTTGTTAACTTGACCAAGAGGATTGGGAACCTTGAATTTATATTATTTCTAGTCGTTTATAATTAATATGTTATTATATACCTTTGTTTAGACTAATATTTTTTTCTCTTTTTGAAGCAAGTTATTTTAAAGAGTTATTTATGTACCTTTCTCTGGGAATGAGTAGGATATAGGATATACAAAACATCTTGTTAGTCTAGAAGGGTTGAGATAAAATTTTAACTTGCTGAGTACTAGTCGAGCAAGCAAGGAGACAGTGTCTCACTTATTCCTTTTAAAAATGTTGTAAGAATGGTATTATCCTTTGTCTTTGTATATTATGTTAATTTTAACATTATTTCCTCTTAACTATGAATATAACACTATAAGTTAAGTTGAAAAATATGATACTATTTATGTTTGGCTAATGGTAACCTAATACAATTATGAAATGATTATATGATTTCTCAGGTATGTATGTTGGTACATCTAGAATTATTTAACATATGGCATATATTTTTATGATATGTTAGTGTATAATTGTGATATATTGAACATTGTGCACATTTTGGAGATCATTAGGTCATGGAGAACTAAGGAAGGAGTTGTGAGTTAGAAGCATGAGTTATAAGTGATAGGAGTGGATCCAACTTAGCCTCACATTGAATCAATAGTTATTGAGTTTGGATCTGATAGACAGACTTGTCAAATTTATTTATATGGCCATACATATGTATAATGTGGAATGGTTATTCCATAATTTTGTATATGTTAGAAATGTAGTATTTCTAGTTCATATTCATCATCATACTTGTTAGGAGATATATAGAGTAGTGATAATATTGACATGTTATACTTATCAGAAGCTATGTAAAGTAGTGATAGTATTAACTTATACACACCATTCTTTCCAGGTTCCCTAAACACTTTTTTTTGGATGAAAAAAACATTCTCTAAGTTAAAGAGATGTGCAGAGGGGTTAGAAGGTTTTGTGGAACTCTCTTTGGACATTTGTTTTTGGATTTTATGATGATCTCATGTTCTTTGGGGGAAGTTAATAAAATTTTCACTGAGGTTCTAGACACCCAGGAGGTCATGAAAGAATCAATCAGAGCAATTGACACTCAATTTTATTTGCATAATAAAGAAGTGTCATAGTGCAAGGTTTTGTAGGATTAATACTATGAGGATAATTATATTTAGGAGGACTATTATGAGTCATATAGGCTAGTTCCACTTATGTTTTCATGATTTGATACCATGTTTTAATTTTTTTAAACTCTATTTATTATTCAAAACTATAGTTTTAAAAAATGTCATTGAGATGATGATTAATTTTACTGGGAAAGGATGTTACATCCTAATTTCAACCTAATATTTATAACCTTTGAATACATGGATTATTATGGTTATCATTGAATTTTTATTGATTTTATTGAGCTTTGTGACATATACTAGTTATGAGACAGTGATATGTTGATTAGTTTGCATAATAGATTAATTATGTGATAGTTGTACTTTCTTAATTTTGTACATTATGTTAGTTATGCATCATTGATTTTTGATATGTATAATAAAATAGAATAACTACCTACTTTTTTTGAGGTGGATACAAGATTGATTTTACCCTCAGAGCATGACAGAAGGAGAGCATCATCAAAGAAGATGACGTAGATGGGATGATTGGGAGATGACAAAGGAACTGCTAGTAAACCAACACACACCATAATAGAATAATTTATTTAACTCTCTATTTGATTTATACAGTTAATTTGTTTTTAAGTGCTAATATACTTTTGTTATGATCATATTTCAATGCTTATACTAATATAGTTGTCTAGCACATGAGTGGTTTATATGATATTCTATAAATATCATTGTCTTGATTTGATGTCTTTATAATAAATAGTCAAGGCATTCGAATAAATCTATGATTAGATAATGCTAGAATTATTATAACATCTCTATGTGTGTGAAATATTATAATGTTCAATAGGGTTCTCTTTGTGGTTGAAATCTGGTCATTGATTTTGCCATGGTCACATTAAATCTATTCAAATTAAAATGTAGTTAACCTTTTGAGTTAATGGCAGTAGTTGCATTATGAAATCAACCATTAGCTAAATGGAATTACTAATTTGGGTTGGTTTATCTTTTAAAGAGATAATTACCTGTTACGATTAAATTTAATAAATCTAATTGTCAAGGTAATGCTAACTTAAGAGATAAGTCCTTTGCATGAAATACATTGAGAATTAAAGATCTAAAATTATCCTTTTGAAATACAAGTGGAATTAATCTATTAATTAACTTAGATTTAAACAAAAATTATAAACATGCATGATTTAAGAAAATAAAAAGGAACTCAAGTGAAGTTATGGAATTAAATTTTGAACTAAAACGCTAAAGAGAGTGTATTGATGCATGAAAAGAAAAAGGAAAATTCATAAGAGTAGGAGATAATAATAAGCTTAATTTGTTTCGTAAAAGTGGAATTTATGCATGAGGAAAGAAAATAAAAATAAAAATAAAAATCAAAGTTAAAGGTACAGGTTTGGATATTTTCTAAGTGCTAAAATTAAAAAGATTTTTGCATGAAAGTGATAGTATAAGGACAACGAAGGAGATATACACAGGAGAAAGAGATAGAAGAAATTATTATAAAAATAAGGTAAAGAAAGAATGGAGGCGGATATAGAGGTGCAATAAAGGGGTGATGGAAAGAAGAGAATATGGTGAAGGGATGAGAGGAGAAGATAGAAGAGTACAACAGGAGGATGCAGGAGAATGGCAAGGGTGGCAAAAGAGAAAAGTAAGAAGGAAAATATTCTTGGTTTAATTTAGGCATTGAAAGGTTGCTTTAATTGAGTTTTTTTATAAAGCTATAAATGAATCGATCTTGCTAAAATTTGGTTATATATTACTAATTCTATCATGTATAATTATTAAATAAGTACCAGATTTCATTTTAGAAATTGAATTCATCCTTATTCGTTCATATAAATCTATGCATGAATATATATAATTAAAGAATATAAAGAGAAGTACTATTTACAAGGGCTGTGCATTGTTCAAATGGATTAAATATATATGAAATTGATACACGGTTCAACATTTACATTTGTGTTAATACCTGTATAATTTCAAATACAAGACTAGTTATACGAAGTCATTTTTACACTGCAAATACTCAAAAAACTCTAGATGGGGTAAATAAGAAATACAGATTTAGTTTATGAAATATAATAGGAAAATTTGAGTTCTAGATAAGGTGCTATAATTAAATTTTTTAGGTAGAGGCATAGCCTTTTAGAAACAAACTATGCATATTAAGAAAGATTTCATTCATATTTGTGCAGGATCTAAATATACATAAGTGTAAAACCCTGTGTATTTAAAATGCAAGTAAAAATTTAACTATGCAAAATCATTTTCCAACATATATTTATGCTAAGATGTTTTCAAATCATACATTTTTCCAAGTCTTACTAGGCTATGTCGACCTCTTAGCTGGGTATAAGATTTAACTTAGAGGTATATTCTGTTTGTTGGTTGTGTATAACTTTTAAAGGAAATAAAATATGTAGTGGACTGCATATTAGATTTATCTCCAAAATATTTATTAATAAATATGGCTGTGATAGAATCTTTAGAGGAAGATATTCAAATAGATTTCTATGTAGATAACATATTTACACAGATTAATGATATTTATATAATCTCAAAATTATAGTCGACGATAGGGGATTATTCCATATCCTCTGTTAGGGAAAGAAACGATAAATGTATGAAGGAAACTATTTTTCCTCTTTATGGCAATTGAATTTTAGGTGGAACTTTATTATTGCCTTGGATTTCCATATTATGGTTGAACATGAGTTTGTATATGTAAACACACGTATCTTGTCAAAATGCTTAAGTATGCTAGATATGTCTTTATTTAGTATTCATTGTAATAGGCTAGCACAAATTTATCCACTAGTAAGTGATTCGTGAACTTTAGCTAAGTTAACAACTTATGAAGTGAATATTAATTTTTGACTGTGTTAAATATATGACTTTTTTAAACCAAGTTCTAAACATTTAATATGGTAATCCATTGATGGGGTTCCATATATAAACTTATAAATGGATTTATTTTATCTAAAAGAGATACAATATATATGGAATGATAAACCCTATTACAAAACTGAAATCTAGTAAGTATAGTTGCATACAACTTGTGGTATGAAGTTAAACATTTCCTATACGAATTGGTTTTAGGGATGCTTGGTTATTGTGTAAAGTTTGTTATGGACATATATTATTGTGACTAGGTTTTCAATGAATTCTCGTGATGTTTAAGTAATTATGAATTTGATATGATTGATGCCCAGAAGGTATAATGTTTGAATAGTAAATGGTGATATTCATTATATATATGAAATATCATTATGTGTGAAACTCGTTAAATGAATTTGATGAACTAAATGCATAGTTATGTTAGCACACTCTTATTCATACACTGTAGCAAAGTAATATGTGATTACTTTATGGAAGATAATATTTTTTAAACCAGTAAATGAATGCACGTAGATGTACATGATTATTAGAGAGATGAATAGTTTTTATAGTTTAGGAATATCACTATAATTTGTGTAAACAATAACAAACACAGACATTTATGTGGTAATGTTATTATGCTCATGTTTGATTAACACTATATCCATGATTGATATAATTATATGATATAAATCTATACTATGGATTTTCTTAGAATGCTAGTAAAGACCAAGTAGTATAACTATAACATAATAGTGTTATGCAAATATGTTGATAGCATCAAATTTGTAATGTCATGTAAAGATGAAAACTTGTGTGCAGTATATTATGTGAGAGTATTAATATGTGCAAGTGATTGGATATTTATAGAATAAAATAGTGCATCATGATGTATGCTTAGAGATTATGTTTTCTTTTGATTACTAATTTGTAGTATAATCTAGAGTATACACATACTAATTTGTAGTATAATCTAGAGTATACCCATGCAATATAATCCCATACTTGATTGATTAATATTTATAAGTGTAAAATTATTTATTCATGATTGAGTAGGGTGTTCATGCACAATGATCTATGATATTATGGGATGTCACAGAGTTATACAATATTAAAGTATGTTATACCTAGATGGTACACACTGTAATTGTTACATCTAGACCCAAACCTACATATATGTGTGTGTGTGTTGTTTATTACTATGAATAGTATATTTTATGATAGTAAGTAGGGCATTATGTATGCATGCATATAACCTTTTAGAGTGTAATGAATGTTAGGATAGAATGTTATGTAAACTATGACTTGATTTGCTATATTTAGTTGCTTGAATAAAAGCTTGTGTTTCCATGTATTTATGACTACTTTATATGATTGATTGTAAAAAAATTAGTAGTTATGTCTTAGAATACTAGACTGTGGTATTATGGGCTATCATGGGGTGTAACGTGTTTGCAAACTAATTATGGTGGTTGGAATATGTAGTTAAATGTGTATTTGACCCAAGTGGTATAAACCATATTCATTATTTCTAGTATGAATAGATAATAATGAAATATCATTCATATGTTTGATGAAATAAATGTATACCTTGATTTATCTTATGTTTAGTATGTTAGGTGATATGAGTTATAGCAAGATGTAAAATCATTAAATCTTGGGGTTAAATTATGTTTAGTGAGATATTATTATTTCATGAGTATGATTTACATGTATGTGAGATATCTTGCAATAGAATGGGTATTCTATGATACACTGCATGTTTGGTTTTATAAATCATACAACATATAAGTACTTTCTTGTTTTTATGGATTCTTGCACTGTCACTATCTATTCATCCTTGAAAGGAGGGTAATTCCCTGATGGGATTCATATGGGGGATCATTGGTCCATAGTTGGTATGGAAAAGCACTTGGATGATGCTCTCCCTCCCCATAACAATACTACTTTTGAGATGACTCCTAAGATTATCATAAATACTGGAGAAATCGAGAAACTCATACTCTAAGGAGCCTTGTATCTTATTTTTGTACATTATATATATTGCATTGATTATTGGAAACATTATCATGTAGAATTGTAATTGCCTATCTACTATAGATTGATAATAGTTGTTGTGTATTATACTAGCAGTGGCTGAATATTTGTAATTACATTCTATGATTATATTATGATGCATTTTCATATATATATATATAGTGATCAATGATTGTTAGATGTCATGTGCTTATTTACATTCATCACTCTTGGATTATATTTATATGATCACTGCTTAGATTCTCATGGTGTAATCTATTTTTAGTATACATGTTTAATAAAAATAAGTCATATATTTCTATTTAGTACCCAGTGGGGTTTTTGTAATTTAGAATGTGTGAAAATTGATCATTTTTATTCAATCCCACTTGTTGTGGATATACTATCAATGCAAGGTGAGTAGCCTGAAGTTCCATGTCATCATACAAACTCTTGAGAGAAGAGGGGGCCTAAAAACCCTACTTTTCACGCGTATTTAAATTTTTGGAGTAACAACATAATTTCCTCTCAAGAGCAAGTATATAGATGCAATTTGACAGTACAAATCCACCTTATTAGTTCTTAAGATTAAGATGATACACTTATTATTATTTCCCCCCCTTTTTACTTGCATTATCTTGAGTCAAAACTATTTGTTTGTCATACCGCATTCAAAACAAGCCATGTTGTCACATCACTCTTTTGTTTAAAGAGGCATTATGCCATTTATTTGACACCACACTTTGCCTTAGTCATTTGTCAAAATTTTATGTGTGTGTATCACTTGTTTTAAAGGGGCATCATTACACTACCCATTTCATTCTGAGTCATGTGCCTTAGAGTTTTTGAAATAAACCATTTGTCATACCTTTAGATCATGATAACATCATTACGTTGCTCACATGATTTCAAAGACTTGTTGCCTTGTGTTCAATCAATTTTAAAATATGTGTGCCTTTTAGGTCTATGCCTAATATCATTATGCCATTCATCTTGGTTTAGTTTGTTGTCCATTTAAAAGTAAAGTCATTTAAACCAAGTTCAAAATTGGTCTTATTAAGTTTAGATTCAAAAATTGATTGGTTCATGTCTATGCCTCACATAATTTTGTCTTAGATATTTACCTCTCACTTTTGGATTGTGTAGCTTGGACTAATTCCTTACTTGGTTTAATGTATTTTGTGCCTAAATTTAGGAAGTGGTCTATATTATGTGTGCCACATTCCAATGTCTTTTTCCAAAGGTCAAGTTTATGTTTGAATTCAAAACACTAGTTAGAGTTCAAGTATTTCAAATTTGTTAGATTAATTGTCTTACCTTTTAAATCTAGTTTGTGTCCATTTTAGCTTTTGTGTTGTGTTTCCAAAAGACCTAGAAAATTTTCATTTTTTTTAGACCCAATGTTTTCCAATTCTAGATTATGTGTCATGTTTCCAAAATACCTAGCACTTTACCCTTTTCCTTATTAGACCTAGTTGTTTTCAGTCTAGCTTTTGTGTTGTGTTTTCAAAAGACCTAGTGAATTCCCTTTTTATCCTTATACCTAGTTTGTGCCAAGTCTAGCTTATGTGTCATGTTCCAAAATAACCTAAATTTTTACCTCTTCATTTTAGTCATAGTTGTTTTGAGCCTATCTTTGTGCCTTATTCCTAAAGACCTAGTGACCTTTTCCATTTTAAGACCTAAATTAGAGTTGTTTGAAACACCTTTTACCAAGTTTGGAATTTAGATATTATCAATTCACTTGACTATTTGTGTGAGACATTTGACATTAGACCTTGAAAACATTTTAGACTATGTACTTATTCCTAGACGAATGTCACTTTTAAATCTAGACTTAGACCCAAACCATTTTCATAGACCAAGACCTCCGTCTTTGGGCTAATTGTCAAACCTAGCCATGCCGATTATCATATGTTGTGATTGCCTTTTTTGGGGTAATTAAGGCATGATGTTTACCCTTTTAATGATAATGGTACCTGATCCACTACCTATACCTTTAATCCTCCTTCGGTGTGCACAAGCAACCAAGACCCATAACATCTAAGGATTACCATACTAAGACCTCATCCTTTGGCTTGCAGTAGTAGCCAAGATTCACAATGCCCTTTCGTTACCATTCCAAGACCTCATCCTTTAGCTTGTGTTAGTAACCAAGATTTGTAACAGCCTTCCATTGCCATTTTAGGACCTCATCCTTTGGCCTATGCTAGTAACCAAGCTTCACAATGCCCTTACATTACCATTCTAGGCCCTCATCCTTTGGATTATATTATCAACCAAGCTTCATAACACCCTTAAATTACCATTATAGGTCCTTCTAAATCCATCAACTCTCTCTCTCTCTCAATAAAGTTGTAGAATTATGACTAGATAGAACACAACTACCATCCTAGACCCACATCCAATCTTTGTTAAACCCATATTAGTTGAGCCTATTTAAAAATAAATCATTATCCAACCATTGATAATTATTAATCCATTGCCAACCTTCCCCTACTTTAGAAAACCCATACTAGTCTTTTAGCCATAATAGAGCTAGTCATTACCTCTCCTAGAGCCATCATTAAAATACCAAGATGTGTTCAAAACTGATATTTTGCAATCAAGTGTGAACTAAGGCCAATAAAACCAATAAATTCATGATGTTTTATTGAAACACTTATTTGTGACAAATCAACGTATGATGAATCACTTTTTGATCCTTTTCCTTTGGTCGAGGAGTCTCACTCTAACAAGCCAGTCTTTGCTGAGTCACATCTTAATGATTATAATCACCTTTGGGAAAATCATTATCTCTACCATTGTCTTATTTTTAAAAATATCTCCTTTGATAATCTAGTCTCTGTGGAGTTGTCTCTTGACCTTTTTCCCCTTGTTAAAGAGTCTCTCTTTGACAAACTAGTCTTTATGGAGTCACCCCTCGAGCCATTCCCTCTCTTTAAAGGGCTTCACCTAGATGAGCTAGTCTATGTTGAACCCTTCTTAGATGAGTCTATTTTAGAAGAGCCCATCATGCCATCACAGGTCATTACTTTTTCAATACCAAACATTCAATAGGACATCATCATAACAACATCCCTAATCAAGGAAGAATTAGAATTAGAGTCAAGTTCTATTTTTGAATTGATATCAAATTTAGCATCAAAAGTAGAATCAATGTTAGTATCAACATTGGATTCAAAGTCCCTTGAGTCAAAATTAGCTTTGGAATCAGAATATGTTTGTGGTTATTACAACATTGGTTACACATGCCTTATAAATCAATTTGAATACAATTGTGATCCTTCCATAATTTTTAGGATGGTTACTTCAACATCGACATAAGTTATCCTAGTATTTTTTACAAATATTGTGCTACCTCTTCCCATTCCACTACCATTCCACATGCCATTAATAGTACCCAACATATCTATTATTTTGACATTTCACCTCTCATAAGTGTCGATGGGGACCAATAAAATCACACCTTGTTGAACCGCATCCATGGTGACATATTGGTTGAAGAATATAAGGGGGACCAAGACCACATTCATGCATAAGAAGAATAATCTCCTAGTGAAACCTTCTCAGAGGCACTAAGGGGAAATCAAAGTCAAAACACAACATATTATAGTGAAACCTTGTTTGAGGCACTAAGTGTTAATCAAAGTCAAAAGCCAATGTTCCTTAATGAAACCTTCTCAGAGGCACTATGGGATAATAAAGATAACTTTATTGGTGAAAACCTCTTCAAGGTGCCAATAATTGAGCATAAAAATTCTTCAATACCTGATGAAGACATTATCAAAGATAACATTAGTACAACTTCCATTCTACAACATAATCATATGGTAGCTACTCTCGGGCTCGAACAACAAAAAAATTTGATAGATTTATTGAGAGCATAGTTAGAATTATTTGGCCCTACCATAACCAAAATTATGTCAAATTTAGAATTAACAACATTGTGTGTGCTTAAAAATATTGATCTTCATTTATTACCCAACCATTATACATTATATTATTATCCATATTCCATCTCTAAATTACACCTTTTTGCCAATATTTATGCTTATTTACCATCCCTAGCCGTACTTTATTTTATAGAGGCTACGAAGACATCTTGTCTCGAAGCTCTAAAGAACCAAAATCAATGACCAAAGAAGATCACACTAGTTTTTTTGGAGTCTAAACTAGTAGCATGTTATTGACAGAGCAACTATTTAGAAGAGGTGTGGGCTATAAATTTACAACATTTGACTATTCTAGTGGTATCATATGTTGATCAAGATGTGCATCTCCACATTAAAGGAACAACAAAATCATTTGCCTTTCCATTCCTCTTGACATTGTTTCATACCCTACCATTTACCTTACCTTATCACTTGGTGATAACCCTATTATCATTATATCTCTTGTATCATAACATCACCTTCCTTTTAACATATCCTATACCATTCTACCATGCCTTCACTATTGACCAAAGTTGTTTTTACCCTCCCTACCCACCCTTTTGGCCTTGGTTCTACTCCATTAGTTTTTTGAGCACCTTCAATGGTTGGATTTAGATGAAATTTTAAATAGTTGATTCATTATTCTAGATAGAGGTAATATTTTGAACTAGTATGATAGTAATTTGGTAATTGCATTCTTCATTATTATCATGTTCTACCTCATTTTCGGTGCTATTAGTTATAATTGCCTTTAGACAAACTAGTACCATTGACTTATGTCATTATTTCCTAATTATAACCACCTAAGGGAAAATTAGGAGCAACATCTTTACCATGATTACTGCATCACATTTCCATTCCTATGTTATACTGTTTCATTTGCCTAAATTTATGAACTTGATGCTACCTAGTCAAATTCCTCTATTGTAAGACATAACTACAGTGACTTGAGGTCTTAATGGGACTAAGTCGGTAGTGCTCAATTCACATTGAGGTCAGTTCAGTGACCCTTTTACCATGCTCTCATCATTTTGAGACATTTTTAATTTGAATGCTCTTACCATTTTATGAGTAACCAAATCCACACTCTTGACATTTTATGAGTTGGAATATTATGTGTCTCATAATTCTTGATTGAGTTGAGAATGCTTAGATAAATATAAAAACATTTGAAATAGTTTAAAAAACCCCTAAATATTTGTAAAATATCTAAAAAACCTAAAAATTATTAGATCATGAAAATTAGCTTGGAATCTCCATGTAATATATAAGGCCATCAAATTTTTTAGGATGGGCCATCTTGTTTGTTTAGTTTATTTATATACCACCTTAGTCTTTTTCCTCCCATTTTTGGGAGAACTACATCACCTTAGATTTGCATAGACTATGTAGGAAACACTTGGATACATAAGGTATCTCAGGTTAGCTCAACTGCACCTTCCTTTCTTTTCTACCACTTCTTTGCCTTAAGGATCTTAAGACCCCTAACTATCTTACGAGAAACCATTTATCATTTAGTTTCCCCATCCTTATTGGCCTAAGTCTTATGTTCTCACCATTTTACAAGTTTCTATTGTACAATATGTATTTGAATTTGATACATTAATGACCACTATGCTTCACCTTATGCTCTTATCATTTTATGAGTATTATTTATTTAAAATGCTTTCATTATTTTGTGAGACCATTCCCATATCCCTCTACACATCAATCATGTTTTCCTTCTCATAATTATTTTCTATCCCATATCCTAAGAGACCTACATTTGGCCTAAAGTTCACATTAGATCTTGCATCTATAGAGCTATGTAGGTAGCATTCACTTGCCTAGTGCATCTAAAGTTAGTTCGGCTACCCCTTCCCTTTCTTATATTCCCCCCATTTTATATATT
Organism: Torreya grandis; assembly: GCA_037957365.1. Classification (NCBI taxonomy): domain Eukaryota; kingdom Viridiplantae; phylum Streptophyta; class Pinopsida; order Cupressales; family Taxaceae; genus Torreya; species Torreya grandis. Next base: position 3,014,423 of record JARHVA010000598.1, on the reverse strand, counting down.
TGTTTCATTATCTCCCATAGCTTAGGGACAATGTCTGTTGTCTTGTTTGGGTCATTGCTTCCTTATAGCCTAGGGGAAACCTTGTGCCATTGTTTTTATGTTGTTATACCTGTGTCATTACTGTCTAGTTTAGGGGTCACCCTATCACCAAGAGTAATACTTCTATTATACATGCACAAACAATTTGTTTTCTATTTGCACTAACATTATAATTAACCATTGTTTTTGTTTATTTAATGTTATTTTGATTATTTTATTCACTTTTTAATTCTTTATGTTTTGTTATGATTTTTGTATATGGGTGTTTTGTCTTCCTATTTATTTACTTATTTGCCTATTTATTTTTTTAATTATTGTGACTTAACTTAGTCTATATGTGTTCATTGGGTGATTCTTTGCACATTATGCTTAAGTCCGTCCATATTCATACATCAACATTATCATCATGGTTTTTATCATTGGTATATTATTTTTACTTATTTATTGGATAATGTGTCAATTCTTATGCATATGTAAACTAAGTTATCATGGTGTTTTATATCATGGTACATATCATCATGTGCTATAACAAAACTCAGATCAAAAAATCTTATAAGCAATGATTTTACGGTACTTTTCCTTGGTCATCTGATAAAATATCGATCTACTTTCATCATTACCCAAATACAGAGTAATTCACTCACAAATGAATTTTCATCCTTACTAGTTAGGACATGCATATCCATACTAGTAGGTAGCCCAAATTCATCTTTATCCTCTATACCAATTTACTCTTCCTCCATGAGTACATATTCAATACATAAGCCCCTTTATCTAATTTGCCACATTGTTCCAAACTACCGTGCCAATGATTATAACTATCTTTTGGCAAATCATTATGTTTTAATCTATCTGGATGTTAATGGTTATATCTACCTTTGGGAAAATCACTATCCTTCTCTTGTCCTATTGGGGCACATTTTTGTTGTGCTAATAATTATAACCACCTTTGGGTAAATCATTATCTCTATCTTTCCATCTAGGGCATGTTTTCATTTTGCTAATGATTATAACCACTTGGGTAAATCATTATCTTTTTACCTCACTTTATTGATGATTATAACAAAATTTGGGCAAATCATCTTTTTTATCTATCTAAATGGGGCATCTCACTATGCCACTTGATTTAACTTTTTTGAGAATAATCGAGTTTTATTTTTATTTTAGCTAAGGGTGTAGATTAATAAATTAGTACAAAATATAGCAATAATTAAAATCCTAATTTTTATTATTATTTATCTTTTTCACCTTTCTAAAAATATCAATAAATAGGAAGAAATATAATGTAGCTAGAAATAGATTGAGACGGATGATGCAGAGGCTGAAAGTAGTTGTGCAGGATTGAGGTGTCATAAACCTGAATTTGAATTTCATTCGATGAAAGAAAAAGATTGTTGAAAAGTGGATGCTTTGGTATCTAGTGCTGTTGTCCATTCCTACTACTGTTATCCAAACTAATCATAAAGACCTGAAACTTTTTAGGTAGTTGCACTGTGCTTGTGTGAGCATGCCTATGAAAAATTGAGTGCTAATTTTTGATGAAAATCATTATAAAACTAATTTTGTCTTCAAATCCTAACCCTCCATCATGATTGATAAAATTTTATTTGATTCACTTAAGAAATAGGGTGGGTTAGTGTGTAAGATGTACTGAATGTGCAATCCACACCCCTTATGTGGGCACACTGCCAACATATCAATACTTTGAAGAAAGATCAAGCCATATGTAGTTATCCCACCTAATGTGCTTTATGAAATAGTGTGATGTATATGCAAATGATAATTTGATAGTGTTTAAGGTGGATAAGGACTGGTATGAGGGTTTGAGTATGTTTACTACTATGTTGGCTGATTGTTTCAATGAATAGGGAAGTTTACCTTAGTGTTTTGTTTGTGTTCTTACTTGATTTGTAAGTTTGGTCACCTCCTTTTTAAATGAGATTTGAGTGGGATTTTATTAAGGATAAGGACCAAATGAAAAAATACTATTGGGGCTTAAAGTACAAAAGGATAGGAGTGTAAAAAATGAGACACTTTGGTGCCTGACATTATAGTCCAAATGGGGTGATCCTATCCTACAGGCTTAGGACCTAGAGGAATATGATTGATATAGGGAATATCATTTGGCTAAGGTGGAATCAAGGTTCAGAAGGTTCTAGATGACTGGTAATGAGCAAAAAGGTGTCTATAAGGGTCGTAAGAGCATGCAAGAAGGACCTATGTATGGGGTATCACAAGCCACACTCAAACTACCAATTTGGACGTTTTATATGCTTAAATTTACCCCCCCTTTATTTTAATAATGCAACAAAGTGAAATACGAGGATAAATGAAAAATAAAAAGTGCACCTAAACTTATCTATAAGGGTGAAGCCCATGAAGATGTGTGATGTTGAGTGTGCATAGAGAAAGCACAACATGAAGCATAAATCTACAAGAGAATATAAGGAGTAGATCAATTCTTATTAGACATGTTATGTCTAAAATGAGAATGTGTAAAGGCTAGGTAATAGAGAGAGGAAGAAAAAAGAATGAATATACCTCATCAGGCACACAAACCAATATAAAAATTATTGTGATGTTGAGTGATATTGAGTACGTGTTGTACCAAGAATAATATCATGAACAAAGCTTAGTGCTCAATTCCTCGAGGGTGGATCAAGAAGATAAAGGCTGGTCCTTTGGATCCATCATTACCCACTAAGTGTGAAACTATGTGATCATGTATGTGTTAATTGATGTTTGGACTGTGTGTCCAATCCCTATGAGTAGGTGGCTCAAGAATATAAAGGTTAGCTAGTCTTTTGGCTCCATTATTGCCCACTAAGCATGAATTATGAATGGATACTAGTATGAATGTGTGTCATATGAGATGGCTCATGAAGCCCATCAATGCTCTGTAATATGATAATGTGGCATGGATAGCTGAATGTGTACTGAGAACTAGGCCAATCTTGGCCACTCTGATAGGTGGATATTAGGCTTGTATGAAAGCCACTCTGAAAGGTGGAGATTAGGCTTGTGTGAAAGCCACTACGAAAGAGAACTAGGCTTATATAAAAGGCATTTTGAAATGTTGCCAACCACCTATAGATGGAATAAGGTATGCAATAGCTAAAAATACCTAGGTAATATAATGAAATAGAAAGAAAAGAAGGCAAGCATGTCATGCACATTACCCCCAATCACTGGTGTTTATAATATGAATTCTGATTTGGAAGTTGTACCAACTATCTAATTTGAACTAGAAGTGAGAATGATCATGCCATGCATGATGACCCTATATATGGATAATCTTAGTAAAACTGTACTAAAATTACCCAATCTAAATTGAGCTATAGTTGACAAAACTATAATTGACCTTACTTTTCTATCTATTTCTAAAAATTCTAGGTTTTTGGCTATTTAGATAGGAGTAATAAAAAGTGGACACTTTGGTGTCTTGTGTTGTATTCCAAATATGACACTCTTGTCCTTTACTATTTCTAATGACCGTTATATATTTATCACTATTTCTTGGTCTGTTCTACATGTTTTGAATTTTGATTGCTATTCTGAGTGTTTTAAAAATTGATTTTTGACTAGTAGAGGGTTTTGATCTCTGTGATAAAACCCCTATTTGTTGCCCCCTCTTCTAAGGGTAGGAATGAAGACCTTGTAATGACTACCCTTAGAATAAAAATCCATGCAAGTGTGTTATGCTACAAAACACATGATGTAGCAATGATAATCCAAAAGATGTCTCAAGATATAACATAGTTTGTATTGGAGATTGTTATATCAATAGGGGTATGCCTAGATAGGTGTAACAATGTAATAATATGTGTAGTGTACTGAATTAAAAATATAAATCTTGTTAGTTTTTAAGGAGATATGGAGCATGGTGTCCATCATAGAATCCAAGAAGGAAATAATTACTTGATGTGGATCATGGCATTGCAAATAATTGAGAAGCAAACAAGCATGCAAGGCAAGAAGCAAGAAGCATATAAGAGAGGTCAAAGGGCCAAGTAAACAAGGGACATGGGCACATGTCACTCAAATTCAAAAAACAAGCATACATGTCATGTTCAAATGGCCACATACACATACAATTACAAATAAGCAAGATTGGTATGAGGGCCACAGACACATTCAAGAGTATAAGTATAAGACATTGGCAAATGTCCTAAGGCACACACAAGTAACAAAATAGGAACAGATAAATACAATCACATCTAGATACTCAAAAAAAGAAAGGAAGGGATTTAAATTCTAGAAACACTATCAGATCTAACTAATTAAAGAAAGAAGTGAAAGTATGTAAAACATGTAGTACAAGACTAGGTAAATGCTAAGAAATACACAAGTGCTATATATTAGTGAGTGTCAATAGAATAATCTATGTAAGTTAGTAATTAATGTACATCAACATGATAAATAGAGTGTGTGGTGTAGGAATGACATAACTTGGATGGTGTAGTCATGTAGAATATGCCCTCAGTGGGTAGATGTGTCAATGTATGTCTCAAATGTAGAAGTAGGATGCCCCCTCAATGGGTATATTGAAGTAATCAAGGATCCAGGTGTCACTTCACACACTCAAATAAGATCAAGTTAGGAATGGTATTGTAGATAAATTGACAAATAATAGCATATAACAACAAAATGTAAGTCTAGAATGGTAGTAGAAATGTAAAGCATGGATAATGCACAAAATTGAAAAGTTTTTAGTGTTTTGAGTTGTTTGAATGTTTATGTATTTGGACATGTTATATTGTTTTTGGTATTTTGAAATATTATATTGTTTTTAGTATTTTGAAATAAGCTATATACAAGTAAGCAAAAAGACACTATGTACAAGCAAGCAAAAAGACACTATGTATAAGTAAGCTAAGAAATTATATACAAGTAAGTAGAAAGAAACTATTTATAATATAATGTGTGTAATGAAATACTATACATGGAATCTACGTAGATGCATAATATTCAATAGGTTTTTTAGTTTTTTCCTTCAAGTGAGGCTAGATGATACACTTTAGGGCTGAGCTTTTCGATAATGAGGTATGGACCTAGCCAATTTGGTTTGAATTTTCCTTTGATTTCTTCTTTGGCATTAACATTGTAAAGATTTTCTTTAAGAATGAGATCATTAACTTTGAAATATCTAGTGTGAAATCATTTATTATAGGATCATTATATACATTTCTGGTAGATTATGAGATGTTTAGCTGCTTGAATGTGTGTATGGTCTAACTATTCAAGATGGTGTAGATGCTTTTCATGATACTGGTCATCAGTGAGGATACCTTTAAGGGAGACACACAAAGATGGGATTTCTAGTTCCAATGGTAAAATTGCCTCTATACCATAAATGAGTGAATAAGGAGTGGCTCTTATGGGCATACAAATACTTATGTGATAAGCCCATAATGCATAAACTAGTTGATTGTGCCAATCATCTCCAAATTTGGTTACTATTTTTCTCAAAATGTTATTGATGGTTTTATTAGTAGCCTTTGCTTAATCATTTCCTTGTGGGTAGTATAGAGTGGAGAATGTGTGTTTAATCTTATATTTTGTGCAAAATTTCTTGATAGTTTTATTCTTGAATGATGTTTCATTATTGGAAATGATTGTTGCAGGTAAGCCGAAGCATGAAATAATATGAGTCATGATGAATCTATAAATGTCCTCACCTATGGTAGATTAAAGTGGAATGGCTTTTACCCACTTGGTAAAGTATTCTATAACTATGATGATGAACTTATGTCTGTCGACAGACTCAGGGTTAATCTTTCCAATAAGATCAAATCCCCATAACATAAATGGCCATGGAGAGACAATAGGTTAAAATTATTATGATTGTGCATACTATAGGTTATTGTGTAATTGAAATTTATCACATAGCTTTGCATATTGTGAACGTTCATCTTCCTTGGTGGGCTAGTAGTATCCCTACCAAAGTAATTTGTCTGACATGGCCTTTCCACTAAAGTGACCACCACACTCACTATTGTGTATCTGTGTAAGAGTAATTTTGGCTTCTATTGAAGTCAAGCATCAAAGCAATTATCCATCAAAGGATCACTTAAAAATGTCTCCACCAATGATTACATATCAGAGTGTTTATTTGTGTAACTTTAATTTATCATTTCATGAGAAAGTGTTTGGTGTAATAGATTTGTTTAGAAAGTTATAGATATCAAAGAACCGCTTTGGAGTTGTGAAACTATGCATAGTGGCTAAGACAAAAAGTGTAATCAATTTTGCATTAGATATTGATGGAATTTGTAATCATTTAATTATAAAAATGTCTTGATCATCATTTATGTCAATAAGAGTAAGAGATGTGACACTTGCCATTGCATCTGCATGTCGATTATCTTTTCTTGGTATACTTTATATAGAAAAGTAGTCAAACTATGATGATAAACATTTTACCATATTCTGGTATGGGATAAGATGTTCTTCTTTTGTTTGATAGACATCATTAAATTGGTTGACCACAAGTTTGGAATCACCCAAGACCTGAATAGATCTAATTTGGTGGGACTGGGTGAGAAAGAGACCTAAGATAAGTGCCTCATAGTCTATGGTGTTTTTGGTGCATGAGAACCTTAATCGATATGCAATAGGAATTGTGTGATCAGAAGGGTCGACAAAGACAACACCTACCCCTTAGCTAGATGTGCATCGAGAACCATCAAAGAACATGTTCCAAGTGTTGGAATGAGTAGAATATGTAGTAAAATCATATATAAATGTGTCACTAATAGGATTAGTGTCTAAGAGTGGTGCGGCTTCCAAATGATATGCAATGATTTGGTGCTTTATTGATTTCTATATAACTATATTTAAGTCAAATTTTGTTAATAACATGACCCATTTTGAGATGTGACCAGAGAGATGTGGTTTTTACATTAGAAAATTCAAGGGATCTACTTTTGTGATAACCTGAGTCTCATTATTGATCATGTAATGTCAAAGTTTTTGTGTGGCAAAAACTAAAGTTAGACATAGTTTTTCCATTGCAAAATTATTCTTTTTGTAATCAACTAATGTGTGACTGATGTAATAAACTACTTGCTTAGTATATTGATCATCATGTTGTGTTAAGAGTGCTCCTAATGCATGATCTATTATTGAGATATGTAGTAGGGGAGGCCTATTAGGTATAGGTGGTATTAGAATAAGTGGATTAAGAAGATATTTCTTGATTGTGTCAAAGCTTTCTTGATAGGATTTGTCCCAAATAAACTTTGTATCTTTCTTTAATAATCAAGTGAATGACTGAGTCTTATCAACAAGTTTGGATACAAAATGGTGGATTGCTTGGATCTTGCCTTATAAGGATTGAAGTTATTTTAAGTTTATAGGAGGTGGCATGTCAACAATTACTTTGAATTTCTTAGGGTTGACCTCTATGCCATGATGAGAAATAATGAAACCTAAGATTTTACTTGATGTAACTCTAATCACACATTTCTTTGGGTTTAATCAAACATTATATTGCTTGAGTCACTAAAAAATCTATCATAAATCGATGGCATGATGTTGTCATTATTTGGATTTATCTAATAAATCATCTACATGATATTTGTTGGTGTGGTGAATCAAGTCATGAAAGCTATGTGTCATAGTACACTGATATGTGGCTCTAACATTTTTAAATCCAAAATGCATGACAATGTAACAAAATGTACCCCAAGGTGTTATAAAAGATGTTTTTTTATTGATCTTCAATGATTTTAATTTGGTTGTATCTTGTAAAGCCATATATGAATGATAACATTTCATACCCAACTATGGAATATATGATCATGTTAATATTGGGCATGGGAAAATCATCTTTTGGGCATGCCTTATTTAAATCTTGAGAATTAGAACAACATCAAATTCATTCGTTGGGTTTAATCACAAGGACTATATTAGAAATCCATTCAGGGTGTGTTATTGGTCAAATGAATCCAACATCTAAGAAGCATTGAATCTCATATCTAACTAAGAGAGGCACCTTAGGATGCATTTTGTGATTTTTTTACTTAATTAGTTTAACATTAAGGTACAATGGAATCCAATGGATTGCTATAGATGTATTAATTCTTGGCATATTTGAGATAGACCAAGCAAAAAGTTTTGGAAAATCTATCAAAGTTTTATGAATATATGTATCCTCTTCCTTTCATAGGGCAATGACTAACAAGATAATATAGGGATCCTAATTAGTTCCATAATTAAAATCAACTATTTCTTCGTTAAGCAACATGGAGTGATCTAGTGCGTATGGGGTTATAGAAATAGTATCATCTAAATCAACTGGTATTTCTTGAGGAGAATCTAAATTTTATCTAAAGTAAGCATGGGCATTTGTATTATAAGGAAATATATTGTTATGGTAGTAAGATGGGAGGTCCTCATATGCTCCAAAAAAATGTAGGAGGGATTCATCATTAGAGAATTCATCTAATGTGAACATATCTAGTAAAACTATATCATCAATGAGATCATGATAGACCAATGATAATGTAGAAACATTATTAACTTTATAGTCTATAGGTGCAATGGGTGGATAAAACATTATATGTTTTAAAGCAACAAAAGAAGGTTTATCCTAAAGAAGGGTAAGTTGATATCCTAGTCCTTTCTTTCCATGTTATGTGGATGCCTCAATAGGATTAATGATTCCTTGTTCATACTTTTCAAGACCTTTGCCACAATACCCCATCTTATGAAGACATTTAAGTGCAAAATGAGAGGTAAATTGGTGATTTGATACTGGTGATATTATAGAACTTGAAATATTCTAATGTGTTGTATGGTTCGAAGGTACAATGTGAGTAGTGGATTATGTAGGTATATTGCTAGGATTAAAGTGTGGAATGTAATTCTATGGAGATTTAGTAACTTAATAGTATTTAAAAGGCTCATTGTCCATTGGGCATGTGTAGATGTAGCCTTTGTGACTAAATTTTAGACAAGCATGGAGTGTGGAAGGGATTGCATGCATATCATGAATCCAAGGCTGACCAAGTAATAAATTATAATTGAGATCATTTGGCATGACTTGGCAAGTAGTTGGCAATGTCTTAGGTCCCAAAGTAAGATTAATCATTATTTGACCCATGACTTTCTATGAAATGTTGTCAAAACCTCTGATGTTCATGTCAAAATGGTCTAGATCTATAGGTTTTATATTAAGATGTTTAAGAAAAGAAATATTTTAAATGTTGAGTCCTGAACCATTATCAACTAATAATCTTTTTACCCCTACATCATTAATTTTGAATTGAATATACATGGGTAAATGTTGTTCAATGATGTGGCACAGGGGTAAATCCTCTTTCTCAAAGGAAATATGCTCTTCAGTCCATTGCATTGTGTTAAAAATAGAGGTGACATAAACTATTTCGACAGAGATATGAACTCTAGTATTATAAAAGGCTAAGTAAAACACATCTTTGTAAGCATTTGATCATTGAAGGAGCTCAATAACTAAAACTATATCAAAAGGGGTGCTAGCCTGAGTGATAAAGCTATAGCCATGGGTGTAATCAACTTGCCTATCTTCATAAACTTGGGTGATAACATGTATCAGATGATGTACTATAGGCATAGCGCTGGTAGTAGGTGAAGGATAAGAGCTAGATGAATGAAGTTTGAAGGGAGGAGGGATAGATATAACTGCTAGTGTTTTCTTGTGTCGAGTAATGATAAGAAAATACTTAAAAGTAATGAAAAAGTTATATACATCTAAGTAGAAATCATGTATGTGGGATGAAATGCATGTAATTGATGTTATAAGTTGTATAAAAATATGATTATAAAGAACATTCCACATGATAGATATAAAATAAGGGATAGAGCTCATGGAAATTTTCACTAATGCATACAAAACTTTGACTTGTAACATGACATTTCTGACATGTTTAGCAAGATAGAGTTGAAAATTATTCCACATGAGAGAGAGAGATAAAAAGTATGTAAAAGAAATAATGAAACCTTGTATTAAAGAAAATTAAACATTGCTTTGAAGGAAAGGGATCTTAACATGTTTAGCAATAAGTTTATTAATATCATCCCATATTAAAAAAATTAAGCATGAAAGAGAAATAATGAAGATTTGTATTAACATATAGTAAACTCCATCATTCATATACATGATAGGATCGAGTATGGAGTCCTTATTATTTGCAACAAATGTTTTGAAATAAGTGAGATCCATTTTTGATTTTATGTAAAATCTAATTTAAATGTAAGGTGATACCTCAAGAAGCAAATATACCTAGTATATTCAACTAGGGTTTGAAAGAAATGATTTTTAAAATTACTATGGCGAATTTTAAAAATTAAATGTGAAATTATGATTTATATATGCAATAAAAAAATCAAAAAAATATTTATAGCATTAGCAAGGAATTTTCCCTAGGGTTTCTAGGGTTTTTATGCACAAACAACGTAAGTTGGTTCACCAAATGATTTAACTTTTTTGGGAATAATGGAGTTTTATTCTTATTTTAGTTAAGGCTCTAGATTAATAAATTAGTACATAATATAACAATAATTATATTCATGATTTATATTATTATTTATCTTTTTCACCTTTCTAAAAATAGCAATAAATAGGAAGAAATATAACCTAGCTAGAAACAGATTGAGATGGCTAATACAGAGGTTGAAAATCACTATGCAAGACTGGGAAGGTGTCATAAATCTAAATATAGATTTCATTAAATGAAAGGATAGGAGCATGGAAAAGTGGATGTTTTGGTGTTTGATGTTGTTGTTCATTCTTTCCACTATTGTGTAAATTGATCATAAAGACCTAAAACTTTGTGGGTAGTTACATTGTGCCTGTATGAGCATGTCTATGAAAAATCAAGTACTGGTTGTAGATGAAACTCACTATGGAGTTGATTTTATCTTCAAATCCTAACCCTCCATCATGCTTGATAAAATGATATTTGAGTCACTTGACAAGAGCGGGGTTAGTGTGTAATATGTACTGAACATGGAATCCACACCCCTTATGTGGACACGCTACTTACATACCAATACTCTGAAGAGGGATCAAGCCATATGTAGTTCTCCCACCTAATATGCTTTGTACAATAGTGTGATGCGAATATAAATGCTAATTTGATAGTGTTTAAGGTGGCTATGGACTAGTATGAGTATTTGAGTATGTTTGATATTGTGTTGGGTGACTATGTGCAAAGAATAGGGAAGTTTGCCTTAGAGTTTTGTTTGTATTCTTGCTTGCTTTATAATATTGGTCACTTCCTTTGTAAATGAGCTCTGAGTGGGATTTTATAGGGAATAATTGGTCATGGGTCAGATGTATTCATGTTAGGCTATCCTAATTAAGGATAAGGACCAAATGAAAATGACTATTGGGGTTGAAAGTGCAAAAAGATAGGAATGCCAAAAATGGGACACTTTAGTGCTTGATGTTATAGTCCAAATCGGGTGCTCTTGTCCTATAGGCTCAAGACCTGGGGGAACATGATTGACATAAGGAATATTATTTGGCTGAGATAGAATTAGGGTTTAAAAGGTTTCAGATGATTGGAAATGAGAAAAAAGGTATCTAGAAGGGTCATAAGAGTATGCAAGGATCTATAGATGGGGTGTCACAAGCCACACTCAAACTACCAATTTAGACATTTTATATTGTAGACACCTGAAATTGGTTGCTGATAACCTCCAATCAGGTTTTTGGCTAGTTTCCATCTAAAATGCACAATTTGGCCTAAAAAAACTAAAACATATAAAATGATGTGAAACTGACATTCAAGTGCCGATTTTGGCTAGGGTATCCTAAATGGGGAAATGCAATTTATGGGCCAACTAACTTTGATCAATTCATTTTGAGTCAAAATGCTAAATTTACACCTACGTACTCTAGACTTTTCTTTACTATCACATCTTTTGCATAGGACTCGTGCCTTTATTATTTGTTGTTGGAAACATCTTAAATGGGAATATAGTTCCAATTCATGTAAAAATGCCTTCCAATTCCAATCTAGTCAAATTTAGGACCAATAACAAGACATTCTGATTAATTGGGTAATTTGTGCACAATGTGCCTAAACATGCTTGAGAGCTAATTAACCCAAATCAAGGCCTAATTAATAATTCCATGGAAACTTGTTGAATAATTGTTTTTAGAAATAAATATTGAATATCTGCATCATCAAGTGACCTCATTTCTTTGGAAGATATCCCTAGGCCATAAATGCCAAAAATATTAAGATTCATGCCTCCCATGCCTCATCAATGCCTCTCATTATGCCCTTCATGCCTCTTAATTTACCCTTCTTACAATGTCATGATGAGGATAATTACAAATTTAATTCCAAAAATTGAATTAATCTTCAACCACACATTGAGATGGACGGTTCAAGTTGATTTTAGCCATATCCAAAAATCTATAAATAGGAGGCCTCACAACATCATTTCTAAGCTTAATTTGTGCAAATTTATAATGCAAAATTGGTTCCAAAATCTTCATACAACTAGTGTTACCATGCCAAATTGATTCTAATCCAAGCCAAGCCACAATCTAAAGGTGTTAAGGAGAGATGGAGGTTGTCAAGCTTCCATTTCCAAGGACTTCATGAACACAAGCTGAGCAAGCCACCACAACAAGCATTTTGGAGCATCCAAGGAAGGTAAAAGAGTTTTCTTTTGCATTTTAGTTGTGTGTCTAGGCCTAGAGATGTTATGCTATTAGTGTGTTTATTTCATCTTGTTTTCATTTTGGAACTAACACCATACTAACCATCCTCTCTTGAGTCAAATTCCTAGGGCACATATATGATTACACCACTAATTATAACCATGTTTTGGAAAATTAGTCTTCTTCCACCCCACTTTGCCTTTAGATCCCATCATTTTCCTTCTTTTGAAGGATGGATTGTCGACCTTATTTACCACCCGTTCCCTTGAGGGGGTATCCAGGGCTCATCCATCGCCTGTTGAGGTATTAGGAATTAAGTACATTTTCATTTTTTGAGAAGAATTTACTATGCCTATAACTTAAAATTCCTTCCAAAATAGGGGCAAACTATAGACACCCTATTCTAGCCACAACTGGCTTTCGAGTAGACTTTAGACTGCTTTCTACCAAATAATGTAAATTAAGCCTAAGAATCACTAAACATACCAAAATCATCTACACATCATTCATCAATGCTAAAAATCATGTTGAGGCATCCCCATTTTGGGTATTAACTCATATGCAACAATAACCTCTTACAGATTCACCCCTAATCAACTTGTGACTTAACAACTCGCAGTTTGGCCTATGGACCCATTAAGCAAGACACTTGAACAATTATTAAAAAATCTAAAATTTTAGTGAAAATGAATCAAATAATTAAACTAGATTAAATTCTTATCTAAATAATCTATTTTTAATTAATGAATATCTAAAAATGGAAATTCAAAAATACAACATATCAAGCTTCTTCATCATTGCCTTTATGAGTTGTCAAGCTCTCACAAATATCTAAAAATATTTAATTTAGGAGCCATGCCTATTAATTGAAAATAATAATTATATGTACCCTCATTACCTCAATTGGATTTAACTTTAACTCACCTAGGGTTAGTTTGAACTCATTTCATGTTTAAATCCTAGTCTAACTCAATTTGAGTAAGAGTTAACTTTGGAGGCTATAAATACAACACCCTACCTATTAATCAACAAACTATATTGGTGTAAATTTATTATGCTCAAATAGGTGAAAAATATTTTGTTATTCAATGTTATTATGCCAAAATACTCTAAAAAGCTTCATTTTAGTGTTACCATGCCAATTTTATAAGCTAAGCCAAGATGCCAAGTAGAGGTGGAGCAATGGAGCTTCACTGACAAAGATTTCTTGAGTACATATCCAAGCAAGCAAATTCTTGTTAGCCATTTTGGAGCTACAAGAGAGGCAAAAGGATGATTTGTTTTATTTTCTAGTTGTGTTTTCATTGTATGCTTATTATATATGCTCCCTAGTGTATAGGTTAGAGGTGTTACTATTTAGTGTCTTTGTATTGATTTGATTTTTATTGACTAGCACTATACTAATCTCCCCTCTTGAATTCCTTGTTCACACAACTAAGGTCTAAGTTTACCAAGCATATAATACTAAGGTGCTATATAATTATAAAATAGTGTCTAAATTCCCCCGTTTAATTTAATAATTAAATTATTAGTTTAAAGGAAAAGAATGCGTGGTGCGTATGTACACCTTATCTTTGTGTGTGCCTAAATTGAGTGATTTACTGGTGACTGACCTACAACCAGGTGTATGTTGTAGTATAAAATCAATGCATATAATTTAGGTTGAAAGTACTTAAAATAGATTGAAATTGAAAGAGCAAGGTTTAAGAGTACACTTGTGTGTCGATGTAACCACCTTGCCTATTGACAAGTTGATTTGAAAAATATGCATTGTTTTAAGGCTCTGAAACTAAGATTATGACAAATATAGATAAATATCTAAAGCACACACACACACACACACACACACACACCTGAAACTAAGATTATGACAAATATAGATAAATCTCTAAAGCACACACACACACACACACACACACACACACACACACACACACACACACACACACACACACACACACACACACACACACACATATAGAGAGGCACATGATGCCAACTTTTAAGCAAACACGAGTTGCCACCTAACAGTTGAGATTAGATCAACCATATAACCCAATGATACTTATAACTTGGTGAGGTTGGATAATCAAGCCCAACCTATAAACTTGATAATATTGAGTGATTTGATCACCTCAACTATACCAAAAAATGAACCAAATACTATACTATCTTAGTTGAATAAAAGTACATATTAGTAAGAAAAAGTTCTTGATATGGTAACAATCCATAAAAGAGTTTTAGAATCTAAAACTTATTCAGATTTTGTGATATTAAACACATGTTTCATAGCATATGCACCTTATATATGTCTCATACTGAAACAATGTATATCAGTAGTACCAATATATAGAATTCTTTCACAACTATGAATCTAAATTATATAAATGTGTGCTTTGGATAATTTAGAAAATTATGTAAGTGTGGAATCCATGCTTCCAAAGAATGCCTCCACTATATATGGAGAAATCTAAAAAATGATATAAGTACCAATGTGGAGGACATGTTTCCAAAACATGCCCCACTATAAACTAGATATGTTGAATATTGAATAGGTGTGGAGAATATGTTTCCAAATCATGGTCCCACTAAATATGAGAACTATGAATGTGTGGAAGCCATGCCCATATGACATGCTCCCACTGAATCTAGAAATTGATATAAGTACCATGTACTGAATGAGTGTGAAGAACATGCTTCCAAAGCATGCCCCCACTGAATTTTTAAATCATGAATGTGTGAAAGCCATGCCCATATGACATTCCCCCACTAAATTTTTAAATCATGAATGTGTGAAAGCCATGCCCATATGACATTCCCCCACTGAATCTAAAAACTATTCCAAGTGTGAAGAACATGCCTCTATGACATTCCCTAACTAATATACCCCCCTTTGAGGTGAGGGAAAGATAAGAACTGGTCGTTACCACATCTCAAAAAAATAAGATAATTGTATAATTTGTGAATGGAACCATGTGACATATGTAAAGAACATGTCTAGGTAGATATATCATTGAAGTGCATAGAACCAATGGGATCACATGTAGGCCTAAGATGCATGATAAAGATCATGACAATGTCTAGACAGTAAAATTATAAACTCAACAAGCAAATAATCACACACACAAGATCACTCAAAAGCAAGTCAAAAGGTAATGGTCCAAGGAGACTAAAATAAAATTCATGTTCAAATATTGCACAATCAAAGGGACATGGCTTATTTGAATGTCCATAAATACCTAACATATTCAAATGTCCATACATCAAACCATGACATATGTAAATGTTAAAGAAATCATATATAGGCATGAGGGTTGAAAGCAAAGGATCATATTCAAATGCTCAAACAAAGAATACAATATCAAGGTAAGACACTCATGGAAATGCATAAAATAAAACATAGGAAATTGACATAAACATGTCATAATAACCCATGGATAAAATATATCAAAAAAAATGTCAAGTGTGTAGCATATCAAGTACCCTATGTAAGATATAATCATGGATAAAGGCATGTGTAAGTACATATATAAGCTCATACATGATAATGTAGATTGATCATAAAATCATATAACCTATGTGTATCAATATCAAAGAAGTGAATGCCACCAATGTCCTTATGACATGAGTACAAGGAAATCCCAACATCTAAAATATGAATGTATCATGTATATGTGTATGCCTATATCACACTTAAGAAGAAGTGTGACACATATGTGTATGTAGGAATAACTATATATGTCTTCCATCAACATGGAACTAACACATAGATGCCAAGGAGCTAATAAACCATGTAAGTGCTTAAAATGTTTTTGGATTTATTTAATGTTTTTGATTTGGTTGGTGTCTTTGGATTTTTTTGAAGATGAAATATCATCCTATGATGCCATACAATGGATGGTCATAGATATCTCCCCATTATGAATCTAGTGTAATACCCTATTTATGCTTCCAAGAAGCATGTATAGGTGTAATATCTAACATTGTGGTATCAATGACACTCTACATATGTAGAATAAGACTCTATGGTCATGAAAAAATAGTAGGCGTAACAAGAGTAGGGGTTATTGGAACCTATCATTGGGTATTTTATGGTTTCTTTGGCATAGTAGTGATATATACTTTTTGAGGTACTCTAAATATCTAAACATGGTGTGTAATAGAAGATGGGGATTCTGTGGAATCCACTATTTGTCTCTAGTGTAATGGCTTCTCAATTATTAGCCACCTAGTAAAGGGGATTGCTTGTTGCTTAGCCTTTTGTAGTGAATTATCATTAGTAGGCTTGATATCTAGTTGTATGGGTGTAAGGTTCTTTTTTTTAAGTGGATGATCATATGGAATTCTAAAAAATGTAATCACCTAATTAGCATGAATGTATTTAACACACCCATACACTGTAGATAGTACTACTCAAAGAGTGTGTATCCGAGGTTTTCCCAATAGCATATCAAAGATGCACGTGGAAGGGATAATTGAAAAATAGCAACCACATGTGCGATATCGACTTGTAAAGGTAAGTTGGTCGTACCAAGAACCTTATAAGAGGTCCCATCGAATGCTCTAACTGATCTAGTAGAAGGATGTAAATCATCATGAGTATAACCCAAGTACATAAGTAATATCATGTGCAAACATTTTCGCTTGTACCATTATCAATAACAACACTACATATGGGGTATTTATTAAGATATGCTTGAATGAATAGAGAATGAAGATTAGAGTCATCATCTTTAATTTCACTGTCATCAAAATAAATAGAAGGTCTCTAAACCATGGGAGGTATACACCATGTGTAAGTAATAATAATCCCATCTAGTGTGTTCCCATAATGTGATAGAGGAAGATGTGTATTATATGACATTCACACTTATGATTCCTTCTTAGAATGGTCTTGTAAATGATTGCTAAATATTTTCTATTGATGATGATCATTAGGGTATGAGCCTGATTCCTTTGAAGGATCTTTGAATATAAATTTTTGGTCATCAATAATATCTTAGATATTATGTTTTAAGGTAAAGCATTTACTTATAAAATATAATAGTTCTTGATGATAATCACAATAAGAATTCACATGATGTCCTTTAGGTAGAGGTTGAATCATATCAACATCAATATGATGAGGGAGAGATATAAACTAACACTCTAGTAACTATGAGGGTAATGAAGCTGGGGACTTAGGTAAACAAGAGAACTATCTCCTTGGTGCATTAGATAAGATAAGTTGATTAAGCTATTGTAAAACTATGTTAACCATGGTGGGTGTTTCTTTTTTAGGCTTATGAGGTTTTACCTTATAACTTGGTTTAATTGTGAATTTGGTACTATATGTAGATGAAGCTGGTGTGTTTGATACATACTTGAACTTATTCAATGACAAAAGCTTCATTTCATAGTCCTATATAACATGGCATAAGCCATCAAAATAATTTAACTTCTTAAAAAAAATGGGCTCATGTAAGGGAACAAGTAAACTTTACTATAATATATCTTACAACTCTTTGTCTACCATAAGATTGGTCATTTTGGCTATCATTATCTTATATCTCAAGATGTATTCATTGATAGGTTAATTGGTTTCTTTTTTTATTTTTACAATTTAAGCATAGGAAACCTTTTCATAAATATTAATGGAAAAATGTGCTAAAAATTGATCTACAAGGGGTTTGAATGATTTTATAAATTGTATAGATAAAATATATAACCACTTCAAAGCATATTCTTTGAGGCTTCTTGGGAATAATTTCATCAAAATTTTATCATTAGAAGCATAGTCAAGGCATGCCACATAAAAGCTTTAAAGATTTTGTTCAAGATCACCTTTGCCATCATAAAATGTGAACTTAGGTACAACAAATCTGGTTAGCAAAGGGTGGAAAGATATCTCAAGTACAAGAGGGTTAAGTAATACATCTTGTGAATCTATAACATGAGGGTATTTTAAAGCATTTTGTTCAATGTTTGTAACCTTTTCCTCCAAGGTCTTTATAACTTAAAAGAGTGATTAAACTACAGGCCTAGTGGGATTTAGATTTGTAATTTGATTAGTCACCAAAAGGGATGAAAATGTATTTTGAGTAGTAATAGGCATTTAAACTGGTATTTGTGTTGACACAAATAGTAGTTTCATAATAGATGTATTGATATTAGTTTAGGAACATAATGGTTTAAACACATAATCTATGTTATCATTAGGTATAGGTGGATTGATAAGTGTGGGTTGAGTTATAGTACCTTCTAATGATTCACCATTACTAGGTGAGGTAGCCTTATTTTATCTTATTTAATTATTTCATCTCTTGTAACATGTAAAAATTCATCCATTAAGCCTTTAATATTATTGAGATGAGTAATCAATACTTCTTTATCTTCCATTTGGAATCGGGTTTTTGCACTAACATTTGTCATTGCTTCAAAAATGATTTTTTTTAAAAATTTACAATAAAGTACAACAATAAAAAAAACTTGATTTGTCTTAGGATTTGATGTCCAAATATTAGGTTCACCAAATGTTTAAGCCTAAAATATTTATCTACGGTGATCTTATTGTTAACTCTATATTTGGATTAAAGGGGTATATATAAATGAAATGGCACAAGGATGATAATTAGATATATAACAAGCTAATTAAATGTTAAACTTAGATATAAACATACATTGAATTTATCATGTTGAGATAGTCTAAATATGGAAAGCACAGCTATGCTAGATATAAAAATGATGAAGATGCGATGTACTTAGCTTATTCTAATGCTAATGTAGTTATGAATCTAGAATAGGTATTAACCAGGTTGGAAAGAGATTCTAGAACAAGCATTAGATTTTGAATCTAACGGTTTGAGTACTTTAGACACTAATGTTAGCCTAGAATGGTTGCATTGATGATACTATCTAGATTTGATGCAAGTGTCATGTATGAAATATCTACTAAAATAAGATGTGAGCACCTGGATACTTCTAGGTTTTTCTTCATCTTCACTCTGGTGCATTAAAATATGGGTTATAGACTATCATTTCTTGTGAAATGGTAAAACCCTAGTTCTTAATATTCATAGTGACCTTGGGGAAAAATGGGTTAGTGGGCACACAATGTCAAGATGACCCCAAGACCCCACTATCATAGGGCACTACCTACATATCCAATATTCTAGAAGAGGGCCTCAGACTCATGTATTTCTCACCTATGTGTTGGCTTATGTGTTAATCATATAATATATGTAAAGTAAGTACAATAATGACCTAGCTTGTAACTTGGAAAATCAAGTTCTTGGGTTATTCCTTTTGTACTTCATACCTTTAGATGTGTAGTCCTTATGACTATTATGGAAATAAGAATAAATAGGGAAGATTTATTAAATTGAATTCTATTTTGTCCAAATGCTAGGTGAGGAATGAATGAGGGTTGATATTTTATCTGTATGAATCCCTTTGGAGTAATAACTCTCATTAAATCACTTAGGATAACCATTAGGATACATTTCATTTTCAAATTAGATGATTTTAAGATACTAGACACTTGCATCAGAATAAGATAGTAGCATTAATGCTACTATTTATCTTGAACATTAGTGTTTAAGGAATATGAAAACATGTATAGGTTTAGAAGTTGTAGAGATGAAAGATAAGTACATTTTCAATATTCTAAATAAGATAGAAGGCTTGGGTCATCAACATAAAATTGGTCAGACTAAGATATATAGGTCAAGGGGCATAAAGATAGAACATATATGATTCTTGTGGAAATGGGAAAGCTATATAACTAAGAGGAGAAACCAAGGTTTTAATTTATAAAGTGTACAAGATTGAGGTTCTATATAATCATAAAATAGTGTATACACACACACATATATATTAACATACATGTATACACACACACATATATACCAACTAGGCCATATATATGATATATATGAATATGCCTATATATGTGGATTTATATATGTGTGTGTATTGGGCCCCCAATTTTGGCTAAGTACTTTTTGGAAATAACCAACATGGAGAGGAATGATGCAAAAGGCTATGGTGTGAATGACCATGGTGTGGGAGTCCATGTCATATAAGGATCAAGTCTAATGGAATAAATATGCATGCTAAACAAAGAAATTGAGAATGAAGGACTTGAAACTTAGTAGAAGACCTGGGGAGTGCATGGAAAGTGGAAAATAGTTATAGAGTGATTCATAGTGACTGAAGAGAATGAGTCAAGTGTGAATCCAACACAAACCCATGGGAATATAGGTGCTCGATGATGAGGATCCAACATCAAGATAGAATATAGGGGAAGGAAGGCCCAGTTCTTTAGGAACATAATATAAATGATTATCATGACTCAAATGTATTGATGATCATTGGTGAGTCACTTTGATTGTTATTACTTTTGTAACTACTTGGTCAGAGAAAATCAAGTATAAATACCCCTATGATGTATTTTATGTTATTTTTAGATGTTATTGATAGAGTTTATATGAGTTGGTTACATTATAACACTGTAATTGTGTATTCTTTAAAGATCACGTATGAATATGATTAATGAAGTCTATGTTGACTTAATACTATTGTTCAATTATCCATGGAGTCAATGTTACTAGTTATCATTTATGTCATCTTTTTATTTTATCATTGGGTAATGAATGTGTGTTAAATTAGATATGGACTATAGAATGAATTTAGTATTGTGTATGTATTCAAGTACCCCTATCTAAGAAGTTGAATAAACACACCCTCGCATGATAAAACCAATATGAACTTGTTCCTTGCTGTGTGCTTTGGGTGATCATTCAAGAACTTGTTCTTACATGAAATGCCATCACAGTAGCATGTTGTATTTTTATCAGTTAGGTGATTTCCTAGGGAAAGTCATGCCCATTTAAAGGAAAAAAATCCCAATATTTTAGTTTTAATGTTAGGATCCATAGCGCTTGCCTGCACGATGGTGGAAGATACTCAAATGACTATCTCTAGAGAATATCAAACTATGGGTTATTAGTGTAGAGGATAAATTTTTAGTACCATTTATTAAACTAAAAATTTCTACACGTGCATGGGTAGAACAAAATTTGTATAACTCACTATATGGTACATTCTTTGTAGAAGTCCCTGTTCACCTTCATGCTTGGATTGTGACATATGCATAAGACCAGTTGAGGAACTATGCATGGAAGATAACTTAGTCACTAGAGCATCAATTAAATTTAGCATTATTGGGAACATCTTGGATGCATGCTGATGATGTTTGATGGTGAATTTTTTTGAGTAGTTACATCTTAAAATACACAAGTTTGACATATTCCTATTTAGAGGAAGCCCAGTTTCACTTCCTCTAAGAACCATATGGTAGATATCTTAGTCACTTTTCATTGGAGATTAAAAAAATCTTTGTAGATTTTGGGCTTGAAATTTTCTCTATGGATGACTAAACTCTCTCATGCATGAACAATGTGGTTGGTGGGGAAAAAGAGGGGCAATTTTGAAGTAAAATTATTAGTTCAACATGGTAGCAAGCGAATAGAAATTGTATAAGCACAAATATGACGAATCTCAATAAAATGCTATAAGTGAAAGCAATCTAAGGAGGGGATAGGAGGACTCAAGAAGTGATACAAGAGTCTATAGTGAATTGTAATAGCATAGTGAGGACTCCCCAACCAAAAGATCACACCTAATGCCAACACAAGTATGTGTGGGAGAAGCAAGTCAGGTAGTAGTCACTGAAGAACCCAATTTAGATAGGCTTAGTTACCCACCCATAACATGTGTTCATGTTCTTGAGTTAGATGATATCTCTAAACACAACTAAGATAAAAATAATGTAGAATCAAAAACCAAACTTGTTAGAGATACATTTATAGACCAAGATTTAGATAATAGTTTATGGCCATTTATTTTCTTTTACAAGATAATTCTATGGACTAGTTTGGAATGCCTAGTAGACCAAGCATAACTAGTGGGCTGAGTACTAGCCTGACTATAGTTAATCATCCCACCTTAATCCTTAATATATCAGGTGCTTCTATTGTTGTAAGAGGTATGAGAGGTGGTACCAATGGTGGTTTGGTCAAAATAACTAGAGGTATAGGAGGCAGTGGTGGACCTCCCCCATAAGGTCTATGAGGGACAAGAAGTGCATTATAGTAAATCCCATTACATGCTTCTCAAATACCCACTATGCACTATGAGATGACACTTCATTTTCCTGAGTATCATGATGTGGAGAATGCTTTAGAACATGTTTAGAAGCATGAAATTATATGGCAAATACATGACATTATCTCTTTTAAATGAAAGGCAACACATTTTGATACCACTCTTATAGACCATATGCATAAGTGGTATTGAAATTTTGATCCATAATAGGCTATGGTGAATTATGACCAACTAAAGGTAGCATTTTTCTAGAAGTTTGATATCTTAGAGTTTGAACAAAAGAGCATAGCTGCCCTGAAGGACATCAAACAATAACTCATTGAAAGCATGTATGAGTATGATGCACATTTCAAGATGTCTCTCTCTAAGCTCTCTTTTGAGATAAATTCCATTCAACATGCCTAGTGGTTCATAGGAGGTTTATTTCTCCCCTTCAGATGAACCTATCATAAAGGACTTTCATCAATTGTGGGAGGCCTTAGAAGCTACCCTTCATGCTAAATATATTGGAAGCATTGACACAGGGATTAGTCCCTTCATGGAGGCTCAGATTGTAAGAGTATAATTATAATAACTCACTAGAAAAACTCACTGCACATAATGCTCATGACACTCACAGTGGCTTGTGGTGTGCAAACTATGAATCTAAAGGCCATAATTAGAATAATGTCCCTTGTAAGAGTATTCAAGCCATGATGAAGTAATCCTATGAGATTTTCTAGGAAGGGAAAAATGTAAGGGATTGCCTTTTATTACAACATTCCACTCAATCAAAGGTATTTAGATATTATAAGATATGTAATGCATACACTCACAATATCGATGATGGCCATCTCATTAGTGAAAATCATGAGGTGCATGTGCACATTATGCATCAGACATATGTTTCTAATAACTAGGATAATGAAGGAGGATATTATGGTCATGGTTGAGGTTGAAGACATGGAGGTGGGTGTTTTCCACCAAGAAAATGTTATAAGTGTGGTTCTCTAGAGCATTATTAATGCAATTGCCTGGTGTATCCTATATGTGCCTTTTGTAAAAATGAACAATGTCTAGAGGAGTACCCTAACCTGTATACTACCATCATGAAGGAGAGAAATAAAAAGGGTGATAAAATGATAAGTATTGAAAATCCACAATGGAGACTGCACCTTGTTACTCCAACTGGTCCCAAAGTCAATATTAAAACACGAAGTGGTGGTTAGTTCCAGTCTATGTCTAACCCACCCATTGAAAAGGTTGAATGAGAGGAGCCTTATGATACTTGTTATATGGATGTTCAATAATAAAAGGAGGTGATCCATGACACCATGAATCTAGTGAGAGAACTTCAAGGAGAGATCTACTTCCTCAAGGATTGATATGCTATTACACATGTCGATATGCATAAAACTATAAACCTTCACAACACAACATGTAATGAGTTCCATGAGTTGTGCAAGTGATTTCACCCTATCACCAGTTGAAATATGCACAATGACAAAATACTCATATCTAACCTAGCCTATAGGGGGATAAGGAGATACTGGTCAATGCCACTATTGATGGATATGTTATCCAAGATATCTTAGTTGATACCGACACTGAAGTAAATGTCCTTACCAAAGATGCATGGAGGAAGATGGCAAGCCCTAATTTGTAACCTTCTCCACATGTGCTATTTATGGCCAATAAGACTCATGCTTTTCCTATTATAGTAATTGAAGATAACACTATGGATATTCTAGGCATCACTTTCAAAGATGACTTTGAAGTTAGAGAGTTGGCCAAAGCTGATGACTTTCTAGGGTCACTCATGCTGTTACATGAATAATGGTGATTTGAGCTTCAATAAGTGTTACATCAGCTTTCAAAATGATAAATAATGTGTTATCATCCCCTTGGACCATGATTAAGGACCTCCATATATTGATTCAATAAATACTAATGAGGACATTAACTACATCTATAATGTCACAACTCGGGGTACTGAATGCCTTGATCCCACCCTAGATGGCATCTTATATTAGGCAGATGCACAATATATATTTAACACAACCAATAAAACCTATGAATATTATGATCATGGTGAATATGACCTTATTGGAAGGATCTATGGTGCTATAGGTAGTTAAGAAGATACTCTGTGACATTACCATAAATGCCATAAATTTATTCATCTCCTTCATGGGCAAATTATGGTTGCGCCACCAGTGAGGTTAAATGAATCTCCAAGATTCCATGGTCAGATGGAAGTTCATGAGTTTGTGTAGTGGTTAAAATCATCATACAAATATGACATTTATTGGGTATGATTAATTATCCATATCTTTGATGGCATAACTATTCGATGGTAGAGAACTCACCATTTGAACTTACTTACTTGGGACTAAGTTTATTTTAACCTACACCATTATTTTCACCATTATAAACCATGTTCACAACACCATAAGTTATAATATAATCAAATCTCCTAAACCTCATTTTAAAGCCTACAAGACTATGTGGAAGGTAGGTGGTACATTTTTACCTGAGTACCTCTAGGTTCATGCATTCTATGGTGCTCTACACATTTAGGCTAGAGCATGGTATGTCCATAGAGAATACCATATAATAATGGATTGTTGGAATTTTATTAAGAGTAATATGAACATGGATTTGTCTTATTCATCTCCATTAATGGATTTACACCTCAAATTATAAGCCACGTATCAAACTATATAAGGTGACCTGGCCCCAATTGAAGATTGTATTAGATGCATACATGGTACATAGGAAAAGAGCTTGAATATTTTACAAGAACCTAATGAGGCATCATCTACACCACATAAACCTAAAATTGACCACACACTAAGAGAATAGATCTAGAAAGGCAAGCAAAAAGTCATTTACCAAGTTGATGAAGGTGTTAGTTTGATCTGCTTGACCCATCTACTGATCATTTGGCTTTGTACATGAATTATGACACACATAATATATGCAACACCATGTAAGATGAATAAAACTTATACTTAGAGCCACTCCAGACTTCCAAAAAAATTTTAGCATGGAGGAAGCACCCAAGATGGCTATTGTGAGAGATTACTGGTCTAATACAAAGATCTCTTAGGTGTTTGAATTGTTAAGAGTATCAAGAGGTATTCACACAAAACTATACTAAAATGAAAGCAGTGTATTATTCCTTAGGTAAGATGTACATAAATTTGGTATGGGGTGCTTGACCTATCTAAAAGAGTCCCTATCATATGAATCCCAACATGCATGCTTGAGTTAAGGAAGAAATTGATAGCATCCTATGCATAAGAGTCATTACTCTTGTAGATGAGTCTGAATGGGTGAGCCCCATGGTCATTAGTATCAAGAAGGATGGACATATTTAGATATGTGTGGATTATCAAGTACTCAATACTGCTTGTATAATCAACCCCTTTATGATTCCCTTCATTGAATAGATACTTGAGGGAGTTATTGGGTGTGAAATCTATACTTTTATTGATGGCTTTTCTGGATATCATTGAGTCCAGATCATGGAAGATGATAAGCTAAAGACCACATTTTAAACTGAGTGGGAATCATTTGATTACAACATTATGTCATTTGGGTTGATAAATGCCCCTGATGTGTTCTTTTAAATCATAGTGAAGGCTTTCAAGGACTTGATTTATAAGTTCTTTTAAGTCTACCTTGATGACTGGATTATTTATGGCTTAGTATGAGACCATTGTTCAAAACTTTGAATAATGCTTGAGCAGTCCCAAAACCTTCAAAATTTTCTAAATCTAAATGAATGTGTGTTTAGTACCCCCTTTGGTAGATGGACTCTTGGTGGATCCAACCAATATTGTTGTTATAATTCACCTTTTAGCACTGACCACCCAGTGAGAGGTACGTGCCTTCCTAGGACACACTAGATATTATAGGAAGTTCATTCCTAGGTATGCTAAGATTACTATGCCACTAGAGGAATTAGGAAAACAAAATGGTTAGTTTGTTTGGAGCAATACTTGCTAGTAAGCATTTTTTTCACTTAATGATAAGCTCATTACCACCCATATTCTCTAGTTTCTAGACTTGACAAATAATTTTCACATTCATGTCAATACTTTCAGCATGGTGGTAGGTGTTATCCTTGCTCAACCTAATAAGGGAAAGCTTGACCACCCTATATAATTTACAAATAGAAAGCTTACTCCAACTAAACAAAACTACATGACTATAGAGCACAAAGCCTTCTCCATGGTTTATGGCCTTCAAAAATTCTATCAATACTTATTGTCCACTCCATTCATCTTATTTACACACTATGAGGCACTAAAGTACTTGGAAAATAAGCTGATATTACATGCTCACATTAATTGATGTATTGTTCTATCTAAGAGTTCTAGTTCTCAATAATGGTGAAACTTGATAAGGCCAACTATGCCCGTGATTATATATCATGCATTGAATCTGGTGAACTAATACACACTATTGAATATGACTTGCCTAAAATGCAACTTTTCCAAGTCACACATGTGCCCAAGGAGTTAGAATATATCATTACATTTTCGAATATAAGTTCAGTACCAACCCACCTCATCACTCAAGAAAATAAGCAACTGGTTGTTTGTGCAGATCCATTCCAACTTATAGAGGGTGACCTTTATAAACTTGGGTGAGATGAAGTGTTATGCTATTTCATCATGCAAAATAAACATGCTAAGGTTCTTCAAGAAGTTCATTAGGGTGTTACTAGAGAAAACTATACAAGTGAAGCTACAACATGGAAGTTCCTTTTGGTAGGATTATGGTGGCCTACCTTATTTAAAGATGTTAAAGCTTACATGCACTAGTATGTCATTTTCTAGTACATGGGAAAGCCAAATAGAAGGTATGTTATGCCCCTTCCTCTTATATTAGTACATGAACCATTTAAAAAGTGGGATATTGACTTTATTGGACCCATCAACCTAGTGAGCTGACATACCAATGTGTACTATGTTATCACTGCAACTGATTATCTTACACATTGGCCTAAAGCTATACCAACTAGGGATTATATCATTTCACTACTACAAGGTTTATCTATAATAATATCATTACATAGTTTGAATTTTTGTTAAGCTTGAATAATGATCAAAGAATTTATTTCTTTAATGAGACCATCCACATCCACTTGGTTGAATTCATGATCATGCACCATAAGACTACACCTTATAATCCTTAGGCCAATGGTATAATTGAGGTGTTCAATAAGATATTGGGTAATACATTGACCTGGATATGTAATATTAGATGAACTAACTAAGATGATCGTGTGTCTATGATGTTGTGGTCGTATTAAACCATGTATAAATGATTGAACAAGAGCACACCATTTAATCTTATGTTTGGTACCAAATCCATTCTTCCATTTGAATTATTTATCCCTTCTCTTCAAATTGTGCTTGTTGGTTGACTAGATGATGAATCATCCTTGAAAGTGTACTTAGATGATTTGTTGCAGCTAAATGAGACTCAATTTCTTGTACATTAGAGTCAAGGAGTGGAGAAGCATAAAAAAAAGGCCTAACATGATTTCCATTTGAAGAATAATACTTTTGCTCTAGGTATGCATGTTTTAGTATACAACTCCAAGTTCATGCACCACTCAGGAAAGATTCATGTCCACTAAGATGACATGTTCATTTTTTATAGTATTCATCTCACTAATGTGTGTAGATTGAAGTGACTATATGGTGAATTGATTTCTGGCCATTTCAATGGTAGTCAATTAAGGTCCTAGTATTATGAATAGTCTTCCCTTTTTTAAGTAATAAGGCATATGCCATTTAGTATATTATTTTGATTATTTTTAATAAAGGGCGGTAGTGGTTGTGTGCCTTTGAGTAGTTTAAGGTCAATGCTTTGTTCTTTGTTTTTATATTTCTTTGTAATGTCATGGAGAAACACGAATAACTTTTAGTATGGGGTAAGGGTAGAAGAAGTAGAATATATGAAGCACTAAAGGAATGGTCAATGGGAATGAATGTTGAAGTAAGGGTGCATAAGTGGAAGTGTGTAAGGACAAAAGGGTACGTAGGATGTAGCACATAACAACTAAGCTAATTCAAGGTAAAGAAGTGAGATTCCTGCCTTTTAGAATGGAAAAAATTGAAATTTTTTATAGCTATCATGCACTTCGAGAAAAGTGTGGGATGAAACATGTATTTAATACAAGAAAAATAGTGGTAATGGTAAGTGTGCCAAGTACACATCATGGCAATACTGTTATTATCATTTATTACATAAAGTGATGGAAGAGGTAGTGGGGTAGTAAATGTGAGTTACCCCCTCAAATCTATAAAAGGTTAAATGAAGATCATTTCACATTTTACTATTATCACATTCTCAAAATTATAGTTTCAAAGGAACATTATTGAGAGGTTGAAATAGTGTATTTAATATTTTAGATGAGTGAAAATGAAGCATTATGAAGTGAAGTAGTTGTGATAAATAGTTAGAGTACTAGGAGGTGTGTAAAGATGAGCAAGTTTACAGAGTTGCAGGTTGTAAAGTTTGAAGTAGGAGAGTCAAGAAGGGTTAATGAGGCAACCATGTATTCTTTCAAGAGGATAAGAAAATCATGCCTCAACCTTTGATCTCCTTGAAGGGTGATGTAGTCAAAGAAAAATGCCCAATGTAGTGAGCCTTTACCTAAATACCAGAGGAAGAAGAGCTAGAGAGTGTGGGTGTTTAGCCTATGTTGATTAGGGAAGAAGTACTTGAAGAGCTTGACATTCACATAAAAGACTTTTCACAATAAGATAAGAAAGACACATAATCAGGAATGGCATGCCAAGTAAAGAAGAAGGCTATCATACCCCTTCCACCCATAATGTTTTTTGAGGAAATTAAATACTAAAGATGGTGCCATGAGTAGAGAATTAGGTGTCAAATGTGCCTAGTTTTAAAGTTTTTATTATAACCATCACTAACTTATCAATGAATTGGAATTGTAGTATGACTACTGAGTAGAGTGCCAAAATATGAGGAATGAGATGGTATATGACTTGAGTATTTTCAATACTCTCATGATGTAGGACTCTTACAATTATTTAATCTTATGCATTTTGGAAAGTTGATAGAAGCAATCAAGTTTTTGATTTATCAAGTGCATAAAGACTATTTATACTTTATTGGGTGCTAGATGCAGATTACACCAGAGCAGATAAATAAAGTCTCAGGGTTATAGTGCTCAGGTGTGGACCTTGATTATGTCTTGGAGGACTAATAAGAGGTCAAAAAGACTATAATAGGGCTTGAGTTTTGAAAATAAGTTCATGTTATGCATATCACAAGTCTCTAAGATCCTTCACTTCGAGTGGGTATGTGCATCATCATGACTAAATTTGGAAGCATTGATTGGTGGAAAGAGGTGGACATGGCCCATATTTATGTTACCCACCAAGTTACCTTGGGAGTGAAGTAAAATTGGGTGTAGTAATTCATTGATAATATTATCATGGACATAGAGAAAGCCTGTCACCTACTAAACTAAAAGATTGCATGGGGTTCTCTCCTTTTATTATTGGTATTTGACAAGATTGGTGTGCCTGAGTACACCGCTAGAGAATTGAAATGGGCATACCCTACCCAACACAAATCCCCTGTAGAGTGGTTCAAAATTTTTACTTGCCTTGGCTCAATAATTCCATCTCATAAGATCAAAATAAAGGGATGGTATGATGGGATGAAGGAATCCTTTGGGAATGAGTGGTGCATTCCAAAGGACTTACTTAGATAGGTTAGGGACCAAGAAAAATTACTAAAATTACTAAAATTACCATATGCTTTCACTATATGTTACTTCATGAACACCATCAATAAAATATATGACATTTAATGGTTAAACATTGTTATTGAGAAGATTGATGTAGAGACTCACACCCTCCACTGATTATACATATACCATAGGAAGAAAGCGTATAGGGAAAGGTTAGAGTCAAATAAAATTTACATCAAGGTCCAATAGATTTTGGTTGGAAATTTAACTCATTCTTTGTTTTGCATGTTGAAACCAAGGATGAAATCATCAGGGAGTGTGGAACATGAGAAAGAGATAATCCCACCTCCTTTAGTGCTAGAGAAGAAGAAACAAAAACATCAAAGGCACAATTCCAATACTAGCACCCAACCAAAGCATGAAAAGTAGCAAAATACTACCCCAATACAATCCAAAGAAGTCCCAATATTAAGACAACCTAAAGGCTCAAAGCCAACAACATAAACTATTCCTTTGGAACATGAAAAATGGGCACTCAAGGATGGTGAATTAGAATATAATATAGAAATTTTGAAGGAGACATTGGAAAAATAAGTTATTTTAGAATAATAATAAGAATAACTTACCCTAGACCCAAAAAAGATACATTCATTGATGTGGTGTGAATAAACCACCCACAAAGAAGCATAAGTGAAAATTGAAGAATCACTAGTGAAGAGAGGGATGGTTCTGACACAGCCTTTGGAATGAGTGAGTTTGACATCAGGGCTAAGCACTAGAGCAAAGATTCAGATGTCAAAATAATCGAGTGAGATCCATATAAGGGGAATGAGATAGTTGACTCCATATAGAAGCAACCAGAGAAAACTAATTCAACCATGACCATACATGCCTAATATCAAAGTGGAGTGCCAGAGAAGCACTTGTACATTTTTTCACATTTTGTATTAGAGGATACATCTTGGAAGACTTGATGGGAGTTGTAATTATACCATGATATTTATAATGAAGAATGCCATTTTGAGATTCCATCATATAGCTTGGTATTACATCCATAAGCGATAACACTTTTATATACCCTTTGGGTAGACCCTTAATAGTTTACTATAACACATGCTAACATGACACTTCTAGAATTAACACGTGAGGTCACAAGAAAAAATGCCTTATCTAAGTTTGATGTCCAATAACTCCAAAAGAAGTATGCATAAATTTTTGTTTTATATCAAAATGAGAGCATCATAAGATTGAAGCTTGAAGAAGAACTAGTCAAGGTCAAGTACTAGCTAGAAATTGAAATAATGACCAAGGTTAAAACATTAAACATTTGTAAAAACAAATTGAGTCAAGAACTAGTGCTTATGGATGGGGTGACCCTTTCTAGTGAGGTAGTGGATAAATGAGAGATCTTGGTAGAATTTTTGCTAAAATGATGCAAGGACTAACTCATCCCACCGAATGATCAAACTTGGGAAATGTAGCAGTTCATTAAAGTAATAGAGGTATGTAAAAGCTTCTTACATAGGGTTGGAGACATGATTCCCATCTTGGATGGGGTTTTTGAAAAGTTGGCACAACTTGCAATTTTTTTGGAAGCTAGCCTCTAGGCAGAGGAGTTTTAATGATAATAATTAATGGATAGTTCCTTGGTAATAAAAGATTGCATAGATCGCACTAAAGCATTTGAGGATGTGGAGAATAAAATAAGAACTCACCATCAGGAAATAAATGAAAATTTTATAGCACTCTAAGGATAGGTTGTCACTGAGGTCACATCACTTGAAAGCATTCATTATGATGCTTCCACATCCTTTGAGCATTTGGTCAATAAAGTAGATGAATGTCTTGAATAACCCAAAGAGATGAAGAAGCTCAAAGTGAAAGTAGAGGAAATAACATCCAAACTGTAGAATGACTTAAACCATTTGGAAGGCATCAAAAATCAAATTGAGTAGATAGGACCAAAGTTTTTAGTGGAGCTTAATAATAATGCTTAGTTTAAGATAGACTAATGGCTTAGTGTGGGGTGATATTGGGCCCCCAATTTTGGATTTTTGGGAATAACCAATGCATAAAGGCATGACATGGAAGATCATGGTGTGGAAGACCATGGTTCAAGAGTCCATGGTGTACAAGGATCAAGTCTCATGGAATAAATGTGCATGTTAAATGGAGAACCTGAGAATGAAGGACTTAAAACTTAACATAAGACTTGGGGAGTACATGGAAAGTAGAGAATGATTATGAAGTGATTCTTAAGGATAGAAGAGAATAAGTCAAGTATGAATCTGGCACTGACCCATGGGATGATAGGCACTCAATGATGAGGATCTAAAATTGAGAGAGAATATAGGGGTAGAAAGGCCTAGGTCCTTAGGAACTTAATGTAAATGGCTACTATGACTCAAATGTATTGATGATCATTGGTGAGTCACCTTGATTGTAATTAATTTTGTAATTGCTTGGTTGGGAAAAACTAAGTATAAATACCCCATGATGTATTTTGTGTTTTTGTCATTCAGTTTGATGTTATTGATATAGTTTATATGAGTTAGCTACATTATAACTCTAGGATTGTATATTGTTTAAAGATCACTTATGAATATGATGAATGAAGCCGGTGTTGACTTAATACTATTATTTAATTATCTATAGAGTTTGTGCTACTAATTATCATTTATGACAAATTTTTATTTTGATCACTGAGTAATGAATGTGTGTTAAGTTATATATGAACTATAGAATGAGTTTAGTATTGTGTATGTGTTCGAGCATGCCTATCGAAAAAGTTGAACAAACACACCCTCGTGTGAACAAACTAATAGGAATAGGTCCCTATTTGCATGCTTCAGGTGAGCATGTAATAAATTGTTTTTACATGAAATGCTAACATGCTAACGCATTGGACTGTTATCACTTAGGCACACACCTAGGGAAAGTCATGCCTATTTAAAGGAAAAGAATCCCAACAATGTGTATGGA
Source organism: Torreya grandis (assembly GCA_037957365.1). Lineage (NCBI taxonomy): Eukaryota > Viridiplantae > Streptophyta > Pinopsida > Cupressales > Taxaceae > Torreya > Torreya grandis. The sequence goes on along the minus strand of JARHVA010000598.1, from coordinate 2,980,869 downwards.
CATGTTTATATATATATATATATATATATATATATATATATATATATGCCCATATATGTGTATGTGGACATATTAATATATAGGCACTGTCCCAAGGAGGCACTCTCTTGATGAACTCTATCTCTCTATATAGGCATCCCCTATGAAACTATAGGCAATAGATCAAGGGACTCAATCGACCCCCCACTATTGGTATAGGGGTATAGGGAGGCTAAGGACCCATTTATATTCCTATCTAAATAGATGAGGGTAATGACCCCTATTTATATATGGAACCCTATATATAGATATGGTGATAGGATGAGGAGGGGGGATGGTGTGCTCACCAAATAAAAATGATTATGCAGGGATTAAGATCAGACCCTATTCAGATTGGTGCACTCTCTCATGAGAAAAGTGTTTGTGAATGATGGATCATAATCATTCCTTTCATTACTTGATCAGAATGCATTTATGTGCTTGACTCACTAGCTATTCTTTTCTGTAGTAAGTCCTAACATTAGTATGAGTTCATTGATCATGTAAGTATAATCTATCTTGATGATGAATTATATAATAAAAAGAAATATGAATAAATTATTTGATGCCTACTCATTTGACCCTCTCCAATTCCTAATGAATAACATAGTTTTGACCTTGACCTATTATTCTTTCAAATCCATCAATCTAATACTTAGTTGACTCATTCACCTTTACATCTCACTAAGATCTAATCAATAATGAACCTGAGTGGCTTCTTTAGGTCCAATTTCAAAATTTTTGGTTGGGGTGATTATTATCTATTCATTGAGAACTAATATAGTTCCTAATACTAATAAATGTGATTATTGATTTGATTATTTACCTGGTACTCTTAGCTGGAATCATGAATAGAGGGGTAGAAGTAATGAAAAGGTCGAGTGAAGTATTATCATTATCCCCTAGACTTATTCTGAAATGTCCTCACCCCCTCTAAATATATATGGGATAAGCCAAGATATTTAGGGGGTGAAAAAATTCCAATTAAAAAATATATTAGGGGCTCTCCCTATCGGTTGAGGTCATCTATGCACTGCACTCAGACTCCCAGAGAGTATATAACGAGGGGTAAATCCCTTGGCCTACCCAACCTCTTATGTCATATATATAGATATGCCCCCCTCTCTATATAGATTTTTTTGGCCTTCCCTATATATATTATCTTATCTTATCTATCTATTGTCGATCATATCTATATATAGGGGGTATATAGATTAATTAGATAGGGGCCCTCACCCCCTCTCTCTATATATAGAGTATAGTTTTTTTGGCACCCCTATCCATCTCTATATAAATGGGGATGGTGATGGGGGTATAGATTTTTTGACCTCTAACTATATGGGAGATGGAAATGGATAAGGAGCCTATACCTCTATTCTATTCAATTTGGCCCCTATTTCCCTATCTTCCCCATCCCATCCCATCCCATCCCATCTATATAAAGAGGGAGAGGGAGGAGTGGGAGAGGGATACAACAAATATAGATAAGGGCTAGAGAGAATAGATAGATAGCCCCCCACCCCATAGAAAGTAGAGATATGGGCAGCTTATATATCTATTCCCATATACCATAGAGTTTATATAGAGGGGGGAGGGGTAAGGGTCCCCTATCTCCCCATCTTTCCCATCTATATATAGAGGGGGTGAGACCATATAGTTATTTAATTCTAATCCTTATCTATTCTATTTGGGACTTCCAAGATAATTCTATATGTTACACTATGCCCATAGAGTTAGATAGACCCTCGCTAGATAGATATAAAGGGAGCCTATATATCTATCCTATTGGGAGTGCCAATGAAACTCTATACATACTAAACTATGCTAATTAAATTCTATAGACTCACCCCTCAACCCCAAAATATATATATGGGTATGGGGTGGGCCCCTCTCCCCCCAAATATCTAGTTATTCTGGCCCTCCCCCCCATATATATGGGGAGTTAGATAGATATAGAGGGGACCCCTCTTTATATATATGGAATTTCTTTGGCCCTTTATATAAAACATAACTATAACTATATCTATCCCTATCTAAATAGATCCCCCTCTCTATATATAATCTATCAATGTGGGAGTGTCCCTATTTCTATCTAATTCTAGGGGATCTAACTAGATACATATTATCTAAGACTTATAGATATAAAGGCTTTTGGCATCCTGAATAGACTTTTTGGTACCCTATCTATCTATAGACCCATATAAGTTTTTTAGATAGGGGCCCTCCTCAACCCCCTAGAGTAGAGGTAGTAGAGGGGGTCAATTCCTCTCATTGGTCAAGAGTTATATATAGTAGGCCATAAGGGGAGTGCCCGCTCCCCCTAATATCTAGTTTTCTTGGCTTCCACCCACCCTATATCTATCTATCTATTTCTGTGCCCCCCTCTCACTCTATATATAGATGGGGATGGGGGGTTTAATTTTTTTAGACTCCCCATCCCCCTCTAATTTATAGGGATAGGGATATAGGTGCCCTCAACCTAAGTTCTATCTAGATAGAGGGATTTGAGTGCCAATTATATATATAGGGCCAATGGTCGAGCCCTAACATCAAACCCCTAAGTAGCCCTTTATTTTCTTTATGCTTAACCTGACTCCATATAGCTATAATCTAGTCTCCCCTGATCTCTTGATCGAGTGCAGTATATAATTATCTATCTATGGAGCGGGGGGCACAATATAATTTTTTTTATAGAACAATATAGATGTTTCTATGCTAATTTTGCTTTCACATTCAAAAGATAGAAATGAGAAACTAAGAGATGGTCTAGGGTTAGAAGATACCCAGATATATTCATGCGCACCGAAATCAGACATTGGAAGGTACTCCTCTTTGGCTGTGGAGGAATGACACCTGCAAAGAAAAAGAGACTAAACATGAAAAAATGTTAGACGAAGAGATGGTGGGCTATCAAGAAAATGCTTGATCCCTGAAGTACGAAGACTTCCTTAAGGGATAACAACCCACTAATAAAAAGTATAATATTTGACTGAAGTAGAAATAATAAAAGATAAAATGAAAGCAAATAAAAGATAAAAAGTAGAATGCGTACCTGATATGTAGCAAACTACTCTGCACAGTCGTCGGTGTCGGTCTCTGTGCCGGTGTTGGTTAAGAAGGGTGCCGACGTCGGTTGAAGTGTCAGCATCGGTCAGGGTAATGACCGGCATCGGTCGAGGCAATAGCCTTGGATAGGGTCTGGTTGGGTTTAGACAGGGTCTTAGGATTTGCAGAAAGGTCAGATGTTTTTGTCTGAGGGTTTGGGAAGCCGGTTTAGGAGTCAGAGGGATTGTTTGAGGGTTTGTGTGCAAGGGGTATGGGCAGAGTTACAGACTGTATATTCTGCAGAGGGTGGATAGAGGTGATACGGGTGGAAGTAAGGTTGGGGCTATAGTCTGAATCCAAATCTGGGTAATGATAGCAATTAAAAACAATAACCAGCGATCAGAATAAAAACACAAAACAAATGCTTACCTGTTACGCGTTGAAGATAAAAGTCAGAGACATGATTGATGTTGTCGTTGTGTCACAAAAGTTTGATGTAGTAGACCTCCAACAAGATGACTGAAGTAGAATACATGTACCAGAGAGAGAATGTGAGAGATTGATTACATATTGGTTGGATGCCAGAATTGGTTGATTGTTCGAATGAAGAGGTTTGATGATTGATACGAAGGAAGGTCCGATAACCGATCGAGAAATGGATTGGCAACCGAATGGATAATGGATAACAGATAACAATTCCTGCTTTTGGGTTGAGAACACAGTGTTAAAGATAACCGACGTCAGTAGGACTGCCGATGTCGGTCAATAAGTGACTGACGTCGGTGACGTCGGCCAGGTTATGACCGTCATTGACAGATGCAAAATGGGGACAAAGGCTAACTTTAGCTCTTTGCTCATTTTTACATGCTGCCAAGGTCAAAGCTTGTGGGAAAATGGTCGACAGGGGTTAAATAGGCATGGAAAACTAAAATGGGGGTTAAGGGGAGGACGACAAGGGTTAGACACAATTACGGTGTCTACATTTGCCCCTTTTTGTCTTGTTGGTTGTTCCGGATGAACTACAAAACAATAATAGGAGTTGGTTGCCCCAAGTGTGGGATAAGGTCGATTCTATCTTTTTGGTTGTTCGAATGAACTGCAAGACAAAAACAAGAGGTGGATTGGTTGCCCCGATTATGGATGAGGTATTCCCCCTCAAAGCAGGAGTCGAGAGAAGGGAACCTAGAATCGAGTGTTGATTTGACAAAGATTGGATGAAAAAGGGGTGAAGATAGAGTGAGAATGCTACAAAAGTCATGATTGCGCATACACCACTTCACGAGGATGGTTAGGTCAAATTATCGCAGGTCGAGGGTCGAAGAGTGTCAAAATTGAAATAACCGAGCCCCAGCATTTGGTCGTAGCTGATCGGGTTATTCAATCCAAGCTGAAGCTCTAATGATCATCGTGTTTTAGGTATCTCAGGCATAGGAAGTGCTCCTGAAAACATGAAAATGTCACAAGTAGTGGGGATCAACCGGCTTGTGATCCTATACTTGTGAGGGTTAAAAATATGGGCTGCACACAATTTTGCTAACCATTTGTGAGGTAGCAGATAGGCAAAAACAACCAAGGCAACATTGTCTTGGAAGTGATCAGGGTTGGAGGAGATAGGTATGATCTCTAATGGTGATTGGTCGAGGTGGATGGATGGATGAAAGGATGTGGTCTCCAAGGTGCCCCAGGGGGTGAAGATAACATGGTCTGGAGAACTGATTGATCGGGGGCAAGATTATGGGGCAAGGTGATGAAAAAAGAAGGGTTTGAAGTCTACTGACGTCGGTGATAAAACTATCATCGGTGGCCCAAAGGGACCGACGTTGGTAGGATATCGGCCAACGTCGGCAGCCTAGGGCACGACGATGCCGACGTCGGTGGAATGCCAAATCTGACAAAACTGGATTGGTGGCCCACCAAAAGTCATTTGCTATTATTGACTGAGAGAAAGAAAAGAGCTCTAGAGCTAAGTGAGTGAAAGTGACCTAGAGTTAACTGAGGAGTAGTGTGAGGTGGCAGATAGGAATTGGTGAAGAGAGGGAGTGAGTTAGAGAGTGATTAGATGCTACAGAGGTGCTTGTGGGCCAGGTGGAGCTTACAGAGATTTGGATGCTGAGGGGATGGCTGAGGGGAGTAGAGGACCCACGGGGGCTCCACCACCAGTGACACCCATCGTGCCACCACGCTGATGAGATCGGGATAAGGTAGGAGGCCCTAATGAGCTCAATTGGTTGATTTGTGCTTTGATTTGATTTTTGAAATTTTTGATTGTTTAGGTAGAAATTGAGGGGGGAGGGTAGCTAGGAAGGTGGGTAGGGGGTTTATGATAGATTAGGAGTAATTTAGGAGTGATTTGGGGGGTTGGGGAGTCAATAATGGGGAAGCCCTAAATTTAGGGCTCACCCCATTCGGCCCTAGGGCCGAACCAGTCGCTGACGTCGGCGGGTTCACCGGCGTCAGCCGACTAGAGACCAGTGTCAGTCACTAACCTGCCGACGTCGGTCACTAAGTGATCGACGTCGATTAGGTGAGTGCTGTTGCTGGCATGATAATTGATGTCAGTGGCTACCTAGTCAAAAGAAGTGATGAAAAATGGTCAAATCGAAGGGTTAAAGCGATGCCAAGGGCTTCTCAAGTGTCAAAATAAGCATAGATGGTCAGAACGGTTGGTTAAATAAGAAGAGTAGGCATGAGATTGACTTGGGTTTGGTTTGTAGGCAAGGCAGACTCTGATGCTGTGAGATCGCCTCCTGACTTTACTGATGTGGATGTGCCAGGACATTATTGGGGAGGAGTGGGCACAGATGAGCATAGTTAGACTAGGCGGGTTGAGATGCTATTGTAGAGTGGCACAGGATGTGAGCCTGATGGTGGCACTGATCAAGCTGTGGGACCATTCCACCAACACCTTCCACCTACCCACAGGCGAGATGACAGTCACAGTCAAGGATGTGTACCAAATTTTGTGGCTGCCGGTACACAGAGCAGACATCTATGTGTGCTCAAGAGAGGTGCATGATATACACATGGTTACACTGTTTGGGGAGCACATCACTGAGACGAGCTACCACTCAGCAAGTTTTGCTTATGAGCCTCTGTACGTGGCAGATGAGGATGCACATTAGCTAGCTATCCTGATGATGATTGGTATTACAGTGTATGCACTCTCAGATGCAGAGGGAGGCAGGTTTTCGATTGCCATGACTAGAGTTTTGACAGACATGATTAAGCGGTAGACAGTGTTTGCCTGGGCACTAGTCTTTTTGGCCCAAGTCTACAAGGAGCTGTGGGGCATTAGCTGGTGACAGTGGTACAGCTTATGTGTGGGCCACCTTTTGCACTGTTGGGCGTATGAGCACATTGTGGTGACACGACCTCTCAGCCTCCCAGTGGTGATACAGGCCAGCTTCAAGGTTGGATTCAGACGATGGCACGAGGTGATGGCACAGACGTAGGTGGATGGAGTGGTCAGAGATATTGACCATTATAGAGGGGTATTAGAGGCCCTGATCTCAATAGATATCATCTAGAGACTGTACTTGGGGTATCCAGCATTTAGAGACCAGGGAGAGCAGCTTGTTGGAGTGCAGAGCCTGAGATGGGTCAGGGGCATGTGAGCTGGCGAGCTCGAGAGGGTGTCCATAGAGAGAGTGCGACACTAGTACGGGCTGCTATAGGATGTACCACCCATGTTCCTGCAGTACAGGCGAGATGATATTGAGGTACTGCTCCCACTGCCAGAGGAGATAGATGAGTTAGATTTTGAGAAGTTGCCGGCAGGGCCTGGGATGGCTAACTCAGGTTATACAAAGGCCTACACAGCATGGTGGGTAGGGCAGTACACAAGAGTTCAGGCAGGGCCATAGCCAAATTTACAGGCTATCACCAGGGAGCAGGATGCAGCTCGTGAGGAGAGAGACATAGTGCAGTAGGAGAGGGATGCAGCACAAGCCTAGGTGACCATTTTACAGGGATAAGTCATGGTTTTATAGGGGCAGTTGGCAGGGGTGACAAGACAGGTGGCTGCTTTGATAGGATAGGTCACTATATTGCAGGGTCAGCTAGCCACAGCCCAGGTACAAGCATCGATAGGATAGGGCTTGAGGGGATAGGGCTCGATGCAATAGCCATCTCAGTAGCCAGTTCAGCAGCCCACATAGTCAGTGTCAGTGCAGCCAGGGTTTTCACAGCCGTAGGGTTCAGTGCAGGGCACGGTAGTAAGATAGATGGGTCCACCATAGACTGTATCTCTAGTTAGATACAATGTGCTGGATGAGATCACGTATTATGAGAGGGCCATTAGGGGGTTCCCTCAAATACAGTGATACTTTGAGATGAGGGCATAGCAGAGTTGACAGTGTTCTATGTCACGGGTGACCACTACAAGTTCGTGCAGGCAGCCCAAATTAGAGGTGGGAGAGGATACATCATCTTCTCAGCCACCGCCACCACCACCACAGCCATAGCCTTGAGGGCAGAGTTTTGACATGATGTATATACCAGCCTGCATGCTGATGATGCGAGATGTATTTGACTTTTGAGAGAGAGAGAGATGCACAGATTGTGTGATTGTATAGAACATTATTGATATATATGATGAGATTTTGGATCAATGACCTGTGTGATGGATGTTTTATAAATATGTGTTTAATGTTTATTGCATTTTGATGTGATGCATGTTGATATTATGGTTTATGTGTATGATGCTAAAGGAACTGGTTATATGAGGCTGTTTAATCATATTGATGTTGATGTTTGATGTGAATGGTTATGATTTTTAGATTAGATGGTGATGCTTAATGACTATGGATGGACATGATGAAAATGATTATGCTAATGATAATATATGACTAGCTGTGATGTGATTGACAGGTGACGAGAGAATGGGATGGAAGAAAGTGATGAAGAGGATGGCCGAGCTAACCCCATAAGACCCCATGTCAACTGAGTGTTGCCTACATAGCCCTTGTCCTAAGGGCCTCAGGCCAATGTAGTTCTCCCAAAGAGGGAGGAAAAGGGTCGAAGTGATTGATTGCTTGTGGTCGAGGTCAAGTCATGAGTCAAAGAGGATAGGGTTTATCCATCAGATAGACGAACAAATGAGGGTGGTCGAGCTAACCCCAGAAGACAGTCGTGTCATCTGAGTGCTGCCTACATAGCCCTTGTCTTAAGGGCCTCAGACCAATGTAGTTCAGACTAGGAGACAAAGCGGTCGAGAGTTGGTCTAGTCATGAGAATGGTCTAGCACATCCATATGTCTGAGAGAACTTGCTTGAAATGATGAGAAAAAGTCAAGGTTTTTCACCCCTAGCAATTGCCCATATTAGGTGATGGACATATGCCAAAAATGAAATGAGCTTATTTATGCGCCAGCAAGTAATGGTTTATGCTGGACATAAATTGAGTGGTCTACAGTTTCCATGTGTATTGGTGTCCATAGAAACCAGTGTGAATAGGCTAGGTGGTTGGTCGAAAAGAGGGTTGAGTTGATTTAATAAATGACAAATGATTGGATGTGACCAAAGTGTAAAAGAAGTGAAAGGCATAATCGCCCTTTTATTGATAAGGACCAGAATGACAGCATAGATAGGGGTTGTTAGAACTAAGAGCCCCATTCATGCATTACGTCATTGACCAGAGGTTGTGTTAGAGAGGTAATCAAATCACTTTGACACTAAAGTGAGCTCGAAGTCCCTTGAGCAGGTGTTAGGATAGGAGGATATAGGGTAACCCGTTTTAAGAGTAGAGATAACCTTACCCCTTTTTATAGGAGACCCTGAGACAATTATAAGCCAAGTCCATGACCCGTGTTTTTTTTTTTGGGTGTAGACTGATCGATGCGATAAGTTTGCGGAGAGATGTCATTTTGCTTGGTGGTCATTTGTGAAGCTGATCGATGCGAGAAGCTTCTAAAAAAGTGCTGTTTATAGCAATATTTAGTCATAGCCATCCTTTGAGGGAGTGGTCTATATTTTTGCTTTATATATTTAAGGGCTTTTGAATAGCTGTCTTTCGAAGGAGCAGTTTATTAGCTACAACAATGATAGTACAACTATCCTTTGAGGGAGCAGTCTGCCTTTTTGATTTTTGATTTTGTGACCTTGGATATTTTTGACATCTTGATTTGTTTTGACAGAAATGTGAGTCATGGACCAGACTATAGAAGGTCAAGGGTTCCATTTTATTAGGACAAAGCATCCATACTTTATAAAAGGGTTATAGAGGATTTGTTAAGGGGAATAGGGTTGAAAGGAATGAGCATTAAGAGGATGAGGATTGCTCAAGGGATGAGCTCAAGTTAAGTGTCAAGTGGATGAGTACTCGACTAACAGTAGAATGGTCATAGATGCAAGGCATTAAGAGGCTCAGATTCTGGTCGTCCATCAAGAGACGACAAACGATACGTCCCTGATCCATACTTGTGCGTGATAATGAAAGCTCTGAGCCAATTAGGGGCAAACTTGCCTCGTTTACTTCGCTCTATATTGGTCACGTGCTGATTCTCTTTGAGGACAAGGTCTCCGATATTGAAATCTCATTCTCACAAATTTTTGTCATAGGCTCGCTTGATGCAATGTTGATAGACATGGAGATGGTTGAGGGCAGCAAGATGGTGCTCGTCAAGTAACTCAAGTTGAGCTAAGCGATCTTGACAAAAGTCATCATTAGAAAGAATGTCATGCAGAGAGATGCAGAGAGATGGGATCTATACTTCGAGAGGTAGGACAGCCTCTGTTCCGTACACAAGCGAGAAAGGGGTAGCACCTGTGGAGGTTCGAATGCTAGTGTGGTAGGCCCACAAAGCGAAGGGAATGTGAATATGCCAATCCCTTCTAGTGTCACTGACCACCTTCATGAGAATTTTAGTCAAGATTTTGTTAGAAGCCTCAGCCTGCCCATTTGCTTGTGGGTAGTAAGGCGAAGAGAAACTGAGCTTGATGCCAAATGAGTCGCAGAGTTTTTGGACAGTCTTGTTTTTGAAGGACTTGCCATTGTCGGTGATGATTTTATGAGGGACACCGAAGTGGTAGATGATGTGGCTACTGATGAAGTCGACAATCTTGTCGGCTTTTATGGAGATGAGAGGAATGGCTTTCACCCACTTGGTGAAATACTCGGTGGCAGTGATGATGGATTGATGATGAAGAGATGAATGAGGGTTAATCTCACCAATGAGATCTATGCCCCACTAAGAAAAAGGCCAAAAATCTTGAGTGACTTGTAAGGCATGACTAGGAAGATGAAGTAAGTTAGAGTGCTGCTGACACTTGATGTAATGCCGAACATAGTCGCTACAGTCTTGATGAAGGGTGGGCCAATAATAGCCCAAATGAAGGATGTGCTTGGCAACCGAATTCCCACTGAAATGTCTGCCACAAATCCCGTTGTGGACTTGCTTAATGGCCTGAGATGCTTTAGTGGAGGTGAGACAGTGAAGAAGGAGGCTGTCAAAGCCTCGCTTATAGAGAAGACCCCCTAGCATGGTATAGCGAGCAGTACGCTTGATAAAAGCTCACTGTGCATTGTTAGAGAGGTTGGGAGGAATGACAGAAAAAGATAAGTAGTCCACAAGTTGCTTATACCAAACATCTCGTGGGCTAGAGTCTATGGTGTTGACATGATTAATGTTAGGAGAGATATAAGAAGGTAGCGGCACACGATGCACCATGACAAAAAGTCTGGATGTAGATGAGGAAGATGGAATATGCGAAGCGAGAGAAGCCATGGTGTCAACAAACTTATATATGGATCGAGGAACAGTCTGCAAGAGGTAATGGTCGAAAGATGCAAGGAGAATGTCAGCACGATTTTTATACCTTTGTAAAATTTCATTTTTACAGAGGTATGAACCGTTGACCTGATTGATGACAAGCTGCAAGTCACCGAAGATGTTGATGGACTTGATGCTAAGAGAGAGGGCGGTCTGAAGTCCCAAAATTAAGGCCTCATATTCAGCCATATTATTGGTACAATTAAAGTCAAGCTTGAAAGACAAAGGCATGGGCTCACCATCGAGTGGGATGAGAATGACTCCCGCACCTCCACCAAGTTGACATTTGGAGCCGTCGAAGAACATGGTCATTTGGTAGACATTGTCATCAGTGGAAAGCGCAGCGATAGACTCGTCAGGAAACTCGCACTTTGATTGTTGGGAAGAGGGGCATCTGCCAGTTGATCAATGATGGTTTGCCCCTTGATAGATTTCTGTTGGATGAATTCGAGGTCGAACTCAACAAGCAACATGAGCCACCAAGCCATACGTTGATGTTGATATGGCTTGGAGTGTATAAACTTAAGAGGGTCGGTGTGAGTGATGACAAAGGTTTTGTGGTTAAGAAGATAGTGGCAGAGATTGGTAACGGCAAAGACTAATGCCAAACAGAGTTTATCGATATGAGTATACTGAGTTTCATAGTCAACTAGTGTTCGGCTGATATAGTAGACCACTTGCTCATGGTGATGCTCGTCTCGATGCGCGATCATGGCACCTAACGAATGGTTGGTGACAGAGATATAAAGGTAGAAGGGTTGATCATCTTTAGGTGGAATGAGGACTGGTGGAGAGACTAGATAGCATTTAAGGGCTTCAAAAGCCTCTTGATAGTCCTTATCCCATGTAAAAGAGATGTCCTTCTTAAGGAGATGATGAAAAGGTTGGCAGTGGTCAGAAAGCTGCGAGATGAAATGGCGAATGGACTGGAGCTTCCCTTGTAGACTACGAAGCTGCTTGAGATTAGTCAGGGGCGGCATCTCAAGGATAGCGTGGATCTTGGCAGGATCTATCTCAATGCCACAGAAAGAAACGATAAAGCTGAGAAGCTTGTTAGAGAGGACCCCAAAGATACATTTCTTGGGGTTAAGGTGGACATTGTATTAAAGAAGGCAAGAGAAGATGATTTTGAGAATAGTCAAATGGTCATGGTGAAGCTTGGACTTGCCGAGAAGGTCGTCCACATAGTCCTCCATGATTTTATGGAGGAGATCATGGAAAATGTAGGTCATGGGATGCTAATAAGTGGTGCCTGCGTTCTTCAAGCTGAAAGGCATGACTCGATAGCAGAAAGTCCCCCATGGGGTAATGAAAGTGGTATTATGCTGATCTTTCGGAGTAATCAGGATTTGATTATATCTTGAAAACCCGTCCATGAGAGATAGCATCTCATGGCCGACCATGAGATCAACAAGCTGGTCAATATTAGGAAGAAGAAAGTCATCTTTGGGATAGGCTAGGTTAAGGTCACGATAGTCTGTGTAGATCTAAATCCCCCCAGTCACCTTGGTGACTGGGATGATGTTAGAGACCCACTACGGATAATCGATGGGCTGGATGAAGGAGACAGAAAGGAGGCACTGAAGCTCCTCTTTGACAAGGAAGGCAACGCGAGGATGCATCTTTTGAAGATTTTGCCTAACAGGCTTAGCCTCTGGTTTGGTGACAATGTTATGGGTAGCGATGGTGGGGTCGATGCTAGGCATGTCACGGTAGGTCAAGGCAAAGGCCTTGCTATGGTCTGAGAGGAATTGGGTATAGTCAAGCTGCTCCTGAGCGTCTAAAGATTGTCCAATCTTTAAGATGTGAGGAACATCAGAAGAAGGGAGGTTGATGTCAATGGTTGATTCATTTAACATAACCTGGGTCTTAGAAGGGAGAGAGTGCTGGATGAAAGAGTCATCGACACCCATGTAGGAAAGAATGGCATCGTCGTCAACGCAGTGGACAGTGTGAATGGTTGCTGACTCATCTTCTACCATGCTGGGAAAAATGAGAGGGAGAGACCTGGACACCCCATTGAGCTGATAAGTCAAGGGTTCCAGGCAGATGGTGTTTATGGAAAAAAACTAGGAGGGATGGAAACCACTGACTCTATAGGTGAAGGAGGACGAATGGGTGAGCCTAGAGGAGATTGGTCAATGGTTGGTTCGAGACAAAGGTCTGTAGGGGTCTAAGTGGGGTCGTGATATCCCAGGCCATACTGTTTCTTGGCATTGTCATCGTTGAGCAGTTTGATGGGCTGATGGGAGCCCTGCTCATAACGTTCAAAGCCAAAACCCTTCCATGCACACCTGTAAAGGTAAATGTGTGCAAAGGCGGGGTTGCCAAGAAATGAGAAGTCTGATGTGAAAGGTTGAGGTGAAGAAAGAGGATTGCAATTAGTAGGATCTTGATCAAGCCCCCCATAGACAAGGTTGGTTCGAAGGTGAGGAGGACCATAAGGCACGATCATCCCGATCTGATGGTCGTAACTAGGGCTGTGATGAAGGCATCCATACTCTTGTGGAGTTTGGAACATGTCTAAGGCCAACAACCGATATTCCCCCAATGAAAGTCTTTAGAAGATGTCTTCCATGGGATCTGTGGTCGTCGCTTGAAGGGGAGGTGTGAGGGTGACTACCGATTGCAAACTGGTTGAAGCTTCCGCGGATGGAGGTGGTGCCAAGGTTGATGGCTTGATAGGAATGAGAACATCATTTGGATGGTAGGTGGTGTTATAGGTTTTGAAGGGTGAAGGGTTAGTGAGAATGGTATGGACTTGCCCATCGTGCTCAAATTTCACACAACGGTGCAGGGTGGAGGGGACACAGGCCATGGTGCGGATCTAGGGTCAGCCTAGCAAGATGTTTTATTAAAACTCTCCTTTGATGATATAGAAGAGCTCTAGGACTGTGTGTGGACCAACATGAATGTGAAGGATGACTGTGCCAATGGTCGTGGCAGTGGTGTCATTAAAGGAATGCAAGATTGCGTCAATTTTAGAGACACAATTCTTGGGAAGAGCCAACTGTTCAAAGGCATGGGTGGAGATAATGTTGATGCTAGCACCTCCGTTGATCATAACGCATTTAATGCATGTCTGATCAACATAGGTAGTGATGAAGAGGGTGGCATCTTGATCTTTTGTGTTGGATGTGGGAATCTCAGAATCGCTGAATGTGATGGAGGCAACAGGGGCTAAAGAGTGGATAAGGGCAGCAAGTGGCTAGGGGTCCTTAGGTTGAACCTCTACTGCCTGCAGGGCTTTGATGAGGGCTTGACGATGCTAGGGCAAGGTTTGGATGAGGTCATAAAGGGACATCTTCATAGGCGTCTGGTGAAGCTGTTTCAACATAAAGTCATGAATTGCCCCTGAAGAGGAAGAAGAAGAGGGTTGAGGCGCACCAAGGATAGAAATCTTAGGCTTGGGTGGTTGAGGTGGCTGGACAAAAGGGTAGGTCCAAGGAATGGCAGCTTTTTCCTTCACCTTATCCTTTTGTGACCTGGTGGTTATGTGAATGGCATTGATTTCAAAGATAGGGGGTGAAGGAGATGAAGGGGTCGTGGTCTGCTGATGAGATGTTGATGGGTCTGAAGAGGTTAGAGGGTTATGAGAAGGAGTCAGGGGTTAGTCAAGAGTGTATTCAAATAGAAGAGTGGCTTTCTCCAGATAGCGGTAAATGATGATCTTGAGGGCACAGCAAGTCTCAGTATCGTGTCTTGGCGTACGATGATATAAGCAAATCTTTGTGTCGGCAAACTAGGAGGGCTTAGACCTGAGAGGTTGGAAGGGCTTGATGGGTGGAAGGGTTATGCTAGAAGTCTAAAAAATTTGATATAAGATCAAAGAGTATGAGCCTACTAAAGGGTCTGTACTCGTCGATGTGTGCGATACTGGTGACTTTTGCTTGGGCGGAGTCAGAGGAGGCTTTCGTACCACCTTTTGGATTGACGGTGTGGTGACAGGTGGAGATGGTACTTTCTTCGTGAGAGGTACCGCCCTTTTGGGAGAGGGTAGGCTAGCAGTAGGCAAAAGAAGTAAAGGAGGCAACTGGTTTTGATTAAAAGTTAGAGTGGGAAGGACTCTGGTTAGGGTCGAAGGATGGGGGCCCAAAATGGAGGGCAATGATGATGGAGGAGGAGGCATTTGCCTCTGTGGTTTAGCAGTCTTCTATGACTTGGGTTGAAGACTACTATTGGTTGAGGTCTGGTCTAGGTCCACCTTCACTTGCGGATGAGTGAGGTTGGAGATAGGGTGAACACCAAGTGACTTGATAGGTTTAGATGGGGTAGATGCGGGTTTTGGTTTTGATGGGGTCGGTTGAGGCTTAGAAATGGGAGTCTAGTTTTTGTTAAAGGTCTTGGGAGATTTTGCCATGGGAGGATTAGCTTCATGAGATGAGAGGGCACGAGCATGTTGAAGAGCTGTGAGACGCTCCCATAATCCCTGATGCTCCACTTTCTTAGAAGGGAGAAGTTCGAGTTTCTCCACTAGTTAGGAAAATGGCTGAGAAGATGTGGGATGAGGTTTGGGTTCTTGAGAAGATGTGGATGGTTGTGGGGTTGAAGATGAGACTGGTGTAGCAGTCTCAGACCCAAGGCATGATGGAGTCATGATAGGTTCATCTGTGGTTGGAGATGAAGGAGAGGTAGGTTCTTCCCTGGGTGGAGAAGAAACCAGAGAATGAGGCTCCTCAAGCGGGTAAAGAGCAGGGATGATTGTGCCCTCCACTTGCGGTTGAGGAGTAGGAAGGGTTAGGTCCTCCATGGGCAGCAGGAAGGAGGATGGTTAAACTGGCGGTGTTGGTAAGGTCAAGGCATCCTCCAAGATGAGAGAGGTTGACAGAGAACTAACCGGAGAAAGAGGTTCATCCACATGTGATGGACTGATGGATGGACTCACCTCTTGAGGTTGGTTGGAAATGAAGGGCGAGACCATATTGACTATTCGTATATTGTGTTCATGAATGTTGTCAGTCAAGGTCTGGATATTGTTCTGAGTTGGTGGATGGAATGGTTGCTTGAAGATGTCGATGCCCTGATTAGGTGGTGCATTGGGATTGTCGAGGATGAGGTCACCCTTTTCCACCATGTCTTGGATGATGTTTTTAAGGGTTTTAAAGTTGCTCATGTCATGTCTTTTAACACGGTGGTAGTTACAGAAGTCGTTTTCCCTATACCACGGAGGGATGGCACGTGAGGGATCAAATTGTGGAGGTGGTCGAATCTGGGGGAGATTGAGGACCCCTTATTTGATGAGTTTTTCCAGCACAAACGCGTATGATTCTCTGAGTGGAGTATATTGTTGTTGTATGTATCTTTGCTGAAATTGGCAAGTGGCACTCTGAGATGTGGATGGCTCAGGCTGATTAGTTGAAGGTGAAGAGGAGGAAGATCTAAAGACCATAGCGTTTGCTGAAGCTTTAGATTTAGGATTGGATGAAGAAGGTTTAGAAGAGGGGTCATTGGTCTTGGAGTTGGGATTCTTGCTCTGCAACTTGACTTTATTCTCCTCGATGGCACGTAACTCAAGTTTATGGGCCATCGTGAAGGCTTTGTCAAAAGTGCGGAAGGTCTAAACCCTCAAGGTGGAAGAAATATGTCTGGCACAGGCTTGGGAGAAAAGTTTAATAAGCTCAGGCTGGGGTAAAGAAAAGGAGAGTTGATTGATAAGGCCCCTCCATCGAGCAACAAAATCACCAATGGATTCATCCTTGAATTAGCAGATAGAATAGAGGTCTGTGATTGAGACCTTCTTGGTGATGTTGATAGAGAAATGATCGAGGAAGAGTTGGGCTAGCTGAGTGAACGTGAAGAGGGAATGGCTGGTAAGGGAGCTGTACCAGTCAAGTGCAGCACCTAAGAGAGACATAGGAAACGTGCATAAAAGCAACACATTGTCATGGGTGATAAGGTAACAGACATGTCTGAATGCCTGTAAGTGCTGTTGTGGGTCTTCCTTGCTTTGAAAATGAGAAAACTTAGGAAGTTCCCACTGACTGGGATATGGTCAGATCGAGACGGAAGGATGGATGGGCTCATTGCAAATTTGTTCATATGAGAGAATATTGCGTGAGCTAGAAACGAAGGTCTCTAGACTGGACATCTTATCCATCAACATTTTGATGATATCTACTAACATATTGGTGGGTGGAGCGCCCCCTAAATTGTAAGGTGCTTGAAAGAGGCTAGAAGAGGCATACGATGTAGTCGGTTGTACTAGTAAGGGCGCAACATATGGATGACTAGTCGTAGGGATAGAAGAGAAGACTAAGGATGGTTGGGTAGAAGGCACGGCTAGGCTCGATGTTGCCACGAGGGGTTGGTTAGTGGTAACATGGGCCAATGGATAGGTAGCCACCTTGGTGTTGATAGGGGCCAGGGTAGGCAGAATAGAGATGACCAAATTCTGAAAGGGGGTAGAAAGTGGTTGAGTGGGCTGAGGTTGATAGGGGGCCAAAACCCCAATGGAAGTGGGCCCAAAGATGGAGGGAGAGGCCACACTTGGATGGTTGGTCAAAGGCTGGTCATTGGTCGAGGTAATAGCCTGGGTGTCAAAAGGTTGAACTACAGACGCTGTTGATATGGCCACAGTTTCGAGAAGAGAGGTCGGCATTCCATAGATTGGATTGCCCAAGGAGTCTCACATTCGGCTATTTGCGAGATAGTGCTGCAAGGCTTTGACGTTGAGGTCTAAGAATCATGCAAAATCTTGGTCCCCTTCTGGGACAATAGGCATCTGGGTCGGGGATGGTCTAGTAGGAGTTCTTTCAGTCTCCGAGTTAAACTCCATTATAGGACTAGTTATGGACGAGGTAGACGGAAGCGGGTGATGCCTCGTGTGATCAACTAGAGCCTTGGCTTGATTATGAGTCAGAACCATTCAAGACAAGAAAGAATGTCCTCACAAGCTCAAACAAGCAAATAAGAACATAAAAGATGAAGAACACAAGTAGATCCTAAAACCCTAGGAGTAAATTATTAGGATTATAGTGGCTTATGCCTTAGAATGTGTGTAGAGGAAGATTGGCTTTTGAGTCGGGTCCTAGAAGAAGTAGTCTATGGATGGTTTAAGGTTAGTTATGGTGCTCAAGAAGTCTATGTTAGGTTTCGTACAAGGCTTGGTGCTAAGGAGCAAGCTCCCCTCACTTCACGAGTCTAGTGATAAACTGGGCCCACTTAGCCAAAATATACTTCCCCTATAGATTAGACTCTGCTAGAGAACAGAGTGGGCTTTCCCCTTGGTGATGAAATCCAAGTAGGATCACCGAGATGGGTAAGGTATCCACTGGGGGATGAAATCCCAGTCGGGCCTTGTCTTAGGTAAGTTAAGATGTTTGTTCTGTGCAACTGGTTTGGTCGTGTAACATCAAGTGATCTAGATTAATTCAATATGCATTTATTAATTACTAAGTGTGGTCTAAGAAATGCAAGCAAACAGAAATGAAAGTGCAATGTGTTTTAAGCCCAAGTCAAAATGTTTGTTCGTATGAAGACGAATGGAGAAAGAGTCAAAGAATATGAGTTTTGACTAGTCTAGAAGTGCAAGAAAGAAA